>JANEYF010003732.1:595000-1252500 GCA_029963845.1 Rhamnusium bicolor | reverse complement strand
CCCACCTTGGGCTTTTGCTTTATTTTTCATTTAACATTTTCAACTTCTAAGTCCAACGTCGCAGCCTCTGCTGCTTCGGTAATTTCTGATGGGGTACAGGAAAATAAATTTTCATCCTCTTCCATTTCCAGTTCAATTAAAAAACACAAAACACTTCGACAAAAGAATTGTAAAACGATTCTTGTCATACAACTTGCATTTATTTTTAATACAAATTCAAAATCAAATTCCTACCTATCAGTGTGACACTACGATTGTCATTTTTATGGAATATCAAAATTTAACAAATTGACAATTCGTATTGAGAAGTTGCAAGATAGCGGACATATATTTACATATTATGTATTAATACAGACCGGTCATACATAAGATGTTATATACACCTCGGGCACAACATCAAAAAGTCGCAAACTCTTGATAATGCTAAAGTTATTGCGTGAGACACTAATGTAGGTTTGCCATTCAAATAATTATCTCTGAATATATTTTTCTGAATTTCTTCGAGAAAAACTAAAATAGTGCCTGATTTATTCTATAGTGATCCAGAAAATGTAATTTCAAAGCTGTTCTTGACTGTCTATTTATTTGTCTTTAAATGGATGGATATTTGGTTTCAATAAGCTATAGCGCACCGCTACGATATTTAGTTTATGTTCTCTTGTTGAGATTTTTCCAAATGGTGGATATATATAAGATACTGACTTGCGAAGTTCTCAGAGTTTCCTCCATTAAATTAATTATTTGGGCAATACACACACCTATACAAAATATGTGAAGAAGACAGAAAGTCTAGATGAATTTAATAAACGAGCGAATACAAATGAAAATGACATATGAGTATATTACACCGGATATTATAATAAATATGTAGGAGGAATTGGTTTTACGTCTAGGATGTTATCAAACATTTAATTTACTTAAAACATTAATATTATGTTGAGAATGATGATGTTAATTCTCATTAAGTCTATAACTATTATGTCTCCTTGTATTTACTTAAATAATTACCATAAAAATAAAGGTGATCTTTGCAATTAACAGTTGCCTAATTAGGTTATTCCGGAGAAAAATAAAAGGAATAATTTAAGAAACTACGTGACTAAATTACACTTGTGAATCACAAAATGGACATATGTGTAATAAAAATAAAATGTTACCCAGCTGTTTAAATAAATTCTTAAAACAGTAGAATTATTTAGGAAGTGATTAAATTGAATACACAGTCTTTAAATATCCTGATGAAACATATAACATAGCAATTATGGCGATGATTCCATCACTAACTTATTTAGGGAGGACAAAGAGGTAATTCTAAACAGCATTTTCTTCGTTAATTAATAGAAAAACAGTTACAATAAATTATTGATTAATTCGCATATGTTTATAAACAATTGCAGTATACTTTATAAAAGATATTTAGAATGTTGGTTTCATTATGATATTTTACCAATAAATAATAAAACAAAATATTCATTATAATTTTTATTATTTTTTACCAACCAGTAAATGTCACATCAAAAGTCATTACTATGTATTAACGTAAATACTTTATGCCAAACAAAACAACTCAAAACGTTGACCTAAATGTATACTATACATTAGGAAAGAATGTGGCATTGCCAGTAAAAAAAATAACTAAAAATAGCTTGTAGCGATATTTTCCTCTAAACCAACTTTGAGTGAGAAAAATTCATCTGAAAAGAACATTCGTTGACTCATCGATCCAAAAGCTAAACAATATGCGAAATGAAAAGATCGATTATCCCTTGGATTTATTTAGAGCTTACATTTGTAATGGCGCTAAAATTATATACCTAATATACATGTTTATATGCTTATAAATACAGGACATAGTGAGTTTGATCATATTTACTGATTTTTATAAAGAAAACTATTTCAAATTTGAGTAAATTTATAGCTAAAAAGAAGCTCGTGTATCTATTTTTTTTTTAATTATTTAATTAATTACATACCATTATGATTATAATTAAACAAGAAAAATTATGTATGCAAATATCCTTCCTTTATATATGCCTAATTTGAATGAATCCTTGAGATGTATACGTTAATGTAATTTATGCGTATAATTTTAAATCAGAAGCGAATTTGAAAAAGACTTGTTATATTTATTTACTTAACAATAAATACTTATATATATTAACACAATAATACAATAAATATGTTACGTGGGATATAATAATTTGAGAACAGTTTACTATAATGTGAGGAAAATGTTAAATAATTAATTACCATTTTTAATGTAAAAATGTGTAGATTAAAAGATGTTTTCTTTAAATTTATTGTCTCGTACGAAGTAATATTGATTAAAGTTCTATTTAATCCATCAATAAATCTTTATAGACAAATTCTGCGGCTAAGGCATAAAATACATATGTTTTAAAATTATTTATAATAGTTTTTGGACTAATACAAGGCCACAGTTCATATAATAAATTTTGAAATTTTGCATAGCCCCAATTTAAGATTTTAATAGTAATTAAAAATGAAAGAAAACGTCAAATATTAAATAACAGAAAGTAAAACAAACAGAATTAAGTAATACGTTAAAATAATTGATAATAAGCTGAGGAGACAATAAATTAAATAATATTTAAACAAATTAGCTAATGATTAATAAGTTTTAATATTCGAGCAGTCCTAGGCGCATAAAGGTTTCGCTTCTACTTCACTATTGAAGTCTCCTTATGCATGCGAAGAGAACACCAAGTATTCGTATTTATTAGGTTTCGTTTCTATGCTATTATTGAAACCTCCCTGCATGCATTTAAATATGCCATGAATATATTAAAACCCAGCTTAAATGTTACCTAGAAGATAATTAAAAATGAAAAAAACGTCAAATATTAAATAACAGAAAGTAAAACAAACAGAATTGAGTAATACGTTAAAATAATTGATAAAAAATTGTGGAGACAATAAATTAAATAATATTTAAACAAATTAACTAATGATTAATAATTTTTAATATTCGAGCAGTCCTAGGCGCATAAGGGTTTCGCTTCTACTTCACTATTGAAGTCTCCTTATGCATGCGAAGAGAACACCAAGTATTCGTATTTATTAGGTTTCGTTTCTATGCTGTTATTGAAATCTCCCTGCATGCATTTAAATATGCCATGAATATATTAAAACCCAGCTTAAATGTTACCTAGAAGATATGTTACTTGTTTTTTGCTTTTTCCTATGCTTTTGTTAATATGTTTGTGATAAGAATCCATAAATACAAAATGAAATTTTAGTTAAACATGAATCTTATACTGCTTAACTAATAATTTGTTTTATAACGAATGTATATCCTGAATAAAAAAGAGGAATTAAATAAGTAGTTAAACTAAGGAAAGATTAGATTTGAAATCATGTTGGTTATATAAACTGTATTAAGGTTTAAAGATTACCTAATCTATTTCTTTCACGATTTTTATTACTTCCACATCTTTGGATTACTATACTATGGTAAATTAATACAAGTAGTAAAAATGTCTAGAACACTTCCGTATTGAAAAAATTGTACCAATAAGGTATCAATAAAAAACAAAACAATATTGAATATATAATCCGCTGCATATTATAAATACATTTTGGAAATGTAGTAGGTAGAAACATGATTATATAGTGGAAGTCATTACGAACAATGCAATATTTGTTTTGAGCGTATACAGAGAGAAATCCCTTTGGAACATTTTGCACAATGTTGTGGAACAACGTCTTGTTGCATTTTTTTAAACAATTGTATAATTTCAAAGCACAACATTATATAGTATTATACATTTTAATTGTGCATAATTCTTGTACGTTTTATTTATCCAATATAAAGATTTAGTTAGAATGAATTTGTTGGAAACTTCGACTAACAAATTGGCGAACTTTAGAGTCAAATTTATTTATTTTTATTCAACAAGTTATAGCAAATTAGGCTTAATTTATTGTTAAGTGTGTCCCTAAACTATATATTTTGCTACCATTCTATTTACAGTTAGTTTTAAGTAACTGTTTAAAAGGTTTGACAAATTGTGTAACATAAAGATGTGATTTTATAAACGGATCCTGACAAATTTGTCAAAGTATGGGCCCCAACGTATTTATTTCCGTTAAACAGTAATAGTAATCTATGCCTAATTTTATCAATGCCGCCCTCACAAACTGGGTAATTTAATAACATACTACTATTCAGAATGAATTTGGCGATATTGTTATAAAATTTTGCATAATTGTTACATTTGTTTCACATAAAGATAATCATTCTATACTGCTATTGGTTAAAAAATTGTAGAGGTCGCGCCCGCCACACTAAGCATATAGGTAACGCGTGTCGCGAAATTACGCAATCTGTGGATTTCTCATTTAGAAATTGTGGAAAACTAAAAACATACTCTCTTAAAAAACTATAAACGTTGTGACACTTAAGAGCACTATTTTTTTGTAAATATGTTTTACAAGTGAAGAGGTTTAGATGCGAAAGTTTGTTTAGGAAACCTTCACAACATATTTAAAAATTTTACACAAATTGTAGAAACTAACTTAATCTGTTCAAAGATCTGTTCCACAAGTGGAATAAAATGATGTATTTTTATGCAACCATAATTCAAATTTGTAAAGAAATCAATTTATGTGATTTTTTAAGTTTGTACAAAAATTTCAAACAATGTTAATGCATAAACTGTACAAAATCATTGCTCCAAAAAATGTATTATTTATTTGCACAAATTGTTCCTGTCACTGTTTTAAGACCAATTTGGAGTACAATTTTCTACAATTGTGGTAAAATATCACACACATTTTTCCCTGTGTACTTATCGTAAATATTGTATGATTGGTCGATGGTCACATCTATTTTCAGAAATTAAAAATATGAAATTAAAAATAATGAGAAAATGCCACAATAGTATGACAAAATTAAAAAGAATAGTAAATGGTAGTTCAGTGGTTGGAATATTTTGCTGGGTAACTAAACTGAATAGTTTGGATTCGATCCAGTTTGATGTTTAATTATGAAAATATGCTACAATAAGTGTTTCAGATTTCAATATCAAATGTACATATCGTGTCCGTGTCCTATGCTCAAACTTGTCTAAAGTTTCTAGATCAGAGTTATTTAGGTGACTTGGAAGGCAAATTTTACAAACTAAAAAAAAATGCTGCCAATTACTTGGGGATCAAAATTTCCTCACCGTAGTAAAACTCGACCTGTTGTGGAGTTTATAATAAAAGTAATTTTTGACGTTTCAAAGAAGTCACATTTTGACGTTTCCAAAAAGTCACATTGGAGGAATGTTACTAATATTCTTTTTAGACATTGGGACCGATTTTGCTCATCAATGATCTCATTCTCTTCTTTGACCTCACGAATGTGTGTACCAAATTTGAAAGCTTTATCTTAAAAACTGTAGCTGCTATCGCGAACCAGGCAGACACAAACAAAATTTTTTCTGTCTGAAATTTTGTGTATCGTCATAATTCGTCGAGATTCATCCAGAAATGCAATAAAAATTTTCAAAATTTTTGTCACGAATACATAACTTGATGAGGAAGTAATAATTGCCTCACATGATAAATTTATCCATATAGCATTTTTTGGAGACAATAAATTAACTCTACGATAATAGTAAAAGTAAGTTATCTGAAATGGTAATACAAAAATCTGCATAAAATACACCTTATTTTGTGACGTTAATTATAACACCCAGTGATTTTGATTTGTATCGTTAAACACATTTCTTGCATTTAAGGGAATGATAAATAACATTTTTGCAATGTTTCTTAATTCGATTATTTGGTAATTCAATATATCAAATGTTCCGAAAAGTTTAAAATGCTCGATTTTGTTGCATTAAACGTATAATAACTACCATTAAATGTTACGAAACCACATGATAGTTTCGACATTGTATACAAATAATAAATTACAAATTTTAAAAAATGTAGATGGTGCCTTATTTCGAATATTCCTATTAAAAAACAATGCCAGGTGTGACCTACAATGATATAATTTATTCCTTTTTAAAATTATATATCACAATAGGCAAATCAATCATTGCTGTTACTAATTTACTCTCATATCTTGGTTTTCAATGGAAAAAAATAAATATTTCGTTGTCTTAATTTTACATATCTCGATCTAAGTTGTCATTCATGCATTATAAAATACAACATGACATTTATTAATCCCTCTCTTAATAATATAAACATTTGTAAAATCATAGCTGCACGCAGACTTTGCCACCATGCGTAATAAAAATTTAACAGTATACAATGAAAAATTGTATGATGAAACATTTTCTCTCATAATATATAGAACTGTTTTATTTAATTTGGGACTTGCTTTCAAATTGTATCTCGAAAACGATTAATCATATAAAAAACTATTTCAAGGCGATCCTCAATTTGCACTTCCAGCAAATAAATCAATTTAATTGTTTTGGAGTGTTAGCCACTTGCTTAGTGTTTATGGGCTATTCTTATTTGTCATAAGTTAATGTTAGTGTTCCAAATTTGAAAAAACGATGTTTATTGCGTTGGCATTTATTTTTATTTACAACATTTCATGTATTTCTTCGGTTATAATTTGTTTTTCTTTCTAAAATTCTTATAATTTTAAAGTTAAAACATCGGTTTTGTTCTATATGGAGTGTTTGGCGGGTGTTGTCGTGTTTTTATGCTATATTTGTGTGTGTATATTCGTTTATGCAGATATTGTTTTGATTGACCCATATAAGTACTATTACAGTCGTTGCAGACTATCTTGTATATAATGTTGGTGCCATAGGTTTAAGTTTAGTGGAAAAAAATTTTTTGAGTGTTGTATGGTTTATGGGCTAAAATCAGCCACTTTTGATGACCCGGTGTATACTTAACACTGTTAAGTAATAGCTTTTATAAAAAGTACCAGAAATTTAAATTTAAAACCACAACTTGATAAATTATTACACCATGCAATAAACCTAATATTTAATTTCAAGTAGCCCTTGTAAACTTCGTGCTGAATCAGTTTTTAAATACGTTTAAATTAATACTGAAAGTAGAGTTATTGACCCTGAAATTTGAATTAACATCAAAATTCAATTTATGTGTGGTATCTAATTAAATATTTTAAGTGTCAATATTAATAATCTTCATAAGGTATATTTCACAGAGACAAATACACATTTTTCTTCTCATCCGACATTTGAAAATGTTTTATGTGTAGGTATTTAACATTAATGTTTTCTTTTAATGATTCTATTAAAGGAATATGAAATTCATTTATATCACTGTCAATATAACTATCTAAATATCAAAAGTTGTCGACATTGATGGTGTCACGTAGTTCTAAGTGTTAACAATACATTACATAATATATTAGGGATTTAGGATTAGGTTTTTGTGAGTGGGTCCTTATGGGCCCTTCACTGCGGTCACTAGTAGGCCTAATATAGCTCACTAGTACTTATATTTCACACAATACGTACAGTCTCTTAATAAAACTGAAAACTTTATTGGGTGAGAGTGTGTCCAGATCTTCTAGCAGAGGTTGCCCTTTCCTAAATATTGAGGATTGAATCCTTTCCACAGCGGAACAGGTGCATAAGACGTGGTCAGCGTTTTAATCATCCTCCAGGCATAGGCAGCTCTCGCGTTTTCCTCCATGCCGAGTTTATGCAGATGAAAGTTTAGTCCGCATTATACAGGCCTGTTCGAGCTTTCAGGTTTACCCTGTCTAACTCTAAAAGTTTCTTAGCTTTTGATTTCAAAGGGTATTTTATACACGCCTTTGAATGAACTAATTCTGCTAACGCTTGCCAATACTGGAGAGTTTTCCTTTCAGCCCAAGTTTAAATAGCCAGTACTTGAAGATGTGCCAAGTATTGGTTCGGGTCCGATAATTCGTGATCCTATTCCTTCTTTGGCCAAGGAGTCGGCTATTTGGTTACCTTTCAGAGCAGAGTAGCCAGGTATGCAAACCAGTTACTCTGTTGTTTTTGCTCAAACGAATGATAGTTCTACACCATTTTAGAGTTACATCGGTAGGTGCCAAGATCTTGTACAGCTCTTCCAGTCTGCGCACACACAATCAATGGCATAACTCTCGACCTGAAATATAGTTGCAATAATACTTAAGCTTGATGATATCCTCACACTTGGATTGTAGATATGTACTCCGACTCCTGTTTGGAAGTTTTGGAGTCGTTTGTAAACCAGCAACTGTCTACTTTTAGCAGGTGGATCTCTTCCGGAAAAAGGATATTGAAGGTCAGCTCGTTAGTCGTGGTAAGCATAATATTCGAGGGCATCTCCAGGATGCTGTGAGTTTCTATGTCATCCAGCAGCTTTTATCTCTCCATGTTACTATAGTATTCACCTCAATATTCAAATTGACTAGGCATTTCGGTGACCACGTTATTATTAACTTTGATATGTCTTCAGTACTGACATTAAAACAATAATTTGATATTCTTCTTTTTGGAGACACTCCAATTTTTGTTTTTGTGGGCGATAGTGTGAAGATGAACATAACCTATCAACCTATGAATTTAAAAGACCTCCAAACGCGCCCCGGAACACTGCACATACGTCTTTTTTTATTATCCTTTAATTAATTATATTAAAGGTTTTTTTAAGGAACAGTTGCAATTTTCAAAACACTTTTAATTGTAGACAGATTTATCATATGATATTGTAGTATCTGAATATTTTTATTATTTAGAAATAAAGTGCCACCAGAATTACTCTCATTATCAATGAACGATTTAAGAAATATTAATACATGGAAGTGTGCAATAACCTAGTTCGATGATGCATGCAAGTATTCTTAGACAGTCACGGTGTAAAATATAATATTCTGTCTTATGTATTATTTTTAAATTTGTAAACAACTTTAATAATATTGTTATTTATATATACAGGAAGCGATCTACTAATAGAAAATATCTACTGTAGTAGTACTAAAAGATGAAGGTGAGCCTATTAAAACTAGATATACCTAGCGGCCATAAATTGTTAAACAGATATTTTTATTGAATATTATTACATGTAGCTGGTATTTATTTGAGATTTTAAGCTCTACTGGGTTATTAAATACTCTTGACATTTCGTCATCCATTTCATACCATTTATTCATCAGAAGACTAAGCAAAACATATGTCACAGTATAAAACGAGTTTTCAAATATATATTTCCATATGCCTACGATAGGATGCACGTCAAAATATCCCTATTCCATGACAAAGTGAAGGTCCGTCAAAGTTTTCCATATTAGGCGTAGAGCTTATCCCATGGCGTCGATGATTGGCTTTAGAGTAGAAAATTGCTTTTCTCACAATGTTGTATCAATGTGTATAATTTTATCCTCAAAACCGCTATAGCGGTAAAGATGTGAGAGTCATAATTAGATAATTATATATCTCTACACTCCCTCTTATATCTGTATTATTGTTCGCCTTTCATTTAACCATTAGTTTGGTTGTACATCACGAAGCTTTAGCCACTTACTTGCAGAAGGTAATTAAAATAAATCGACTTAAGTATAATTAACCGAAATCAAATTATATGTCATATGGTTTAGATATTTTATTAAAGAACTGTAAATATTTGCCGTTAAAATTCATGTGTTTAAAGTATTAATTAGCAATAATTACCTACATATTAGAAACCAAAAAAATATTTTAAAAGTCGCTGTTTTTTGTATACTAATATTGAATCCATAATCCATAATACTTGACATTTAAACTTTTTTTATGTTTTTACATAGCTTTTAACTATTCAATAATAAAATATTTTATTAAAATAACTTTTTTTGTAGTAATGTCTATCACGAAAGTTGAGCGGCGACTTTTATGTGGTACGTTTCCTATTATACATATTCCCGTTACATCATTTAAAAAAAGTGGAAATAACTGTAGTATACGATATAGAAGAAATATATATATATACATATACACTGTGTCCAAGATAAGAATACACAGCATGGGCATCTTGGAAATGGTAGGAGATATGAATTCGGTTAAATGGGGAAAAAGTTTCGTAATTAGGATACTCTCACAATGGTCTTAACCAATGTCAAAAATTATTTTTCGTTTTTGATTTATTTCGAAAAAAGTAAATTTTTGAAATTCGCTTTTATTTTTTTTCCACGTTATTATCAAAAATATGAAAAAACAAACAAAACATCTTCATTGTACTTTCTAATAAACTTTAACGTGACAATGGTATTTTCGCCCTCCGACGTTTCGTGATCGTGGAACCATCATCAACTTATTTTTGTTAAATACAGACCTGGATTTTTTTTGCGGATTTTGAATGCATTCTTCATTCTAAATTCACCTATGTATTACACATAGAGCTTACAACATGCTTTTCTCTAGTTATAGTCGTTACTAGGATTTATGTGGTACGGCCTTTACTTTGAAAGTTGCAAATAAAATGTATTAATTATTTCAGCCTTCAGCAACGGAAAATAAGGCAAGAAATAAATTTTAAATCGTTTATTTTTAAATACTGATTAGGAGCAAGCAAATCAGCAAATCCGATCACGTTTTCATCAATCTACATTTCTCATAAATGTGAACACCCTAAATTCAAAAGTAATACCACGCCTTCGATTAAAGATTATTTCATTTAAACTGATAAAAGTCAAGCAAAAAAATATGCTCAATGTGCTACACGTTGAGTTACCTTTTTTTAGTGATAAGTAGGCTGGTAAAAACAATGATTGTTTAACGATCTGTCATATTCATAAATAGTCGTTGTTTCATCTTGTTGTCTTTATACATATGTATACTAATATATTCGTTTTCGAATGAAGAAAAATTTGATATGGTAACATGTTATATTTTGTGCCACCGAAATTGTGTTGATGTTGAGAATTTGTATCTCGATAGGTACCCAGAAAGAAGGCAGCCTGATAAAACAATTTTTAGAAGGTTAGTGTCAAATCTTAAAGAACACGGTTCTTTCCGAAAACCCATTCAGTCTCGACAAAAACCATGTAACGAAGAGAAAGTAAACAGTGTATTGTTGACAGTTACTGAAAATCCACGTGTATCAACTAGAGAAATTGAACAAGCTACTGGGATATCAAAATCCACGTCCAGTTTTATTTTACGAAAACATCGGTTTCATCCTTATAAATTTAGAATTTGTCAAGGGCTTAGGCCAGGCGACGAAGAAAGACGCAGGACATTCTGTGAGTGGTATACTAGGCAATGCCAGGATGATGAAAATTTTCCTCATAAAATAATTTGATCAGACGAAAGTATGGTCACTGTATTTTTAATCGAAAAAATACACATTATTGGTCCCGAGAAAATCAACACTTGTTCAAACCAGCCAGACACCAACACCGCTTTGGTTTTAATATGTGGGTTGCCATTTTTGGTACAAGAATTATAGGCCCTTTTATTTACCATGACTCATTGACTGCCCAACGTTATCAGAACTTACTTGACACTTATCTTGAAGACGCCCTAGACAACTTACCTCTCGCTGATTCCCAGAATTGTTGGTTCCAACAAGATGGTGCTCCAGCACATAATTCTAGGGCTGTTCGAGAATATTTATCCAATCGGTTCCCAGAAAAATGGATTGGCACTCATTCAACAGTATCCTGGCCAGCACGATCGCCGGATATGACACCGTTGGATTTTTTTCTGTGGGGATATATCAAAAACTTTGTATACAGGCATAATTTTGAAAATGAAAAAGAATTAGAGGCATCTGTTACCGAAGCATTTAACAGCGTTACTCCAGCAATGCTAACTAGAGTGTTAGACTCTACTATACGAAGATGCTATCTTTGTTTAGAAAATAACGGTTTCCATTTTGAACATTTATTAGAGGTTTGACATCTATGGTTTTAATAAAATCGATTGTTTATATCTGTGCAGTTACTGAGGTTAATACATATGTAATTAATTTATTATTATTCAGTATTAAACCATTTGTTTTGTTAACTGATTATTATTTAACGTACTAGATGGACGAGTACATGATAAATTGTATTTGTATCTAGTCCACAAATTAAATTTATTATTTATTCATTTCATAAATCCTAGTAACGGCTATAACTAGAGAAAAACATATTGTACGCTCTATGTGTAATACATAGGTGAATTTAGAATGAAGAATGCATTCAAAATCCGTAATAAAAAATCCAGGTCCGTATTTAAAAAAAGAAGTTGATGATGGTTCCACATTCACGAAACGTCGGAGGGCGAAAATATTATTGCCACGTTAAAGTTCATTAGAAAGTACAATGAGGATATTTTGTTTTGTTTTTTCATATTTTTGATAATAACGTGAAAAAAAATTAAAAGCAAATTTCCCCATTTAACCGAATTCGTATCTCCTACCATTTCCAAGATGCCCATGCTGTGCATTCTTATCTTGATTTCTGTAAAAGGCATTCACTAGAATATATAAATGACTTCAGGTTTGGGCAAAAACGGTCTTTCTCCACATTGAGGTATAGATGGCGGTACTATGCGAAGAAACTATTCGTGCCCAGGAACCTTGAAAAGGGCACACATGACAGGACATTAAGCTCTAAGCAACTTTTACAATGTGAATAATTTTCGAAAAATTACTGGTTTTTGAGATATTTGAACTTAAATTTAATTTTTTTAAGTAACAAAATCGCCATAACTTTTTTAAAATAAATTTTAATGATATGTCCTTTGGGACGTTTTTTATAGTAAATCAGACTGACTTAAATAGTAATGAAACAAATTCAATTCAACTCAAATTTCATTATTGTTTATTTTTGATTCAGACACTCTGTACATGTTTGGTAGAAAATCACTTGTGCTTTAACCAGTTAATTCGAAATAAGAAGCATCATATCTCGTATCTATGGACCAAAACTAATATAAGTGTCGTTTTTTCCACCTCTGGATAAGATAAAAATGGACGATCCGTTTGTACTTGGCTAAAGTATAGTAGAAGTATTCGAATATTTTAAGGGTATTCTGTTTCAGAGAAATAAATATAAGCTAAGGATATAAAATGGAAATATAATAACAGCAAAATGTTTGCTATTATTTTCTATACTTTTATCGAAATGGAATTACAAAATATTTGTTATTTTTAAACTACTTTACCATAAGTGAATATATAGCATGATGCGTAAATCGTGTACTAAGTGTGAAAACACTTTTTCATTACAGAATTTATTCTTTCATTACAGTATAAAGGTAGCAATACATTTTCTATAGTTGACCTTAAATAATGTGCCAATTGAATAGGATTGCGGTTTAGGCGCCAATCATTTTATTAAGTATAAATGTTCATTATCCATGTTAAGAGAAGATCCATTCAGTCCGCTCCTTTATTTATGTTATCGACTATACAAATAACTTGCATTTCTATAGCTTCATATAAGTAAATAATATTCAAGAAGTTATGGGAACATATTGCACCCACGAATGGGAATGACAATATTTATTTTTAATTAACATATATATTTGATTACTATTTTATGTAAACTCTGAACTAAAAACACACCTCCACACGTATTTCAATGCAAATAGTTTTTATTATTTATATCCAGGTTTTCAATGCTATCTTCAGTCGTCTAATCGACTTGTAATTGTGCATATTACTTTTAATACAAAGTGATTTCTTCATCTGCCGAGTTCAGTTAAATCATTTTAGGGAATGATATATTCCGATGTCACAGTTACCGAAGGACAGAAAGCAGCAATTTGCAAATCTAACATAATTTTTAGGAACATGTTTTTTCTATTATTTTCTTTGAATTGAATTAAAAGGAATTCCAGTTTCGTGAATTAATTTGTAACAATGCAACGATGTCTAAATTGATCTTTCAAGTTTTCAGTACGGTTTATTTTTACTTTTATAACAGTTTTGACATTTTCTTTCTTAAAAGATAACTAAAAATATATATAGTTTCGCGTAAAGATTTTCCACCTTAAGTAATTTGTAATAAAAACGTTGATTAATATTATCAGCTGGTAATTCCTGTTCTGGTTTTGTGTCGATCGTAAATATAATTCTTTAATTTATTACATTTAACGCATATGAGCACATTGTTAATATGTGTAATGCGAACGCTCATATCAGATTATAATTAGTTTTTTAAAGTATATTAACATGATAGGCACATTAATTTCAACTACAGTTAAAGAATGTATGTAAACAGTAAACAAAATTAGACTTACAACTGTTCCTTGTGGAACTCCTTATCTTTAAAAATGTTGGTTCACTAAGGATGTCTAATACATCCAACACGGTATCACTTACATGTACGTCGTACTGGGGCAAAATGAACTACCATGTAAAATTTAGAAATACTCCAGTACACCCGTCACCATTTTTTCAATTATCACTCACTTGCTTTGCAAGGTCACGTATTCCATCGCTGTACTAAATTCTCCAAATTGGTTTTTATGCCAAATGTGGTTAATATTTAGAAGATTTATTAGTTTCTCTCATTTTGCGAATATTTTTGTAAAGAGGCTTATTATACTGACTTGAGAATAACAATTGTCAATAAGTGTTTCATTCTTGCCTTACTTATAATGACAACGGTAACCAGTTTTACTCATCTCCAGATGATGCGACCTTGGTTGGCGAAACGCGAATCTAGTCTAGTATATAGTGTTTTAGTGTTTCATAGAAAAGTCAGTGTTGGTGGCTTTAATAATACTTTGGTACCATTTCAGTATTAAAAATTAAACGAATAAGGTACAAACATGTATTGCAAATATTCGTATTCAAATGTTTGTCAGATCATATAATTTTTTATAATCTTTTTCATTTATTTGTCCATCTGGTACAATTTTTACAAGAATGAGTTAAGATATACTATAAAATTATCTCCAATATATTCTGTTCCATTTTTTTTGTTTTTCAGTTCAGGAAGTTGCGAAAATCCATGACATGAATTTTATACCTTAGTGTATATATAAAAGTGAAAACCTGCCTATTTCAGAATATTTATAGAATTTGCTATTGTCAGTTAGATTAACATATATTACAAATTAACAGGATATCGATTGTTACAGAAACGTCACAATTCACTCTCAAACCATGACTGACTGTCCATTCATTTAATTTTTAAATATTTCTAGTACAGTTTTATACCTTTCCAATACATTATGCTAGTTCATTCTTATAATAAGAAAAGTTACACAAAAATGACCACTCTCTATCAATTCTTATTCATGATGCATATCGACAAATAATTTTTTTTTTACTTTCGAACTGAAATAAATAGTGATTTAAATTAATATAAAATAACGCACTTTAAGCATCTATGTGCACTATAAAATTTAACTCATTATTTATCACAAAGCAACCTGAATCTTTAAAAAAATAATAATGCGCCTCTCATTTAACATACAAAAATAGTCCACATTTGTAACTAAGTTTTCGACTATTTATTTATAAAGGAAAAAATATAAAATAGTTTTTTTTCTAAATATAATCCTAATTTATGTGGCAAATTGTTAAATATTCATGTACTAAACGTCCTTGAAAATCCTAAATAATTTCGATAGGCTGGTTTAAGTTAAATTAAAATAAAATACAAATTTTACAAAATATCTGCAGTTTCGAATTATAACTAAAAATGGTCCAATGACATGTAGATATATTATGAATATATTATTATTATTATTATTGCAAAATATTTCATCACGCTGAACTATTGTCAATAACACATGTACATATATTTTAATATTAACATTTACTCATCGATAAAATTATATTTTGCACTGCATTGCAGGATTGCTATGGTACTATATATAACATAAATTAAAGCAAAGCGTTATTAGGTTGTACACACTTCCTACTGACAATTTAAAAAAAAACTAAAAATCTCATATAAATACAGAAAATTTTTGATTTGTTTGCAAAACGCAGATATCCGCTTCATTCTGACGATTAATTGGAAGATAAACGTGAAACCATATTAAATATATAATTAGGACAAACATTTTGATTCTGTTTTTTTTTAATAAACGTATGACATAATTTGCTCACTATTTTCGTACTCTCCCTCTCGTACATTTATTTTTTTTATTACCTAAACATAAAAGTGAATAGCATGCCAATATCTCTGAGAAAATATTAACTTACTCCAAGTTACCACTACTTGTCATTGTTCGTGATTCAATTTTAAACAAAGTTTGATTATCATAGTCATTATCTATTGAATGATTAATACACATTTCCCACTGAATGATTTTAATGTACAATTAGTATAATAAGCAGTTCTTTTACCTAGAAAAACGTTTATTGTATAATAGTTTCTTCTATACTTCATGTGCGAATACTATATTTTTAATACAATGGAAATTGTTGTAATTATCTTTTAATAAGCATTGTCGGCTATTGATTCTTCACGTTATATATATATATATATATATATATATATATATATATATATATATATATATATATATATATATATATATATATATATATATATATATATATATATATATATATATATATATATATATATATATATATATATATATATATATATATATATATATATATATATATATATATATATATTATATATATATATATATATATATATATATATATATATATATATATATATATATATATATACATACATATATATATATATATATATATATATATATATATATATATATATATATATATATATATATATATATATATATATATATATATATATATATATATATATATATATATATATCTTTATATCCTTTATGAGCGATGACATTGAAAAATGTTAAGTAAAAATAATCTGTATAATTTTTTAAAAAAGTGTTAAAAACTGTTTATATCCTTTTGAAGGACCCAGCATATACACATATACACATAACTGAAAAATTTTAAATTCTATTAAACGGTTTACATAGATTTGAAAAATGTTTGAGTTTGTTTACCTATGAACTGTAACTGCAAACCGTCCTTTATTTTATAGAGTTGTATATCAGAATATACATATAGGGTGGACCAAATTAGATGGGATTTGGGGTTTTCTCTAAAACTATGGCAGATAGACAAAAACCAATATAGGTGTCCTGAGCTCGATTTTCGAGAAACAAACAATGGCGCAAACCGCTATCGTCTATCCTTTTCGACTACCGAGCTACAGAACGTTTTTGGAAAATTGGCATTTTTTGGATGATCTCTATATCTCAATTACCACGTATCAAATCGAAAATCGAGTAACATATAATTAAGGCACTTTTTTGAGTAGAATTCGTTGCTGATAAGAATGAAATTATGCATGCCTCAGTTTTCGAGATATAAACATAACTTTTGATTTTTTAAATGGAACACCCTATAAATTATTTCATTATTTGATCACAACTTCAATTAGCTTTCCAACGATAATGTCATATTATTTATCTCTAGTAAAAGTGGTTAATTTTCGAAAAATTAAATATATTTGTGAGGAGGCCATGGAAAACTATTAACAACAAGAACACTTCTTATAATATAAAATAATTTTGCCAAAAATAGAAAAAAATTAAACTACAATAAATGTTGGAATTATCTTTCATTGACATCTATGCATTTTTGACACCTTCTCCATTTTTGCATTTCTAATCATGACAGGAGTTATTGTCCGAAACGCAGCTAATGTTTTGTTTTTCAATTCTTCTATGTTATTAGAACGTTCTCTATGTATAATATTTTGTAAATAACCCGAAAACCAAAAGTCGGCAGGGGTTATATCGGAAGATCTAGCTGGCCACAAAATAGGACCATTATTTCCTAAAAAATTTAACAATATCTAAACTACTTTGTTGTTTAATAATGTCCAGTTAGCTAAATTAATTGTTAGTTATCAATTTAGTTAACTTAGCTAACTTGACATTGATAAACTAGTCCTGAGTGATATATAGATACATATCAATTCCTCCCCAAATTGAGCATTTAAATAACTTCGTCTTTTATTTGACATATGACCTGGGGCGCCATCTTGTTGGTACTATAATCTTTGAAATTGTCTTACAGGCATACAAAGGGCTCTATTTCTTGTTGTAGAATGTTAATATATGTTTTGGTTATTTAAATTACCGTGAAAAATATGAGGACCTGTTATTTGGTATCCAATAAAACCACACCATACACCAAATCCAAATCGTCCTTGACGATCAACTGTAGCGGTTACGTGCAGATTTTCTTGAGCCCAATGGTGGCTATTATGCCGATTAAAAATTCCGGCACTGCTTATATGGGCCTCGTCTGTCCATATAATTGTTTCTTCAAATCCTGTCACTTCATTGCATTGACGCAAAAACCACTGGCAAAAATCTAAACGCCTTTGAAAGTCGTTTGGGTGTTGTAGATGGTGACTAATCCTAATTTTGTAGGGTTTGAATTTATTTATTTTTTAGCAACGCAAGGCAGGTGTTTTTTGGAATTTCTAAAATTTCCTGTATTTCGCGAGACGCTATATTAGGATTTTCTCTTACAGCTTCTAAAACAATATTTTCTACAGCTTCTCTACCTGCTTTATTATATATTTTTGCTCAAGGTTTTACAAATGATCCAAACTCTTTTAAATATTGTTGTAGCCTTTTGAATATTTTTATGTTTGGCTGTCTCTTTTCTGGATATCGAAAAACATTGTTTAGGCGGCACTTTTGGCACAAAGTTTTGCTGTCTATAACTTACCTATTAAAATAAAGCTCGGAAGCTAAATTTGAATCTTCTCCGCATTCTATAAAACACTTAATCATATCATATTTTTCATAATTAATAAATTGAACCATTTTTAACGATGCTCACTCACAATTAACTCACAAATTAGTTTTTGACATTTACGATTATTTCGATTTTCTTTTTTTTTTTACCATAGCCTTCTCAATAAATATTAGAAATACGATAAATATGCATAAATGTCAATGGAAGACAATTCGAACATTTATTGTAGTTTAGGTAATTCTCTGATCATGTATGAATCATCTATTCTCGTTTTGCGATATCTTTGTGATTTACCAAATAAATTTCGGTTAAATTTGTATCATTCTCAGTATTTAAAGTTCTAATGTCTTTACAGAACTAGTTTCTTACTTTTATTACATGATGTCAAAAGTTCTCAAAATATTGATGAAATATTTTCGGTTTTCAGTACGAAACATCCTTCTGTAACTATATTAAGTGGAATTACTCTTCATATATTCCATTAGTCTCCAATTTATTTACTAAAATAGTGCAATTTTGCATCAGGGAAAATAAGCCTACCAAATTTAATCAGATGTAACCAACAAACTACTAGTAGAAAGGTGTTTTGATGTTAATATTAATTCATTCATTAAATTATCAACAGATCACCTATTTTATTACTCCCGCCATATTTCAGTCTATACATTTTAAACTTCAAAGGTTATTAATTGACATTTTATATGGATACACCGTAATTTATGCATATAGTATAGTCTAAAGTTGTTTAAATTCAAATTAAAAAAAGTACACATTTCTTAATACGTTTACACCACTTTATGATGTGGTTGCAGCAGCAGCTGTAAATTGGCTTGCTGTTATTGCATAAATTTTACATCTTTCTATGTATGTATCATATTAGAATCATGTAAGTTGAATAACAGAATAATTAACTTATTGTGTCAATGAAGAATATTAAAAGTCGTCTGCTATTTTCTAGCCAATCATCCACTATTACTTTTTTATCTTCACCACACTAAAGACATAAATAAAAAGGTAATCTAGTTATAGTTGAGGAAACTTATATTGGGACGGGTCGTCCGGGGTAAGACGCTAAGGAATGCAGAGTCGGATTTAACTGTATTGTTCGTTCGTTTACTTTTTTAATGTAGGTTTTCGTGCTCAGTTTAGTTAGCAACAATTTAACAATTGTACAAAAAGTATTAACTTGAAATAAAAGTATTGAATTTAGCGTATTGACTACACATACAGCAGTTACAGTATTCAAGTTTGCCTAATATAAATTGTTACTACCCAGCAAGAACAGCGAGAAGGTATGAGCATTTCTTACCAGGAAAGGATGGGTATGGAATATTAATATAGAATAAAGTAACCGATTTTTTTCCTACTGAAAATAGTAATGTACTTTGATTTTCTTTATCACTGTAATCACTATCACTTTCATTTTCACAAACACAATAAGATGCAGACGTAGAGACCTCCCACGGTCGCAACATTTTTACATCAATACCTTCTTAAATTATTTTCAAAAACACACCAGCAAATAAATAGATATAAAATAATTATTACTTATTACACTATTACACAACTCACTTCAATACGATAACCTGCTTAAAATATTTTCAAAAACACGCCAGCAAATAAACAGATATTAAATAATTATTATTTCCCTTTTATAATTATACATACAAATATATCAGAACTGCTAGAATGATTCGGTAACAAAATTAAGTACGGCCCTGAAGTATCACAGCATGTAAGCTAAACTCCGCCTTGGTCGCGTGCCAGCAAACACAATAATCATCATTCTCGATTTAATATAAGCGGTGTAAAAGACGTGTTATACATTTCCCGCCCATTTCCCGCACGTCCCGTCACAATATAGGTTTCCTCAACTATACCTGATTTTAAAAAGATCTATCCAAAGATGGTGAGAAGAAAAATAGTCACGTGCTTTCCAGCATTCCTATAGTGTTGATACCTGAGAAAGACAAAAACATTTAAGTATCATAAATGCTATTTTTGGATAATATCGATGCTTGTTATAAATAATCATACACATCCTCCAATTCCTGTTGTCCTGATATCATGGAGATAATGGATGTATGTTGAGGTGCTACCAATGAAAATAGAATATTAAGTGTCTCCCTTGAAAATAAAATCGACATGTGTTCTCTAAAGTTGCATTAAAATAATGGCATAAAGGCAAGTGAAATGTTTTCATTGGGCCACCCTATATACAAATTATTTACATATACATTTAAAGGAAATATATTTCTAGACCAACAGTACTTTGGCAACCGTCTATAAGTCGACAACAGGATATATAAATTATTCCAGTTAATCTGGTTCCGTACTTAATTTTTGTAGTAGCTTTATATTGTTCATTTTTTAGAAACTTTAATTACCTACTATAACAAGTAGATATTTTTTTGACGGATATTGATTTGCATGTTAAATTAAATTAACACTATTTTTGCGGTCAACGACATAAAGAGGAAATACCATTTTAACTGCTTATTGACAATTGAAACTATGGATTATCGTTAAACGGGATCTTATATCTAACACTTACTTCAGATGCCTGAAATATTTTCCATTTATTAGAGTTATAAAAAACATATAAATACCAATAAACACACCCCATATCAATTAATGTGAAGTGTTTATTTATATACATGTAATATATGCAACCATTACAACCATTATCGAAGCCGAAACGTGCCTGACTGCGGCAAAGCATGATACTTCTACATGAACTGTATACTCGCCTTCTGGAATAGAACGGGTCTTATGGAGTAATGAGACTATGGGGTACAATAAGCTTAAGCTTCAGTACAGCGGGTAGTCAAAACCGCAACCCGTAAGGGGAAAAAAAGATAATTCTATGTAATCTTATAGGCAGCTCGCACTTTCTCCCTAGTTAACTTTGCAACATGAAAGCGTGCTATTATTTTTGTGGTGGTGTTTAGTTTGGGCACTACCTTTGCGTAAAAACTACAAAAAAAATTGTGAAAAACATTTAAATAGATATCCATCGACAACATATTGCCGGTAAATTTACAAAAGAGGAATTTTTTTTATGATAGGCGTGTCATGTTCTGTACATGTAGTCTGTCTTGGAACGTAGTCGACAATGCTGAGTTTAGAGGTTTCTTTGCAAAATCCGTACCAGGTTTTCCATTACGTAGTAGCCATACATTGTGTAAAACATTTCTACCAAGTGTGTATAAAAATATTTTGGAATATTATAGAGAAATAAATTTTTGTAAGCGAGATTGGATGAAACAACTAATTTTCGGTGCAATAAGGTTGTTAATGTTATACTAAGAATTTTGAGTGCTCCATATGCTTTGCCTCTATCAAACAGCAAAAGTCAAGCTATAAACAATAAACTAAAAAAAGTTTTACATAGAAACCTGGAATACAAAACAATGTGTAAAATTTTTGAAAATTATCTGCGCGGTTTCTCAGTGCCTGCCCATTTTAACTATTTCAAATTTGTACCATTAATCTCAGTAGATGTGGAACGTTCATTTTCCTTGTACAACATATGTACAAACCAAATTGCTCAAATTTAACAGCCACGAATGCACAGTGATTGGCAGACTTCAGTCATTCTGCTAAATAATAATACATTGTATCAAGTAGTATGTATTTCATTACCAATTTTATACGTTTGCTTTTATTTGTCTATGTACCCAAGCAGCACATTCAGTCGTCTCTATGCAGTAGCTACCACCAGTGGAACTTTAAAGGATTCCGCAACTAACGACAGTTACGTAATGGGAACGATCTGTCTACCAAGCATTCACCAAAACGGGGAATAGTTATTACGTAGCAATTACTATTCCGGCACCTTTCCTGTTACGTGTTGGCAACTAGGTTATTACGTAAACGGAACGTAACCAAGTAGTAGAAATAACTAATTTTTGGTTAAGCTTTAATGGTACGAGGGCAAACTATATTTTCCTCTCTCTCTCTCTCTCTCTCTTTCTCTCTCTCTCTCTCCCACTCTCGCTCTCGTTCGAATAGCAAAATATAATATATTGCAATTGTGAATTGAAGTCAATATGTCCAAGTTAAATCGATTGAATGAAATATATGTAGATAATATACCATAATCTTTTGCATTCACTCTATGGGGAAATTAAAACAACTACTTGTTTTCTGTAAAATGTTTACATGATATTTCGAGAAAAAAGACGCGCTCTCCAGAAAATTATTTTTTCGAAAAAAAGATTTGTTCAAAAAATTATGTGTACACTCGAAATTGCAAAATTTTTGACATAACTTTTTTGTTTATATGATATGAAGTAATAATGATCTATTTATAAAAGATATTTGTAAATGATCATATTTAATTTAAAAAAATGATTTTCAGAATTATATGTTCATCTATGTCAATAATAGTTTACCAAAAAGTAGCCAATGCGACGAATCATTTTCTTGGTATCGTTAAACTGGCCTCTACTACGTTACTACGAAAAGGTTTCTGTAAAGTTCCCACGTACTTTGAGAACCTCACTTTTTAAGTTGGTAGAGCTGGTTGATCCGATCTATACTCCATTCATTTCATATGAGCACATAATTATTTTTTGGGCTCGCAGAGCGACCTTTTGTCGATCTCCAATCGTGCATAGTTCTCCAGTATAGGCGCGCGGTGCAATAGATAAATTCACAAAATGTATTTATATAATACCGCGCGTCCATGTTAGAATTTTGTATGTGCTCATATGAAATGAATGGAGTATAGGTAAAAATAATTTTACTGTTTGGGATTGGCAACATGTTAATGAAATGACTGGCTAAACATCAACAGGTGACAGGTGGACAAAAATTTAAAACCAAACGTACGAATTTTTTGCAAAACGATTTTCAAAATTTTGATCCCTATTTCATCGTAATAAAAAAATTTCCATACAACTGATGACTTAATTTGAAACACATTGTATGTAATTTAATTGGTGTCTATTATTAAACTAGAGGTATTATCTCTATACTACTATTTTGTGTATAAATAAAAATTACTATATATCTATTTTGTCCTTCACATCTAAATTTCTAAAGGTTAATATAATGCCTAAAAATGTTAAGACGCGATTTGCGTCCCCTGCACTTCAGGTTCTCTTGTATCATTCCTATTTTTGCTAAATTTGATTAAATTACTAAGACATAGTAGTTAAAAGTCAGAACATTAATTAGTATTAAAAACAATCATTATTATTTTAAGATGTAGCTGCTTAATGGTAAAAAAAAATTCACGTTATTTGTAAATCTCTTATTATAATTTTACCTATATAAGGAATTAAGACAAAATATAATTAGCATTTAAAAAATTAAATAATTAATACTTATTTAAAGATAAGGATAAATGGACCAAATGGAATACCACTCTTTCAGAATGTTCAGTTATAATTCTCAATAATGTGTTTCCTAATAAAAACATGTCTACAAAAAGTGGTATAAACATAACGGAATTTGGTATTCATTTAACAACTTATTGTACAATTGTTTTTTTTAAGAAATTCTTACTAGAAATTTTAATGAGAAACAAGTAAAAGTTGCAGTCAGATGTTGCCGATTGTAAATATCTATTTTATTAACATTTTACACAGATATAGTACAACTTACATAGATTATAAAAGTTTATTCGACACCCTGTATTGTATTGTACTACAGTGTGTTGGTAAAGTATGGAATAAATTAATTATTTCTTAAATCAAAAATATTTAGAAAAAAATCCTCAGATACTTCGATTTTAATTTCAGTTTTTTTTTTTTAAGTTATGACGTCATCACTGTTTCCGTTATGACGTCTTTGATATATTTTTTAAATGGAACACCTTGTATATTTCTTCATTTTGCTTCAACAGCTGATTCCAAAAAATGTATCACACTTAGGGTCTAAAATTGATAAGTTGAAAAATACGACCATTTTGAATATAAGAATTTACTAATTTTTCATGTTTTGTTTGAACAAATAATAGTCACTAGAACTAACGGCTATAATAGAAACAATGTTTAGTAAATATTCGAACTATACTCCTTGTTGTAGCTGACAGTACCCTAAACGAGGGATAAAGTGTTGCTGAACCTTGTTTATAGTTTCGTGAGAAATGTTGTTTATTTCTGTTCTAATTCTCTCTTTTAATTCAACACTGTTTTCCGGTTTGGTTTTATAAACTAAGTTTTTTAGATGGTCCCACAGAAAATAATCTAATGGATTGAGGTCCGGTGACCTTGGTGTCCATTCGATGAGTATACGTCTACCAATACACCTTTTCAGAAATATTTGGTCAAGATACTTTCGAACGTCTGC
Source organism: Rhamnusium bicolor (assembly GCA_029963845.1). Lineage (NCBI taxonomy): Eukaryota > Metazoa > Arthropoda > Insecta > Coleoptera > Cerambycidae > Rhamnusium > Rhamnusium bicolor. The sequence continues at coordinate 1,227,522 of JANEYF010003732.1, read as the reverse complement.
TGCATAATAGGGAGCGTACCATCCTGTTGATACCACAGGGTTTTGTCAACATTTCCAGGATTGATTCTACTGGGAAATAAATTTAATAACATTGGGATGAGAAAGCCTATTAAAAATTGAAGATATGCCGGTCCGTTTACAGGTCCATCGAAAAAATAGGGTCCAATGATTCTTTTTCTTACAATTCCCGTCCACACATTTACCTTTTGTGAATACTGTGTGTGCTGCTCCCGCATCCATCAAGGGTTTTCCCTTGCCCAGTATCTACAATTCTGACGATTCACTTTACCATTTAATTTGAAATTGCATTCATCGGAGAAAATAATATTTTTTATCAGAAGAGGATCACCATTGCACATATTCATAGATGCTTCACAAAATTGTATCCTCCGATCTGGATTAATCATCACTTAGTTCTTGCACAAGCTAAATCTTAAAGGGATGACATTTTTCTAAACAAAAACAAGCCTAATTCAAAAATTAATAAAAAACGTGTTTATTTTACTTTTTATTTGTTTTTTTAAATGGCTGTATTTTCCAACTTATCAATTTTAAACCCTAAGTGTGATACATATTTGGAATCAGCTGTTGAAGCAGAATCCAAAAATGGAAAAAATATAGGCGGTTATATTTAAAAAAAATATTGATGACGTCATAACGGATACAGTGATGACGTCATACCAAAAAAATAAAGGATAAGGTGCGTAACTAAAATTAAAAATCGACGTATTCGAGGATTTTTTCCAAATTTTATTGGTTTAAGAAACAATGAATTTATTCCATATTTTACGGACACACTATAATATTACTAAGCGAAAAATCACAAAAACCTTTCTAGAGATATACTTCAGGAGACGATGCCATTCTCAGTTGTTTCCAAACTATAGCAACGTTATTTATATCTGAGAATTTCTGAAATTTCAATTATTCTCGATGATGATTGGTCTATTAGGTGGGGATTAACGACGATTTTAGTAAATATCTCAGATAAAGAGAGCATAGCTTATGTTATTTGATAAGATGGTGATATACTCGTAAACACGCACAATTCGTTGTACAAAAGGCACGATATGATTTTAGCTTGAAATGACAAATTACAAAAAACTTATTGCTGTTTTAGATGATAAGAAACCCTCCTTCGGATTTCATAGCAAATCCAGTTCATACAATGAGTATTTACGAAAATTATCTCGGAATAAACTGAAACCTAAATCCGTCTATAATACTCTAAATTCGCGTTCTGTGAATGAACGCATTGTGATCGTTTTTAGTTTCGAAATGACTAATTGTAAGAATAACAACAATATTTTCTCGGTTTTTTACGACTTCTTGTTTCCATCTAAAATCGTTCTTTAATTCAGTGTTTGTTGTGTACACACCTTACTAAACATTGGATTTCTGAATACCGAAGTGGCTGCATAATGCTATGTAAACATAAAATATAATTACAGGAGTTTTCATGGGAAATGAAAAAGTGTTGTTGATTCCCATTCATAATATTATCATTGAAACAATCTTTTGCTTTAATTATATAATTTAATCACACAATTATTCACACATGTTATGCAACTACTTTATAAAACTGTATATTTATTGAGAAATTTGCGTTTATCCTCGACTTTTAATACATGAAAAAATGAACTACTGGAACTGATAGCTACCTATATGTGACTTTCATATGCTTGCCATGGACATGCTTAATTTTTTGTCTTAGGGAGAACAGGGATCAAATTATGAAGGAAATTTTTCACTACATGCCAAAAACAGCTTATTGAAATTGGGCAATTAAAACAGAAAACGAAACAAAACTAATTTTTTTGGAAAATTCACTTTCTAGAAATATCTCGTCGTTTACATTAGTTTAATGTAAAACTAAAATTTATCTTTGTCGCTTTTAATCATTTTGAAACAGAAGAAATTTTACATGAGCTGCGTTAAAGAAGAAAGTATATTTTCAAACATTTCAGTTCAGAATTACATTCAGGTCGTACGTGTTAAGACCTTGTGAGTGCAAATTTTCGTTGTACTGGCATGTCAGTATGACACAACACATTGGCTGAAATTAAGAATCCCATAAGCAGTGACTTCAACAAAAGTTGTTAATTATCTGTTTTGATAGTAGGTGCAGGAGGAACAATATATAATAATAAGTTTCGTGGTCGAACGGTAAGGACACTTCCCTAAAATCCTGTGTGCGATCCCAGTTGAGGAGCTGGGATTTTTTCTAAAGCAAAGTACCCGGGTATTAGGTGTGTGTTCGTTATCTCTAAATGTGTAGACCTGCCCACACAAGGTTTCTGGAGATACCATTAGGGATACCGGCAATTGTGTTATCTGTGGTGTTAAATTTAATAAATTAGAACTTCCCGACAAGAAAATTGTTATTAGACATATTAATGTAATATAAATTCTGCATGAAAATATAATATCTCATTTTAAGCAATTCAATTCTATTGTTTAACTCTTTAGCAACACCTTAAATTGAACAATACAATTTTTCTTCTATCACTTTTTTTTCATTCTCTGAATCATTTAAAATTTCATGCCCTGTCAATTTGCAAATAGAACAGTGAGCATTAACATTGTTCGCCCCGTTTACCACGAAGTCATACCCATTAATCTAAATACATGTTTTTATGCTTTTTATCTTGTCTTTCTTTCTCACTTTGTCGTACTATAAATCATAAGAACATAATTTCTAATTTAAGATTATTTTAACTAGTTTCTTGCATTATTACAAATTAAAGATATTTGGTACTATAAATACTTTCCAATATTAGGATATAAAATATAATTGAATTAGTTTATTTATATGTTAAAATTTAAAACCACTGCCAATACCTGTTAGATTAACATATTATAAATGATATTAATATATCATATTACATATTTTAAAATAGGACAAATTTACACGAATTTAGAAACTGTTAACATGTAACGTTTTAAGAGATATGTCGTCCAAAAAATTTTGATCACATACACTTGTACAGACGTTATTGAAAATTGTCGCATCGCTTATGGGGACCCAAAACGTCAAAAACTTTTTTTTTCAGGGTGATTATTAATTTACCTATCTGCGCTTAGAGTGGGAAGATAAAAAGAGACATGATATTTGAGTTGTGAAATGAATTTCGATGAAATTTTTTAAAATCGTGTGAAGTATAATAATAAATGTCATTAATTATTCCCACTCAACCTCTTAATAAATAATACTGGCCAGAGCTAAAATGTATCCGAAGTGAAAATAGCCAATTCTTAGTCATTCTTTTATGCTAAATAACAATATGATAAGCAATAGTTCAAGTTGGCTCTAGTTTTCTTGATACAGGTGATAGTGTATATACCCCACGGTCCTATTATAAACTCAGATATATTTACTATTCTAGGAATGCTTGGTGCATTAATACCTGTTTGTTAGTATCTAAAAATATTACTAGTTCTTAGTTAGTCGTGTTTCTATCTTTGTGTGACTCAGAAGTGTTAATTTTTGAGATTAAATAGTGCCATTTAGACCATATGCCACGACATTGTGCAAATAAACCGGATAAGTGCTGTTATATTTGTGGGGAAGTGGCCTTTGTCAGTCAGAAACTAGTATTACTTCCATAATTAAAAAGACGTGCTAGTTGTATTTTGGTTATAACCGCAGCACGTTGCAACAATAGTGCGAACAAACTTCATCAGAAAGATCTGTTACCCTTTTTTTAATGGAAAATTACTTGGTAGTCTGCAGACACATTGACCGTTTACTGGGTGTCTTAAAAATTCTTCAATGACTGGAGGCATTTTACAGATTCCTCAAAACTCAGCTGTGTTACTCCATAAGGAAGGAAATCTACAGTAACATGAATGTGTTGCTGAAAACTACACAATACAAGAAATATGAAAGGCATATTTCTGAAGACTTAAAAGTTGTTGTCATCTTATTTGGTATGCAGCAAATTATACAAAGTACTATTGTTTCCTTTGTGAGTGGGATAGACACGATTAGAGCATTACAAATGGAAAATATGACTGCAAAGACTGTTCTTAGAACCAGGAACAAACAATTTTACTAACACTGCATTGGTTGGTCCACATAAGGTCCTATTGCCGCCAGTCCACAAAACTGGGACTTATGGAAAGCTTTGCAAAGGCTATGATCAAAGAAGGACGTGCTTTCGGTGACTTAAAACAAACATGTCCCAGAATCATTGAGGCGAAAATTAAGGAAGACATTTTTGTGGATCCTCAAATCACGAACCTTTTCAAGAACGCTGAAGTTCTTAAAAGTAATGTAACATTCCTGAAGGTAATGAAAAAGCTCTATTTAAAATTGTAGTGACAAATTTTCTGGGCATAATACAAAAGAAAGAGCAGAAAACTACAGACATCTTGTTATGAATTATCCTTCTTGCTCCCAGACGTTAGGATGCAATATGTGCATTTCTAGATTAAGCAAGGAGAGAGATTCCACCAGGATATTTTAAATATGGAATAAGATATCAGGACAAATGTAGTCCTGAGATTTCGCAGACTACTATCGAACTCATTATAAGAGATCCAGAAGTAACATGTAAGAAACATGCTAAGAAGCACAAGAAGAGTGATTCATTTACTGATTAAAAGATATATTCTAATGTTCTTTTTATCAAAGTGGCACATATTTCTTCGCTTGACATTCGCCATTTTTATTTAACAGCTTAAGTGATTAAAGAAATAAATAAATAAGACTATATTTTAGTACATTTACTATGTTTTCATGAGGTAATACAAAATTTTTATGGGTAAATTTTAGACCTAATTGAGTCCAAAATAATACAAAAACATGATTTTGGTTACACAATAAAAGTTAAAATATGTGGGACAGTGTAATAGATCATTGGACCATTGTAGTCATCTTTATATATATAATTTATAAACTGTTTTTATATGAAACAAATACAGTAATATATCATTAAAAAAACATACAAGTTAAAAAATAATGGCCCAGTTATTTCAACAAATTTGTTTTCGTTGTTACTTATGGATTACAATGTAACCTGTCAATGAGTAATAAGGAAATGTTTTACAATTATTTTGAAAAAATTGGTGTAATAACATGTAGACAACAATGCACGGCACATAAATATATAGCTATAAATATATAACTTTAAAAATTCGTAATGCGTTGTTAAATACTATTTCTAGCATATTTGCCTTGAGTTATTTAATAACTTAAAAAATAATTTTATAGAGATTTCAAGGTGGAAGTGCGCACATATCTAATAAACGTTTTCCTGCACTTATGTTAGATACTTATGAATTATGATAATATTGTGGTACCTTTTTACTTTCCCAGTATATGCCAATGTTTCAAATTAAGTTAAACATAAAAAGAAATTAAGTATATTTTAAAAAAAATTAAAAATTAGAAAAATAAGGAAAACGGAGAAAAAAATAACGTAAATGATATTTAAATGTTAATGGCAAAACTAATATTACCCATGCCTTCTGACTCGTATATTTACTTTTACTAGAGAGTATATAATGGGTGTCCAAATTTGAGGTTGCTTTTTGAATTACCCGCCATTTACAGTGTTCATAGTTATTTGTCGTGTTGCATTTGACATTTGTGAAGTAAAAGCATCGCAGTGGTTAGTTATGGAACGATATACGCTGCAACAATGCCTGTTTATAATGAAAACCTATTACAAATATGAGGAGAGTGTCGCGGAAACGGTTAGAAAATGCCGTATGGAATTTGGAAGAAATAATGCTCCATCCAAAACTGCTATTGCAAAGTTAATAAAGAAATTTGAGAAAACTGGTACAATACAGGATGCAAGAAAGCGAGTTTATCATCGCAGTGGTCGTCCTCCAGAAAACATTGCTGCTGTTAGTGAAAGTGTTGTGGAAACTCTGAAAACATCAATTCGTCATCGAGCACAGCAATTGCGCATTAAAAAAATGACATTTAAACTAAAGATCTTAATTTGAAGGCCTATAAAATACAGCTATCACAAGAATTGAAGCTAATCGATCATCAGTCCGACGTACGTTTGTCAATTGGGCCTTGCAAGAAAAAGAAGGAAATGAGGATTTCGTCACAAAAATTCTCTTCAGTGATGAAGCGGATTTTCATCTTGGGGATATGTTAACAAACAAAACTGCAGGATACGGGGTGAGGAAAATCCGCGAGTAATACTGGAGAAGCCACTGCACCCCCAGCGGGTCACTGTTTGGTATGGTTTTTGGGCTAGAGGTGTTATTGGCCTGTATTTTTTCCAAAATGAAGCCGGCAATGTAGTAACTGTAACGGGAAATCGGTACAGATCGATAATTCGAAACTTTTTCTGAGACGAATTGGATGGTATAGACGTTCAGCTGTGGTTTCAACAGGACGGGGTCACTCCACATACAGCGAATGAAATACTTGATCTTTTGCGGAAGCGATTTGAAGACCGAATAATTTCACGAAAAGGAAACATTGACTGGCCGTCTAGGTCTTGCGATCTAACGCCCTTAGCTTTTTCCTATTGGGTTTCTTAAAGGGAAATGTTTGCGCTGATAATCCTCAAACGATTCAGGAACTTCGGAATAACATTATCGCTGCTATCGCAGAAATAATCGCCTCAATTATGCGAAAAAGTTATTGAAAATGTTACCAAAAGAATGGTATCCTGCCAAAGATCCAGATGAGGTCACTTGTCTGATATTCTTTTCTATTATTAACCGCCATTGTTGTACTTTACCTTAAAATAATAATATCGTACGATCTAAGTAATTCATGCGTTTTATTCCAGATTCAAAAAGCAACCTCAAATTTGGACACCCTTTAGTATTGTCTTTGCTTTTACTCTCTTTATGCGGAAGAGAGAATGGACACAATAATGAATTCAACGTAATAAATTAAACGTGAATATGCTAGAGCTGGTCCTCGATTCACAAATCTTTCTAACTTCGGTATAATCCGAAATTAAAAAAATGGCATAACTAGAAAGCACACAAATCAAATAGATTACGGTTTATATATCAAACAACACGGTCTACTGTACCTATTCTTTTTTTTACTAAATTACACCCGAACGTATTATTTAAAAAAATATTTTAATTACATAATTCAAAATATGAATATTTGTTATTTTTATATTTTAAATTGATAAATTGATTGCAATTTTGGTAATCACACTGACATTTATGACATCTAACCTAACATATACATACATGTCCATTCTTTTATATTGAGACATTGTGCCGTTGTCCAGGGGTTTTCTCGTTTTAGTATTGTAACTGGAGGGAATCATTTCCTAAATATAATTTTCTCTTTTGAGAGTCAACATTTTTTAATCTCAATATATTTTTGCTTCTTATACTACTAGTATGATGTCGTTCCATTGTAGAAGATATTAAATTCATGGATCATAATAATTACGGACATCCAAATATTTTAATTACAAGACAGCTTTTTTCTTTCGATTACGTAATCTATACATATAAAAATTTCTAGATGCACCTATATAACCTGTTATTTTATTTATTTTTTAATGTATCGTTATTAATTTTGCAAATTAATAGACAAAACGAAAGACTTGATTGGTTTAAAACCCGTTGTTTTCCTTGACACTACTGTTTTATACTGATTTTCTAGATTAAAAAAAAAAACTTTTAGTTTTAATGAAATACATGATTAGTAAAAATTTATAATTGTTTACATATACGTATATATGACGGAAAATATTCAGTAATATATTTATAAAAAAAAAACACATGATAAGAAGAGACGATCTATTCCATATGCTATTTGACACATATTTTCTAATATAAATGTATTTTATTCTGCAAATAATTGACGTTTCTTCATACAATTATAGATTTTAAAATGTAAATCTAAAAAGTGTCTAAAGAATTAATGGCAATAGTGACTGAGATTTTTTTAACTTTTCAGTAAATACCTTGTAATTCTAACGATGTATTACACAAATTTTCAAAATAACCAATCAAAAACAAGGATTCTGAATAAAATATTTTTTTATTAACATTTTGATTCTAATTAGTTAAATAAACAGATTAATAGTGAAGAAATACACTAATCCTTAAAACGTACATTCGAATTTCACCTCAATTTTTTTTTATTATTATGTCAAAACCAAGATCCAGTCATCTGTCATCAATCGAATGTGATTCAGATTATTTCAATGAAATAACAAATAGTAGGCTAACATGCACACTCATGGGTTTCTACCTTTGAGTAAAAAGAGATAAGGAGTGAATGTAATGGAAGTGGGCCTGTAGAAAAAGGTGGGTTCTCGTAATGGCCGACTTCCGATAAAGAGGCGTAACATCTATAATAATCAAATTGAGTAATAAGACAGAATATTTTTGTATTATTATATTTTGATTAAAGAAAACACTAGACAAATTTTTATTATTATAGTACTAAAACCTAAATATATAAAGTAAAACAAAATATACAAACAAAGTATTTTACAGTAGAATATTTATGATAATAAATATGTCACTGATTGAAGTATATTTAACGTTAGACTAAATTGAGTCTTAAAAATTATTAAAATATACAAAAAACTAAAACTAAATGTCGTTAAATGGTTGTTAATCTAAACAAGAAATATTTACCGATGAAAGAAAACGCCTTGTTTCTTTGCCTTATGGGAAATTTCACAAGATACACTAACCATTTTTGTTGTTGTATTTAAATACACACGCAGGTTTAAAAAATGTATACCCCAAAAATGTCTAATCACGTTTCTAAAGCTCACTGCACAATATATATTCACTAAAATAATAAAGAAGCATAAAGTAACACCGAAAATATAAAAATGGCTTCTGCCTTCAACGACTTCAACAACCATAACCTACCACAAAGTGGCCTCTCATAATGGCGACTTCCGTCTATTGATTTCCTTACCCGCACCACCTAAATGTTATCTACTTTTCTCTTTTTACTCAAAGGTTTTTACCATTCCAATAATTTACTTTTTATAGACTCTAATTTTATGTACGAATAACTTTTTTCTTTTAATCAAAATCTAAACGAGGTGATAGAATCAAGAAAAACAATTTACTTACAAACATTAATTGGTAATTTTTTTTCTTAAAGTTATATATCTACATTTTATAGATTAAGATAATCAAAATACCTACATTAATTTTAGGATACTACATAAACATAAAATTGATAATTTGAAAGCAAATATACATTGTTTTTATTAATTTAGTATTAAAGTACATGTAGATAGAATAGATTTTCAGGTGAGATAATCGCAAAAACATATAAAAGCCACAGCGTAGCTGTGAGCGATAGGGATGTTTGTCACAAAATGACGTCATGCGAGGAACCGACCAAAATAAGCACTGCTAGCGAGCATATCTTGTTAGTCTTAATATGATGCATATAAGCCTATACATAACTTCGTAATTTATTTCTTCCCCTGATTCAACACTAATTCGTTGAATCTACTTCTTCCACATATTTATTGAGTAGCTAAGTAAAGCCGATCCTGGCATTTCCAAAATTTCAAAATTGGAATATAAAAATCAGGATGAAATAGCTAAAAAAGGGCAATTAAACTCACATGTATGGTATGTAATATTTGCAATAATGTTTTACTCATATTACTATTCATATTTTGGCTGCATTTACGTATAGTCTAAAATAATTTTTCTACCTGAACTACTGCTTCCATACTCTTACAAGTTTTCTCCTAAGCATACTCGAGAGGTTAGATATCAAAAATCGTCCATATAAACACCATCAAAACAGTTAGTGATCTGATTATTTCTATATGTATCTCCACAAAGATTATGCAAGATGTTAAGTCTCTAATATCACCAGTTTCCACACACCAATAATACACGTTTTTGTATCAAATAAGTCTTCGATCTTCTCTTATTATTTTATACAATGAAAATACTCCATACAAAAAAAAGTAACACAGCAATACATAAAGATAGATCCTTGTTGGATACCAGAATTGGTAGGAAGACTATATCTAATCTAATATAGTGAGCAATTGGATAGAAATGTCGACGCGATGATAACTTTTAATTAAATAATTCTGAAGCTAATCTAAGGATTACTTAAGTTCTGGCTTCAGTTTGTCACAAAAATATGACTAAAAATGAACTGGTAGAGGATATGATGCTTTAGTAAAGTTGCTACCACGTTCTCTTGATATTACGCTGTGGGATGGCAGATGACAAAATTTAAAAAGAGGCGATGAATTGGTGAAAAATTGTTATTTCTTTGTAACTGCATAATCAAGTTTTGACAATTTGGGCAGTACAGACGATCAAAAAGATGCCATCAAATAGCATCTATGCTAGTGCAAATAAATATCCCAAATTTAATCCCAATAGCTGAAAGCATTCTTTCGTTGCTTTATTTAAAAAAAAAACAATTTCCTTAACAATTTTGACCCTCACTAACGACTTAACAAAGCACTTTTGATTATAGGTAAATTGTCTTCAATCGTTTTATTTTAGTCTTGTGAATATGTGGTATAGGTTTTTGGACCTACCTTTCAGAGACACCCTGTATACAAAAAAGATCTCACAGCTCTTCAGACTGTAATAGCAATATTTTGTTTTTGTTACATTTATTCACCATTGAAGTAAAATATATCCAAAATTTCCATAATATATACCACTTTTGTAATTTTTCCTTCAGTCCTTGCTTGCAAAGTAACCACAAGCTTCCAATAATTATAATACCAAAGAAAAAATAAGATGTTTTAATATTCGTCAAAGCCCCTTTCGATTTTCCAATCGGTAAATAATAACAAAAAAATAACTATTTAATTTTTACGTATCCAATAATACTAAGAGAGAACTTAAAAAAAAAGATTGAAGAAAATGTACACCAGTTAATACAAGTATATTAATATTTCTAATACGCCGGTATTTAAAAATTGTACATTGTAACATTCTAATGAACAATAAAAAATCAAACCTGTTGTGCATTAAACAGATCCAATGCCAATCCCGTTAGCAATCCAAAGGTGAAAATCCAAAACATTGTAAAAATAGTACCGTTCTTCTTTGCCACTAGAGTAAGTCTAAAACAGGGGACACTGCACTAAGATGTGCACTTGCGCGGCCACTGGATGCTGTTAACTGTTCGCCGAAGACGCACCGTGTTCAGGAGTAAGGCAGGTCACCAGGTCACAACGCTGAAATGGAGAAGGGAGCTAAGATCTCGTGCTGCTAACACTCCTACGACCCAAATGTGAAGATGCGAATATGTTTTATAGATGTGGCGCTATTAGAAGAACTCAACACCAGTTGCCACACATTTTTAAGACTCTTGCAATATTGATTGTTACTGGTTAAAATTTCATATTCTACCACCGAATCGACTGCGGATATTAAGTGTTATATCAAGCGGAATTTGTACTGTTTACTTTTAGCGGTGTCATCTTCAGTTACTTCATTGTATGAATGACCTTCGGCTTAAATAACTATTTAACTTTAACAATTTAAACATTAAGTTATGATGGAAAAATGATAGCAACTGTACTTGAGAGAAGATTAAAAATTTGACATTATTGTGTAAATCCAGTATAAATTATTTAAAGAAATTGTTGTTTTATGTACAAGAAGACTATTCTGGCGGTAAAGTATCTGACAGGTTTAAATGCTTAAAATTTAAGGTACCTACTGCATTTTTTAAAGCCGTAATCTTAATTCATGTACTACAAATAATTACACTGAAGATCAATTGAAGTGGTCCACTAAATTCGATTATCAAATGAAATCTCTTATAATTTATGAACTTCACAAAATAGAACCATAAATATTTATGTTAAATAGACATCCTTAAGGAAAGTATTACCTATCGAGTATATCTCTAACTCATTTATTATAGGAGATGCTATGTTAAATTTTGTGCTATAATTAAGTTTAAATTTAGGTAACAGTGGGGAGTCATAAATACAATTAAATACAGAATACATAACTAATTCTACAAATCATTGCATTTTTTTATTTTACATGCAGAATCCCAGACAACCAGCAGACCAGTTACATCATAGGCTTAGATATTTTAGAGAACCTTGTTGTATCACACTTGCTTGTATTATATATTAATTATAGAGTGGGATGAAAAATAATAACTGAAAAAATTTTTTTTGCTAATTATTATTTACCAACTTTTACAAATCTTATCACAGATAAGTATAACATATATCTTTTTAAACAATTATTTTCCCGGCTATTTGCCAAAACGCTGAAACTTGGATTACAAAAAAGATAATATGCACATTATGTTCAGTACGACTGACTCAATAATGTTGTTTTTAATTTCAACTATTCTGTCTAGTAAAACCAAAAATAAATAAAACAAAAGGTACTCACCAGTTGAACACTCACTTTAAAAACTTTAAAATATCTACCGACACGTGTTTCTGCTTGCGTAGCGTCGTCAAGGTAGCCAGCTCATTTAAGAATCCAAAGCAACAGAACTTGTAAACCTTAAGGTAATAAACAGTAATGGCTTCAAAGAACAGAATAACTGAAATTATATAGTGGAAATTTCCCTTAGGTTAGAATAATTTAAAAACAAATTAAGTTCCTCTTCTTGGCAAAAGTTTAAAATATAGAGTGGAATGAAAAATAATAACTGAAATTTTTTTTTGCTAATTATTATTTACTAACTTTTACACATCTTATCACAGATAAGTATAAGTATATTAATTATAGAGCAACTCTTACAGGAAATAATATTCAATTGTAGTATTCACTTATATCGCTATATAATTGTTATGAAAAAAGTCCAGATCAGTTGTAGACGTGTGATTAGTCATATGTGACATACTATGGATATTTTCTATACATGTACTACATATGTATTTCTTTTATATTACACATAACATCAGTTAGGTACGATTTTGCCATAATTTTAACCCCAAATGCGAACATTTTCTTCTCCATAATATGAAAATAATTTATCCAGTTAAAGGGAGTAAATTAGGTTGGCCGACCTTACCTCTCTAAAAGTATAACTGCTGCCAGAGGATCTGGACACACTCTTAACAAATAGAGGTATCAGTTTCATTAAGAGACTGAACTTGTTGGGTGAAATATAAGAGGTTTGAGCCACAATAGGCCTGCTAATGGCCATAGTGGAGGGTCCATAAGTTACCACTCACGATAAATCTAACCTAGGCTAACCTAATAACTGTTATATATAATAAACATTCTGTAAATATGATTCAACCCGGAAAAATCTCGGGACGGACATTACTAAGAGTCAAAAATAATCAAGGACTCTCCTGGTGACATAATGGTAGCTTTGGAGTGATGTTTGATAATGATATAACTGTTACAAGTTTTGGTAGAAATAAGAATATAAGAGCACTTAGAGCTATCGAAAAAAATACAGTCGCTCTTTGCGAACAATGCTTGTAAAATCCTATGTGGAACTAATATAGCATCGTAGTGTTATAAAATAGTGCCATTTTTCTTGATTAGTACAGATAGTATAGTTGAGGAAACTTATATTATTATGGGACGTCCGAGGTAAGACGCTAAGGAACGCAGAGCCGGATTTAACTGTATTGTTCGTTCGCTTACTTTTTTAATATAGGTTTTTGTGCTCAGTTTCGCTAGCAACAATTTAACAATTGTACAAAAAAGTATTAACTTGAAATAAAAGTATTGAATCTAACGTATTGACTACACATACAGCAGTTACAGTATTCAAGTTTGCTTAATATAAATTGTTACTACCTAGCAAGAACCATGAGGAGGTATGAGCATTTTTTTGCCTATTAGTATAGAATAAAGAGATTATTTAAAAACAAAATAAAAACAAATATACTCTCAAAATAGTAACAGAAACAAATGTTTTTCTCAAAAAAACAACTCAAAATAAATTCTAATAGTATTATTATATTATTATTTATTACTATAATAAAAACAGAAAGACATATTTTTGTTAAATTGAAAAAAAAATAATAACATTAATAAATAATAACATCCTGAAAAAGAATGTTTCTCAAGCAGTGAACTATGAAGGCACAAAAAACGGAATTAAATAATGCAGTTGATTCACTTCTTCACTTCACATCACTTCACTTTACCTCACCTTACAATGCTTCTTCCTCTGAAACCTCGCCCTTCTCCCACCTTCTTCATTTTCCTCATCTATCCTCGTTCAAATTTATAATAAATTTATTTCCACTATTTATATGAAATTTGGCAATTTTTAAATAATCATCATCAATTGTAATTACTTTTCTAATTCTTTTTTCCCAATCTCCCTTGTTAATTGTCAACACTTCATTTTGAATTAACTCTACGACTTTTTATCGAGTTTCGGAATAATATTTCCTTTTCTGACATTTTTCTTTAATTTACACCAAATTAATTCAATCGGGCTCAAAATACAGAAGACGGTAATCTCAACACTTTGTGGCCATATCTCTCCCCTACATTATCTATAATATACTTCTCATAATTTTTCGTTTGCAGGATTTCCAATTGTTGTGCTTTATTATCATTTTCTTCATCATGTTCCATTAAAAAAATTTGCAACTCAAAAGATTATTAATTGTAAACATTAAAGCAAATTTGTTTCGCTTGCTTGTTCAAATGTAACCGATTTTTTCTTACTGAAAACACTAATGAACTTTAATTTTATTTATCACTGTAATCACTATCACTTTCATTTTCACACACACAATAAGATGCAGACGTAGAGGCCTCCCACGGTCGAAACATTTTTACATCAAATAATTTCTTAAATTATTTTCAAAAAACACACCAGTAAATAAAAATATATAAAATAATTATTACTTATATTACACTATTACGGAACACATTGCAATACGATAACCTTCTTAAATTATTTTCAAAAACACACCAGCAAATTAACAGATATAAAATAATTATTACTCGTATTACACTATTACACAACTCACTTCAACACGATAACCTTCTTAAAATATTTTCAAAAACACGCCAGCAAATAAACAGATATTAAATAATTATTATTGATCTTATAATATTATACATATAAATATATCAGCACTGCTAGAATGATTCGGTAACAAAATTAAGTGCGGCCCTGAAGTATCACAGCATGTAAACTAAACTCCGCCTTGGTCGCGTGCCAGCAAACACAACAGTCATCGTTCTCGCTTTAATGTAAGCGGTGTAAAAAACGGAAAATGGCATCTGTTACACATTCCTGCTCACATGTCGCGTCGCTCCGCACGTCCCGTCACAATACAGGTTTGCTCAACTATACCAATATATTTTTTCAATTGTATTACAATTAGTAGTAAACATGCCGATACTATTTAACGAAAATAAGGACAATCGAGCAGTTTATGAATTCTGTATATCATTGTATGCAGCATCTCTCAAATACTTGCAATAAATTAGATATACATAGTAATATTTTCCTTAAGAATGTATCTACCTACTAAGAAAAAAGTTTCAGGGTTCTACGTTGCGCGGTTTAGAAGTTATAAGAGTTCGACTACTTCAATTGATCCTCAGTGATTTGAAATACATTAGGTAATTATAATATTTGAGGTTAGCATTCAAACGTTAACATGAAAAACAAGCTCTTAAGGTGATGGATAAATTGTTAGTTGCTCAGCAACTTCTTAACTCGAAGCCATCATCTGGCATGCGGAAAATGAATTGAAATGTACTTTATTGTTGCATTCAAATTAAATTCTAATATTACTAGTAACATTTCCACTCTAACGTGTAATTTACAAATGTCTATTTCATTTGCTTCCTTTTTCATTTACCAAGCATTCAATTAAATCAGTTATTCATTCATAACCAGAAAAATTAATATAACATTTAAAGGATTACATATTCATTTTTAAAAAATTCCGTGCCATTCAGAAGGCAATAAAATTAGTAATTATTTGTTAATTGTGTAATAACTACTTATAATTTCAATATTGTGCTAATATTTTAGCTAATTAATACTCGCATATGAAGGTATTTTGTTTATTTATTATTCATAAAGAAATGGAAGATATTCAGAAAGGTGATTTGCGCAATTTACCAAATGTAGACATTATTGTTATCATGCTGTCTGATTTTCTGGCATCAAATAGCGATTCTAATCAACCACAATTCAGTGAAGTAAAATTAAGTATAGTCGGACCGCTGTAAGATTGCATCTTTCTTCCTTCTTAATGAGTCAAAGCCATAAATAATTTTACTCGTTTCAATTGACAGCAAACCCGTTGTGCATAGGTGTACGCATGAACGACTTATTTACAACTACATTGTTGGATAATTATAGCGCAGTATTAAAATGACTAAAACTAATAAAATTATTTATGACTTTGACTTTTTAAGAAGAAAGTTGCAATTTTACAGCGACCCGACTATATTTATTTATCAACTTTATAATGTGTTATTTGATGGTTTTCTATGCAATATAAATTATATGTTGCAACATTTAACAAAGAATCAACAACAAATACTTGGGTATTTAGGTGCCTACTTATTTTATATGCATAACAGTTCTGTGTGTGTGTGTGTTGTATACAGAGTGTTTCAGAAATATTATGCCAAAGTTCTATAGTGGGGAAAATGTGAAAAAAGTTCTTATGATCACGTGTCGAGAAATGAATTATTTCCAAAATGCAAGGTTTGTACAATATTGCCAGATTTTTTTTCCTCTTTTTTCGGAAACTAGAATTACAAAACGTGAGATGCAAGCCAAACTCATTGGAGGCTATTCAATAAATGTCTTTTGTATTTTTTTTATAATACGCCGCGCCGTTTTCGGGAAAAATAAAAAACTATTTCTAAATGTCATTGTGATTATTGTATTTATCTCCAACAGTTTCAGAAAAATCAAAAACATATTTCTGGAGATACTTTACACATCTTGTATTGTTAAATATGATTTGAACGAAACAACTACTCAGCGGGCATTGGATTATACCCTCAAATCATGATAGATCGGTAGCCAATATCATTTGTTAATTGCTAACCAGATCTATAGACCGGTTTCGAACTTATTAGTTCTCCTCAGTATGCCATAGGTTATGGAACAGACAAATGATAGTGGCCAACCTGCTAGTCATATACTGACTAAGGTAAATTGAGTAGTGGTGAGAGGTATGTGAATCTTCTCATATGGTCCAAATGCTACTATCCGACCGACATCATAGATGTGTATCTTGTATTATGGAAACGGTTTAGTTTTGGACACATCAGAAGTTTTTTGCTTATTTTGGCCCAGAAGTTTAGCATACTATTTCTGAAACATCTTGTAAAACAGTTCTATATGTATTTGCAATTCAGTACTGTTTTATTAAAATATGCTTCGATACGGTTACAAATATTTTATATTACTTAGTTGTATTCATGCATCCAGGAACAAAACACCATTTTCTTGCCGATATGTTTGTTTTAATACACTTTCCACACAGAGAAATATGTATACTGCGTGTATTCGATTATTATGAGATATAACCAGCTGTAGTTAATTACTTTTATTACATTAACATTACCATAGTATAAGAAGTTATTATCAATATGAGCCCACTAGCATTGTACTGAGCTATGAACAATGTGCCAGCGAGCATGTGACGTCACGCTGCTAACCTCTACCCGGGGAACGTTTTTTTAATCTCGTTGCACCAGGACAAGCTCTATTACGAATAAGTTTCTCAAAAATTTCTTTTTATTGTTGCAGTGTTTTTTAATACCGATAAATCTATCATTTTCAGTTGACATCAAAATTTTGTTGACAGACCTATTACCATGACATTTGTTAGATAGACGACAAAACGAATGGCGTGAAATTTACGGTCGAAATTATAGTCGAATATCCGTTTTGGAAACTAAGGAGTTACTGAATATTTTATAAAACCAGATTTTTCAGTATTTTCAAGATATTTCAAGGACCAAGCAAGATAATTTAAATCTGTTTCCACATATTGATTGAGCATCAAAATAAACAACTTTAATGAAATTTAATCGCTCATTCGTCTCTTATCGTGTACAAGGTAGCAATAGTATCGACACGCCACATAAATTAGACAACCTCCAAACCAAAGCTGAAGCTGCTCGGACATGGGTTACACATTTAAAAAAAACGCAGACATACACAACCAAACCCTTCGACTTTACCAGAATCGAAACCGGGATTTGAACCCGGGAGTCGATAGGCAGTAAACCAGCTACGTTTATCACTTAACGCTCTGGCCCACTCCGCTACCGAGCTCGATAATCCATCCAAATACATATATTTTTTAAAGTGAATGTAAACCAAACGCATTACTAATTTTTTTAGTGATTGTCAACAAACAAGTTTGACACAAAAAACTCACTGGTATTTACTGAAATATGTATATAAATATTAATTACTATTCGGTCACATTTTTAATAGTATTAATAATAGTTTTATTTGTGGTCTACCGTTAAATATTTTCACTATTATAATAAACTTGTTTATTTCATATTTAAGAAGTAATAATTTCGCTCTGATGATGTTAACTATTTGAATATTAGTTAATTCTGATATAACACAATATTTAGATGAAAAAAAATTAAAAACACACTGCACATTGTGGAGTAATAAAAGTCGTACATCGTATATTATTGTGAACTTAGTAGAAAATAATTTTCTTTTGTAAGAGGTAAGGAAAGTTCTATGTGTATAATTTCTCCCAACTGTTTTAGCTTTTACGTACACCAGTCACTTTACTTGTCTCTGGTAAATGTAAAGTTCCATACATCCAGTAGTATACCTACCAGATAACAAACTACAGAGCTACAATAAGTTGTAATTAGGTAATCAAAACTAAATAATCATATAAATATAGGACATAGTAGATAGAAACAAGTTCAAAATGTTAACAAAATGGACACCCACATAACCTCTCGGTTTCTAGTGAGATCCTCAATTAATTGTATAAAATGGTTGTACTAACTACGGTGGTTTAAATTTCCTTACCAGCATTCTCAGCTAATTATTGTCATCGAAAGTGGCAAACAGCGACCATCACCTAAGTATTTGATATTTTACTGACACAAAGAGTAATTATATCTTTGAAAACTTTAAAGAGAAAAAAGTACTCACAAATCTGTAATTCTCATCTTTATTGTATTAAAATATTTTTTCATTATTTTTCAAGGAAGCATAATTTGGTGCTATAATTTTTCAATTATCAAAATCCATAAACATTTGTATTATTATTATAAACAAAAAAACACTCTTATAACGAAAGGTTTGTTTCTTTTATAAAATATTACCTTTAATGTATTTTAAAACATAAACGAATTTCGAAATATCTGTTACAAGCAGTGCAGCTGAATGAATAATAAGATTAAAATTCTACAAAATATGTGTACCAGCTTTTTTATTAATCAGTTCTTTGAAATCAATCTTTCATCTATGCAAACGCAACAAATCAATTACAATATTATACATAAAAAATAAACAATACTGTACAGGTAACAACAGAATCATAAAAAATGTATTAGAATGCAATCATAAAACTTTATTTCTTACGAGTACATTGTTCTCAACTGATATCGTGTGGAGCTGAATGTTTTTTGAGTATCTCATCATACATGCCGATGGAATTGTCTAGCAAATTGTTGTTAATTGATATTAAACTGTTTCTTAACTATGTTTCACCACGTGTCGCGTCGTAGAAAATGTCTTTCTCCGCTTCTATATTTGGAAACATCAATGAAGTGTATTAATGCGTGAGAAACATATTTTTTCTAAAAATTCGTGTTCTTGCCACATATCAACAGAGCTACAAGGACAATTGGTTCGTTCAATAATGGTGAAGATTACTCTCCTGTTAGTTATCAAATAATACCTGCTGAAAATGTGAATAATAAAAAATAATATAAACAAGAATATTCGAAATTATTGTTCATGTTAATATACAACGGAATAAAACAGAAAATAATTATCTGACCATACGTAAATTAAGTGTACCCTGTTTCATTAATTTTCCCATGAAAATAGTTTCATAACGAAATTTAACACCCTTATTTGGATATTTAGGCAGGGCCCGCTTTAGAGGCAGACAACCCGGACTACTGTCCGAGGCGGCGAACCAAATATTGATAAATTAATTATTCTCAATTAATATAAATTTTTCACTATTTGTTGATTTTTTCTCTAACTAAAACTAAATGCTATACAATTTACATTTGTGGATTGTTATGTTTTAAAGCTAGAAAAATATTAAAACACCTTTTTAAAGAAAGCATATTTATTTTTAAAATAAAACAAGACGTATAGTTAAAAAGACGCGCATGACCCTGCATGAACTTGTAGGTATATAGTTACTTGTTTAAAATAGGAACTGCATGACATAACATGCAGGAGTGCAATTTAGAATTTGGAATTTAAATCCACGAGCATTCCACGTTCCGTGTAGTAGCCACTTAATCTAGTGGTAAATGTTATGGCTAAAGCATCCTTGGAAGCAGCCAATTTTTTTAATATGGTCCAAAAAATATATTTATTTTTTTCTTCTTCTACTTTTCGATGGGGAATATTTTTAAAACATGTCCAAGGATTAACATTAAAACCTTTGAGTAACATTCGATGGAAAAGCAGGATAGAAGCTTTACCGCCCTTAAGATTTCAACTTGGTGAAATATACGACGCTTTGCAGAGCATTTATGAAAACCAAGACATCGATATCTCAATAAGAGACGAAGCTTCGTGTTTGCTAAGTTGCATTAAACAATTTAAATTTTTATGTTCAATAGTCATATGGTATAAAAATTTTAACTGTATTAATCCCATAAGCAAGCTTATGCAAACAAAAGATTTTGATTTTAAAAAAGCACTTGATCTTCTAGAGAACTTCAAAAATTTCTTTGAAAATCATCGATCAGATAATTCTTTCAATGAAATTATTGTTGACGCAAGAGAATTGGCTGATGAAATTAACATTGAAGCCAATTTTGAATCAACAACGCCGCAACACCGCGTAAGAAGAAACCAGGCCAACTTTTCATATGAGGCAAAGGACGAACCAATCGAAGATCCCAAAAAAAATACAAAATAGAATTTTTCTTCTATACTATTGATCAAGCATTAAACGCACTAGATAGTCGATTTCAACAACTGAATCACCATAGTAACCATTTTCAATCTCTATATAATATATATGATTTGAAAACCATGCCTAAAGAGACACTCAAGATTTGCAAAGATTTGGAAAATATTTTGTCTGATGGTGAATCAGCTGACATTAACAGTCTAGAATTACTAGAGGAAATTTCTGCAGTTTGTGCACTTTTGGGCAAAAAAGAAAGTCCAAGTGATGTTTTTAAAATAATAACAATGCAAAATTTTGCTCCAAATCTTAGTATTGCCTTAAGAATACTACTGACTATTCCAATATCAGTAGTAAGTGCACAAAGGACTTTTTCCAAATTAAAATTAATCAAAACCTTTTTACGCTCAACTACTACACAAAATCGACTAAACGGTTTGGCCATTTTAGCAATTGAACATTAAATTGCTGATCAAATAAACTTAAAAGAGGTAATAAAAAAATTTGCAGAATTAAAAGTGAGAAAAAATATTCTTCTGATTATAACTCAAACAAACAATGTATTATTGTGGTTCTATGTATTTACCTTATGTTTTCTAATTAGGAGAAAAAAATCTAAATCGTAACAGCGGTAAAATTGCACCCTATATGTTTAAAACTAAGTAAATATTTTTAAAATATAACAATTAGGTATCTATAGGTACTGCAACTCTATTTTATTCTAATTTATACTGTTTTGTACCAAATGTTAAGTTTTAATACTTGTTTCTTTCTAAATAAACGTTTTTATTGTAAATTAAAACCATCTTTTATTAAGAAAAAATAACTTTAAAAGGGGCGACAATTTATTTGTTGTTCGGGGCGGCGTAAACGCCAGAGCGGTCCCCTTATTTAGGTGTTTGTTATGATTGTAAAATTAACCAATGTGGTGCTGAAAACATTGAAGTAATTCTCCAGACTTAACCCCATTAAATTTTGTCTTTCAAGTTGATAGTTTTAAGAGAGCGTATTGGATTAAAACAAGAAATATCCCCAGTATCGATAAAAAAGGTACCCCTGAGCGAAAAGAGCATTTCCTCGACTCTTTCCCCATTATGCTTCTTTATTTTCATTTTTTTTTATGTTAGGTTAGTTTTGATTGAGTAACAGTGAATTGTTAATGGACCGTGTATCATACAATAAAAAAAAAACGATTAGTTCTAAGTTCAGATGTTGTACGAGTAACTTAGTTATTGTCAATTAGTATAGCAATACTTTATTACATTTAGCAATTAAATTATTTGCAGTATTTTAGGAAGGTCGCCATAAAATGTACGTCGTCATTTAATTAACAAAAAAAATAAATCCATGTATTCGTACACTTTAAAAAATCTGACATATTATTGCATCGTATTTATGCATTTCTAGAAGAAAATAATAAAATAATTATTGGGTATTACATAAGAATTCTCTTAAACCTAACATGATATCTTACCTTCGCAAAACGCCGTATGATACAATTATTTATGTTTATTTTTCATCATTAAGAAATACCTACATTGTTAACTTTACGTGAAACATATAGGAAATACATTTTTTAGCTGAAACTAATTTCATTAAAACTAATATAAATACCATCATTTAAGATATTTGTTTCCCCAAATTTTGGGTTTTCCGTATTACCAAAGTGTGACCACAGACCACATGATAAATGCTTAGAGTAAATATAACAAAATTACAAAATTACGTAACACAACGTCAAATGTAAAATGTACTTAAATAATAATTATAAATTTAAATTAATAACTACTTGGGTTTTTTGCCATACCAATTGGCGCTGATAATGTCGGACTCAAACCGTTTGGTGAGTGGATTTATTTTCACACATAATTAAATATAAAAAAGTCTTTGTCTAATAAATTTGACTTTGTCTAAAACAAAAACCAAGTAAAAACTTATGGATGCGCATTTCCTTTAATTGGGTAGACCAATGCAAAACACGTTCCAGAGGATTAAGTAAATTTCGATTCATAATGATTAATGAATACGTAATAGGAAGAGATAAACCAGGAAAATTATGGAGAGAAACCAGGATAATGACTTATTGAATTTCATATTTTCCAAAATAAGTTTCTGGTTTTCGTAATGTTAAAGTACATCATGGCGTTTTGGCTGTTATCTGTAAGCCTAGAAGTTACCTGAGAAACTTTTTTTGATGGAAAACTTTTTAATCTTAAGCAAACAGCCTCAGTTTTATTGACTGGGAATATGACCCAACAATTTTAATATTAACTTTAAACTTAGAGATGTGTATATTCAGATATTCAGAAAAGCATATTTTATTTAAATTAGTTCGCCATTACATTCACAGTAGTTATTTTGTTTGTTAGGAGAGGTGTGTTGTTTACATTGGATGGTATATAACATAAATTAAATATGCAGAACGAACAAATTATTTTTTATTGCAGAAACCGCTTCTTCCTGTAGAATTCATCGTGTTTTTCAATGTCAAAGATCTACTTGCTAAAGAATGTTATTCCATTTTGCAGTATTTTCACAACAGATAATGAATTGTATTTCGTATCCTCATTTTTATAATTTATGCAGATGAATCTACTCAAAAAGAAATAAGTTATGTTAAAATTATAATTAAATTTAATGACACATCAATAAGATGAACACTGAAATATATTTTAATCAATTTTCAGAAAATAATATTTTATGCCTTTTGCATATTCTTTGAAAAGTATCTAATTTTGTTAATCAGAGCATACGAAAAAAGGATACGGTGCTCTTCTGCGAAAATATTATTATTGTAATAGTAATTATATTTATGCCTACACAGTACAGCTGCTGCAATATTTCCAGTTTATAATTTTAAATATTTTTCTTTCAGCTTGGCGAGTTGTGCGGAGGGGAAGTAATTTATTGCCTATTTTTAGATTTTATTCGTTACAGAAGAGAAAAAGGATGTTCCCTTACAAATCACTAATGCCCTGGAAACCTTAATGTTCCGACATTTGCTAACAAAAAAACACAACTAAAGTGTGCTTATCACTACCTAACAATGAATTAAAATGTTTAAGTTTTGTCCGATTCAGATTTTAATTTCAACCATGAAAATTTACTCTAAAAGCCCTGTGGGCTTTCTCTAATTAGCTGGCCTATTACAATTAATTAAAAAAATGATGAGTAAAACATCATTTTAACAAAAAAAATAACCTATATGTTTTTAATTGCCCTACTGAGCGTATTTATATCTGCACTTCAGAGGTAATTACAAATATTTTCTATCAATTGTTGACTATTGAGCATGTCGTGCAAACACAAGAATAAATAGTAACTTACCAAATATTTTAATACATTTCATGCATTAATTAATAAAATAAATATTTCAGCTAAACTGTTTATCGTTGTCGTCACTTGCAATAGGAAATAGGTAAATGTGAAATAGCAAGAATCCTTTTTAAGAAAGTAGTGGGCAAACAAGTATAAAACTTTAAGTGCATACCTACATTTCTTATAAAAAAACTTATCCATTCCTTCATTTGGTATATTCTGATTGTCGTTAGATAACCACAATTACTACCTGTCCTAGTCGTATTTCGTCTATTTGAACCTATGACCACAATTAACCCTAGCTGACCCATACGGTAAATTTACTGACAATTGCAAAATCAAAAACAACAGATAAATGAGGCCTTTGTTCATCATTTTATTAGAATTAGTATTGCAAAATATAGCCTTTAATTGTTTTTAATATTGTATTTTTTGTGCCGCAATATTGACAATAAAATATATGTGTGTAATGTATATACATTATTCTGTAACGCCTACAATACATTGCTTAAAGTGAGCGGATTGCAGTCACTATAATTTTAGTTCAGATGCTCTGCTTTAAACAGTTGTAGTGCTATAAAAAAAATTAAAAATATTCTATTAACTATCATTTATTATTGCTGTCACTATATTTACAGATTACCATTGTATTTGTGACCCTGAAATAGATGGAGGAATAGAAATTTACTTAATCTCATGATTTTCAAGCAATTAATTGATTTGACTTTTACTTGATGAAAATCTGTATTAAAAACTGAATAAAATAGTAAACTTATATAATAACGGCAAAATGTTTGAAATATAGCAGACAAAAATAAGGAAGAAGATAAACGTGTTAACTTTAAACTGATATTTAGCGTATGACCTATAATTTACATTGGACAAAGATAACAACTTTTAAAGGAAAATATTACAGAACATGAAACAATCAATAACATACAAAATTAAAATCTTTAAAAGGATATAAATATACAGGCTGGTATTTAAAGTAGCTGGATGCTCCCAGTGGAAGTGATAGCAAACAGCATAATGAATAACAAAAAAAGTTTTTTAATGCATGTAATATCACATTATTAAACTTATTTGTCACAAAATATAGCCGAAAATTGGGGTTTACTCGAGAAGGAACTACCTGCAGATGAGATTCTAATGTCCCTACTGACATCGTTGTAGAAATCATGACTAATAATTATCAGAATTTCTTTGTTGTTATATTAAATGGCAAAAGAAATGTGTACCATTCTAAAGTCAGTATAAATTAAAATTCATTTATACCTATTTATTACACTTAATTCATATAATCTTTGAAAATTAGTTTTTCTTACATATATGACAAGTTAAGAAATATAGCACTGCATATTTGAAAACGGTTTATACATAACATATTACAGAAGAAACATTTACATGGGCTTGAAATCACCTCAAATTAAAACAAAATGTTCGGAAATTCAATTTACTTAAACTTATTTTTGACCATATACCAATCAGCAACCTAATTAACTCTTCTATTTCAATTCAATTTAGTGAATAGATAGAACTTGTCATAATTCATGATGTTGAAATTAGCTTTTTCGCCTTCCTGATAAACAGAAAAATCAAATTGTTTTGAGTTAAATAAGCTCATACCCCTATAATTTGCATTTAAAATATTAATCGTTCTCCAGAGGAATTGTTTATATGTGTTCACCATAAATACAATATAAATTAATCAAATAGCATTTATTAATTAGGTGGCATCAATAAAAACATGTACTAAATAAATTATTTATAATTTTGTCACAATATCTAAATGTGGAGAACTTTCAGGGTTACCATCTGTTCTAAAACAAGTTTTCTTGGCATTCCGATTTCTACGGAATGAGGGGTTAAAAGGTTATATTTCCCATCACACGAAATTTTTGTATCAACTGGTCATTTCGTCAGTCTCTTTAAAAAACTCCTGTTTTCTTCTGTGTACTGAACTGGCAGGAAATAATGAACTAACCTTTTTAGTATTGATTAGACATATTTAAAGAGACATAGTCAAGTACAATTTAAATATTAATATGCTGATTTATAGAAACATTAAACCATACCATTTTTAATAATAACAATAATACAGAAGATAGTTTATAACCACTAAAGAGTTCCTTTTTACTTGTTGAGACCTTCATGCGTTCATCGTCTAATAAGAATACTTATAATAATATAAATTTTTAAAATAACAGGATTTTCAAAGGATCGAAATAGCTTTCAGCAGGACGGTGCTCCTCTACATTATCTGAGTCAAGTCAGAATCTTCACAACCTGTACCCGATTAGATCGATCGGACGTCGGGGTCCGATTGAATGGCCTGCTAATTCGCCAGATTTAACACCTTTGAACTTATTTTTGTGAGACTACTACAAATGCAAGGTGCTCGTTACTCAACCCGAGAGTCTTTTGGATTTGCCGCAGATGATAATAGACAACTCCGATTTGACTGCGTTTTATTGGCTTCGTGGTCAAGCGGTAGGGACACTTGCCTCTCGAAATATATTAAGTAGTCTTAATTAGATTTATAAAAGAATAGGCAATAAATAAATTTAATTGGAATTGGATTGGAGTCTCGAGTTCGATCCCCAGTTGAGGAGACAGGATTGTTTCTAAACCAGATATTAATCCTAGCATACTCGGATATTGGGTGTGTGTTGTCTCTAAATGTGTAGCCCTCTCCCGCACAAAATACCTTGTGGTTCCTTCAGTGATACAGGGGGTTGTATTGCCTGTGGCATTTAATTTAATTTAATTATTTCTTTAGTCTGATCATAACAATGCTTATAATTAGAGAACATATACTTGGATTTCTATTTTTCAAAAAGAAGTATGTAGAGAACTAAAATACATTTCAAGTGAGGTAGAACATAACTCCCTCGTAATTTAAAAACTTTGAATTTTTAAAAACAAATACGGAATGTCAAACGAAAATTGAATAATCTAATAGAAATACCTGCATATTTTAGTTGTTTATAATACAATAAAAAATAAAACAGTTGTTAGTTAGAAAATTTGATTCGATAAATTAAATTACCTTGTGATTATTAATTGCTCTTATACCGCGACACGACAAATTTTGTAATTAATGGTGTTATCGTATTAATTACCATAGTCGCATATTGTAACCATCAGAATCATTACTTTTATTTATATGCAATTGTCCACAACAGTATGTAGGTATTAATTGTACATATAATAGCTGTGCTTCCTGCTAAAAAAATCCAAGGTAGAACTAATTTAAGAATATATTTTCATAAATTTAGTAATTATATGGCGAATAATCAATTTGGTGAAATACCATAATTGTGTCGGAAAAAAATATATTTTTGAAAACAACTTCTTTAAAATCATAATTTATAATAACTATAATTGTCGACAAATAGACGTGGGAATAAATAAAATTAAATAATGTAACAATTTACGAACGGATATGATGTGACACATCAATATTCATGATAGAATTAGGAAAAATAAAACCTCAAAGAATAATGTTTATGGCAATTTTAAAATAATTAAGATAAATTTATTGAATGCGTAATTTTAGAACATTTGGTCACGCTTTCGACAAATGATGCTAAGGTTACCTTTTTTGGTGAGAATTTAATTTAGATCTTATAAATAATTTGTTTTACGCACATGTGTTTATAAACAGATACGGATCTGAAGGAAAAACAAGTTCATGGAAATAGTTTTATTTATCTAATACTCTGAACTATTTGGTTTCCTTCATCTTCAAACTGAGTATATTTGGACTGTATTGTCTAAAAGTAGTTTCGATAAATTCAGAGGGACAACATTTTTTTAAAAAATCCTCTTAGACTGGCAATCAATCCATAATATTTCAGATCTGATATCCTGATACCTAACTTCTCTTTTGTGAGAATAATAAATGAAATGTCTGTCATGTTTTAAATAGCAAATAAGATAAGCGTTAATACAAACTGCTAAATCATATTTTCTCCACATCCTTTCGATATGATGAAATATTTAAATATTGGCAAATACTGTCTTTTTATAATTTTTGTGTAATGCATATTAATTGCTGCAGTTTAATTCAATTTTTAATTAAAAATTGAATATTTTATCTTTGGTTACCGTTATGCTGCCACGCCTATAATAATTTATAAAAGCAGATTTAAAGAATGATAAAAAAATATAATAAAATTCATTGTTCATTTTAAAATATAAGGATATAGAATAAAAATGGCTTAATTTTTTGATGATTACTAGGAACCACATACAAGAGGAAAGATGCATCCTTTACCGTTTATTACATAATTTTGAATTATATCTGATAGTTTTTTTTTGTAGTTCTCTAATGATGGTGTAATAAACCGAAACGTTAGAAAAAAAAATAAAATTAGTTATACCTGACCGAAATCCCCCCAAAAAAAAACTAACTATCAGATATTATTTGATATTAACGGTCAAGAAAAGAAAAACATAATTTTGTGCATACATATATGAAAATCAGAAGGTCGTCTATTACTATGATGCAGTAAATAGAGTCTATAATGTTTCCCACATTTTGAACAAATTAAACATACATTAAAAATTTAAAAAAATATATATCAGACAGAATCTATCTAATCTTATAATCATTAGTACATTAACATATGTTACAGATAAGCCAGGACCTTTTCTTTCATGTAGTAAAAGAATTTCCATCAAATACCAATGAGTAGAGGGATGAAACTGAGCCAGGATCGGCCGCTACTACTGCTTCATATGGTTGACAGACAACAAAAAACAAAAAGTGTAAAATGAATAAAGAACTACATACCGCTTAATACAATGTATTATTGAGAATGATATGCGCATCCCTCTGGTGGTCACACTTATCATTCACTATGTCTGTCTTGCCTAGTCTGCTTTAGGCCAGCCTGGTTTGCTGTTATTATTTATCTTCTTCATTACGTGTGCCATACCAACGCAGGTCGGGGCTTTCGTCTGCTGAGTAGTTGTTTCCTGTAAATCTTATTCAATATTATTCAGAATGACTGAAGTCTGCCATTACATTAGTATACATGATCACAACTAATGCTCGTTCTGCATTCGTGGCTGTTAAATTTGCGAGATTTGCATTTGTACATATGCGTGCCCTAAATGCAAAATTCGGTTTTTGCAAACTTGGGTTTTATGTTAATCAGATATAAGAATGCATTGATTGCAAGACTATTTAGTCATTAATGTGCATAAGTTAGTATTGTGTATGGTAAAGTAGGTGTTAAAATCTAACTCAGATGCAAAGCTCGGTATTTGTTTGCTTCAATCAGATGCATAACTAGTATCAATTATGGTGCAGTTTTATGTACCACGTGGGTCAGCACATGTTTGCTGCCAAAACTGCTTTTAGTGACAGCTTTCTTTTTAGGAACATGAGCCCTGGTGATTAATGCTCCAGTGAGCTCAGAGCTGTTCGTAAAAAGAACACTGGTTTAAGACGAAACATCCAGTTTTAATGTCATTCTGGATAATTCACAAAATCAAAATAATCCAAACAAAATTTAAAAACTGTTAGATGAGAGACTGCCAGTTATACTATCGATATTTTTATTTGCATTTACCATCCTATACATTTACTTTTGTATGAGGCAGCAAAATGATAATCTAAAAATATTAATTACAAACAATAAAACCAAATTAAAATAAATAACGAGCTAGCCTTCAAGTAATCCTCCTTACTATAACATCTAGCTGATACTACTTTCATCATGGATTTATAACTGAGAGCTATCATGCTTTCGCATGCGTTAATATTATTTCTATTGTTACCCATTTTGTTAAAACCTTAATATAATTCTATCAAAACAAATGATTCTAACCTCAAAACATTTATAATGGCCTCAAGCCCCAAGCAATTTGCTGGGTTTCAAGAGGCAAGGGGAAAGTAAACTAAATGGACATGAGGCCTTTGATCACTATGCAAATAGAACAAGGGCTTTAAACCCTGAGAGGGTTTAAAGCCCCCTGTATGTGTGTGTGTGTGTGTGTGTGTGTGTGTGTGTGTGTGTGTGTGTGTGTGTGTGTGTGTGTGTGTGTGTGTGTGTGTGTATGTGTATTAATAGACCAACTGAAAAAAATAATCAAAACATCATTTAGGAGAGCCCGTAATTATTTATGTTTTTTAAGCATGAGATACTTGGTATAGCATAAATAAAATAACAATAGGTGTCCGAAAATGTGTTATGAAGAACCAAGGTCTAGGAGAAGATTTAAGTAAAACTATTTTAAGGTCGATTCACACCTCCAAATTTAAGGTGGGTAAGGCCGGTCATTATAAAACATTCTTGTGTCTTCCAAGTGGTGCATCATGTCTAACTTGAGGAATTTCAAACTGGATACTCACATCTTAAGTGACCCTGATCTTTTTGCATCATTAATATGTCAAAGATGGTTGTATAATCCTACATTTCTATTGATTGTATCCTGCAATTGTTCCATTTATATATTATTTTGATGAGAAAAGTGAAATGAAATTTAAATGAACCGGATCTGACTTTTTTTTACTTTTACACCAGAATATATCAAAATTTAAATTATTGTTGCATCTATTTGCCTTAATTTATATTAAAACAAAGTTCTAGAAACTAAATATTTTATTGTATACGGAGTGGCTAAAAAGTATAAAATCATCTATCGGCTCCGTGGAATAGTTGGTAGAGCGCGTGACTAGAAATCTTTGCACTTCTATCGTAGTTGCGGGTTCGAATCCCACCATCACTAGCGGCAGTAACAATGTCGATGGGAATGGTTGTATGTCCACGTTTTGCTAAGTGTAATCCTCTGCTTTACAATTACGGCTTTGAATTCTAGAGTGGTCTAATTTCTGTGGTGTTTATTATTATTATTGTTCCTCAAACTTTAATATTAACTTCATCGAAAAAGAGTTAAACTTTATTTAGTCACACAGGAGCAACTTGCCAATATTTATATATTTTACTGAGGTAAAATATGACTAAAAAAAAAATTAGGGTTATAGAACAGAGCCCGTACTCAACTACTCAAGTCAAAACACCAGCTAAAAGAAGGACAAATGCAGAAAGAGGAGTAAAGTGATTGAGGGGAAGAAAGGATATCACTGGGAGCTCTCCTCATTAGCAGGTGCATGAACTATTTGCATTTTTCAGAGCAGGCAGTTATATAAAAACATCATAATTTTTTAAATAGCCTTTATATAATAAAATTAATTAATATGCACGCGTTTATTTACATAACTGTAATATTGGTGGCATATATTACAGGTCATGCAACCAGAACCTCTAGGGGAAGTCGGGATTCTTCATATATAATTGATAGCCAACTAAGCACGTGTTCCCCCGTTCTGTAGTTGGCCTTGCCATATACGACCGCGTAGTAAGGTGTTTAGCGTATGATTCGCTACACAGTAAAAATATTGAATCATTTTAACACCCACCAGTGTGTATATAGTCCACAGTGCTCAATATTATGCTAGTTTTTGTAATATTACTATATTAGGAAAGATAATTTGACACACTAAATGTTACATGTTAACATGTAATCGAATTTATGAGAAATTTGTGATACAATGTAGAAAAAAATTAACATGTTCAGAAACCAAGTTTTATATTTACCTGATGCAAAGACCATGTTTTGAAAATAAAATATGCAAACACCAGTAAAACAGTAAAACGACTTTAATTAATTATTTGATTATTAAAGAAAAGTGCAACAATCTGCTCAAAAGTGTGTTGGAATATTTGCAGCACACTTTTGATAATTTGTGATACATTTGGAAAATTGCCAAGTACATTTAATATTAAAAACCACGTGGTTTAGGAAGTTGTAAAATTCCAAGTGCTGTAATAGAAAAAAATCTATACCAGTTATTTAAAAATACTTTCGTTATTAAAAACATACTCAAATTCATGTAATTTACATTTATCACATTAATTTAATTTATCAAAACCTTGTTAATTCTAAATTCAGTAAATACTGGCCGCTTTAATTTTATCGTTGGGAGCCGTCCACAGCTCTCTCAGGATTTAAAGCCCTTGTTCTATTTGCATAGTGCTCAAAGGCCTCTTGTCCATTTAGTTTACTTTCCCGTTACCTCTTGAAACCCAGCAAATTGCTTGGGGCTTGAAGCCATTATAAATGTTTTGAGGTTAGAATCGTTTGTCATGATAGAATTATATTAAGGTTTTAACAAACTGGGTAACAAAAGAAATAATATTAACTCATGCGAAAGCATGATAGCTCTCAGTTATAAATCCATGATGAAAGCAGTATCAGCTTCATGGTACTTACTGAAATAGATAACAATTTGTAGTTTTACAAAAAAAAATATATGTATATATATATACATATATATATATATATATATATATATATATATATATATATATATATATATATATATATATATATATATATATATATATATATATATATATATATATATATATTGTCATATATTTTAGTTTACTGAAATAATTATTATAAAATAATACTATGCCTGTAGAAATTGATGCAATTTGAAGGCCTGGAGATATATAAATTAAAAAAAAAAAATTATCTCTTAGATAAAACATCATAGTTAGACATATTACCATACTTTCAAGATAGATACGGGCTGAATTCAACGAATAGGTATTCTTCTATTAAAAAAAAAAATAAATAAATAAACAAATTGTGTATATTTAAAAATTTGCGTGTTTTAAAAAATGTGAAAACATTGTTTGGTGTCGGACAAAAGCTAAATTAAAATAAAATGAACCGAATGGAATCCAACCAACACCAAAAGAAGCAAAATAAAATTTAAGAAGGACATAATTAAAAAAAGATAAAGAATAGTAAAAGGTTTAGAGCCAATATAATTATAACAAATACATATGAAATTTGAAGATAAAAAAAAATAGGATGCGTTGGATTGA
The DNA here is from genome assembly GCA_029963845.1 of Rhamnusium bicolor. Lineage (NCBI taxonomy): Eukaryota > Metazoa > Arthropoda > Insecta > Coleoptera > Cerambycidae > Rhamnusium > Rhamnusium bicolor. The sequence continues at coordinate 1,194,293 of JANEYF010003732.1, read as the reverse complement.
CAGAAATAAAGACGGACAATTAAAAAATTCTCAATTTTGAAGGAAGTAAGATATAACAGAAAAAATTACTGAGAGATTCTTGAGAACGGTGTTAATTCTTTCCTGTCCTGAAACAGAAGAAAATTGTTAATAAAAAATAAAAATTGAGGAAATATAATTTTGTGAGATGATGGAAAATTTGTTGTAAATAGAAAATGGAGATTAATTTAATTTGAAAGTAATAGAAGTATAATAGTAGTAAGAATATACAAATGATATATTTACAAGAATAATAAAGAAAAGGAAGATAAATAAGGAGTATTGGTAGAAGGTGGAAATATAAAGGAAGACACTAATAGGATTGACATTTAAGAAATTGATAAGATTATCAACGAGGTAAAAGTTCAATCTAACCTTATAAGGAAAAAATAAATAAACATTTATTTAAAATTATTAAAAAATTAAAAACATTGATAATTAAATGTAGTACTGAACATTGAGTAGATATAAATAATAGGTATTTGTTGTTTTAAGTTAGGTAGGACAGTTTAGGGTAATTTAATTGAATAACTATTGTTGATTAGCAAATTAAACTGTTCAGTTGAATTTGGTCTATCATTTGCCTGGAAGTATGTATTATAATTTACATCTACAAAGCACCTCATGTTGACTACGGAACCTAACTACAAACCCTGTTAAGAGAGTTTTCTTGTTCAAGCGAGTTTAAAAAAAAAAAATCAAAAACATAAGTATTAATAATTAAAATAATAAACGCGACAATTTATATATATATATATATATATATATATATATATATATATATATATATATATATATATATATCTGATGTGTCCAGCATATAACTTTCTTATACTAGTATATATCATCTTGATCTAAAAAAATCATTCTGTTTAATTCTTCACTTACCTGAATTAAATTTTAATAGCGTACCTTGAAATGTTTCATTAAAATGTTTAAATAATTAATTTTCAGTGTCGTTCGATACTGTCAGTAATAATTCATGTCATACATTTTAATAATTTCTTCTTATTGGCATTGAGATATTTGTAACTGAATTAGACATTTCAAATGTAAAACTGCCAAGTTCATCCTAATCCCATGTTATGAGGTTAAATGTGTAAAAAAAATTTATTTACATCAGCTTTATTTAAGTACTTGGAAAATATATTTTATTGGCATGATATAGTAGACAGGATTTTTAATTTTTCATCAAGAATATATTTTTTTGTAAACACAATTATAAAAAAGTTTGGGTCCTGTGGACCTTCTTTCAGCTGGCCAAATTTGCGCATCACCGAATTTATAATTGTCTTTGGCACGTATACCAAATTTGAAAGCTTTATCTCAAAAAACTTTGGCTGCTATCGCGATACTGCAGACAGATTTTTTTTCATAAAGTTGTATTTTCATTATAATTCGTCGAGATTTGTCCAGAAATGCAATAAAATTGTTTAATTTTCTTTTCCCGAAATTGTATGTACCTTTTTTCTTCTTCCATTCATTATATCTCTTCTGGTGGAACCACATTCACCAAATTTAATATGTTACCTAAAATGTTTTTGAAATTGCCAAATTTGGGAAGACTCCAATTAGAATTTTTTGAGTTATCGTGGCCACACACGCACGCATGCACGCACGCACGCACGCACGCACGCGCGCACACACACACATGAACCGACAGACATCGTTCGGAAAATAGTCAGAATGGATTCAGGAGGGTTCAAAACGTATATGTCAATCAAAATCTCGAGGTCGAAAAAAATCACTATTACTGTACTTCCTTATATGGTATAAGAAAGTAAAAAGTATCTCATTTAATTCCTAAAACATCCATGAATTATTACAATTGTTCGTTAACTAAGGGCCACTACACACGTTAGGATAAAACTGTGCAATTTATTTGCACAAGCAAATTTGAGCAGTTAAATCGTAAGCTCATATAGCACTAATGATGTAGATAACGCAGATAAATTTGCACAAATTTACTTGGGCAGATAAATCGTACAGTTTTATTCTAACATGTGTAGGGGCCTTAATGTAGAACATTTCAATTTTTGACAAACATAAAAAATTTATAAATTTTAAAGAAATATATTTCTAAAAAAAAACATCACCTACAAGTTATTTAAAATTTCGGTTACCTCACACTTTAATAAATACATGGATATTAATTATCAGAAATTTAGAAATCAATAATCAAATACATGATTCATCAATTGTCAGTGATATGATAAATCATAAATCATGATGATTAAGTTTTTGAGAAGATATGATTTTGAATGGTTTTAATGATATTATCTGATTTCAATAGTGTATAAATTACGAAATTCAATAACAAATTTATTAACACAGCATATCTGATTAAATTGCTAAGGTAATCTTAGAAATAACGCAAAATGTTTGCAGTTTTGATTTAATTAGGAAATATGACAATTACAGTATAATTTTAATAAGGTCACTAAGTGTTTATCTGATAGTTCTAAATAACAAATTTCACTTTCATTATATTTTCTTTCAATCAAATTATGTCACAGAATATACACATAATATCTAAATATTGTGAATAATGGCATATAAAATTGGCATTCGTTTCCAAAAGAAATTGCCTAACAATTGTTGATTAATTTATTAAAATTCAATAATCTATTACAATCATAATCAAAAAAATCGTGCGTTACTGGCTGGGATACAATAAAAAATAGGATATACCATTTTAGATTAGAGACTTGAAATGATTCAACTAACTACCACATATTACTTATAGATTTTATTTTTAACAAATAGTTAAAAATTGATTTCAATAATAACTATTTTTTCAAATGACGTCATTTTAAGTTGAACTTCATCATGAAGAAAGCAGAAACTGGAACAGGTCATTGGTCCATGCTGCCATAGTTTCAAAAATCACTGGTCAACAATCTTCCTCAGCCTAGCCTGGCCTTACTAATCGAAGCGCCTTTGTTACAATGCTGCAAGTCAATTGACATTCGCTATCAACAAGCAATTTAAAATTACAGTTCTTCTTTTATTCTTTGGGTCTGTATTATAGACTATATTTGTTAGAAAATCAGGTACCTATTCAAATGTTTTTACAGTTTCAAATATCAATGAATAATAATTATATCTTCCCTATAAATTGCCTAACCAGCTTAACGAAATCTTGAACTTGGGAAGTAATTCATAATTAGCAAATTTCTTGTTCTTAGAAATGTGTTACAGCTTCTTGATGGTCTTTCTTCTTGTTGAAAGTATTATTATTTTCCCATTTTAATTATTTCATGTATTTTAGATAAAGCAGATGTACTTAGGAAGTAAATAAATTGGTAAAGATCATTATCCTGAGAAAATAAAAAGAGATTTAAATTCATGATGCATTAACAATTGTAATACCAGGCTATTAATGAGGCCGGATTCAGATTGTAGCAACGATTGATATAGCAGATATCAGTTTGCATTTTTTGCACATTACTAGATTCCTACGGGTTTTTGGAAGTTTACAGACCGCAACAGAGTTGAATGAAAGGGCGAAATTTATTTTTTTTTAATCACGGCAGTTAAGCTTCATTATCCCGAATTTTCTTAATTTTTGAAAAATTTAAAACAAATTTCGAAATGAGTATTTACATAAGTAGACTTTCTTTTCAATACGACGTTTATTTCAAACTTATTTGCAATATAAAAAACGTCGGTACCTTATTGAAATGATAATGATTTCAATACTGTAGGGCACTTAAAAAAGAACTACACACAGACACACACACACCGGTAGAGGTCTTGCCGACCTCATAGGTGACGAATGAGGTAAATGAGATGAAATAAGGCAAATAAGATAAATAATATAAATTGTATGTGAAACATAAAGGTATACATATTTAATAATAATTAATCCAACTCGTTTAGTATTATTCTGATATTATGATTAATAATAATAGGTACATTATGACGATGGTAATGCTGGCATAACTGTGACAAATTATTGTTACATAATAACTACAACTACTAATTTAATATTCGCCATGCAATACCTCTTGAATCCATTGACATGCAGGTTCAAACAGATGTAATATACTATGATTTCACGAAAGCTTACGATAGGCTTAATTATAATAAACTTATTAGAAAACTTTCTACTTTTGATATTTCTGATCAATTGACAGTTTTCCTTGAATCTTACTTGCTTAATAGACTGCGTATAATGGGTTTAAACCTTCCGATTATGTCTTGTCTTCGTGTGTTCATCAAGGATCTGTTCTTGGGCCGCTGCATTTTAATATTTTCGTTAATGACATATGCTAGATGTCTATTTTTTTAATGTATGCGGATGATATAAAACTACGACATTGAATTTCTAACTTAAATGATTGTATTACATTACAAAACAACATCTCCACACTTAGCTCTTGGTGTCTCGAGAACAGTCTCACATTAAATGTGCAAACATGTAATGTAATGAGATTTTCCGATAAAGATTCTGATTATACCTTCAAATATACGCTTAACGACGAACTACCAACTCGTCCGTCCACGTTTAAAGACCTTGGGGTAAGTTTTGACAGAAACCTAACCTTTGTTGATCATATTGATACGTTAATAGCTGACACATATAAGACTTTAGGTTTTATTATATGCAATGGCCGTGATTTCTCAAATATTGCAACTTTAAAATTATTGTACTTTTCATTTTTGTGGTCTAAGCTAGAGTGTACTTCCCTTGTATGGCAACCATGCTATAATTTTCATGTTTGTGCAACGCCATTTTCTTAGATATCTTTATTTGAAATTTCTTGGAGTATATCCACCTACTGGTTTCCCACAAAAGTGGTCTGCTTGATATGTTTCCTATGAGCCACTTACGTGATAGAGGTAACAACTTTTCCATAAATTTCTTAAAGAAAATCATCCATCATGAAACAGATTGTAGCGATTTACTTCATAGATTAAATTTTCATGATCCAAGAGTAAATTCGCGACATAAACACACTTTTTATCTACCTAACGCTCGAAATAATGTCTTAAAGTTTTCACCTAATTATAACATATGCTCTAACTACAATAACAGTGAAAATGACTTTATCTAATACAGTTACAGTTATTATCTTTTTTATATCTATATCTATCTGTATATGTGTATTATAGTATGTGCATATATTATGTATGTAATTTGTTATTTTTAATTTTTCTTTTTGTACTAAATGTGTTTTTCTCATCTTGTAAATGGTCTTTGTACTGTATTTCAATATTAAACTACGTTTAATAATGAAAACGTATAAGTTAAAAAAATATATACTTGGCTATACAAATTAAATTAAAACCTTATAAAATAGGTGTTATTAACTGTATAAGTTTAAAAATCAAATAAAAAAATTTATAGAAAATTAAAATTTAGAAATTTACATTATTAATGAAAAAGCGAAAATTATCTAATCTAAGACATTCACAATTCACGAACTGGTATAAAACTGACATAATTTGGTTGCGTCAATAGACAAACTACAACTAAGTGCTAGCTAATCTCTTTTTTTTGCGGTTTTCAAATGGCACGCCCCCTTTTGTATAAATAGCAAGATTACTTACGGCTTAGGTAGGATACCGCGTTAGTACAATTGCAGAACGCCCAAAAATCCTTGCAACGGTCCTGACTATTTAATCTACAAAAGTTAAATAAATAAAGGTACCCTGACGCTCCTCGACAGGTTACCATCTATAGATCACAATAATTAATTAAAATGCAAAATTTTGGGAATTTGTTTTTTGTGAGCGACATTTCCGACAAAGAACATCGTTTGTCAAAAAAAGGTCAAGGTTTGTATTAAAACTCCCTCGTCTTTTCTATAGCAAAGTTGATCACGAATTTTCTGTATTCAATAACAATATTCAATGAATTTAAATTTTATTGTATTAGATAAATAACAAAAAGAACAATTTAAATAACTAAGTAGAATTATAATGCACTTTCTTTGTCGTTTTGAAAATAAATATTTTTTGCCGATGTAAAGGTTATTGAAAGAATTTTATTTATACTCTAATTTGTCTATCGCGAAAGTTCTCGCTAATTGAAATTCACCCGGAAATTGACTTAAAAACTTGTTGTCTAACTTTCAACATAATTCTTTTGCAACTTAAAGCCATGAGGAGGCGTACAGCAGAATATCCCAGTATTCGACCTTACCTAAACATCTTTGTAATACTAAAACAATAATAACAATTCTACGAAATTCATCATCTAATACACAATACAACAACACTAACACTATATTTCATTAAACTAATTTAATTGGTAATATCTTATCTACTTTTAAAGAAGTAGATATCATAAATGAACAAAAATGTTATGATTGGACTGACGATGGAATATCAAGATAATATTTTACAACGCTTTAAATGTGTGTCTACCATATTGATAGATTATTCTCCCAATCAGAATATTTAGTTTTAATGTCGAACAAAAATCCAAATTGCGGCCCAATGGTAGCCAGGATTTACGTCTCGGGGGGTGTACAACACACATAATGAGGATTTTCTACACCTAATATAACGGTATTTCTGTGCAGATGTGGACGGAGATCGCAAAATTGCTACTTGGGTTATTACTACTACTCCACCTAAATACACCACTGTTGTGCCCCCCCCCCCCCCTTAGCCAAATTCTAAATCCACAGCTCCAAATGGAAGATATCCTGCATTAATCCTATATTCAAGAAGAAAAAAAAAAACAATTTAAAGATCTGTGTTCTGTTTGTTACACTAAAAATTACAGAATCGGATACAACTTTTTTTAATATATGATCATTGAATCAATAATTGCTTCTAACTAGTCCGTTTTCAGCATTGCTACACTTTTAACTAATATACTTATGATGATATTACACGATTTGACTAAAGCTTTTTACTCTTCAGATATTAATCGTCTAATTCCATGTTAAACTCTGTAGAAGATCTGTAAACCATTACCAGGAGGATATTAGGTATAAAGAATGAAAAACGTAACTTATTTTTGTTTTCAGAATCTTGATAGGTAACAATTGAACTTAAATCTAACAGGCACTAATGCCTATAAGTATTTAGGCTCTTTTTATTTTCTTCCATAAAAACTAACAAGGCTTATTTATCAAAAGGCGACATTTGCCATGTATTGGATTATTTAAAATAACTAAATGGGTAACTATTTGTTTAGACAAAATATGGGAATGATATATCATGATTAAAATATAAAGAAAACGTGATAACCTTCTTACTTTCTAAGTGTCAAATTGAACAGAACAATTTAAAAAGTTTGATAATTTACAATACGAATAATTCAAAATTTATTCCTGTTTTATTAAAAATCCAATAGATTTTTAAACATTTGCAATGCCGAATGATAGCAACTGTTAGAAATTAGTAGATGTTGTCAACGACTTCATAAAATCAATGCATTTGTGAAATTTTAAAATAAACTGACAGGAATAACTTTAGTTATCAGGCAATTAGTAGTAAGAATAACGTAGATTTAACAAGTTCACACACCTATTATCAATATATAAGATTTATTTATTATAGACTTTTTTATAAAAAAAAAATCAGCTAGATAATTAATTAATTCTGAAAACTTGAACAATAATTCAATTTAACAGCAGAACTTTAAGAGTATATTATTAAATGTTAATATGACATCACATATAATTATTTTTAATTATGAATTAATTTATATTTTAATTTCTCCATCCTATTTTCGGAAGAGAATAAGTCTCACATACAGTTCTGCATTCATACAAATATTAAGATATTTTGAAGGTAAATATCAGTTCATGTAACTTTAGCAATATTAAGACCAATCTAAGCTTTGGCAAACCTCAAATCTCTTTTTTAAATCTAAATAATATCAAATTCGAGAAAAAGACTAGGATTTTTTTAATTAAACCAATTCCTGTTGAATTAATAGTTCTAAAAAAAATGTATTTAAAATGATTTTTTAGGTATCATTCACTATTTTGGCAGAATAACCTAAATTTTACTATCACTGAGCACAGTACAGAAAATTTATGTTTTCTATTGCATTACAAAAGCACAATTTTTTTCCCTTTAATTTTAAACTACAGGTCCGTAGACAGGAAGAACATTTCAAATTTGTTTTGTGTGATTAACTTACCTTATAAAATCTCTCATCTCATTATTCACAATATTACCATAAAAATCTTATGAGAAAAACCCAGGGTCTGGTTTCAATTATTCGAGCAAAAGCCGCTTTACACGAAAGGTACTAGTTAAGTGAATAAACTGGTGGAAACGCAACAAGTTGTCTTCTTTGAACTTAAATTTGAGGGAATTGTCAAGTAAATTATATATGGGGATCTATCTGATATGATTATCCTCAATGTATAATATGAATTTATATATAGTCCATATTATCTAATTATATTTATATTTTCTCGTAAACAGAATCGTTTCGAGCTTATATAATTTAATATTTCTCTTTTCTCCATAGAAAGTCTCAAAAAATATGTTTTAAATTTTTTTTAAATTGTAAATACATAAATCCTGTCAAGGTTGAAATCTCATAATTTTTAACATTCGCATGAAACTCTTGTTATTATGAGATTGATTTATTAATTTGACTTTTTTATGTTAAATGTTAAATTATATAAACTATCTTTAATTATCTTTTTAACTTGACAGCATCAAAACCGACCTAAAAAATTATTTAATATTAATTATTTCTTTCCTTATAAATCCAGTGGAGCGTAAATAGTTTTACTACATTGTACAAATTTGCGAATATCTGATAGATACATCAAAAAAGTAGTTTGGTAAAACCATTTTGTAATAAAACAACAATAAAGTAAGTAGTTTTTAAATCAAATTGCATAAATTCTATGAATTACATTTCTTTATACGGAATGCTAATAAAATGGATGCAAATTATATTACACGGCTTAGGTATATATGGTTGCTTAAATATCTAACTACTGTGGTATCATAACGTTCATAATCATCATGAAGATACTTTGCTTCAGGCGCTGACTGAAATATTTCACTGATTACGCATATTTGGTTGCATAAATATCTATGTACTGTGTCATCATGAAGATAAATGACATCTTGCTTAAGACGTTGACTGAAATATTTCAGTCAACAACAATTCAGAGCATAGATACATAAAACCTTGGTAAATCAGCATCTCTCATTTGAATAATAAGTGTAATTTTTTTAAGATATAAAGAGATAAGATGTTTTATTTGAATTTCTTGTTGAAAAAATTCCCTCCACATTTTAATTTACTTCTGGCATTTAATAATATCATCATTGTCGTTATATTCATTAATCGTTTATCAGAAATCTACCTAATTATTTCAATATTTTAACTAATCGGTAATTCTAGTTAAAAGATGAGGAAGAGAGACTGTTCAATGCTTCAAGATATCAAAATGAACATAATCTCATTTGAATAAATGACAACTGAATTAATAATAGGATGGATGGATTTAGAAGGTTGAATAAATACTAAACTTACCTAGCTATCAAAAATTAGATTCATTTGCATCTTTATTTTCTATATTGTTTAATTTATTGTACATTTACTTTTGTGAGGAATAGGCTAAAGACACTTGTGTAGATCATCATGATTTGGTGATATTTGTTAATATCACCAAATTAAATAGTAATAATAATAATAATAATAACAGTACATGTAATGACAACCCCCTTTATCCCTGAATGTCTTAAATGACATTGTGCGGGAGAGGGTTACACATTGAGAGACAAGGGACATACATCCAATATTCGAGTATACTACGATTAATCTCTCTCACAGAAAATCCCAGTGCCACGGCCGGAATCGAACCCGGGACCCCGAGATTTCGAAGCAAGTACGTTACTTCTAAACCACGGAGTCATAAAGATAACCATATTTGGCGCTTTTATACACTCCAAAGACTATGTCTTTGCATAATTTTACATGTACACATTTTTCGAAAATCATAATGTTATTTTTTATATATGTATAACTAATATAGAAATATAGGTATCTAATTTCCACGATTAACATTAATGAGAAAAAGAAGTTAGATATTAGTTCCGATACATTTTATTGCTATACAGAGAGCGGTTATAATTAGTAGACACAGCAGATATTTTTAGTTGCTAAACCAAAATGTTGGTAATTGCAGCAAAATATGCTGATATTGCTTTGTATAACACAACCCCTCGTATGAGTGCTGTATGCCCTTCTACACAAACCTGAACATATCTCCAGTATTGCAATCTCCCACAATACATATCAGAATTTAGAATTATCCTTTAGTAACACTCCTTTTTTTTTTACGAGAAAAATATTCGGAATACTCACCAGGAACTGCATCGATCGATGTAGGGAAAAGTACCCACCAGAAAATTTTGAAAATTTAGGGAATTACTAACGGCAGTGTGGTCAATCCAACTAAAATAATTACTAGCAACTGGCACTTCCGGTTATACCAGAAGTCAATACCAACTTGCTTATTATAAATGGAACACCCTATATATTTTAGGGTTTTCGAAAAGAGCATAAAATTCTGAGTCAAAAACATGTGATACCCTATGCCTAAACCCAGCCGTTTCAGATATCTAATATTTTAAAAAAATTTTGACAGGTGTAATGTAATGTTTATAACGTTCTTCGTGTAAAAGATACTCATTTGTTTTTTGGTATGCAGAAAGACCATAAGGTGAGCTACGTTCTACAGTTTAAATAAATTCAATAATAGTATACCAAGTGTTCCATTTTTGACGTTACCTTTTTTGTAAACTTCAAACCGCGAAAACTTGCTTAAGTCAAATAGACCACCCTGTATTTTTATACATCAAGTTATGTATAATTAAATTCCTTTCTTTCTGATATCAGCATTGTGGGGGTTTAAGTTACAACTTTCTGAAATATTTGCGATTTTCCTAGAAATTAAAAAAATTTTACTAAAAATTTTATCAAATTAGCCATGATTAGAAACAATCAGTAATGCCAGTCATTCTCTTATGTCAAAAAATGCTATCGCGTTTATATTACACCCACAAAGACTTTTTGAATTTGTTTATTATTTATAGAGAATGTGATAAAGTAATATCAAGAACTTGTAGTACATTTGTTACTAGATATCCACAAAAACGGAAAATAACACTAAACACTGTAACATGCCTATTAATTGGATTGAAAACCTTTGCGTAAACTAAAATACCTAAGATAAAATCAACTAAAAACATGATTCCATTTTAATTTAATAATTGTTCAAAATTTCGCCCTCGAACCTCCACACATTTTTCGCGATAAATTTTGAAATGCACTTCTTACTCTCTACATATAATCTTCAATAGTTGTTAATAGGATCTCATAAACTTTATTTTTAATAATTCCCCAAATAAAATAATCTAAAATTGATAAATCAGGTGAGCGGGGGAGATCATAGGAAAGGTCCATTATTGGCGATCCATTGATCGTAAAAAGTTTCTTGTAAAAAATTATTATTTATCAAATATGCGTTATGTGGGGGAGCACCGTCGGGCCCATAAAAAATGTTTCTATGTGCAACTTTCTTGAAAATTTCGCTCCCTGAGCACATGAGGATTCGAGTCACTCCAATAATGCGAATTGTGTCGATTAAAAAGTCCATTTTTGGTAAATTTAGCTTCATCTATATAATATTTCCCAAATAAGAATCGTCGCCTACAGACCTTAATCGAATAAATTCAAAAAAATTTTCTTTTCTTAGGAAATCTGTTTCTTTTATTCGTTGAATCATATGGAACGAAAACGGGTGAAATTTATATTTAATTAAGATTCTGTGAACTGAATCCTTGCGTAGTCCCGATTCCAGAGCAGCTTGTCTTAATGACATCATTGGAAATGCATGAAAATATCCCAAAATTGCTATTTAAACGTTTTTGTCATCAACAATAGGCTTCCGCTTTTGAATTCTTGCCTTGACAGAGCCATAGTTTTAAAAATTATCCAGTATGCGTTTTACAGTGCTTGGTGATGGTTTCTGTTTTTGTGGATATGGAGTAGAAAAAGTATTACAAGTTCTTGATATTACTTTATCACATTTTCCATAATTAATAAACAAATTCAAAAAGTCGTCGTGGGTGTATTTTAAACGGGGTGGCATTTTTTGCTATAAGAGAATGACTGACATTATTGATTGTTTCTAATCATGGTTAATTTGATAAAATTCCTTAAAATTCTTGAATTTCTAAGAAAATCGCAAATATTTGAAAAAGTTGTAACTTAAACCCTCACAATGCTATATCAGAGAAAAAGGAATTTAATTATACATAACATGATCTAAAAAAGTACAGAGTGTTCCATTTGACTTAAGCAAGTTTTCGTGATTTGAAGTTTACAGAATTTAACGTCAAAAATGGAACACTTGATATCCTATTATTAAATTCCTTTAAACTGTAGAGCGTAGCTCACCTTATGGTCTTTCTGCGTGCCAAAAAAGCAAATGAGTATCTTTTACACGAAGAAAGTAATAAAGGTCATTACCATTACACCTGTCAAATTCTTTTTTTAAATGTCAAATGTCTGAAACGGCTACGTTTAGGCATAGGGGCATGTTTTTGACTCAGAATTTTATGCTCTTTTCGAAAACCCTGTATAATATATAGGGAATTTCATTTAAAATAAGCAAGTTGGTATCGACTTCCAGTATAACCGGAAGTGCCAGATGCTTTGTAATTATTTTGGTTGGATTGACCACACTGCCATTAGTAATTCCTTAAATTTTCAAAATTTTCTGGTGCGTACTTTTCCCTATATCGATCGATGCAGTTCCTGGTGAGACACCCTGTATAATGGCATGAGCGAAGTGCATAATAAGGCTAAAACACTGAAGAGCTATAAGTTTGTTTAGCATAGAACTCAAAACACTGACGTAGTTTTCCAAGGAACACAAAAATATACTACACTAGACACCCGTTTCGCCAAGCAAGTTGGCATTATCTGGAGATGATTAAAACTAAGTTTTCGTGGAAAACTACATCAGTGTTATCTTTACATCAAAGATTCCAATCCACTCCAAAAATAAAACTCAAAATTAACTGCAGCATTAACATCAAAATTATTTCAGCAAACCAATCTTACTTCTTGGCTTGGAACATTAGATTATTCCATGACTGTACAATTGTGTATTTTGTGACTAACATGTTAAAACCTATTCCGTTTAAGCCGTTGAATATTCATATCTTTTAGTTTTTACCTGTATTTATAATTACCAGTTGTGACTGTTTTTAACCCTTTCAATGAGGAAAAAGAAATGTCTATGAATTCAATCAATGATCCAACCAATTTAAAGGAAATTTGATAATATGCGTGTTCCTAGTGTGAATTAACTTACATCGTCTGCCAAAAGGCAGTTCGATTATCCAGTATAACTGCAGACATGTACCGCGTCTCCGTTAACTGAGGTAACTTATAATATGAGAAGATACCAGCATCGTTAAGTTGGTCCTATGAAGATCTTTAATGCTCCATAGTTAGTCCCTTAAACAACTAAAAACTGACGCATATTGTAAAGGAGATGAAGGTCCTTTATGCTACAAAAAATGTAATTCTTGAAAGATTATTATTAAAAGATGGGTGAAAAGGCCAAACCACGATTTTTAAAAAATTTGAAGCTAGCGCCATCATTGTCCACGTCTAATGAATAATAAATAACAATGGAGATGATAGGTGGCGTTTCTGGTTATTATCAATTAGAATCTTAAGTTGATTTTGAGAGACCCGTAGAAGCAATTCTTCGCTTGTAAAATATGTTCTAAAAAAATCTAAATGTGGCGCATCCACCATATTCTCTTAATAATATGAACACCGCGAGTTGGTATTTTTATTTGTGGTTTCCTTTTTCTAATATTGAATAGAAAAACTGCTTCAAGTTATATCCCATACTTTTCTTTTTAACTGTATAAAGGACGTAAATTTTGAAAAAGAAACTAATATAAAGGCAAGTGGAGAAAAACTCGGAAGAAAACGTACGCATCCGCATTCCTACGTTATTGTCAGTGAAGAGAAAAGTAGTCATATGTAGCGACTTTATTTATATTTTCATTTCAATTAAATTTCACCGTTGGAAGTTGTTGTAAATGAACCCCAATTTAGATATTTAAAACAATTAAGGGTTTAATTATTGGTCAGTTAATACCTAGCATGGACAGGAAATGAACCTTCTAACACTAATTCTACCTCCATATACAAAAAGTAAGGCCTAAACGCAACTAATTGTAAAACAACGGAAGTGGTTAAGCTTTGTTTGACAATGTAATTATTTTTCATTCATGCACTTGTTCTAAGCTGAGTATTAAGTACGGTGGGGGCGTCGACGGATCGAGCGCAGCGCCCACTTGATGTTAAGCTACCGTACTCAGTCAATCCTTTACTCCATGATCTAGTAAGCCGCATGCTGATCGCGCGCGTTTTTGTTTTCAAATTTGACGGCTTAAACTACCCCCAGAGTGTAAGTGGATATTAACGTTATTGTGGGTGTTAATTGTTGAATTAAAGTTAATTTGCGTTCCATTTACTGAGATTCTGTGAACAACTATGACGAAATAAAAAAAAAAACAATGATTATTAATTTAGTGTTTTTGTTTTGTTTTGCGGTAAAGACATTGGCCAGCTTAGACTATTTGGATAATCAAGTAGAATTTCAGTGTATACAGCACTGTCCTATACAGGTATAAATTTCTATACATCATTCATTCAATTCATGATGTATATTTAAGCAACTTGTTTAATAACAGCGAATCAGAAAAAAATACTGTCCTTCGTTTTAATTAATAGCCAACAATAAAACGAGTTGGTTCAATTTATTGCGTAAAAGTGAACCTGAAATTCAATTTATTTTTTATAAATAATATAAAAAACGTATTTTTGTTGTGTTTAAATATATTAATTTTGTTTAGTAACAAATTTAAGTTTAAATTATAATTCTTTTGTTTGTATATTCATTTTTAATTAGTTTTTTTTAAATCAATTTGTTAATGCGGTCTGCAATGAATTTGGCGCCACTTGTCTTGAAGAAATCTGATATGTAAAAATTCTCATCTCTTTGCTCACTAAGTAGTACAGGTTAATTGCAAAGACAAATAGAATATCTCATAAAATCAATGTTCCACAATCAGAATCAAAATTTTCAAGTGCAATCTCTTGAGATCCATTACATTAACCAGATGTCCAAAATCAGTTACACGTTGTTATTGTAAGTGGTGTTATGTTACTTGTTTTTTCATAAACCAAGCACTGCTAAAGAATTAACTAAGCAAAAAACAATAAACATTAATCTTTTATTAAATAAAATGTTCTAAGTTACAGGTAAATTTAATTGTCATGTGATAAGATGAGTATATATAATTATTTTAAAATACATGAAATAATTAATGAGTCTGTCAACATATTTAAAGCATTATTTTAAAAGATTTGTGTCGTTTTTATCACGAATATTAATGTTGCATAGACTTTATCTGTTGACATTTTATTTAAAAACAACTATATAGACAAAATTTACAAACATAATTTAGGTTAACAGTTTTTATATTTTAATATCCTTTAAGAACGAATAAAACATTTTCAGTCATTTCAATCTGCAAACCCCCGTTGGACTACTCTAACGTAAATTACAATTACAACTAACAGAAAATCCCTCGCGACATCCGCGAGGGAGTTTTGTAATAAGATGTGTTAGATTCACATTCTACTAAACTAGTGACAAAAGCATCCCAATCACATAATATACATTTACGTGACACAGTTCAACAATCAAGCAAAAGATTATAATGTCATGTATGTAAGATTATGGTGCTAATAATGATTATTCTAACAAATTACTTATGTTTCTCCATTGTATGCCACATAATTACAATATTCATCATTCATCGCTCTGTTGCAAATGATTGGAAACAAAAATGACACTCCAAGTATAAAATTCAATACCTATTTCTGAAACTACTGAAGATATCTAATTAAAATTTGCTATGTAAGTAAAGTAATGAAGTATGCTTTTGTAATTCATCTTTAATTTATGGGACATAAACAATACAAATTATTGAAAAATAATATGTATAAGTATAATTTACTAATACTTAATAACAATAAAAAGATAAATATATACAAATATAACTGTATTTAATTTATGTGGTGGTATCAGTAATATTTACCAAATAAATATAATTAGCGCAAAATCTTTGAGTAATATTACCATCATTAAATTTTTAGCTTAATTGACGTGGTTTATCGAAAACAATCCCGAGTTCTTTTCTAAATTGTCTGAACATAAATTTTTTTTTGCTTTGTTTTTTGTTGGCCTCCTTTGTTGCCGATCATTTCATGGTAAGAAATGTAAAGAATATTATATTACATAAATCATATCCATGCATACAAAGAGAAAATATCAAATCTGCGGGTTTTTTTCTCCTCCGTTTATTTCTTAAATTTTCACATGTAATACCACTAGAGGTTAAATTATTTCCGAAAATTTTTATCGAGGTTATGAATATTTTGAAAATTATCCCTTATTTTCGGAAATAATTTAACCCCTAGTGGTATTCGGTAAGAAAATTTCACACCATGTTGCATTTAATTAAATAATGCCAGAATTTATTTTTACTTCGACATAATATGAAAGAATGACCTATGCTAAATATTAAAATGATACATTTGTGCAACTACAGTTGGTAAAATACAAAATGTGTAGCTCAATAAAACTAATCACTGGATACAACAAAAATTGCTATAATATAATTATCTACCAATTGTAGTAATTTAAACTCAACATAATATGAAAGAATTAGCTATGCTAAATCTTAAAATGATATATCTGTGCAACTAGGGTTGGTAAAATAGAGAATTTATAGCTCAATAAAATTAATCATTACTAGATACAACAAAAATTGCATAAAAATTTAATTTTCTACAAATTGTAGTAATTTAAACTCAAAATAATATGAAAGAATTAACTATGCCAAATCTTAAAATGATGTATCTGTGTAACTACAGTTGATAAAATATAGAAATTTCATTACTAAAATGAAACAAAATAGTGTCCAAATATTATAATATAATATTTGGACACTATCTTATATATATATTATATATATATATATATATATATATATATATATATATATATATATATATATATATATATATATATATATATATATATATATATATATATATATATATATATAATTATACACAGATATTTAAATAAATGCCATTTCTCCTCGTCTAAACTATTCACCATTAAGAAAAGAGGAGGTATCAGAAGAATATCAGAAACACTTGAAATTTATAACTGAAAAATATAGTAATTTTTAATGCAAAAGAAATAAAATTTTCCAAGCTATTCACCTCAGTAGGCTTCGCGAGACACACTGGATATACTGAAGAAGATCCAAAATTTTAGTTACTTTACCATCTGTTATAGTTAAAACCATTTCGTAATTCACACCTCAGTTGGTAGTAGATTAGAAATTTCGCTCGCTCTTTATCAATACTGATTACTTCTAAAGGTACTATTGAAGTAATAATAAGATTGTTATTAGAAATTAACTCATACTCTCCATATAAAATTTTCTTATATTCTGATTGACTTGAGGAGTCGTTACATCCTCATTTTCCGTATAAGATCATTTCTTGTGCATCGAATGCATTTACAGAATCGGTATTCAAAATTCTTTTAACGGTGTGATTAAGAATGTTTTTATTACTTTGATGTCAGTCAGTCAGGCATTTACGGAATCAGGGTGACAAATTTGTTAACTGTTAACAGTAATTTTCTTTGGACAAACTCAAATCGATCTAACCAATTTGAAAGAATCGCTTTGGATTCAGATGATGCTTTTGTGTTGTCGAAACCAACAACAAATGACTAAACAACTAGTACTGATTCTTCTAAAGAAAAGTTTCCGTTTTTCTTCCTGATCAGCCCAATATTAGTTTCATACATAAGTAATATTCCGTAAAATTCAATTTTTATACGATTTAGGTCGTTTCGCCCCACAGTGCCTCGATTTGGTCTAAATCTATTTTAAGGATGAAGAATAAATCATTTGCAGTTGTCCGTTATATTAATCTTAATATTCTGTTTTCCACAGAAACGGTTCCTAATGTGATTAAATTATTAATTAACTAAATTTAAATAAACATATCTTTGGAAACGCCTATCATTATAATTAACTTAGAGGATATTCAATGTTTACAACATTACTTATATACAGTGTATGCCAAGAATTTGTTCTCAAAACACATGTAGGGCAGCACTTGATTTATCTGTTCCACCATATTTGAGATGAGCCATACGCTTATTGAATCTAATTTGAATTGATTGTCTAGTTCGTCCAACATACTTTTGATTACAGTACTTACACATAATTCCTCGATCTTACAAAATGAAAAAGGAAATCCGAAATTTGTATCGATATTATACGATCCTCAGTTCACCCGTGGTGTTGGTAACATTTTTAAAGATACAAGTATGACAGTGGTTCATTCAACGGGAAATAAACTACAACAACTTTTAGGAAATTCAAAAGACAAAACTGAAACAAACGAAAAGTCGGGGATTTACGAAATTTGCTATAAAGATCAAAAGTATATTGGACAAACTGGACGATCAAATCATACTAGATTCAAAGAGCATATAACTAATCTTAAATATGGTAGAACAATTGAGTCTAGTGTTGCACAATATGCGTTGTGAACAACCATAAAATAGATAGTAGCAATATAAGATTAATTAGGAATGTAACGAATACTAGACAACTGAATGAATTTGAAAGCTTAGGAATTACGAAATATAAAAATACATAAATAGTGACAGAGAGCCAATCCTATATTACCGAACCCTAATAGGTCAGTGTTAGGACAATAAATTTAAAATATTTATTCGTGAAAATCAAGTGTCGATTTTACCTTAGTAACTGCCTAGTTTCTGTGTAAAATTATATACAAGTATATACATATATTTAATATTTACGTTTTATCAGTACATATATTAGATAATTTATTTATTTAAAATACAAAAAGTACCAATTTACAAAATAATTTCAAGGGTAAATTGATGAACGAAATAACCATTAGAATGAGTTTATCTAAGAGCGGTGACCTACACATATTATTAATAATAACATCTCGCTTTAAAATAATATTTTATCTACAGATTACTCCATTTTTTAATCTACATGACACTTTCCAATATATCACTAAAGCACAAACACAAGAACAACTCACTAACAAAATGATTAGTGCTATGTTATTGAAAATTTGCTCCATATAGTTTAACGTATCTATAAATACGTCTTGGGATTTATTAACCAAGAGAAATATGTTATTTTGCAATTTTTATACATATATACGTACATTCATAATTTACAAAATATTTAAGTATCTTACATTTGCAAGTACGACGAAAATTCGCAGTGGCATACAAATAACTATTTTTTTTATTACACATATTATTACATATAATAGTGTGACGTTTCTGTGTTGCTATGAAATACCTTGACCAGTGATTGAGCTTTTGAGTTCCATATAAAAAACATTTCTTTGGCTTGATAGCAAACCACAACCAACACCGCTGATTTTACATCGCTATCGACAAAAAAGTTAACTGTTTCAAATTGAAGTTTAATGGCCCAAGAACATTAATATCCAGAACACTATCTCCAAGTCATGCAGGGGTATATTTATTATGTATGAACGAAATTCGATTGCCTAAAAGTTGTTGTAGTTTATTTCCCGATGAATGAACTAATGTCATATATATCCTAAAATCTTACCAATACAACGGATATATCGAGGATCGTATGGAATCGATACAAATTTCGGATTTTCTCAGTAATTTTGAAAGGTCGAGGAATTTAAATTTACGTTTCCTAAATATTCTATCAATTAAACTTACAGAATATACACGCGGCTATATCCTTAATCAACGCCTTTTCCTTTTCAAACTTCTCCTTACTGAGGAGGAAACTTAGTAGGCGATGAACTACAAAATTAAAACTCGCTATATTTTGTTGAGAATAATGGCGAGAGTCCTTAAGGATATATCATAATGAGCTAAAAATGATAGTTGTCCAGAGTTTTCAATTTCGTATGTGAATTTAATTTTAATTTAGAAACAAAGTTGTCAATATCAGTGTATCAAACACTGCAAAAATATCATCCATATACTAAGCCAGACCATGGGGAAATATCTGAATTCTTCTTTTGCTTCTGTTTCGAATAAGTTCATAAAGAAACTGATAGTGAATGTTGACAAAGAGTTGCTCATTGCTATTCTTGCATCTTGTTCGAAAAAATTATTATCGAATCGTAAGTCATTTTGTTTCATGCAAAGTTTAGTGAGATGATGATATTCCTTTACTACATCTTGACTGAGATTGCTTGATTCGAGTAGATCATCTAGATAGTCCAAAGTCTACAGTATCTAAACACTTGGAAACAATGAACAAACGTTCAAGGAAATCACCGTCTTGCAACCGGATATTTTTCACCTTATTAATGAAATCATTGGAAATAATCACAGAGAAACTATGTAGGTGGTGCAATGGGTAAACTTTTGAACTCATCTGTTAACCATTTTGATAGGTGGTAAGTTCAACTGCTGAAAGAATAGGACGCACCGGCTTTCTTGGTTTATGCATCTTAGACAAGCAGTACAATCTAGGTACGCTCTAGGTACACTTGGGTTAGATACATGTAACCTCCTATTTAAAGCTGGAGTAATAAGGTTGTTGCAAGATTTAAATGCATTTCTTACTTCAATAATCATTTTTGGTAATGGATTTCTAGAAGAAAGTGTTTTATACGGACCATTACTAGTTAGGTTTTCTACCTTTTTCGTAATAGTCCTCTTTATCTAAAACAACAAACTTATTATCCTTATCAGCTTCAATCTTTTTCACGCAAACGTCTGATAATTTTATATCCTTTGTGGAATCTGTCTTTTTATTTACTTTAGTGACAATATTTGTCGAGATCTGATTTCTGCAAGCTTCTATAACAAATACTTTAAAGGAATCGGTAAGGTACTGAATTGAACTTTTAACACTTGCAGCAATCTTACCTAAAATGCCCTCAGACGCAAGTTATGCAAAATTTAATCCCTTGTTGAGGAGATCAGTCTTTTCTTTATCAAACGACTGTGAGGAGTACAGTGGTGATAACTTTTGCGAAACGCTTTCTTTTGACGAACTGCTGGAAACAGATAAAATTATAATAAAAAATGATAAAGAATGTTTGCAAAGCAGAAGTGGCTGGATTTATAAGTATCTGTACAGTAAACGAAGTACGCTTGAATTACAAGCATATGGGCTTTACAAAAAGCTTACCTATAAGTTAAATAATTTAGAACATGAACAATGGTGTGACTTTCAGAGGAACATGTTTTTATCAATTAACACTACTAAATTTATTAAAAAAATATCACAAAATAAAAAACTCAAAAAAATTAATAAATATCTTTCGATGGGTCAAAAATTAAAAAGTCGGAAAATAATATGAATGGTGCCAACAGGCTCGATCAGAATAGTCTCTTTTTTTGGTTTATAAATTGGCTACGTTCCTAGTTTAAGTTTAGTTTGATCCACATCCAGATGATGTCAATCTGATTGGCAAAACCCGCTTCTAATGTGTGAATTTTGGTATTTTTACAATTCCAGTATTCACATTCTTCTTCAATCTACAGTATTGAAAATAATTTATTGTGTACTAATTAGATGGTAAGTTCGTGTTCATTCAATCAGGTTAGATCGTAGAAGGGTGCCTTTGGCCAAGAATTAACAATTATTCGAGAATTCGAGTTCGTTTCCGCTGGGGTTACAGTATAGATTAAAAATGTACTGGTTAAAGTATCTTTAAATAAATTACGACTATTTGCATAAATAAACATTAGTTTAAATTACTTAATTATTGAGTTTTAAAGTGCCAGAGAAGTTTTATACAAACGATCGTTAGAGTTTAACACTTGCAATTATGTTTGCCTCTGAAAGTTCTACTGATTAATTTGTACATATATTTTTATGAACACTTTTTTCTTCATTAATACATTTTTATTACGGATTAAGAATGCCACAATACTGATTATTTTTTAATAAGAAAATCGTTAAATTGACGGTTGAGATTTTTGTTAGCAAAAAGGGTGGATATAGAGGAAGTACACCTTAACCATCCGACTGTGAAGGAATGAGTGTCAGGTGGCTGGGGGAAACTGTCTTCACGGTACACTCTTGCTTTATTATTTACTCAAGACAAATTTAAATTTTTTTAACGTATTTAACAGGTATCGTTAGGAAACTATATACAGGGCGTTCCACCAAAGAGGGATTCTTCTGTAACTATGTAAATGTAAAATTTATAAAAAAAATGGTTTTAATAGAAGTTGTCTAGAATCATGTGGACCATATGAAGAAAATATTTTTAGCTTTACAGGGTGTTCCATTTCGCGTGGGCGCTACATAATTTTGTTATTTTAAATGGAACACCCTGTATATTATTGCATTTTTTAATTCCTTGGATAATATTAGGTAGAGTTCATTAAATGTACATGGTATTTAAATCTTACCGTTTACGAGGTATTCAGTTGTTTTTGAAAAAAATCACGATTTCAACTCTCTAAATGAGGCTAGATAGCATCTAAACCGTAAGAGTTAGAAACGTTCAGTTTTCACAGTTCGTTTTGGCATAAATTACTCTATCTTGTCATCTGTGAGCAAAATGTGTACGTTATTCAGACTCGGAAATACTGAGACCTACATTTAATAATCTTACGAGTTGAAAAGCTTTTTTTTTTTTCAAATGAAATGTCCCATATTAATTGTCATGGGTGAATGCAAAATTGAATGCCCTTTCGACTGATATAAGGTTGTCCATACTTATCTCTAACAGTTTTTCAGAAAAAATCAGGTTCTCTTCTAAAGTCCGAAAAAGTAGCTATGTAACAGCGGCAAGAAGAACTTGCAAAACAACTTTTCCCTCACATTTTATCAGGCTTGGGACTGACAGTGTCAATATTTACTGGCATGTTTAAAAAGTGGTTTGACAAATAAAATTAACCGCTAACAACAACTAAAACAAAACTCAAAACGAAACAAACTGAAACTCGGAACACAACAAGGAGAAGAATACTTAGACCGCTGGTTTACATCAACTGCTCGAAGTGTCCTCCATTTTGATTAATACACAAACGAATTCGGTTTTAAGAAGACTGTTCAACATTGGTCAGCATGTGTGGCGTAATTTCTTGAAATGCTACTATAATGCGCTGCCGCATATCTTTCGTGGTAGTTGGTGGTGTAACGTAAACTTTACTGTTTATAAATCCCCATAAAAAGAAGTCGCAACTTGTCATATCTGGACACCTTGAAGGCCAACTTACTGGTCCCCCGCGCCCAATCCATCTGCTGGGAAAAGTTTCGTGTAAAAACTGACGAACCGCAGCGGAATTGTGAGGTGGAGCACCATCATGTTGCATCCACAGTCTTCGAAGTGTAGCTAAAAGAATGTCGCCTAACAAATCTTCTAGAGTGTTTGTTAAAAAGTTTAAATAAACTGCTCCAGTTAGATGCTGGTCAAAAAAGATGGTCCAATGATATGGGTTCCCAAAATTGCTCTCCACACGTTCAAAGACCATCTGTGTTGGTTATGAGTTGTCCAGAATTGGTGAGGATTTACTGTGTCATAATAATGGCAATTATGACGATTAACGAAACCATTTTTATGAATAGTAGCCTCATCGGAGAACATGACCCATTTAAAAAAATCATCATCTTGATTTAACATCTCAAGTGCCCACTGACAAAACTCCAGTCTTCGCTGAAAGTCTACTTCTAGCAACTCTTGGTGTAATTGGATGCGATAAGGTTGATAACTGTGCTTTTTTAAAATCCTATGAATCGACGTTGTACTAATACCCGTTGTGTGACTAATTTGTCGCACACTTATTTGCGGGTTTTCCTGAATACACCCCAGCACAAAAAATTGATTTTCCTCAGTAACTACAGTTTTATGGCGATTTCGTATGTATGTCGAATATTACCAGTATTTAAAAACCTATCAAGCACTAGTTGAAAGACTTTACGCCGTGGATGTGGCCTGTCTGGATAGCTCTGTGCATAAGTTCGTGATGCCAATAACGGATTTCTTTCGCACTCACCGAGGACAAAAACCATATCAATCATTTCTTCCTGCGTCAGCGACATTTTGAAAATATTATAATAAACTTTTACTCTCTACGTAGCAAAATAACTACAACGTCAACATTAGTCAAAACTAGAATGACATTTAATTTGCTTTGTATGTCAAACAGTACAATAAACATTGTTTGCAAGGCCTTCTTGACGCTGTTACATAGCTACTTTTTCGTACTTTAGAAAAGAACCTGATTTTTCTGGAAAACTGTTAGAGATAAGTATGGACAACCTTATATCAGTCGAAAGGGCATTCAATTTTGAATTCACCCATGATAATTAATATGGGTCATTCTATTTGAAAAGAAAAAGTTTTTCAACTCGTAAGATTAATAAATGTAGGTCTCAGTATTTCCAAGTCTGAATAACGTACACGTTTTGCTCATAGATGACAAGATAGAGTAATTTATGATAAAACGAACTGTGAAAACTGCACGTTTCTAACTCTTACGGTTTAGATGCCATCTAGCCTCATTTGGAGAGCTGAAATCGTAATTTTTTTCAAAAACAGCTTAATATCTCGAAAACGGTAAGATTTAAATATCATGTATATTTAATAAACTCTACCTAATATTAACCAAGGAATCCAAAAATGCAATAATATGTAGGGTGTTCTATTTAAAATAACAAAGTTATGTAGGGCCCACGCGAAATGGAACACCCTGTAAACCTAAACATATTTTATTTACATGGCCCACATGATTCCAGACAACTTTTATTAAAACCATTTTTTTATAAATTTTACAGTTACATAGTTACAGAAGAATCCCTCTTAGCCGTGGAACACCCTGCATATATATTTAAAATACAAAATTATTTTGAAGAAAAACACTGCTTTTAGATGTTTCAAAAATGTATTTCGATACACTCTACATATGTTTCGGCTTGTTAGGCCTTTCTCAAGAGCATTACAGATGAATACTAAAGCTATGAGGAGATTATTGTAATATTTATGCAATAACACCTAATCAGGTTAAATTACTGGCATTTCTAGGGTAGTAAAACTAAGTATCTACCTACTTGGAATATAATTCAATGGGGAATTCTTAATACCTTATCTATTATAGGTGTTTTTGAAATTTAATTGGTCATTGGTGGTACAAGGATTGTTTTTAAGGAGTTTTTTTATTTCTAGTTGTTCAAGAAGGTTTACTCGTTTTCCTCGTCTTTCTGTGTGAATTAAATTTATATTCTCTGTGTCGATAAAACGATTATTTTCAATGCAATGAGTTGACATTCCTGTATTTTTATTGTTATTTAAAATTGATTTTTTGTGTTCATTTACCCTATTAGCTATACTTCTATTGTGTCTAAGTGTATTTAATATTCACTTTATAAAATTGGTTCTTGCAATGCACGTAAATAAACAAATCCTTATATAAATACCGAATGGGTCTAAGGAACTTTTGCAATTACTAAACAAAGAGAAGCAAAAAATGTTAAATAGACATTTTTAGTTTTTCCCACAAAAACAATATCGCAATACTGATTAACTGATTACCATTCAGATTTAATTATTTTCATTATGTTGCCATAGTGACATAAGAATGTGTTTTTAAGAATTATGAGATGAGCTAGACTAGTCTATGTGTATTTCAGGATCTATTTTGACCACATTGGTTTACAGATTAGAGTCCATTCAAATATTTTTTTAATCGTAAGTTTTTATGAATTTAAATCATTATTTATGCCAAATATATCTGCAACCAGAGGTTATTGCCTCGGCAACAAATACCTCAAATATTTGTAAATTGTTTACATCAAGGATAAGATAAACTCGTTTCAATCTGAAATATAAATGATGAGCAGTTTTCGGTTATTATTAAAAAACAAATTAATACATATAGAAGTTATTACTTATTGATATACAAATTATATAAATTGACCCATTTACTAAACGTCAATCAATTATCGTTCCCAAGGCCAACTACCAATGGTTCGTGCAGCCTTGAGCAAGATCTTGACGAAACTTCAAATTGTCTCGAGGAAATAAAATTACGTGCACTACATAGCAGAAACGCAGAATTCACTGTATTTATTATTCTTACTTCGAAGAATTTTCTGTGGCTTTTAAAAACTCCACGAGATTAAACAATTAGAAACGGACTCATTGAGGTTGGTTTGAGGGCTGAACGTCCCTAAATAGGATCTAAATACCAGGTAAAGCAGCTAGCATCTGCTTGGGCATATATGAATTGGCCAATGGTTTGTTCACTGATGACTAATGAGTCTATGTATGTACAGAATTGCATGGGTTAATGGAACTCTGATAGTTAGTTTTGCAAAAATGTACTCTGCTTTTTGGTCATTAATCGATAACGACTTTCTGTTAATATACAGTACTTGTCTAGCCCACTTGCATCTTGAGAAGGTGGAAACTGAGTAAATGGATAGCAAGTGTTACTTTGAAATGTTTTCTTATGTTTTCTTAACCGCTTCTCAAGTCACCTAAGTAACTCCCAGAAAATCCTAGGATTTTGTGTTGAGAAAGAGAGACGAGGCCCTATAGTTTATTGTGGAGTCCGAACCACATCTAGGGCATCGACAGTTCTCTCCCATCTTAATCCGAAACAGATCACAAATAAAATTTCTAACTTGCTCCGGGATGGATTCGAACCATCGATATTGTGTACCGAGTAAGGCGCTTTACCCACTCGGATACCATGCCTAGTTTACTACTGACTACAAATAACTACTGCCTGTAACACGTTAATAAGAATGGGTTACACATTTTAGGAAAAAGGACACACTCGCAATATCCGAATAGACTAGGACCATTTTTTTTCAGAATGTAATTAAAGGGTTCCAGTCTGGGCGTCTTTAACCGAGTACAAAATCTCTCTCTCTCTCTCTCTCTCTCTCTCTCTCTCTCTCAGGTATCTATATTAGTTAGTTATTATTTGTAGCAGTAATTAGAAAATAACTAATTTGCATTAAGTGTTGGACTCGTCAATGGCTTTTGATCAACATTGATCAGATATTATGAATAAACTGCTTTGCCTTTAATATAAACATTTTACATGAATGATTAGTTTTGACATTGAAGGGTTTATTCATAGTTCACAACTATTCATAACCATAAAGTAATAAAGCATTTTTGAAAAATTGTATACAATAAATTATTTTAATGCTGTTATCATACAAAACGTCTCGTTTAATTAATTAAAAACAGCAATTAGCAAAAAGTGAAGAGCTTGTGTGGCAAATGAACTGTTTATATTCGACAGTGAAAGGCCACGAAAAAATAAAAAAAAATCAGATACCAGTGAATATATTGTCGCATTGATTAGAAATTAATTACCTTTTACTTTAACTATCTGTTGTTTTCATTGACCCCATGCTTATATCCTAACCCTCAGCTATAATTATAAT
Organism: Rhamnusium bicolor; assembly: GCA_029963845.1. Taxonomy (NCBI): domain Eukaryota; kingdom Metazoa; phylum Arthropoda; class Insecta; order Coleoptera; family Cerambycidae; genus Rhamnusium; species Rhamnusium bicolor. Next base: position 1,166,729 of record JANEYF010003732.1, on the reverse strand, counting down.
TGATAACGCACAAATGTATATAAATAATTATTGTTATTATTAGTTTACATAACATTTTTTCTTGTACGTTTTAAAAACTATATGAGAGAAGATTAACTAAAAAAGAATGTATTTTTATATACTTCGAACCAAAATAATAACAAAGTAGAACGCTTGTTTTAAATAACAACAATCAGATTAACTTAAAGCAGATATTCTTCTGGCTATAATAATATGCTAACAATGTACACTAACCGGGACAAAAAGTTGGGCAATGGAGCAATGAGGGCTCCAGATAGACGAGAGAGAGAGAGAGAGAGAGAGAGAGAGTGTGGCGAAGGCGAGGAAAAAGCTACGGTGGTTGGTCTGTAATGGTGTGAGCTGATACATCTTACGCGCGGCTCGCAGAGAGCTTGTGTTCGTAGATGGAGGTGCTTTAACAATTAGAAGGTACATGAATGACATTTTGGAAGAGCATGTGATGGTTTTTAAAGGATTTATTCGTGAGCAATTTCTTTTAATGCACTATAATGCTCTTACGCACGTTGCCAGAATTGACGTCGATATTGAACTGACCAACACGTAGTCCTGACCTAAATCCTATAGAACACATATGTGATATGCTGGGAAGATGGATGAGGCAACGTCATGGGCAGTTCTTAACATTCCAATTACTTAGGGATACAATACAGGAAGAGTGGGATAACATTCTTCAAGAGGCCATCTAACACGTAACTGGAGGCATGCAACGTAGACTTGATAGTGTAATCGAAGCTAGGGAGGTAATACTCATTATTAAATAAAGAAATTTAATTTAATAATCGTCCATTCTCTGTTCATGTCATGTACCCAAATTTTTGTCGAAACGTCGAATACCTTTTATCCTAAAATAACTATGTCTTTAAGCAAAAAGTTTTAGAAAAGACACCAAGAAACATTTTAACACGTTTTGTTTACACTGAGAAAAATTTTAATTAAAAATGTACCAATTTTTCTTGCTATCCCACTTTTTATGTCGGTCAGTGTAATTAAGACTAATTTGTCTTCTATACAGAGTAGTTTTATTATCATTTCTGGCTGTCAACTAGATGCCATTTAATAGCTTGGTGTGACAGAAATGAATATACTATTGTACTACATATACATATAATACATTGTACTACATAATTATAAAATATATTTTCTGACATTTACATATTTATTTTATATAATTGTTTAATTTTTCAGCATACATTCTGTTCTAAAATTTGTTTTATTCAGGAAAGAAAACAAAATTATTCCGTCACAGATATTCTTGAAATCTTATCTGTAGATAATTTGGGAATAAATCAATGAGATGTCCTAACAAAAAATAAATAATATTTAAATTAACTTTAAACTATACAAGTTATTTTTTTATTTTTTCGATTTTTGGAGGGCCGTTCTATTTGTACACTGTTTTCGTCATTTCATACTTTTTTTAAATTAAAATTTTTTTAAATACAGGTTTTGAACAATTTCCCCCAAAAAAAAAAAAATTTAAATATCACAAAAACCAAAACAAAATTATTTAACAATAATTTTAGATTGTTATGGAATTTAAAAATGTTTCGATAGTAAATCTTGATTGTCTCAAACATTGTATAATTAAACAAAACGAAATGAAAGTTCATTATTTTGATAATTTGAAGGGTTATGACCCTCTGATATATTCTAAGCTATCAAAAATTAACGATAAGTTACTAAAATAAATAATGTTAAAAATGTAATAAAATATAAATGTAGGTTAATACTCAAAGATAGATATGTTTGAGAAGAGAAATAAAAGTACTCATAAAAATAAAATTTACAAACAAAATTAATTTTAAATGTAATGTAATATTTTGAAAATATAATTGTGTAGTTCGGTTAATTTAGCTATTTGAGTGTGTAAAAAAATGTAAAATAGTCAAGTTTATGTTGGTACTCACTGGGTTTAAAATTCAAAATCTGGTTTATATCAAAAACAGAATTTAAAATTGCCCATACAAAATACATAGGCCATAAAATATATTTATTATTAAAACAATGAGTATATTAAAGTCTGCTCCGACCTTAAGAATTAGTGTAACCTCAATTGTCCCTAATTAACACAAATTAATAATAAGTGGTTTGTCCAAAGCCCTTGATTATTCTTCTCGAAAATGCTGCTTTACTATTTACTAACAAATAATAAAAAATAAACCACAAGTGCTTAAGACATTTATGTGACAATTATAAATATCATATTTCTGTATATGATCAAGTTAAAGCCGCGAATAGACAAAACACTGTTTTTTATTTAATAAATTGTACTAGTACAATGTGTTATTTGGTAATCAAATATAAAGGATTCATGATCCAGATGTTTAAATCGAAAAGTGTTCTAAAAGGTGGACGGAAAAAATAGACAACTAAAATTTATCAATCTTTAGTGTTTCTTTTGATATCTGTAGCATTGTTCATTTCTTAAATATGAATTAAAAAATATCTGATGTGGCCAGCACATAACTTTCTTATACCAGTATCTTCCTGATCCAAAAAAATCATTCTATTTAATTCTTTACTTATCTCAATTAAATTTTAATAGCGTACCTTGAAATGTTTCATTAAAATTTTTAAATAATTAATTATCAGCGTCATTCGCTACCAGTGGCGGTCGGTCCATGGAAGCAAGGGAAGCAGTGCTTCCCCTGGGATTATTAAAAAAAAAACACATAAATAGAACCTAATTATTATTTATCACATATATTAATCATTAAAATTTACTTTTACCCAATTTCAATAGATACGGCCCTGCTTTTCAGCAGCTGAGATAATGTTGCACGCTAAAACCGTAACGATGACGCACTCGATTAATCGAGCCAACACAAACTCGCGCAACTTCGATATATGTAAGCAGAGACAACTGTCTCTGGTAAGTAGGTAACTTATTGAAATGCATCCCATCCCCACTTCATAATCTTGATATCTGAGCTGTATAGCATCGTAATACGTTTTATTTTATAGATTTTAATCTCGATTTTAAAATCGATTTTAATATTATACTTAATATTAATCTTCCTAGTATTATTCTCAGCTTTTGTGCTATATTTGTAAAAACTTTTTTGGTGTTTCTAAACCTGTGGTGCGGCGACAAGTGATTTTTAAAACGTTGAATATTAGTGCGCGTGTACGCAGATTTAGAATTACTTATTAAATTTGGAAGCTGGTTCTAGCACTGTGGAAAATATTATTTGCGTTTGTGTGGTGTGCAATTTGTTGAAAAGGGGATTTTCAACATATTCGTTTCAAGATAAACTGGATATTATTAGAAATGGGAAACCAACACCTGATTTAAAATTCTTAAAAACGAAAGTTAAATCATGCTATAGGTACTTTAATATTGAAGTGTACAGTGCTAATCAGTGGTTAAGGGGTTGTGAAAATTTGTGTAAATTGTTTTGTTGGCCATGTGTACTGTGAAAAAGGTGTTTGGAATAAAAATGGCTTTTCAGATTTAAACAACATTCACAAAAAGGCATGGTAAGTGTGAAACTCATTTGGGAGCGGTGCTAAAAGAATAAACATTTGGAAAATCACGAATTGAGCATTCATTAGATCAGCAGTTGAATGAAAGTGTTAAAAGGACTTATTGATATTGTTTGTTTTCTCGGCGAAAATGAACTTAGTTTTAGAGGTCATACTGAATCTCGAAGCATTGCTAATAGGGGCAATTTTATCAATTTAGTTGATTTATTAGCAAAATACGATACAATTTTAAGTAACCATCTGGAACACTCCACGATATTTCGCGGTACATCAAATCATATTCAAAATGATTTGATTCAGTCGATAAGCAATATTGTTTTAGAAAAGATCAAGCAAGAAATAAAAAAGCTCCTTTTGTTGCAGTTATGTTAGATGAAACAACCGATATTACGAATATTAGTCAGTTGTCAATCGTAGTACGCTACATAAATCGAAATGGGAAATTCCAAGAGCGCTTTTTAGGATTTTTAGACGTAGCAACGCCATGAACGGCCGCAGCTTTATATACTATAGTTTGTCAGATAGTCGATGATCTACAGTGTGGTGCCAATCTTATCGCCCAAAGTTATGATGGGGCCGCTGTAATGGCTGGTGAATTGGGGGGGCCTGCAGGCCAAAGTAAAAGAGACTTTTCAGAATGCAATATTTGTACATTGTTTTGCGCATCGATTAAATTTAGTTCTAGCTCAATCTGCAGCGTGTCTTAAAGAGTGCAAAGTGTTTTTTTCAAGTATTAGTGGAATGGCTGCATTTTTTTCAAAATCATCAAAACGGACACGAGAATAAAAACTTTTTCAAGAAATTTAACCAGTGAAGAGCGGCTTTCAAAATTGTCCCTGTTAAAAATAGAAAGTGACTTTGTGAAGATGTCCAAAAATTCAAACTTTTACGACGAAGTTATTTCCGACATCGCAAAAAAGGAGAGGCGGATTAAACTACATTGTAAATAGGTAGGTATGTGCATGTTAACTACTTAACAAACTCTCTATTTCGCTGCTGGTTCAATCCTCGCCACCTGCGCTGGCAATGTCGGTGGATATGGTTGTGTGTCTGCGTTTTTTTCATAACTGTAACCCTCGCCCGTGCAACTTCGGCTTTGGAATCGGGGGTTGTCTAATTTTTGTGGTGTTTTTATGTTTTATGTTTATTGAGGAGTGGCGGTCCTACAAGTGTACTTTTTCTAGATATCATAACTTTGCAGCTTTCGACATTTGTTTTAAAATGAGTATACGGAAGCCACGTCCCTTTTCTTAAAATAATTTTTGCCTCGCCTCGCTCGGGGTCTCGCGCTACCCATCACTCTATATCACAAACTGCTTCCCCTGTATCAAAACTCACCGCACGCCCCTGTTCGCTACTGTCAATAATAATTCATGCCATATATTTTAATAATTTCTTCTTGTTGACATTGACATTTTTGTAACTAAATTAGACATTTCAAATGTCTAACTGCCAACTTTATCCTAACCCCATTTTATGAGGTCAAATGTGTAAAAAATTTCAGCTTCTTTTAAGTACTTGGAAAATATATTTTATTGGCTTGATATGATTTATAATCTTTCATCAATAATGTAATATGCATTGTATTAACATCAATTATTTTACCGAGGAAGTCATATAAACTTCAATAAAGAAATTAAAAAATAAAATGACAGCCGGTCATGACCTAGTTCCAAGTTATTTAGTTAAGGACTGCTCTGGAGTTTTCATTAAACCGTTGGCTATAATTTTTAATTTGTCATTACGTACGTCTCAATTTCCAAATTGTTGGAAATTAGCCAGAGTTTGTCCAGTGTAAAAAAATGGTGATAAAAGTAATTTAGCAAATTACAGGCCCATTACAATTTTGTCTAATTTCGCGAAGGTCTTCGAGATTTCCATATACAATCACGTCTATCCTTCAGTAAAAAAATCGCTCTCAATTGATCAACATGGTTTCATGGAGCAGCGTTCAACTGTAACTAATTTAGCCCTAATTACGCAAAAAATACCAGAAACCTTAGATGCGCAGGGACAGGTGGACGTGGTGTATACGGATTTCTCAAAGGCCTTCGATACTATTAATCATTCTATTATAACATCTAAACTCGCATATTTTGGGTTTTCCTGCAGTTTGATTAATTTCTTTATTTCCTACTTGGATAATAGATTACAGTATGTAGCATACAATGGGTTTAAGTCAGATATATATATATACGGCTACGTCTGGAGTTCCGCAAGGCTCCAATCTTGGACCGCTTTTATTTCTTCTCTTTATTGATGATGTCACTAAAGTGATTGATTGTGATAAGCTCCTGTTTGCAGACGATTTAAAAATATATGTTAAGATGACCACAATACAGGATTGCTTATCCTTACAATCTCAGGTTAACTTGCTTATAGAATAGTGTACTACTTCCAAACTTAATCTATATGAATCTAAGTGTAAAGTCGTAAGCTACTCGCGAAAGAACAAGCCAATTTTATATGAATATTCTCTAAACGACCAAGTGTTAGATAGGCAAAATTCAACAAAAGATTTAGGCGTAATGTTTAATAATAAATTATCTTTTGCCGAACACATAAACAATCTAGGACTATCATCCTCAAAAACTTTAGGTTTCATTATCAGAAATTGTAAATATTTCACTAACGACGCTGCGTTGAGTGTTCTTTATTATTCACTTGTACGTTCCAAATTGGATCTCTAATTTGGTACCCAATTTATCAGAAACATTCAACATATCTCGAATCTATCCAAAGAAAATTTTTAAAATTCTTAGCTTATAAAAATGATCGTGTATATCCTGGTCGAGGCTTCAACCACGAATTACTTTTATCCAGATTCGAGATGTCATCATTAAAGACTTGACGGATTATGAACAGTGTAATTTTTCTCCACAATCTGCTTCATAATAAAATTGACTGCTCACCACTTCTTGAACTCCTTAATTTTAGAGTGCCAACTTTCAATTCCAGACAAAATATCACTTTTTACACACCTAAGGCAAGAACCAATGTCATTAAAAAGTCGCCTATTTACGTTATGTCACATAATTTTAACTCTGTATCTGATCTGTGTGATATTAATCTGTTCAGTTCTATCGTTAAAAGAAACCATTCATAGACACTTTCATCCATAGCTTAACTATCCCACCATTATTGTTATGTTACCTACTTTATTGAATACTAATTATGTTTTATAACTCGATCTAAACTGCTGTCATTATTATATTATTGTCACCCTCCAGTGCTATATTATTATAGTTATATGTATTACTTTGTTTAAGTTAAGTCTACTATGTATCCTTCTAATATAATTTATTTTTCTTATTGTATTTCATACATTTTGTCCTGTAAGTGGATTTTCTGTTGGGCAAATAAATTAATATTATTATTATTATTATTATTATTATATAAAAAAATATGTTTTTTTCTAAAGACCAATACAAAAAAAGTTTGGGTCCCGTGGACCCCCTTTCAGTTGGCCAAGTTTGCTAATCACCAAATTTATCGTTGTCGTTGGCCTTTAGAACAAGTGTAAAATTCTAGGGTTAATTGATTTATTTCATATTTTGATATTTAATTGAAAAAATATATGTATATTTTTTAAATACTCTTCGAAGTTAAGTATACATATAGCATAGCATATGACATGACTCTGCAAATGACCCGCTCAATAAAATAAATACTATGATGGTCTGGTCATTTTTTCTCGGAAATTGATTGCCCACAGGCAATTACAGTCTGTTGAAGAATTTGATTCACTAAAATCGTAATTAATTTTAAATTAAATAATTAAGAACCAGACTAATGATTCGTATACACCAAATGGTAATGGTTACTTCCGGACTCTTAGAAGCTTCAATTTATACTGGTTATTTTGTTTATCTCATTAAACATTTACACGTGATTATTATATTAACACATAATTAGTAACGTTAGTTAGTGCGACAATAATTATCATCAAGGGGTGTAGAGATACAGTAATTATTTTCATAATATATGCTAAATTATGTGGGAAAGATCATAAATGGACATGAACACCAAAGTCAACTAGTTAATTATGTGTGAGGGTAGTAAAAATAATTAGTAAATAATTATTATAACCCTTAATCGACAAGTGTTTGTATTACAAAATTTAAGTAAACTTTATCAAGGTTTTATAACAATTTATTTCTTAACGAAATATTTTAATTTTCGTTATTCTAAATTATTTTTTTGCACAGTAGATCATCACCTATGTTACAGGAGATAAAATTTAAGAAAAAATACCTGCTTTTGTGTTTGTGTGTCTTGGTTTATAAGCAAAACAAGAAGAAGCAGTTCTCATTAGAACTATTTTAGTTGAACAAAAGACAACACATTGTCTCTAGTTGAACGTAGTTGATACAATGATGACTGATGATGAGATAATCTCTGCGGAAAAGCAGTAGTACAAAGCCTACAAGGGTATAAAGTTTTTTTCAAACTTATTTGCAACATAAAAAACGTCAGTTTCATTGATTACCACCTAATGGTGGTAATCCACCGTCAAAGAAGTCAACGATAAGTTTGAAATAAACTTTACATACACACAAGTTCTACCAATAAAATGCAAATAATTTTCATATTTTCTTTAGGAAGTGTGGCCTAACGGTTCGGATAGCGGTGAAAATACCGATTTTCCAAGGTTTTGCAGTGCATTGGTAATGATTCTTGCACGATGAAGACGGGCATCATTATCTAAGGCTGGGAATTTTCCAGATTTTAGTATTCGAATAATCGTTCGAAAAAATATTCGAATATTCGAACTATTCGAATAATTCGAATTATTCGAATATTCGAATAGTTGAATTATTCGAATAGGTATCCGAATAATCCGGATCCTCGAATATTCATTATTAATAGGTATAGCACTGAAAACTAGTGAATAGTGAATACTCTATTTGAGTATTTGGCTGGATAGACCACAATAATAGTCGTGACGTAAACCACTAAGCAGGCAATTTGATTTGCTTTCCATACCCACAATAGGGTATGTCTCCTGTACATGTGCTTTAAGGGTCAGAATTATTTAGTTAGTATTTTATTTTAGGATTGAGGCGCTATTGTTCACATTTAATTATTGAAGCTTAAATAAAACGAAAATAGAGCTAGTTTATTATACTTCTGTGTCATAACTATGTTTCCTTTTCGAAGAAAATAAAAGTGCTCTAACATTAGAATGTTTTTAAAAAAAGACGCAGATTGTGAAGGTAAAACAAATACATGAAAAGTCAATAGTTAAATATTTACAGGTTTTCTAAAATTTAAAATTTAATTTTAACCCCTGCCTTAGTACAGTAAGAATAAGGTCGAGGTGAGAAAGAGATGGAATAGTTTGACTGAGAGTAAAACGTGCCACTAATGTGGTCTATTTATATATTTGGATTTTAGAATAGGTACCTACCTATACCTACTATCTACCTACCTTGGTTTGATGCAAACTGCATACCTATTCGTACATATAATTTAATAATATATTTTAATATTCAAATTTACTCAGATATAATCGAATATTCGAATACTCGAATATATTCGAATATTCGAGTACCTATTCGAATATTCGAATAATTTCCCATTAGAATAATTCGTATTCGAATACTCGAATATTCGAATACCCGAATTATTCGTATTCGATTCCCAGCCTTATCATTATCCAAGAAAAAAACTGTCTCATCAGTTGCACCATGGAATTAAGAATAATATTGTTTTTGATATTGTCAACATGCACTTGAGCTATCAGCATTCTCTCGACAATAAACAAGTCAGATGGTCTATTGAAGCATATTCGTCCCCACACAATGACTGAACCATCGCTATAAGGACAATTTCATCTACTTACGACGTTTGATGGCTACCCCCGGCCTAGTTTATACCCTAACTCTGCGATGATCTGAAAATCTACTCACTTGAGTTTCATCGGTGAATAATATGCAGAACGTCATGCGTCATTCATCTCGTTAACGTAACGTAGATGTTCAAGTGCGCATTCCAGTCTTGCTCGTTTATGATGTACGGTCAAATTGGAACTCGTCTCAGACGTTTTTAACACGCTTTTATTAGCTTCACTTGTATGTTTGTTTGTTTGTTTGTTTGTAACCGACTCCTTGGACTCGATTTTAACCCACTTTAAACGGACAGATTTAATTGAAACTTTGTACACTTACGAAGAACCGGTAACAATACAATAATTTGATAAGTTTATATCATTATCCTGATCAGGATCGCCAGTCCTTTCCTCACGTATCCTCTGCGTGAGAGCAAGAGGCTTAATATTGTAAGTATATTCCGTGATTCTCAGTTCGGTCGTTGGCCGAGCGGGCAAGTCTTAGTCGACACGAAACGACGGACTCCTCGGGCGTGAGTTCAAATCCCATGGCTGAAATAAAAAATATTTTTTTTTTCAGAAATATCTGTTGGATCGTAATATGTTATAATATCAGCATCAATAAGCAATATAAATATAGTTTAAAAAAAACTACAAAACACGCTTTCATAGCATAACAAACTAAAAAGTGAAAAATAAATATAGTTTAAAAAAACTAAAAAACACGCTTTTAAAGCACATCAAACTAAAAAGTGAAAAATAATTATTAATATAAACTGAAAACAATAATGAACGAAAAATACTAGTATTATTGTGAAAAAAGCGTGGGGCGCTTTGTGCCATATTTTTCGTATATCGAGCAACCCACGCTTTTTTCACAATAATACTAGTATTTTTCATTCATTATTGTTTTCAGTTTATATTAATAATTATTTTTCACTATTTAGTTTGATGTGCTTTAAAAGCGTGTTTTTTAGTTTTTTTAAACTATATTTATTTTTTGGACTATACCTCGTTTGAGGAAATGTTTTCGTATCAATTCTATCGATACACATACTCCATTGGCATTAACCTCAAGAAATTAATGGTTAATTAACAAATGCAAAATATTATCATCGAAAACACACTGTTTATAACAATCTTGTGAAAAGGATCTTTATCCTATTGACACGCAAATGGATTCTGTTTTGGGCGAAATAAACTTTTTATTTAACAAAACTAGTTTTAGAATTTTACCACAAAACTTCAAATAATCTCTTTAAAACCAAAATTTCTTATAATCTACAAATGATATTTATGCTTAGATATTATGCCAATTATACTAGAAAAAACTAAGTCACTGTTCACAGATGTTATTATAACATTGTCATTAGTATTTTGAATTTATTTGTACATGCAATACATGTTTTTTTAACAACTATTTCTAAAAAAATAATGAATTAAAGAGAATTAATCGATATACTTCACTTCTACAAGCCGTTATGAATAATAATTTAGGGGAGATATACATTTATAAAACTTAATTAATGTTTCATATTATACACATGAATAATTTATGAATTTAAAACCCTACTTTTTAGAATTCAACAAGTGTTCAGGTATTAAAATTAGGTAGATAATGACAGGTTATGTAGTTCTGACTATAAGCGTAACATGTAATAAATTGCATACATGTGTGTGAAATGCACCAATGTACGTATTTAACATGTATTTAACTTTATTATATATTTAACCATACATAGTAAGCATACTAAGAGACAGGCTTGTTCCTTATTTCACAACAGAACATTTTTTCATAATCATTTAAAAATCAATGCTTGTACATGTAGAGGATAAAATACAAATCCACATAAAAAACCCATGAGAATAGAAGTATCGCGAGGCAGTGCATTAGAACCTATGCTTTTGTCTTGTATATGAATGAACTGGGATGTTGTAGATTGTAGTCATTATTTTTAACCAATTATGCAGGTGAAACTAATATTTCAAGGATCACTCTTTCCTTTTAAGTATGTTTGTAACTATCTTACTTTCAGTAACTTTAAAACCAGTAAATTTTCTTCTTAAACTCATTTTGCCTTGTCAAAAAACAGAGCGTTTAAGTAAATTTTGCTGCATCAGAGTAAAACGGTCGTCAAATAAGTATTCGCTGTCGATAATTAATATTCAACTACAAGTTTTACTTTAAATATATATTTAACTTATCTGTGAAATAAGTATTTGTACTAAAGAATACTTGGAAAAAACGGAAAAGCAAAAAAAGTCCAGTCCAACACTGACGTGGTTTTTCACACAACACCAAAACATTTCTAGAAAGTTTGTTATAAGGCCCACTACTAATCGAGTTATCTACCCTTTCATAATAATTATCAAACAGTTGCGTGAAGAAGATTGTTTTTACTTAAAAGCTGATAAGGGTAATACGGTTAGTATTTTCCATAAAGAGGATTATCATGAAAGGTAGACAAGCTGACTAGTAATGGTCCTCACAAAAAGCTTTCTAGAAATCCATTACCAAAAGTGATTACTTAATAAGAAATATACCTAAATTCTTTAACAATATTATTACTCCAACTTTAAATGGAAGGTTACATGTATCTAACACAAGTGTACCTAGATTGCACTGCTTGTCTAAGATACACAAACCAGGAAAGTCGGTGCATGCTATTGTTTCTACAAATGGATCTTCGACTTACCACCTATTAAAATGGTTTACATAGGAGTTCGAAAGTTTAACCATTACACCACATAGATGATTAATTCCAATGATTTCATTAATAAGGTGAAAAATATCCAGTGCAAGAAGGTGAAATTTTGATCTCCTTTGACGTTTCTTCACTGTTTCTAAGTGTTCCGATACCATTCACCTTGAGGATTTACTCGAATCAAACAATCTCAGTCAAAATATTGTAAAAGAATATCTTCAACTCACTAAACATTGCATGAAACAAAATTGTTTTCGATTCAATGAAATTTCTTTTAACATGAAGGAACAGCAATGTTTGTCACCATTTATTGCCAGTCTCTTCATGAATGGATTCAAAAACAGAAGCAATAGAAGAGAGAGTATTTCCCCAAGGTTTGGCTTGGTGAAAGTCACTGATATTAACAACTCTGTTTTTAAATGAAACAGACTTTTCGCGTCAGTTAAATTGGCACATGAAATTAAAAACTCTGGACAACTATCAATTTTAAATGTATTAATAATTAGAGCTGTCCGAGGTCACCTGGCCGCCAGAGCCGTCATATGACTCATATGTTTACATCATATCATAATACTTGAATAAGTATATTAAATGGAAATAAATTTAACAATAATGTTACATTTTATAAAAATTTGTATAAAACTCACCCTTTTAAACAGATTTATGAAGTAGTTTGGTTGTCGTCATCACAAAGTGGGGAAGATCTATAGTATAATAGCATCAGGTATGTTTCTACAGCTGTCTCTGTCAGTGATGTTCGCTTTGGTGAAAAAATATGTTTGTATTTTGAAAATGACCGTTCGACATCTACGGATGTAATACAGGCATAAGTAAAACAATCTGTGAACTCACTTAACGAAGTTGTAGATGCACCATCACAAATTTGTCTTAATTTGCTAAAATCAGGATCTTTCTGTAATACACTCTCGAATTTTTCACTAACGCGATTATTTTTTGCGTCATTTATAGCCTGTAGCTGTGTTTTTACGTCGTCCACTATTTGCAGCGATTCCACTAACGACAACGAACTATTTTGCAATTTTTCTATTGCGTCGTGTAGTCCCCTATAATTGTTATTAATACTTTTTAAATCTGTTTCAAGGGAAACGCCTTGAAAGCTTGTCTGGCTTTCCCCTAATAGCTGCAGCCTCGTTAGGGTTGAACTGTAGTATCACAGCTTTTATTTGTTGAAAATATTCAGCATAATAAAAAGCCGTGGAAATGTTGGTTTAAGAGGGTCCAGTACACGTACTATAATATTTAAAATAGAATTTTTTTTTACAATCTGTCGTCTCGTCAATACATAACCAGAGCCGTGTATTTTTTAATCCACATTTAATCCTATTTACAATGTCTTCACGAACAGCTGGAATATATCTACATAACGATGTACGACTTGGTAAGTTCACCTGGGGATTGTATTTATTCCAAAACTCCCGAAATGGTTGTTTATCCAGTATGTGTAGCGGAATATTACAGGCTATTAACATTAACAATAAATCAAACATAAACTGAGTTGTCAAAGGCATGCCATTTTTTTATTTTGATGTTGCACGGTATTGATATGACGACGACAATCTGTTTTGTGCCAGCACATTAAGTCTTGATTGCAAACTTTACAAATTATTTTGCATAAATTTATTCACTGTGTCCGCGTACGGTCGTTTTTTACCCTTTGGCGCGTTTGACATTATGTATAATTTATAGGTACAACCTCACGCATTAACCTTTCAAATAAAACTGCAGCGTAAATCACTTCTAAATCGGCACGTGTGACGACAGCGCAAGACCGTGGCTGTACTCCAGGCACATCGGACAGCTCTATTAATAATACAAGATAGATTTATTGGGATTCAAAATAAAACAAAGAAGGTTTAATGCCATATTCCCCAAAAAGAAACAATTATGCAGCTACGGACACGTGTTTCGGGGTTATTGCCCCTCATCAGCGTATCGTAGCTAAGGAATTGGATCTACGATGGGAGAGATCAGGAACAAGAACTAAAATAAGGCTGGAAAGTACAGCACACAGTAATCAATTAGTGTCTTCATGTTCCCATGTGCCACATTTGGGGCCTCGATGAGAACAGTCAACACACAGAGCTCTATGTGTACTGCTCATTTCCACCTGGTACATACAAATAAAACAAGATAGATTTATTGGGGTTCAAAATAAGACAAAGAAGGTTTAGTACCATATTCCCCAAAAAGAAACAATTATGCAGCTACGGATACGTGTTTCGGAGTTATTGCCCTTCACCAGCGTATCGTAGCTAAGGAATTGGATCTACGATGGGAGAAATCAGGAACAAGAACTAAAATAAGGCTGGAAAGTACAGTACGCAGTACTCAATTAGTGTCTCCATGTTCCCATGTGCGGCCCCAAATGTGGCACATGGGAACATGAAGACACTAATTGAGTACTGTGTACTGTACTTTCCAGCCTTATTTTAGTTCTTGTTCCTGATCTCTCCCATCGTAGATCCAATTCCTTAGCTACGCTACGCTGATGAGGGGCAATAACTCCGAAACACGTGTCCGTAGCTGCATAATTGTTTCTTTTTTGGGGAATATGGCACTAAGCCTTCTTTGTTGTATTAATAATAATTAGAAACAGTGAAAATAAGTTAGAAATTGACATACACAGAAAAGATACCAGTACTTTAAGATATATCCCTAAGGACTCTCACCATTGTGTCCAACACAAAATTGCGAAATTTAATTTTATAGTTCATCGCCTATTATCTCTGAACGAAAACTAAAGGTTCTACCAAAACATATTGCACCCCAAACCACCACTCCACGTGTAAGGGCAGTACAATGTTCAACAGCTAGTTGTAAATTTCGTTTGTTCTTCACGGAGTCTCACCCAATGCAGTCGATCATTACACCACTCCAGGGGTCCTTAGTCTTCAGTTACCTACCGAGAGAAGTGATATGTTTTGTCTCTGTCTAATTTATTATTTATTCATATCTCCATCTCTCTCATATTCTCCTAATAATTTTACTCCATCAGTTCATGAATAACTAATACATACGATTCTTAATCGTTATCTAGTCGACGATCAAAAAACACGTGTGGATAGTATGAGCCGCTCCATAAGGGCCTGTAGCTTTTTGATCAACGACTAAATTATCGTATATATACCTCAGCCCTTAAGCTTCTGCCTTAATAAGGGGAGGCCTGAAAAAGAAAAGGCATTCATTGCTAGCAATGGATATTTTGTATGTTTAATTGATAAAATAAGTAGGAAACGTAAATTCCAGTTCAAATGTATAAAAATTATTAGAAGATTGGTCTTTAATTAGTAGAGAATTAATCTTCTCTAAAAAAAATCAAAACTTTTAGGCATACAACCAGAAATTGTATCAATTAATATAAATTAAACATATTATATGTAAATATATTAAGTTCGTATATTAATAATGTTCGTTTTATGAGTATTACGTGCTACAGGCACAAAGTTGAACCTCAAGATAGGTTTCATTGCACAAATGCTTGTAAAAAAATATATTATTTCTACGGTAACTAATTCTGTCCGATTATATAGAAAAGTATCGTAGATATAATGAAACTATACTTATATTAATTTATTTATTTATTTTTTTCAGAACCGAACGGACATAGGTCATTATGACTACGCCTGTGATTATAACTGCAACATTGATCAGGTAAGAATTGAAACTAAAATACTATATAAAGATTTTTCAACCGTGGAACATTTCCTCATAATTTCACCTCATAAAGTGTTCAAAATTTACCTGTACAAGCCGGAATCCTATATGTGTGTGACTAGCTTTTGATGTATTCATCTGATCCACTGACCAGAGATCCGCTTCCGCTTTACACCATTCTTGGATGTCACAATAATTTAGGTACAATATACAGATAACACGATACTATTTCCAATATCGTTTCGGAACTGTATAAAATAAATTCGTACAGATTCTCAGAAATTACCTCAATTTTTTGTTTTTAATAATAACTATAATACTGAATGTGGTAGAGAAAAAATTGAATTTAATGGTGACAGACATCTTAAGTTAATACATAGAATTTAAAATAAACAAAGCCTAAATAAGCTTTTTTAAATTTCAGTATTAATCATATTGCATTAATACAAAATATATAATACGAATCTTGTGTTTTTAATTTGTAAATGCGACTTAAAAATGTCAACAACAAAACAATTAAGAGGCCACAAGTTATTTGTTATTGTACAATACGAACATATAATGAAGCATATATTACATAAACATTTATTTATTTACAGATTTAGAATGTTTTCCTCGTTTATAGTTTTGTTAAAATTATTTTTTATATGTTTGGATTGTTTATTTAGTGGTTGGAATTGTTTAAAAAAGGTGCATCAATGTAATAAAGAATTGATTCAATTCTCAATAAGAAACAATTACAAATAAAAAAAGTATTCTATAATGAATATTAATTCTTGTATATGAAGCTGAATATTATTGACATCCATCGGTGAGAGATCGGGTGAACGTGTAGGCCATGGTAACACATGCACTATTAGCTTCTTCCAAAATCTGTGTGGTAAGTAACTGTTGCCTTGTTGGTCGGGCATTATCTTGTTCAAAAATTGGGTTAATCAATTCCCGAAGTTATGGCATTGCAATCTGCAACAGATTCTAAATTGCATTGCTTTCAAAAGTATACGTTGTCTAACATTTAAAAAATTTAAAGCATTTAACATTGTGTCAATGGGAGTATATTTGTTACATTTTAAAATTATCCTCATAGCTTTATTTTGCATCTTTTGTTACTTTTGAATCTCATTGTTATTTAAATATAGCTGTAGAGTTGCACAATATTCGAAATGTGGAGCTATTATAGATTTATATACTAATATTCTTGAAAACATTGATAAATAATTTGAAATTCTCCGTAAAAAATAAACCTTTTTTGCAACTTTTTTAATGATATAATCACTGTTACATTTGAAGGTCAAGGATTCATCTATTATAAACCGAAGGTATTTAATTTCAGAAACTTTTTCTAATATTCTATTATTTAATACAATATTTTCTTCCACCTGTAGATGATTTAGTATATGTTTTTTACCGAGAATCATATATTTACATTTATCAGTGTTTACTTTTAAGTTGTTGTCACATAACCAAATAAATAACACATGCACTATTAGCTTCTACCAAAAACTGTGTGGTAAGTAACTGTTGCCTTGTTGGCTCGGGCATTATCTTGTTCAAAAATTGGGTTAATCAATTGCCGAAGTTATGGCATTGCAATCTGCAACAGATTCTAAAACGTTGGTTATGTAACTAGCTGCGTTCAAATTTCCCTGAACGAAAACTAAAGGTACTGCCAAAATATATTGCACCCCAAACCACCACTCCGCGTGTAAGGGCAGTACAATGTTCAACAGCTAGTTGTAAATTTTTTTTGATCTCCACGGAGTCTCACCCAGTTATTCTTCAGTTGCCAGAAGTAACATGTTTTGTTTCTGTCTAATTTATTATTTATTCATATTTCCGTCTCTCTCATATTCTCCTAATAATTTTACTCCATCAGTTCATGAATCGAGGTCCATCCTGCGGGCGCAATGAAATTGAGTAAGAGGTAGGCATTAAATGGTCGGTAGGAACGAAACCCAAATGACTGTAATCGTTGATATATGAACGCTATGGATACTATTTATCCTAAAGTTTCCATCCAATAATTTCCCACGGCTTGCTGTGGAAAACCTGTCTTTTACAAACAATCTTTTCAGATGACGTTCTTCACTTGCTGTAGTCCTCCTATTTTGTCAACTAAATAGCTATGAAGGTGTTACTAGTTTCAAATATTTGTTACTGGTATGTCTTTTATTTGATATACTGCTTTTACAGCAAAAATAAACTTTGTAAGCGACAGTTTCCGATAATTGGGAGATGATTAAAACTCAAGTTTTAGTTTTAATCATCTCCCGATGATGCCAACTTGGTTGGCGAAACGCGCGTCGGCTCTTGAGTGTTTTGGTGTTTGTTGAAACTACTTTAGTGCTAAATTAATTAATGGAAGATGAAATTACCCTAATGTGTATCTTGGACACATAAGTGAATATTTTCAAATATTGTTTAAATCTGTAGCTTTTCCAGCGGTCTTGAATTTAATTTCTAGGTTTTAAACACGAGTGTTTTGTTACGGTATAAAAGTCATTATCGCTACTTTAAAATAACTAATTGACTTTAAAATAGATAATTGTGCGAATTATGACGTAAGAAATGATACTTAAAATTAAGCGCTATGAAATTGGCACAAACAAGTTAATATCTGTATCAGTAACCGTTCAATTAATTTTATGAGAGCTATTATATTGCACCCACTTTGATTAACGATGTGCAAGGTAGTCTCAATAAAATATGCCTTTGCAAACTGCTCGACATCGTTATATCATTGAAAGGTTTATGTATGTTTAAATGCATTTACATTTAAAGATTCATAAATGTTTCAACCATAAAGATCTCCTATGTGTAAAACTATGAATCTATCAATCTACGAGTAAAGTACAAGTCATATCATAGCATAGTTTGGATAAATATTTGTAGCGGAAGCCGTGAACACATGAGCATAATGGAATCAGAATATTGCAAACTTATAACACAACATTTTTTAGGGCGATATTTTCACTCATTTTAAAAAGATCCGCATTTAGAAAAAATAAACATTTTATGGACAGTTACACTAATTTTATGGTGCACATTTTTATTTAGTACTCAACGCTTATTGTCATTGTTGCTCTGAAACAACTGCGAAGTTCCCGAAGAACATCTTCAAACCTAAAGTATGTTGGGCATGTTGGGCAATATTAGACTGTTCTACCATATTTGAGATGAGCCATATATGATCCTTGAATCTAGTTTGAATTAATCGTTTAGTTTGTCCAACCTGCTTTTGATTAGTCCCTGTAGTTAATTTCTTAAATTCACCACTTTCCGTTTGATTCAATTTTGTCTTTTGGATTGCCTAAATGTTATAGTTTATTTCCCGATTATTGAACGACTGTCATACCCATATCTTAAAAAATCTTATCAGTACTACGGGTGAAAAGAAGGATCTCATGGAATCGATACATATTCCGGATTTTCTCTTTCATTTCGAAAAAATCGAACAATTTCGAAGTGTCTCTTTAAATTTACGTTCCCTAATTAATTATTATTTTATTAACTAAATTTACAGAATATCCATTACTCACAGCTATATACTTAATCAATACCTTTTCTTTTTCAAACCTCTCCTAAGGAGGAAGCTTAAGATCATGAACTAGAAGGTTAAAACGCGCTATTTTGTATTGATCACAGTGGGGAGAGTTCTTAGGGATATATTTAAAAGTACTGGTATCTATTCTGTGTATGTCAAATTCTAAATTATTTTCTCTGTTTCTAATTATTAATACATCTAAAAATTGTAGTTGTTCACAGTTTTCAACTCGGTTAGCAAAACAAGCATCGAGTGCAGTATATGGTATTTTAGTGTTTTGTAGAATACCACGTCATTGTTAAACTTACTAGTCATTTAACAATTCCTGCAATTTATTTTTTGCTCTTATGAGACCCAGTCCTCCTCGTATTTTTTTACATTGACGTTACAAAATCGTGACCTTAAAAAGTAACAATTTTTATGCTTTTAAAAGAAATTATACAAAAATCAAAAATATAACACAGTTTTCGATTCCTTCAAAATGAAATTGATTAAAACGGTTTTAATTTTACTACGACAAATTAATTTTGTTTGCAATGTTTTTTTTTCAGTACAAGACTTAAAATATGTTCTTAATTATGTTTGATAAAAATAATGACCTAACAACAATGCAACTGTTAAATTTAATAGAGCCAAT
Organism: Rhamnusium bicolor; assembly: GCA_029963845.1. Taxonomy (NCBI): domain Eukaryota; kingdom Metazoa; phylum Arthropoda; class Insecta; order Coleoptera; family Cerambycidae; genus Rhamnusium; species Rhamnusium bicolor. The sequence goes on along the minus strand of JANEYF010003732.1, from coordinate 1,146,831 downwards.
ACACTAACCAGAATTGCCTATTTACTTAATCAATTCACTTGATAGCCTTACACAATGACATCATCAAAATGTGCACAAAACCTTAGTATGTGGGTAGGCGAGGTCGTCAATCATATTTGATACAATTTATAATTTTATCATTTTTTAGAATATGTTATAATCTTATCTTATTTTGTTTTTATTAGGAAATGGAAGCATGCAATAACGTATCATTGAAATTGCCACAGTTTACGTAAAAATGCTCTATAATTTGTAAATATCGTATCTATAATGTTTATACATCGTTCACCAAACTTACCTTACCAGTTTCGAGGACGGGCCGCTAAGAGCTCCCGCGCACTAAGCGGCCAAGTCGCACAACCAGGTCGCGACGGCCAACGGTTTATATAAAGTTATATGTCTCACCATACACTGGCCGTGACGGCCAGCGAGTTGCGACCGCCAACGAGACTAGGAGCAGTGTACCCGCGGCCAGTTGGCCGCACGGCCAGTGGTTTGTATAGAATGCATTGGATGACCGCGTACTGGCAGTGGACTACACAAATGCAAGTACAGTACAATCCGTAAAAGAACATTGTCATGTGTTAAAACTCACTAGTGCAAGTGCAGCGTGCTTTATCCTTTCTTCCTTACTGACTGTACATACTTGCTGGCCGCTCGCGCTCTTGGTCGTGTATAATCCTGGCCGCGACAGCCATTGCCGCACGACCTGGCCGCTTAGTGCGCAGGCACTCTGAGAGCAAATCCTGATCTTTGCTAAAAGGTATTAAATTCCGCGTGTATATTTTAAATAAAAGTGACGTAGCGTTTCGGTAAGAACCTGATGAAAGATTCTTAAAAGAAATAAATTTGATACTCGAAAGGGCTTTGTTTATATCGCAGATAGCTGTCGGGTGGGGGACACTGAAAATAATTTACAAAGCAAAATTCACTGAAGTTAAAGGAAGAAACATGATAGGTACGAAAATCCTTCAAAAATGAAATAAAAAAATGGTTATTCCAACGAGGATTATTTTGACAAGTACTAGGTACCCTACAAGCTTGTTCTCGGGGCCTTTAATCAACTTAAATTTCCAGTAAAGGCCCAGTAAACAAACAGTAATCAGACTTTGTTCTCTGTTGGATACAAGTCTGGATATCTTCCATTGATGCTTGAAATATAGACAAGTGACACCTAATCAAAACCGTAAGTTTGAGAAACTGTATGTTATTGGTAATAAAAAGTGATAGACACAAATGCTTGTCTACAGTCTAACTCTAAGAATCACTAGACATCATCGATATTATTTATTATATTGGAAAATACAGAGACATAGCTGAAGAACTACTTACTACTTTTGTTAAAGATTATGGCGACCACTAATCGTCGCTTAAGAGCAGAACTGTTCTATATTCAAAATTCTCGATTATACGATTTTGTGCTCAAAATATACATCACAAAATGCCAGATTTGGTGCAGAAACAGTTTATCTCTCTAACTTAGGGTAATCCCGCAAAATCTTTTTCAGAGCTCATTCTGGTTAGTGTAGAACTATTCTCAGTGTGACTGCATACTTTTTCCTGTAAAATTTACATTAGGTGACTTGTATACTTCTCCTCTCAAGCGACGTAATATTCTTGGACCACGTAAAAAAAACTGTATAACTAAATTGTGTAAGTATTCTTTCTGAAAAGAATATTCTACGTATTGCAAACCATCTTGTTGTTACAGCAGGAAATGTAAAAGTGAATCAAATCTGGTTGAATTTTATTCATGAATTTTGATGCCTCACAGCGGTGTATTATTCTACAAACCCATGAAGCCTGCAAAATATTTAGTGGCGCTGTTGGGATGGAAGACTGGACTGGTTAAATAATTCAATAAGTTTTAAAAAGAAAATAAATGGAAATAAAATCTTGATTCTAACTAATAATATTACACATATTCATTGCAACAATTTTACTGGTCATTGAATTTTCCTTCCTTTCTTTTCCATTGTTTTGTCTGCATATATTGCTATTATACTTAAAAACAAAAATCTAATAATCGAAAGTGACGCAAAATTTTGCGGGCTTCAGGCATCAGTATCTATACGCCACTAACGTCTCATTGTTTTTACTTTCTTATACCTAATATAAGGAAGTACTAGTAATCGTGATTTTTTTCGACCTCGACATTTTGATTGATATATACGTTTTGAACCCTCGGAGGGTTACCCTCCTGAGTCCATTCTATTTTCCGAATGAATCGGTTCGTGTGTGTGTGTCAAAAAATAGTAATTGGGGAATTCTCAAATTTGGCAATTAAGATTTTCAACAACATTTTCGGTGACACATTAATTTTGGTAAATGTGGTACCACTAGATGAGACATAATGAATGAAAGAAGAAAATAGGTACAATTTCGGAAACAAAACAAAAAAAATATATTGTATTTCTGGATGAATCTCGACGAATTATAATGAAGAATACAACTTTATGGAAAATAATCTGTCTGCATGTCTGTAGTATCGTGATAGCAGCCACAGTTTTTGAGATAAAGCTTTCAAATTTGGTACATATTGTTACGTGTTTGCTATCCACACAAACACCTCTTCCTGTAGATTCGTTGATTGAAAGTCCAGGTAACACTTATTCACTACTTTATTTATTAATTAACAATTAACAACATTAACAACAATAGACTAATTACTGTCTTAACTATAATTACACTTGAACACTTATAAGTCTCTTTCTTATTACTTCTTTACTCGCTCACGTTCAACTTAAGATTAAATCTCGGCCCACCGTGCGTCTTATTTATACATCCATTCTCCCGGTCTAGAGCACTCCAGAATATTCCCGGCCGTTCGTGTACAATTCCAGCCTAATCTAACCAGTCTGCACAGTCCAGTGGCGTAACACTGCCCCCTCCTTAAGCCTGAACGTCCCGATCAGGCAATTCATTATTCCCTGCATACTTGGCTAGTCTCTCTATGTGAACCACCTTCATTTTGGATTTTGGACTTTGCTGAATTCTATATACAACGTCGTTTAGTCTGGTGACCACAGTGTAAGGACCATCCCAGGGCGGGTGAAGCTTCGGGGACCTGCCTTTCTTTCGTTGTGGGTTATATAGCCAAACCAAATCTCCAGCCTGGAACCCTCCTGAATTCGCCTTAAGATCATAACGAGCCTTCATGCGATCACTTGCTATGGCAATTCGGTCTCGTACCAGCTCATGAATGTTCCTTAGCCGTTCACCAACTTCATCGGCGTAGTCATTTATGGAAAGTCTCTCCTCATCTGGTGTGCCAAACACCAAGTCACATGGCAGTCTAATCTTACGTCCAAACATCACGCGAGCCGGCATCTGTTTTGTTGTTTCATGAATGGAGGCCCTGTAGGCCATAAGGAAAAGAGGTAAGTGACGGTCCCAATCTCTCTGATGTTTCTCAACCACTTTGGATAGGTGCTCCTCCATGGTTTTATTATATCTCTCCACCATTCCGTCTGATTGTGGATGTAGGGCTGTTGTTCTTGTCTTATGAATTCCCAGTAAGCGACACATCTTCTGAAATACCCCTGATTCAAAGTTTCTTCCTTGATCCGAATGCAATTCTAGGGGCACGCCAAATCGACATACTAGATTATCTACCAGAGCTTGAGCGACAGTGGCTGCTTCTTGGTTAGGTATGGCATAAGCTTCAGGCCACTTACTGAAATAATCCATGGCAACTAAGATGTATTTGTTCCCATCATCTGTCACGGGGAATGGACCAGCTACATCGATCGCAATTCGCTCAAAAGGAACCCCTACGTTATATTGTTTCATTTGGCCCTTACTTCTTGTCCGTGGCCCCTTACTTGCCGCACAAACTTCACATTTGCGGCACCAAGCTTCCACATCTTGGCGGCTGTTCACCCAGTAGAGAGAGTTTTGTTGATGCCAAAATGTCCACCAGATGTTCCATTATGCACTTCCTGGAGTACTTTTGATATGCGACACCTGGGAATTACCAATCTCAAAGAAATTTGCTTCCCGTCTGGACTTTCCCAAGCTCTTTTCAACAGTCCATCCTCTACTCTAAGGGAATCCCATTGTGCCCACAAAGCCTTCAGTCCCACCGCCTTGTCTGAAATATCCTTCCAGCCTGGTCGGGCTCCTCTTTCTTTCCATTCCAGAATAGGACCAGTTTCTTGATCTTTTAACTGCTCTTCTCTTAATGTCTCTCTTGTCCAATCGTCAGGAACATCAATTTTAACGGTGTTTACAATTATTATCCCTTGTTGTTTTTCTACCCGGTGGCAGTGCTTGCAGTCTTCCCGACAGGGTTTTCTGGAGAGAGCGTCTGCATTTCTATGGGATTTTCCAGGACGATGTTCGATTTTAAAATCGTATTGCTGCAGTTTTTCTATCCAACGAGCTAGTTGGCCTTCCGGAGTCTTCAATTGTAATAACCACTTTAATGCAGCATGGTCGGTCCGAACTTTAAAATGTTGTCCATATAGGTATTTGTGAAAATGGTCTATGGACTTGACAATGGCCAATAGTTCCTTCCGTGTCACACAATAGTTACGTTCTGGCTTCGACAACGTCTTGCTGAAGTATTCAATTACTTTTTCCTGTCCATTTTGAATTTGGGAAAGAACACATCCAAGTCCAGAATTACTGGCATCTGTGTCTAATACGTAGAGGCCTTTCCGTTCTGGGTATGAAAGAACCGGACTCGAACACAGTGCTGATTTTAGTGTTCTAAATGATGTTTCGCACTCTTGTGTCCATTGGTACTGAACCTTCTCTTCTGTAAGCCGGTGTAGTGGCTTCGCAATATCAGCAAATCGTTCCACAAATCGTCTGTAATAAGTGCATAGACCAAGGAAGCTTCGTACTTCGTGAACATTTGAAGGCCTCGGCCAATCTCGTACTGAGGAAATCTTGTCTGGGTCTGTTCTTATCCCCTCCGAAGACACGACATGTCCTAGGAATTTTACCTCTTTCTGGAACATTAGGCACTTTTTGGGATTCAATTTCAGGTGTGCATTTTTAATTCTTCCAAACACTTCTTGAAGGTTCTTCAAATGCTCTTTAAAATCTCGTCCCATAACCATCACATCATCAAGATAAACTAGACATGTCTTCCAAGTTAGTCCTCGTAGTACCAGTTCCATCAGTCTTTCAAAAGTCGCTGGCGCATTGCACAGGCCGAAAGGCATCACAGTGAATTGATAAAGGCCACTTCCTGTCGAAAAGGCTGTCTTGTCTTTGTCATCTGGATGAAGTCCCACTTGCCAATATCCACTTCGAAGATCTAGAGTGGAAAACCACTGTGAACCTGCCAGCGTACTTAGTGTGTCATCAATTCGGGGTAACGGATAGCTGTCTTTCCTAGTGACGTCATTCAGCTTTCTGTAGTCGACACAGAATCTTAAAGTTCCATCTTTCTTAGCAACCAAAACTACTGGCGACGACCAAGGACTGGTTGATTCCTCAATAACTCCGTCTTTAAGCATCTTCTGTACCATTGCAGAAGCCTCTTCTTGTTTTGCTAATGGGAGCCTCCTAGGTGGTTGACGAATAGGAGCTGATTCACCAGTATTTATGCGATGTTGCACTATGTTGGTCTTTGTAAGAGCTTCTGTGTCCTTTGCAAATACTGTACTTTCCATCTTCAAGAATTTTAAAGCTTCTCTATGTTCATCTGGAGTTAAATGTTCTAACTGGGCATTTAACATTCTTACAACTTCTTGGTCCATATCTGTAGACGAAGCTCCAATGATTTGTTCTTCACATCTCGCAATCCATGTGACTGGTTCGTAGGTGCCAATTGCTTCGTCTTCTTTGAACGTCACTGAGTGTGAATTTAGGTTAACCATTCTAATCGGTATCTTGTCCGTAGTTTGTGTTAAAGTCCTTGCCAGGATCACATTGTCCGTCATTTTAATTGAGTCATCCTTCTCAACGAGGCCAAAGCGGTATCCCACAGAATTTTCCTCCAGGACTGCCTCAATTACTTTCTGTTCGTGCAGGAATTTTTACGGTCTTCGAAGTTAGTAGCCTAATATTATGGAATTGTTCATCTGCCGTTGAAAGAATAATTTCTTCATTTCCAATCCTGAGAATTCGTTCGCCAACGTCAAGTACAAATCCATATTTTTCCATAACGTCTAATCCTAAAATGAAGTCATCTATAATGTCAGCTACGATAATTTGATGTTTAAAACATAAGCGGCCAATCTGCAGCTCCATGTCGACTTCCCCATGAACCGCCGCCCTATCTCCCGTAGCTGTCCGGATGACTAATCCATTCTGTCCTTTATTTACTTTGAAACCCGTTATGAATCCTGCCTGTACTATTGATGACGTAGCTCCTGTGTCGATTGTGAACACACATTTCTTCTTATTTACATAACCCTCCAACAACAGACTACTTTGAACTCTCCGAAGTTGGGAAACTTTTATTTCGCGGGGGGTCACAATATTTCTTGGCCAGCGCAGCCCCCAAATTGCCAGCCATCTTTAGTTTTCCTGAGGCTCCTCAACCACAGCAGCATTCACCCTTTCTGGGCTGCGTTGACGACAGTTCCTCTTGATATGGCCCACTTTGCCACACCTATAACAACGGATGCCTCCATTCGGCCTCCCACTACTTTGTTGCTGGTCTTGTCTCTGCTGGGAGTTCGATTTTGTCAGTAGTTGGGTCATCATCTTGTGTAGATCAGATATCAGATTCTGTGTTGTGTTGTCTGGCTTGTCTTCCTCCACACTCACAGCTCGTACTCTCTGATTTGATTGTGTGGTATCCTTATAGGCAGCTTCAATCTCCAGTGCATGTACTAAAGCCTCGCTACTAAGCTTATGCCTGGCCAACTTAAGAATTCGCCTAACTTCCTGGTCCCTTACTCCATCAATAAATGTACCAACTGCTAACTGTTGTTGAAATTCCATTGGTGCATCAGGGTAGGCTAGATGGGCTAATCTTTCTACCGCAGCTTCGAACTCCTGGAGGCTTTCTCCACCTCGTTGTCTGCGTGATTTGAGCTGAGCCTGATATACTTGGGCGAGATGTTGGTCGCCATATCTTAGTTCTAACGCTGCCTCCAAAATGCTAAAGTTTTGTTGCTGTGCGGCAGGAATTGTTTGGAGCAGGTCTAATGCTTGGCCCCTTAGTGCTAATACCAATGCTGTTGCTTTTTCCTCATCGTTCCAGTTATTTGAACGTGCAGCTGCCTCAAATTGTCTCTTATATGTTGACCATGAACTTTGACCGTCGAAGGAAGGTGGTTGTAACCTAGTACCAGACGACAGTACTAACTGGCCACTCTTCTCTCTTAATTGTTGCTTGAGTCGGGCTACTTCTCCTCTGACTTCGGTTATTTCCCCTTCAACTTGACTGAATTTTTCTTTAACTTCACTGACCTCTCCTTTAACCTCACTGACCTCTCCTTTAACTTCATTAACTTGTCCTTCGACTTCACAGACTTTCCCTGCGACTTCAGTGACTTTTTCGATAACATCACCTTTAAATTTTTCAGTGAGGGAGAAAATGGCTGCCTGCTGTTCCTCTAGGCTTCTTTTTATATCTTGTCGTATTCTCTCTTGTTCTTCTTTTTCTTCTTGTCGTCTTCTCTCTTGTTCTTCTTTTTCTTCTTGTCGTCTTCTCTCTTGTTCTTCTTTTTCTTCCTGTCGTCTTCTCTCTTGATCTTCCATAATCTTTCTTAATTCTTCCTGGCGTTCTCTTTTCTGTTCTTCCATTTGTTGCACCAATGCTGCAAGTAAGTCTTGTGTTTGTTTCTCCGCCATGCTTCTTGTTGTTGGCATTAACTCACGACACGTAAATCAGTTCAAAATAAAGTTTATTACACTACAAAATCCGTAAAATGTTGATATCACGTCTATTTTAATAATGGATTGTTCCAGAAAAATCTCGAAACAGCACTAGAAAGTCTTATTTAGAGTCTATACTTCTTTTGTGTTGACAAAATTCACTTATCTCCACTAATTGTCCAATGGAATGTTCGAGAATTTTCACGAAATATCACTAATAAGTCTTGTTTTGAGTCTATAACACGTTCCTGTTAACACAGTTTACGTATCTTCTGTGGTTTCCAAATCGAATGTTCTAGAATTGTCACTAAAAGTCACTTATAGTCTTGTTTTTAAGTCTGCAACACGTTCCCGTCGACACAATTCACGTATCTCCTGTTGTTTCCAAATAGAATGTTCTAGAATTTTCCCGAATTTGCACTAGTAGTCCTTTTTCTCAGTCTACAACACGTTATTACTAGCGGCACTCGCGTATTTGCAGCTATTTCTAAATCGAATGTTCTAGAAACTTCTCGAAAATCCACTTTAAAGTCACTATTCAGTCCAGAAATAGTCTCCAAACACTGTCCAGTAGTTTAATTCTCCGTGTTACCACTAATTTCTGAGAAGAACACTGTAGAACCTTTTCGAATATTCCAGAAATTTCTCTTCCAATCCACTTCCGACACCAAATTGTTACGTGTTTGCTATCCACACAAACACCTCTTCCTGTAGATTCGTTGATTGAAAGTCCAGGTAACACTTATTCACTACTTTATTTATTAATTAACAATTAACAACATTAACAACAATAGACTAATTACTGTCTTAACTATAATTACACTTGAACACTTATAAGTCTCTTTCTTATTACTTCTTTACTCGCTCACGTTCAACTTAAGATTAAATCTCGGCCCACCGTGCGTCTTATTTATACATCCATTCTCCCGGTCTAGAGCACTCCAGAATATTCCCGGCCGTTCGTGTACAATTCCAGCCTAATCTAACCAGTCTGCACAGTCCAGTGGCGTAACAATATGTTCTAAAGGCCAAAAACAATGATAAATTCGGTGATGAGCACAGGTATGATTTACCAATCGGATATGACGTAAATCCAAGGTTGGCTTTAGTTGGTTATGTGTCGGATTTGCATGCATGTATGAAACGATACCTTACGTTGACATTTTTTTTTAGCGAATTCCGTATTATCCGCAAAGTTGATAAAGTCAATTTATTATAAACACTCACTCAAAGAGAACTGAAGGTATGGGAGATGTACTTAACAGTAAACTACACACACAAGTATTTTTCACTGCCAGTTACAAGAATAAAAGTATATTATTAATATCTGTTCTAAATGTTTTGTAGTTAAACTTCGGCGCCTTTCGTTGAAAATCCATTTATATTGCGAGAAGGACGTCGACAGATGTAACTGGAGCATACTTAAAATACGTAAACTTTCGCGAAGTCACCACATTCATGCACGGTGTAGCAAAGTCGACTTCTTTGCCGTTTAAAAGGTCTATTACACCTGTCATCGTGTTACAATGGGCTGTGGAGGTAATGGAGCATTTGGTAGAATTTCATGAAATAACCGTACACGACTTGGTGCTTTAAGAAAAACTTTCTTTACACTAGATATCAAATTAGGGCAGCGCCCCCTAATAGCTTCAGCAATCCTATGAAGCCCATATGTTAAACATGTTACATGAGGTATATTCTGAAATGTTTCCTTCAAAATTTTTCGAGCAGCTTTCATATAATTCACTCCATCGGTAAGAAATAATAAAAACTCGTCCTTATTTTCTACATATTTGTCACCCCAAAACTTTTGTAGACTTGAATTCACTACCTCTGCTATAGTGCGAGAATTTGTAGCTTCTAAAACTTTAGAGGCAATCAAGAGCCTGCTCATTGATCTACTTCCCATTAAGCTCAGAAGAAATTTTTTTGTCTAATATTTTCACACTCCGTTGAAAAATATTTTTTTCATAGTGTAGATCCCAAAGTTACATTAACATTGCTATATTTGCCACTAATACATTTTTCCAAAAAATTGTCTAAAAAGTGGATTGTCTAGTTTTGACCACGACCATGTTACATCCTGTCAAAAATTCACTAAAAATCATGTTACATGTCACTGTAAGTTTATGATTTTCTGAGGAAACATGTCTATTAATATTTGTGTTGCATGACCACAAAATTGTTTTTTTACATCTAGTGTAATCCAAGAATTTACTGTAGCTTCCATGGGTTTAGTACGTTGTAACATTTTAACTGCGCATTTTTAGTACCTACATCCGAATGAATCCACTTTATGCAAGGTATTGTTTGATCGTGTTAAATGTTCTCTCCCCTCCACGCTAGGGCCAGCCGTTGGCCTTCAGTAATGTAAATTATCAAAATACTGTAATTTAAAAGAATCTATTACGTTTTACGTTTTAATTTAATATAGTGCATTCCCTGACAAAACTAAGTTACCATTAACATAGTAAAATTAAATACATGTTTTTGTAGTTTGGGAATGTTTCAATAGGTGTGCAATATATTATATTATATCTGTAAAAGTCATCCCTGGAAACCGATCGGTAAATCCCAAGTATGGTGATGAATTAAATTGGCCCGCTGAAAGTAAATCCATGTGACCCTAACTTTTTTGTATTTGACTACAAAAAAATGTTTTCTTGATGAAAGATTATAAACCATGTCTATTATTAAGCCAATAAAATATATTTTCCAAGTACTTAAATAACGCTGATATAAACTGAAATTTTGTACACATTTGACCTCGTAAAATGAGGTTAGGATAAATTTAACAGTTTGACATTTGAATGGTATAATTTAGTTACAAAAATGTCAATGTCAATAACAAAAATTAGAATATATGACATGAATTATTATTGACAGTATCGAATGACGCTGAAAATTAATTATTTAAAAATTTTAATGAAACATTTCAAGGTACGCTATTAAAATTTAATTGAGGTAAGTGAGGAATTAAATAGAATGATTTTTTTTATCGGGATTGATATCTATATGCTGGTATAAGAAAGTTATGTGCTGGCCACATCAGATATTTTCTTATAGTTTCAGTTAACTTCAGTTAATAATTACTTTTACAAATCTTAATTCTTCATGACTAAAAAGATTTAGAGATCTTCTTTTACAATTTAAAATTTTTCATAACCCTTTCGTTGTCTCTTGTTTTTTTTATTTATTTATAAGTCCCCGCCGCCTTTTAATTATTTTAATATACTTAATATACTTACAACTCTAAATAGGATTTCCTGACCTATCTCATCTATTATTTTATATGATGTATGATGTATCCCTTCAATGACTTGTTTTATTATTATACGTAAGCATAAAATAAATTATTGATAATTAATACTATAAAGTTTTATGTGTGTAACAAGTTATTTCCAAGTAACATTAATATGTCAGTGACCATATTATATTTACATCTTCATAATAATATTGTTGAACATAATAACTTGTGAAAAATATCGTTTAAAATGTTTTGGAGGGAAAAGGTATATTTGGTCATCGTTAAAAGCTCTACTATCTCTTATTTTTACATTTTATTTTGGAACAATCCTGTTTACAAATAATAAAACAAAATATTATGGCGACTGTGGAGAGCCACCATTATCAACCAAGGCGCTGTAGGTCATTCGAGGTTGATCTTCGTCTGACCCGCAAACTTAAAAACGTCAGTCTTCAACTCAACTGTACAAACATTAAATTTAAATTGATTAAGTGGACGCGTGCTTGGAAAATTATGCTATTTTATTCGTTAGAATATCTCGATTCAAGCTAACGATGATTATATACGGTGTGTCCTCAATTCGATATATGGTCATTCTTTTTAGAAGTCATGACTTTTAACAATAATTTCTCTCATGCCAAAGTCCTCTAGAATATTTTGTAAAATAATGGAATGATTATATATAGGGTATTTTCAAAAGATGAGACCAAACTTTAAGGGCACGATCTACACATCAAAATAATAAAGTTAATATGAACCCGAAAATACATTCTTACGAAGACATTGGGTGTTTAACATTTGGTGAGTTAACCTACCCCAATAAATCTGTTTTGTTTGTATGTGCCAAGTGGAAACGAGCAGTACACATAGAGCTCTGTGTGTCGACTGTGCTCATCGAGGCTCCATTTGTGGCGCATAGGAACATGAAGGCACTAATTGAGTACTGCGTACTGTACTTTTCAGCCTCATTTTAGTTCTTGTTCCTGATCTATCCCATCCTAGATCCAATTCCTTAGCTACACTAAGCTGATGAGGGGCAATAATTCCGAAATACGTGTCCGTAGCTGCATAATTGATTTTTTGGGGATAAGGCACTAAATCTTCTTTGTTTTATTTTGAACCCCAATAAATCTATCTTGTTTTGTTCCTAAATATTTTTTCTATTTCGGTAATAGCTGACCAAATGAATTAAAATTTGAAAAATAACTAATTTTAGAAAAGCCTAGCTTATCGTCACAGTTAAATTTTCCTTCCAGTGGGGTATGCACCCTAAGGCTAACAATCTAAATTTTTATTTAGTTTTTTATGCATAGTTTGTATTCTTGGTCATTCTTCATATGATGCACCATTTCCTTAAAAATCCAGGTTTAATTTTGGAGTGTAGTGACGATCAAGTACAGACAGGAAAATTTTTTTTACATTAGGTAAATACATAACCTAATTAATAGAACAGAATAGAATTGAATAGGATACCTATAGGACAAGTCATATAGGTACATTGGCAGATAGGTTTACAAATTACTTAACTTACTCATATAAGAAACACATTCGAACACACGTATGGACATATTACACATTTACATATACACAGAAAATATTCGTAAGCGTAAACAAATAATTTAGGTACAATATTAATAATTTAAAAAATTTTCCACAGAATACAAAGTCTTTGAAACAAGAAGACTTTTTACAGTTAAGAATTTCTATATACTAAATATATTTTTTATATTACTACTTAATTTATTATAAAGCACTGAGCACATATAATACGGATTAGATTTGTACGACTCTACTATGTGGATCAGACTGCAAATCGGAATCATGACGTGCAGGATGGTTATGAGATAAATTTTGAAAAACTAAATTTGGACGTTTTATTTAACAAATTTTAAAATTTCAAAATATACTGGTTTTTATAATACGTCTCTCAGATAATATTTTGGATTTAAAAATATCACTACCAATACTTTTTAAAAAAGTCACGAAATCAAGGTAATAAGTGATAAGTTTATTAAATTTAAACTTCCTAAGCAATTTTTAAAGATCAAATATGTGTATTAATCAGCCTGATTTTGTATTGTGCATTTTCCACTCACAGACAATATTCGAGATTTTCCTATGTGTAGATTTGCAGATTTACCATATCCTAAGGCACTCTCCCAAAAGCTTCCACAGTTCTTTCAATATCTAGTATTTTTGGTTATAACTTTTTTTATTAACCTTTTTTATTATCCAACTTTTAGTAGATGATAGTGGTGGATTACAATGAGTGCCCGAAATTGTAAATTATTCAAATTTTCAGTCATATTTTTACTTTCTTATGCCTAATATAAGAAATTTAATAATTATGATTTTTTTCAACTTCGAGATTTTCATTGATTTATATGTTTTGAAACCTTCTGAATCTATTCTGACTATTTTCTGAATGATGTCTGTCGCTTTGTGTGTGTGTGTGGGTGTGTATGTCTGTAACCGCGAAAACTCAATACTAATGGGAAAATTCCCAAATTTGACAATTAAGATCTTCAGCAACATCTTAAGTGACACATTAATTTTGGTGAATGTGATACTATCAGAAGAGATATAATGAATGAAAGAAGAAAAAAGGTACAATTACAGGAAAAAAAATCAAAAATTTCTATTACATTTCTGGAACAGTCTTAACGAAAAAACATAACTTCAGTAAAAAATATGCCTGTAATATATATCTACGTATCGCCATAGGAGCCACGTTTTTGAGATAGTGTTCAAATATGGTACACGTTCTAAAGGCCAAACACAATCATAAATTCTGTGATGAGCAAAATTGGCCTACTGAAAGGATATCCACAGGACCCAAACTTTTTTGTACTTCATTTTACAAAAAAAACATTATTGATGAAAGACTATAAATCAGGTCTATTAAATCAAGCCGATAAAATATATGTTTCAAATATTTAAATAAAGTTGACGTAAACTGAAATTTTTTGCACATTTGCCTTCATAATGTGGGGTTAGGATCAATTTGGCAGTTTGACTTTTGAAATGTCTAATTTAGTTACAAAAATGTCAATACGTCAATAAAAAGAAATTATTAAAAAATATGATCCGAATTATTATTGACTGTATCGAAGGCCACAGATAATTAATTTATTTAAAATGTTTTATGAAATATTCCAAGACACGTTTTTAAAATTTAATTGGGGTAAGGCAGTAATTAAATTAGATCGGAATGAGGTACACTAGTATAAGAAGGGTATGTACTAGCCACATCAATTGCATTCAGAAGAGTTTTTTGAATTGTTAATTTTCCCATCAAAAGCAATCAAAATTTATCAGTGCTTCGCGCCGATTTTTTAACTCTAATTTTAAGTACTAAAACCATTCATTATTTTTAAATGTTATTCTTGTTCGTTCTGTTTTAGTTTTAAAGCCAAATAAATTGTCGAATAGACAATGGGAGTTGGAACCCCACCTTTTTGTTTTGTTCAATTGTTTTCAATCCCCCCGAACTCCGTCTTCATCCAGTTTCTCAATTGCCACGTGGATGTTTGGCTGGTTGGGCGCGGAATATTCGAGAGGAATTTTTGTATATGAAAATTAAAAATAATAATAAATTTGGAATTAGAACTGGAAGTGGCCACATCAGTTATTTTTTTTTTTGGGTAACAGTGGTAACACTTACTATTAAAATGATGTTTTTGAAATGTAGTTGCCACTATAATTTTTTCATTTCGCACGTTTTAGATACAGAAATTCTAGCTTATCTGATATGTTTAATATGAGCCCAAATCTGCTCATTTCCAGTAACTAATTTAGAAGCTACAGTCGTTTATGTTTATCAAAGTTTTTAATTTTTAGCAAAAAAAATCGGAAGGTTGGGTTCTTTTAATCCTTTTTTATGGAATATTTTATTTTTATCGACAAAAGTCACTTCGAACGAAGAAATACCGAATAATCCTGTGGTTAAAAGTGATACAAGTCTTTCATCAACTTAACATTTTAGCCCATTAACTTTAACTATACTGCAGCTGCAAGATGCCAAACACATTTTACTCATTACATTTCGCACTAGAGTACGTTTCATTCTCAATGAAACTATTAAACGCAATTGAAAAAAGGGCTGATGTCTTGTTATTTCATCGACCTTTCTGGATTTACTTTTTCCTTCCAACTAATTGCATGACACGAGTTACGCAGATGTCTTTCTTTTTTTATGAAGAAGAAATTAAGAATAAAATTGTAGGCGTTAAAGCATGTCTTGTTCACTTTACAACTCGTATAGTTTACTAGATTGAATTATGGACTTTAATGGCCGCGAACTGTCCTCGGCCAATGTGTTTACGACCATTACTATTAGCTATTATTGACCTTTCCACTTTAATATCATCTAGCTTGTAACGTCCAAGTATTTTTCAAATATGAGTTAGCCAAATAGTCCAGTTTTGCAGATCTCCAGAAGAACAAATAACTAAATTTTTAAAACCAAAAGTTATTGGTTATTGGTACCTTTTTTAGTTCAAGAAGAAAATAAATAAAATTTATTATGGGTTTAGAAAGAGACGAACAAGAAAAAATTTTTTTTAACTAAATCTAATGTAATTTTAATCATTATTTTCCTTTCTAGAATATCAATAACAAACAATAATTAACTGTATATGATATATGATTTACAAATTCATTGGTAAAATCTTTAAAAATATTGTCCTAAAAGTTGTTTATTTATGGAAACATTTTTGTTATTAAATTCTCCTTTCTCATATTTTGTTGAACGTGTTGAAAGTTCAATTCAATACCTTCCTGATTCCTCTAAAGGATTTGTCAGAGAAGCTTGCAGAAATCAAATCTCAACAAATATTGTCACTAAAGTAAATAAAAAGTCAAAATCTACAAAAGACAGCAAAATTATCAAACGGTTGCGTAAAGAAATTGTTTTTATTTAAAAGCTGATAAGGGCAATAAGGTTGTTATTTTAGATAAAGAGGACTATTATGAAAGGGTAGACAATCTGATTAGTAATGGGCCTTATAAAAAACTTTCTAGAAATCCATTACCAAAAATGGTTACTGAAGTAAGAAATGTACTTAAATCCTGCAACAACCTTATTACTCCAGCTTTAAATAGGAGGTTACATGTATCTAACCCAAGTGTACCTTGATTGTACTGCTTGCCTAAGATACATAAACCAGGAAAGTCGGTACGTCCTATTGTTTCAGCAATCGGATCGCCGACTTACCACCTATCAAAATGGTTAACAGAAGAGTTCGAAAATTTACCTACTGCACCACCTAGTTCCTTCGTGGTTAATTCCAACGATTTCATTAATAAGGTGAAAAATATTCAGTTGCAAGAAGGTGAAATATTGATCTCCTTTAACGTTTGTTCATTGTTTCCAAGTGTTCTGATACCACAGACCTTGGTCTACCTTAAGGATCTACTCGAATTAAACAATCTCAGTCAAGATGTAGTAAAAGAATATTTTAAACGTACTAAACTTTGCATGAAACAAAATTGTTTTCGATTCAACGATAATTTCTACGAACAACATGAAGGAACAGCAATGGATAACTCTTTGTCACCATTCACTGCCAGTCTCTTCTTGAACAGATTCGAGACGGAAGCAAAAGAAGAATTCGAGTATTTTCCCAGGGTTTGGCTTAGGTATGTGGATGATATTTTTGCAGTGTTCGACACAGAAGTCGCTCATATTGATAACTTTGTATCTAAATTAAACAATCGTTTCGTGTCAGTTAAATTCACATATGAAACTGAAAACTCTGGACAACTACCATTTTTAGATGTATTAATAATTAGAAATAAGTTAGAATTTGACATATACAGAAAAGATACCAGTACTCTAAGATATATCCTTAAGGTCTCTCACCATTGTGCTCAACACAAAATGGCGAGTTTTAATTTTCTAGTCCATCGTGTATTAAGCTTCCTCCTCAATAAGGAGAGGTTTGAAAAAGAAAAGGCATTGATTAAGGATATAGCTGCGAGTAATGGATATTCTGTAAGTCTAATTGATAAAATAATTAGGAAACGAAAGTTTGAAGTCGCTTTGAAATTCCTCGACCTATCAAAATGAAAGAGAAAATCCGAAATTTGTATCGATTCCATTCGATCTTCGATTCACCCGTGGTATTGGTACGATTTTTAAAGATGTAGGTATGACAGTGGTTCATTCATCGGGAAACAAACTACAACAACTTTTAGGCAATTCAAAAGACAAAATTGAAACAAACTAAAAGTCGGGGATGAGCTGTAAGGACCGTAATAAAAAATGTTGGACAGACTAGACGATCAATTCAAACTAGATCAAAGAGCATATGGCCCATCTCAAATATGGTAGAACAGATGTCAAGTGTAGCCCAACATGCATTTGAGAACGACCATAAAATAGATATTAGTTATTTAAGATTAATAAGGAATGTAACAAATACTAGAGAGCTGGATGCATTTAAAAGCTTGGAAAATCATAAAGTGTAAAAATAGAATGAATAGTGACAGAGGGCCTATCCCAAATAGCCCGCTTTACTGGTTAGTGGGTCACGGTTCACCGAACCGTGACGATTCTGTGAACCGTGACAGTAGTTTCGGTATAAATAGGGTAGATTGTTAGCATAAGGTTAGTTTTGATCATCTCCAGATGATGCTAACTTGGTTGGCGAAACGCGCGTCGAGTGCAGTATATAGTGTTTTGGTGTTTCGTGGAAAACTACGTCAGTGTCATATTTTGTTGGTAACCAAAAACATAAAATTATTTTGTTTTGTCTTTATTTGATACGTATGTATCTAAAAAATATACAGAAAATTTTATAGAAGTTGCAAAATATTTTCAGTAAAAATAATCATGTATATTTTTATCTTATTTGAGTATTATTTTGTCTACATCATTAATTATTAAAATTAATTATTATGAATATTTACATAATTATCATAAATTGAAATTACTACTATCAACATATATAGAGCGATTACAATTTTTCAAGCTTTAAATTACGATCTAATTTTGACTTTGAACGATTTATGTACGTATATGTTTCTGTTTATGAAAAACCAGTATACCTACATGTTTAAGAATGCATAACGTGTGAGATAAACAGATTTACATAGTCCGGGCCTGAACTATTAAATTGCTTTTCAAATTAACTTTTATATCAAATAAATCGCAATATTTCAAAACTTACAGATTTTTTAATATTCACTGGCATCTATAATATACAAACATCATAATAATACTCATAATATTACTTACTATTGTTTAGTGGTAACATGTAGTAATACTAAAAATGCTATAAATGTTATTTTTGTAATTCTCGCAGATCGTTTTACTTTTATGGTCTATAAGGACACAATGGACATATTTTCCTTTTAGGTGTTTCAGTTTGCTCTGTTGCTGCTGAGGAGTGCAACCAATTTGGACATACATACAGTGTGGAAATTAAGTTACACATAAATTTAGTAATTCCGTTGATATTAATTTTTTTGGAAAATATCTCGAAGGGGTATAGCGATTTTAACTTAGCAAATATTTTCAGTCTATTTTCAGTTTATTATGTCATTTATTTTTTAAGTTATGACGTCATCGACTTTTTTTAAATGACAACCTATATTCTTTATTATTGACTTTGGTAGTAGTTTTTATTCCGGTTCTGACCGTATAAAATTTTCAATATGTTATATTTGAAAAAAATCGAAAAAAACAGTCTTAAAAGTTCAAATAACAAAAATTCATTAAATTGGGAAAATTTATCTAGTTGCCGGTGTATCACATTAGTTCGATTTTTCAACTATTTGTATAATTTCAAAATAAAAACGAATGTGCCGTCGATAACTTTCCGTCAAACTTAGGCAACTAGATAAATTTTCCCAATTTAATGAATTTTTGTTATTTGAACTTTAAGACTGTTTTTCTCGATTTTTTTTCAAATATAACATATTGAAAATTTTATACGGTCGGAACCGGAATAAAAACTACTACCAAAATCAATAATAAAAAAATATAGGTTATAGGTATATTTAAAAAAAAATCGATGACGTCATAATTTAAAAAATAAATGACAAGAAACTGAAAATAGACTGAAAATATTTGCTGAAGTTAAAATCGCTATACCCTTTCGAGATTTTTTTCTAAAAAAATTAATATCAACGGAATTACTGAATTTATGCGTTACTTAATTTCCACACTGTATACAAATGCTACGTTCTAGTCCTGGATTTGCAGATCTGTTTTACATTTTGCTTTTTTGGTGACATTTTACAAAAAACCGAAGCTCAGTAGATCACTAACGAAAGGTTTTATTTCAGATGAATAAGAATACTGCGCTTGCAATCATTTCTATCTATTTTTTTCATTCGATATGTAAAAATAAATGGATATTCATAAGGATTTCAGAGGCCCGGGTTTTTTAAATTTGGGGTACCTAGTATCAATAAAATGTATTTTTATTACTCATAAGGCATTTTTAGATATTCTAGTTTTGACAAACTCCCATTCCTAGCTTACTTTGAGGCAATCCTAGAAGGAGAGCATTTATAAGAAGTTTTGTGTAAATGACGAAACAGTATGTCATGTTGGGCCTCGGAGGCTCGGACTAGGCATTTTAGGGTAAGAAAGTGTAAAGACTAAGCCTAGAATTTCTAATAACAGATAGATGTAATTCAATCTTATAGGAATACGGGGAAATAATTGGTATTGGTAACAAACGAATCATGTCATTATGCGTCTTTTCTTTCAGCGGATAGTATCCTGCGACTTAAGGTGGAGTTAGCACGCTCTCGTCGCCAGGATTGCCAGTATATTAACACTATAAATCGCTGTTAAAATTGTTCTATTGATGAGAACGAAAAATTAAAACAGATGATTCATCATCAATACCATATGGATTTAATATATAAAATTACAGGCAATCATGACGCGTATTTTTTTTTTTTTTTGTTAATAAGAAAACGAATATTTTATTTGGTGTCATTTTATGACAGAATAATCGTATTTCCTATTAATAAAAAAATGCGCAGTCAATACTGGTTGTAACATTGTATATTAAATCTATGTGATATTTAGGATGAATCTTATGTCTTCGTTTTGCGATATTACTGCTTACAAAAAAATTTCAACAGTGATTTATAGATTTAAATTGGATACCTGATGAAAATGCAGCCTTAAAGGCACCAACAGGAGATTTAAACCAGGCTAAGTGTAGCCCCCATTTTTAACATCACAAATATAAAACATATTAAACATTTCATATAGTAGTTGAGCACATTTTACTGTAGTGTATGTATTTTAAACAAAATAGTTGGTTTACAAATAATGTAAGATGTAAAATACATTAATAACAAACATTTTATTTTATATTATTACAACCACAAAATTGCTAAAAAAAACTGAAATTGACATAAAATTCAATCCACTCTGATTTTTTCAGTTTTTTTGCATCTAAATGTTGAAATTGAAATTGAGAAAATGTTCTCGAGCTACCCCATTTTAATAAATTATTTGACAAAACTAGTACACATCTATTGTTTATCTAGTGATATTTAAATAAATAACAAAATTACTTAATTAAATGAAAACTTAAAAACTGAAGTAATTACAACCAAATCCATACTTTGTATATTTTAGCAAAACTTTTAACTGACGACGTAAGAGCAATAAAATTATCCTAATCAGTCTGTAAAAATGTAGTTTACATAAATAATGGTTTGTACGCATATGGTTATTTAATAAGCTACTTAGTTTTATATCCTAATTAACATATAATTATGTAAATATAATATTAAAAAATAAAAAGAAAATTAAAATAAAAAATAATAAGTTTACAAAAGGTCAGATAAGTACAGGCGCCAACTATATTTGGATGATGCCTTGCGAGGTAGTAGAAAATAGAAAAATATACATTTACCATTTTACTAGGAATAGAAATTTTTCTTCCATAAGGCCAAGCTGTCCATAACATTACTCTATGGAATTAAAAAGAATTGACTTGTAAGTTTGAACAATAACATCGTGAAAAAATGTGAAAAAAATTCTACATGTAAGTATTAAATACAAATGTTTTTAATTTTCTCCAGTAATGCAGAAGTGCTGTCTATTGTCATTCAGTACTTTGGTTGAAACATAAACAAATCTAGCCAGGTAAATTATAAACAGATGCATGACGTTTACTAACAGTAAATTTGTATTTACTCCTCTAGTTCGAATAAATAGAAGTAAATAAATGTTTAGTATAAGCAATTAGTTACAAGAAACAGAAGTCTCACACCGCATTGTTTACAAAAGTATCCCTTGAGTGAAACCCACCCTCATAATGTTAATACATCAAGTCTACTGTGACTTAACAAATACGATACATTAAACTAAAACGATTAAATGTGGGAATTAGTATCAAAATAGAATCTGTCTTCTGCAAAAAAGAACAAAAAAAGCAAAAAGTATTCGTTTATTAAAGGTGTAAGTAAATAACACCTATTTATTTTCAAAGACTTTTTCACTATTTTTTTAATAATTTTATTCATTGTTATATTTCATCTACTCAAATGTAATAAAATCCTCCAAAAATTCAAAACTTAAGTTTTAACAAATTTGGATGTATTAGCACATTTATTAAAAAATAATCTGTTGTTATCATCGTGTACTTTGAATATAATTCTTGAGTTCACTTTTAAATATCTGATGTGGCCAGAACATAACATTCTTATACTAATATATATCATTCTATTAGATTCTTCACTTACCTCAATTAAAGTTTAAAAGCGTACCTTGAAATGGTGCATTAAAATTATTAAATAATTAATTACACAGCCACACAAAGAAAAGAAAAGTTCATTACCATGAACCAAAATACATGGATCTAGTATATTTTTCGACGCTGAATTCGAATCCATAGTTAAAAAAAATTATCGTGTTCGTCTTTTTTGCCAAAAACATCCCTTGAAATGGGGTAAAATGATAGGTATAATGTAACGACCAAAATACATGTATCTAGTGTATTTATCGACGCTGAATTCGATTCCGTAGTAAAAAAAAAAGATTTATCGTGTCAGTTTCTTTTGCCAAAGTGTAAGAAATGGTAGATATGTTATAGTCTAGAGAAGAGAACATGCATTCAAACCACAGCAAGCTATTTCTATTAATTTAACTAAAATTCACCCTTATGGGGGGTGAATTCTACTCCTAAAACTCAAGTAACGCACGTAAGTTTAAATAACATATACAATGGACAAATTCTTGTAGCTCTTAGGACAAAATATCTGAATCTGGTGTGACAACTAGACATTACTCTTAAAGGATTGAGACTCACCCCTATAGGGTGTAAAAACCACCCCCACCTACGGAGGTATCTCATAAGTTTCAATAACGACGAAAAAAGTTCAGGCTTTTGTAGTTTTAGGCAGGGTGAACAAATATGGAGTGGATTCGAGGGTGGTAGAAAATTGAAGGAATACAATCTGTTGATACTTAGCTTTAACAAAAAAAATATCTTTTCTTAGTTTTAATAGCACTCATGTAGATCATTTGAGCGTAAAGGTAGTTTTTACAAACCCTCTAGGGGTACTCTAGTTCTATCTCAACGGTTGGAACTTTATTCCTCTTTATATTCCCTGTAAAGTTACAAAAGCCTGAATATTGTATTCAGTTATTAGATCTTACGAGATCCCTCCATCAAAGGTGGTAGGTTTTATTCTGCATAGGGGTAAGTTTTAACATCATTAAGAGGATTGACTGGTTTTCGCGTCATATCAGAGGTATATTTGGCACAATGAGCTTTAAAAATGTGTTTTTTCTGAATTAAAATTGCACAATCATTTGAGCTTAGGGGTAGTTTTTGCGACCATCTAGTGGTAGATTTTAGTCTTGTGTCGGCGGTTGGAACAAATTATCTCTATATTTGTCCATCTTGCACTAACCTTTGTCATTCTAATGTAGACATGTATAATTCTGAAATCCGTGGTTTCTGAAACTCCTAATGAAGCTGCTAGTTGCAGCTTCTTCAATCTTACATTCTCCAGTAGCAGACACCTGGTTCTTTTAGCATCTGAAGGGCGATCTGGACGCGGATTATCATCCAATGATTCTCGACCACATTTGAACAGTTTTGACCACCCGCAAATAGTTGACTTGGAAGGACAATTATTTCCGTACACAATCAACAATTCCTTAACAATAATTTTGAGAGTTTTTCCTTGTTTTGTAAGAAATTTTATAGCAGCAAGGTATTCGATTTTATTATTTTGAGAAACTAATAAGGCGCGACAACACAAACTAACAGTTAATGAAATTAATAATATTGCAATGAGGACTACCGCGCTTGAATTCAGCACGAGAGGCGCTAGTGTACGGTATGGTCCATGTCACTGAACATTAATGTTTATTATGGCTTTTTAACGCGAGTTTTTACTAATTTTTATAAAAAATAGGCTGAAAAACATTTAACACAATGGTGGCAGAAGGAGAAAGTAGTAATTTACTTGCTCAGTAGGGAAATTATTGTACCTATCAGAGGTGTCTTATGTCATTAAAGTTAGGTTATATCAAGCATGAGCATGATGAAAACAACGAATGTGCATGATTATTACTTACGATTTTCTTTAGTAGACTTCTTTGGTAACGCATAATCGTCAGGATTAAAATGTTCCTTACAAATACACGAATGTTTCGAAGTAATAAAGTTTTCCCTGCGAATCGCTACCAACCAGTGTTTTAGGCGAGTTTTATCTCTCGGAAGCATATGTCCGCCTTTTGTTTCCGAACAAAATAAAACTGCACAACACTGAGGCATAATTAACAAGTTTTTTATTTACTGGTGTACAAAATAATAATTATAATAGAACCCTATAAACTTTATCCGCGCCTAACAATAACTTTTGACAGGACTTTACTGGCCAATGGCGCCAACTGGTGAGCCTAAAAACGTTAACCCTCATTGTTCTGTAAATTGACATGTTTTCAAGGCATATGTGATTAAAAAAAACTTAATAGAAAATTGTATCAAAATTTAAAAACTGCCCAGTCCGAGAATATGAAAACGATCCCTGTATAAGATCAATTAGTCGAAACAATAACAATACATATATAGAAATTTATAAGTTTAGATTACATAATTTTTTTTTTTTTTATTATCGGCCAAAATTTCACAATTAAATAAATACTAAATAGCAAATAATTTTTTTAAAGCGTTTTCTTGCATATTCAATAAATAATGCTGGGAATTTTTCAGATTTTAGTAATCGATTAATAGTTCGAAAAAATATTTGATTTTCAAATTATTCGTTCGAAAAAATAGTCGATTTTCGATTTATTCGATTATTTGAAATATTCAAATAATCGAACTATCCGAATATCCAAATGAATCAAATATTTGAACCATTCGAATACTCGAACTATTCGAATAATCCGAATTTTAGAATATTATTGTATTATTATTTAACTGATTCGGTTATTCAAATAGATATGAATATTTTGGTATGTATTAAAGTTTTAAATTTTTAGTGCATTTTACTTTTAATTAAGGTAATTAAAAATGCATGCAGTTTTAGTCTTAGAACAACAAAGAAATTCAAATAAAACTTGCGGGATTGGTCACACAGAAAATGATTTATTAATTAACACGTGAACTACATAAACAAACTAAACAAACTACAACTACTATTACTATAAAGTACAAGAATATATACTATTTTATAAACAAAAAAATATTCCAAAAAGGCCCTTCACAATCAAAGGTTGGATAGGTTACTGCTCAGAAAACAAGGCAGGAATGCCTGGCGGTGAACCTAGCTAGTATCTACCACCTACTTACTTTGAATACATAGGTAACAATTTGAAAATTTGAACATATTTGAATACTCGAATATTCAAATGGTCGAATATATTCGTGTATTCGAATATTTGATTTAGAATTAATTCGAATTTGAATAAACAAATAATCGAATTATTCGTATTCAATTTCCAGCCTTAATATTCAAGCATACCCTTTACTCTGGAATATTAATTATATTTACATTTATAATTCACAATGTTCACTATTATTTAAAGAAATTTTTAGATAAATAAAAGCTTAAGTATGTGAGGCTTCAAGTTATATTTTCTTCTGAAACACTTCTGCTTTTCCTTTTTGACGATTTTAGATCATCTCATTGTAGTAGTGGAATCACAAAGTTTTACCAAAAACTGTTTTATGATAAACCAAAACAAAAAAGGGTATTTCAGCGAGCGCATCTTTTCAACTGTTAAAACACAGGAAAAGTGAATTAAAATGAAATGAAGTAAAATTAAAAAAACTGTGTGGAAAAAACGACTTTTAATTTAATTTCCCTTAAAAAAAATGTAAATTGGAATGCGACATTTCATTACATATGATGTTTTAATTGATGAAAATCTTGTTAAATGATATTTTCGTATAAACAACCACATAAGAAAAAAAACTTGTATATGAAGCTGTAGAGCAATAACTAACATAATTTAAAACGTGAGTAGACTGGTTGCCTAATTCCCCACTTCCTCATTAACTCTCCTGGATAATCACCGCCATAACTGCAGGTTGCTGGATTTGCTCGAGGCCCTTTTAACTCTAAATTAAAAGCTAAAGTAATCATATGGGGTGTTTAAGTACATATCACTTCTCACATGGGCGTCCATAACTAAAAAAACTACGTAAAAATATTTTAAAATATAATTAAATTAGTATAACGTGTATACATTGTACAGTTTAGATTAAGAAGAATTTATTGATTATTTTCTTTCTTGACCTTCTTGTTTTATGTTTTGTTTTAATTTTCTTGGGTTTGTAGTTGTCAAAAAATTTTTATGTTAAATTATACTTTTCATAACATATTAAAGTATTTCATGTTTCGCTGATGACTATAAGCTTTTTTAAAATTATCCTGGCATGAGCATTCTTCTATTCTTTTGTTTAACTAGGACTAGATTGTGGGAAATGTTTTTCATCTTTATGACTGTGTGATAGCCATATGATTTGGAGATTTCTTCATGGACAGTTATTTTCTAGTATATCTGGCACAGTCATAAAAATGAACAATATTTCCCACAATCTAGGAGTCCTAGTCAAAGAAAAGAATAGAAGAATATCCTTGCTAATTCTGCTAATATATTTAACTAGAGTCCCTTAAATAACAACATACGGCGGCCATGATTTTCAATTTGTGCAATGGATAACAGTCCAAGAAAATGAGGTGAGAAGCTAACAATTAATTAGGTAGTGATTAAAAATATTTTGTAGTTGTTCAGAATTAAAAATGGAGTATAATGATCCGAAGGTTCAGATTCGACCGATCGGACAATTATACAGAAAAAAAAATTAAAAAACATCTTAAAAAGGTGCGCCGTGACCCTTCACCCAAAACGCTGAGAGAACCGTAACAGCTTCGTCAAAATTGTATAGGATCAAAGTTATAGAGGACAAAATTCTTCAAAAAAAAAAGTCTGCGACGATATATATTTATCTTTTATAGTTTAGCCGTGAGCCGCGCTCAAAGTTAATCAAAACCCGTGACGGGCGGGATCAGCTGTATTTACGCTCTTAGTTGTTTATGTAATTTATTATGTACATTTTGTAACTATTGAAACGAGTCCAAAAATACATTGATGTTCTACGCATTGTGCAGAAGTTTTCCGCAATGGAAAAAAATTGTTCGACCAAAAATTCAAATTTTTACAGTTACGCGAAAAAAAATTCTCAATTTCATCAGGATTTCAGCAGAATTAAAGTTAATGTATCTTGAAGATTATTTATTACAAACCAAAAAAATCTGCAAAATGAGGGTCTTTTAATAACTGATAAATCTGATCCCTAGATATTTTATTGAAAAATTTATAGTTTCACCGTAAAAAAATTCATAACAAAACAAAAGAACCATTTTTATCAATCCCTTCCATGAAAAAATGTTTAACAATCTTGGTTTATCAAAGACTCTGTCAACTTGGTAACAAAGCATAGTATCTTTTTTTCGGATAGTTTCCATTATAATTTACATTTTTTTTTAAATAAACAATTGTTATAAACAATTTGAGAAAAATCATAATATTTGTAAAAAATCCTGATATGTTCCTGAAACCGAGTCATGAAAAGATTAAAAAAAAATTTTTACTTTTCATTTGAGTCGCTGTTTTAACTTAAATGTAAGTATGATTTTTCCGTGTAGATTTATTTTAAACTAACTCATCTAAAACCACATGGTTTTATATTTTTGTAGGCAAACAAAAAAAGCTTTATAAATTATATCTAAATGGGAGCCTAGGCCTAAGCTTTTGAGAATTAATTCAATGATAGAATGTTAAATAATTGCATATTATAAATTAAGAAATAATTAAGTGTACTTAAAAAAAAACAATGTTTAAATGTGCTGTTACTAATCTCACATAAACATTAAGTATTTGTAGAATTCCAATCATATGATCATGGTACAACCATAAAGATGAAAGGATATTTTCCATAATCTAGAACCTCTAATTAAACAAAAGTATTGAAGTATATTCTGAAAAATTTCGATGTTTGTATAGGGTGAATCGGTAACTGTAATAGATACAAGAAAATGAAAGACACATTCTCGATCTCCTTTTTTGAGACAAATTCAATGGCGTAAACCTAAATTTGCTATCGTCTTTTGTTTTTGAGTTATAAACAAAAGTTCGATTTCTTTTGTTTTTGAGTTATAAACAAAAGTTCGATTTTTTTGTTTGTCAGTAACTTGGTTGTTTGTAAAATTATGAAAAAACAACTTTTACATTTCTTAAGCGCTTTTTTCTGTACAATACAGTGGCGTCGAGAAAAGTTAAAAAAAAAAGGTGCCATTTCGAGTTATGGCATAAAGTTGTGTTTTTAAAAATGGAAATCATAGTTGGCTATGGTTTAGTTAAAAAAGGAAATTTTTTTCTCTTTCAAACTATATATCATATGTGGGGTTGCTTTTGATGTGTAAGTATTTAATAGCGAAAGTAATCTTTTTAGTAGATTACTTTTTGCGTTTTTTTTATATTTATTCCAAGTACCATCTATGACAATGTTTATCCGTTTGTCAGTAAATTGCATATTAATAATTTTGTTTCCGTCATAATTACACACCATTTAATCGTAAAAGTGAAGATGTCTTACGAAAATTACGAGAAATATGATATGCTAGAATGCTTTATTCACATTAATGACATTTGTGATATTGCATCCGAAATGTATTTCAATCGCTATCCAGAAAGAAAGCAGCCTAATAAAGCTATTTTTAAGAGGTTAAAAGAAAATCACTTTAACTGTGTGTCCTTCAACAAGGCAAGATAAAAAAATCAGATATTTATATCTAATTTTATAATACATTACAATTATCAAATAAAAATTTAAATTAAAGTAAATGTTCAAACTGATGTCCGTTATGTTCAATACATAAATTATACCTCTTCATAACACTCTAAACTGCATTATAAATATAAAGATTTGAAATGGAATTCACACAGTTTATAAAATTTTGTCTGAGTTCATTTATGTCGGTACTGGTTTTCTTGTATAATTTGTCTTTAATGTGGCCCCAAAAAGAAAAAATCCAGTGTCGTTAAATCAGGTGTTCGTGATGGCCACCTCACCGGTCCGTTACTTCCCATCCAGTTATTTCCAAAATTGATATTTAATAATTCTGAAACTGTTCTGATATTATAAGGTGGTGCACCATCTTGTTGGAAGAACTGATTTCTTCTCAAGGGTAGATTGTCCATAAATTCCTCACTAATTTTCTGGTTTATGATTTCGTAGTACCGTGGGCCATTAAGATTTTCTTGATATATGTGATATGTTAAAACACAATTGCCACGTAGGGCACACCAAACACTAAAACCAAAGCATCCCTGACATCGCGCGTCAACGGTACGGTGAGGATTCATATTACACCAATAGTAATCGTTGTGCCTATTGAAAATTCCTCCACTACTAATGTAGGCTTCATCTGTCCAAACTACATTATTTCTAGAGAAGAATAGATCTTGTTGACTTTTTTGACGATACCATATGCAAAACTCCAATTGTCGCTGAAGATCAGTTGGTTGCAGGAGATGTTGTTTCCTTATTGTATAAGGCCTGAATTTGTATCTCAAAATACCCAAAGCTTGAGTCTTGAATTCCCAGAATCAGCTTCAATTTGACGACTTGAAATTGAAGGATTTGCAACCGCTATTCCAATTACAGTCATAGAAGTTTCTTCAACATCTCCAATGTTATAATTTTTTGTCTTGGCTTGTTGAAGGACTCACAATTAATGAGATTTTCTTTTAACCTCTTAAAAATAGCTTTATTAGGTTGTCTTCTTTCTGAATAGAGATTGAAATATATTTCGGATGCAATATCACAATTGTCATTACTTTGAATAAAGCATTCTAGCATATCATATTTTTCGTAATTTTCGTAAGACATCTTCACTTTTACGATTAAATGGGGTGTAATTAGGATGGAAACTAAATTATTAATATGCAATTTAGTGACGGATAAACACTGTCATAGATGATACACGCTTACTTAGAACAAATATAAAAAAACGAAAAATGTAATCTACTAAAAGATTATTTTCGCTATTAAATAGTTACACATCAAAAGTAACCCCACACATGATATATAGTTTAAAAGATAAGAAAATTTCCTTTTTTAACTAAACCATAGCCAACTATGATTCCCATTTACAAAAAATACAACTTTATGCCATAACTCGAAATTGCATTTTTTTTTAATTTTCTCGACTCTACTGTATTATACAGAAAAAAGTGAAAAGTGCCTGAAGAACGTAAAAGTCGTTTTTTTATAACTTTACAAACAACCAGGATATTGACATGTGTCTAAGAGTCGAATAATCGAACTTTTGTTTATAACTCGAAAACAAAAGACGATAGCAAATTTTTGTTTTCGCCAATGAATTTGTCAAAAAAAGAGGTTGAGAATGTTAGATTAGAAACTAACAGCTTTTTGCATAATTATACATATTATAATGCAAACAAATTAAAAACAGGTTTTTAACAAAAAAATCTTGACCATCGTCTATTTCTTACATTAGTTCATATTGCATTGCGCTCATGACAAATTTCCCTCTTAGTTTTAGTGTTTTTGAAAATTTACACACTTCCAAAGAACTAGTTAGACGATAATAAAGTCCAATTTATGTACTATTCTTAGATCTTACCGTCTGTTATTAAATTAATTGTTTAGCGGAAACTATCGCATAGCTTAATATTATAAAGTGACGCGTAACTTGGCAATGAAATGCGTATTTTAACGTTGTTATAATATATGTACAATTATTAGGCAGCGGACCCAAGTGATACTTTAAAACATAACTATCAAGACTAATTGAAGAAGTTTTGCAGAAAAATTGAAATTTTTTGAGAAAAAGTTAAAAAATTGTGAGCCCCACGTTATTTTTTAGTCAATTTGTAAACATTTGCAAAACATTTTTTCCAGTATCAGATGGAAAGTATGTCTTCATATTTCAAATTTCATCAACAAATTTTGCTTTTTTATAAAGTTAGCGTTTTGAAATTGTGTGTATTTTCAGTTTTCACCGTGCAAATTTCAAGAAGACGTAACTTTATAAAAAAGCAATATTTTTTATGAAATTTGAAATCTGGTGACATACTTTTCACCTAATTCTAAAAAAAAAATGTGCAAATATTTTACAAATTGCCTAAAAAGTAACCGGGGACAACATTTTTTTCTCAAATTTTAGTCGCAATTTTTTCTCTGTAGAACTTCTTAATTTAGTCTTGATAGTTATGCCTTAAGGTACCTATGGCTTGGGTCCCACACTCCAAAACTAAGGTATAACTAACCCAAATTTCACCAACCGTCAGTGTAATTACTTTACAGAAATACAATTTTCGCAGTTGACCTCTCCAATTTAATAATTCTTGATTAATGAGTTATTGGATTTGATTCTAAACGCCCTAAAATATTAATTATTTTTGAGACTTGGCATCAAAATTTACTATTATCCCCTCCACTTCAGATATACCAACCGCATACTCTAACATATATACTTCAGACCAGAAAAAATAATAACGGTAAGTCCCGTAAAAAGAATGCAACCATAGACACTTGTTTCGGACTTGCTGCTGTCCTTATCGGCACGGTGTAGCTAAGTTATACTTCGTTGTTTGGATCTTTGCGCGTACGTCAGAACTACAAGCTGTACGAAGTAAATAAATTGAAGGTCAACTTTACTTTTGAGCAGTGACGTGTACTGGAGAACAATAATTTTGTATACATTCCAATACTGAGATAGAGGTATGCCCTATCTCTGTTTCACCGGCCCCCTGAGTACTTGTCAATGCTCAAAGGTAATTCTCAAGTTATGTGATTCATACAGCTACTAATATGTCAAAAATATAATTGCAAAAATATTATGACGCTACTGTATCAAGTGACAAGCAAGCTAGTCAATGAAGCTGAGCCATAGGTTCATAATCGTGTCTTTGTTCCACCAATTGTATCTTATCGGTCAGATGTCTTAGTCTGCCTAGACATGTGTATCTCTATATTTGCTTATCCTATAAATGCATTGCTGCGGACGCAAGTCTTAGCTAATTTGATACACACGCGGAGATCCATACAACAAGGTATAAAAGAATGGGCACAACTTAGGAAGACACAAACGAAAACCACCGAGAAGAAGCTATTCGCACATTTGTAGCTTCAATTGAAAGACGGGGCTGCAACCAACATCGCCATTGAGTCAACTACCTACCTTCATAGAAATTCCTACCCAAGAATGCTTACAACAACAAGAAGATGCTATCGCTGTAGGTACCGAATTTCCTCTGAATATTTCCATATGTAGTCAATATTTCAAAAATTTTGTTTCATAGAGATACCTTCATCACCTAATGATGAAACTATCTGCTGAATTGATACGTACTTAGGGAATTCTGTATATGGATACACCTATAACCTATTGTATAAATTTAGCTCGAATATTTTTTACTATAAGTTGAAAGAAAAAGTAAGTACAATTCCTCAAACATTTATAAATGTAAAAAAGATATTTGAAAATGAACTGTTTAACTCTTCCCTTCAGTCCATTCCAGAGAAACATGGAATATATTGAGATAAGCATTACTTGTTTTTATTTTTAATTATCATTATTGCTCTTTTAACCGTCACTAATTCTGATAATAGATTGTTTAATCTTAAATTGTTGCTACATAAAAATAATATAGGCACATTTTTCTGTTTCTTTTATGAAAATATATTTGGTACTAATAGTATTTGGAACGAATTGTTCCCCCAGAAACAAGAACAACAAGCTAATGTTTTATTATAATCTTTTTTATTACTTAATTGAAAGATATAAATAATTAAGTAAATTAATTTAATTAGGTGGCAGAGTAAGTACATAAATTGAATATTATCAAAACTTGTATTTGTTATTGCAGATTGTTGTTTTTTATAAATAATGCAATGCAGATATGCTTTATTTACACAATAAAAAAAAATAAAAAAAAATTAAAGTACAAATAAATAAAAGTAAATATATCTCTCCGAGCAAATGGATACAAATTAAGTATTTGCCAAAATTACTAAGAAGAAAAATTATATAAATAAAAAAATACTAAATTTGTTCGCGCAAGATGCGGTCCTTTTGCAACAGCGCAAAAGCACTTATTAAGTACAGAGTCTCATTTTACCAGGATTCAAAAAAAGGAAACGACAGGTGTTGTTAATCATTTCACAAAAAATAGTTTTCCTTTACCTTCAATAATACTAATATTTGATATTTTGTTCTATTAGTTGGTAAATAATTTCAAATGGTTTACGAATTATAAATAATCATAAAATAACAGATTTTACAATCTTTGATATTAAATTTTCTTTAATAATTATTTTCCAAGATTAAAAAAAAAACCATTGTTAAAAATCTTCATAAGTATGTATAGGGTTTTCGACCAGATAATGAAAATTTGAACTTCACTAAATCACAACAAATTTGTAAAAAGTAATATAAACATTTAATTATTACTTTGTGTTTCTTCACAATATTGAAAATTAATTACAAATTAGAGTTTTATGTTGATGGGTATTGAAAAAGTGATAAATATTCCGAAATAAAAAAACGCACCTATTGCCATTTCTCCACCACTCCGACCATTGTCGACCGCTAATGTAGCGGTTTTCGACCAGTGATCGAGAATATTGGTTCTCTAAAATCCATTTGAAATTTTTTTTGTTGCATATTGGTCACATATTTTGCAAATGCAAATATTACAGAGTAAGTTATTTTTTCAATTGTGTCCTTTGTTTCTTACCCCTTGAAATAAAATAAACTCTAATTAGGAGCACATAAAGGAAATATATTCTTTACTAGCGGCCTCATCATATGACATGCCTAAAAATTCGGTGCATTTCATATGAAACCATCTCGGACATTTATCACATCCTATGTTCTTCTCTTCTTCGTCTTCCACATCACTAATCAAGTCTTCTTCGCAAGCAGAACACTGCAAATTTCCTTTTCTAATCTTCATTCTCGTTAATCCTTCTGATTTGTTTGACAGATTTTTCCTTTTTCTTATTAACATTTTTTTTGACGATCTTTAGCTTGAGCTTGTTTCTCTTCTCGTTTCTTCTTTGCTTCTTGTTCTTTCTGCGTCTTCTGTTCTTCCTTTCTTGCCAGTTTCATTCTCCAAGCCACAGAAGAAATTTCACTAGGAAAATTGTCTTTCATTCTTTTGTTTTTACCTGTAGACCCGAGAGGTTGTGGGAGAAACAAGTGCTTATTAAGAATTGATTGCAAAGGACATCTTTGAGAGATGGATGATGAAGTTTTATTTTCATTCGCCTTAAGATGCAGATCAGAGTTAGTTTTATTATCCCTGAATACCAAATTGGAATTAGTTTCACCAGATTCCATTGGTGCATTGATTTCTTCATTTTTCTCAGTCGTCATACGAACGGATTCAAGTTCATTTTGAAGGTCTGCATATACCAATTCAGAATTAGTGTTGCCAGATTCTAGTGGTGCATTGATTTGTTCATCTTTCCCAAGGGTCATCATTCGAATGAATCCAGGATCATTTGGAGGGTCTTCATCTCGGTCTTCACATATCAAATCGAAATCAGCAGTTTCACCATATTCCAGCGATGCATTGATTTGTTCTATATTCTTAACGGTCGTTTCACAAACGAATTCTGAATCATTTGAAGGGTTTCAATTTGAGTCGTGTACAATGGATTCAAATGTAATTGAAGATAATTGGGTGACATTATTTACTTCCAATCTTACGTTTTCGTATGGGACTATAGTTAAATCTTGCAAAGGAACTATCGTTCCTATTTGGAGCAGGCTTTGTCTTATAGTTGGTGACGATGTATTGGCACCTTCATTGATTTCGGTCAATACCACCTCAGCGTTTATGCCATATTCACTCAATTTAGGAGCAATTCTTGTTATTACTTTTTTGCCGCTATCCACTCCTGAGGCGAAATATTTTCGTCATTATTTTGGTTTGTAAGTGTTTCCTGAAAGTTCTTGACACATTTTGTGTAGTTGACATCATCTGGGTTTAGTGAGCACAACCCACATTTACGAAATCCATGAATTATTTGTTCTTTCATATTGTTATTACACAGCGTTTCATTGAATACTTGACAGAAATTTAATTTTGTGACGCACATGTTAATGTTCTCCGTCGATTTTACCAGCTCCTAACCGTTTTTTCCATTCATTTTTGAGCGGTCTAAAAACACTTACATTTGTCGGTTGCAAAATATGCGTAGTATTAGCCGGCAAAGCGTATAAAATTATTTCATAGCGATCGCAAAATTCGGAAAGCGCTAATGTCATATGGGATTTGTGGCCATCTGTAAACAGTATAATGGGACGTTTTATTTGATTTTCTATGAGCCACTTGTTCAAAGAACACGTCGCTCCTCATCCACCCACTTTCTGACCTCCCTAAAACCCAACGGGGTGACATGCTGTCAATGACTGCTCATGGAGGACGGATGTAAGGAAAAACGACCAAGGGAGGACATACAACTCCATTTGCAGAAAAAACTATTAACACTGTTAAACATCCTTTTTCGTTTCCCAATTTAATTTGGTACAAATTCTTCCAGCCTTTTGGATCTAATACCTTTCCTGACTTGGGACATAAAGAAAATCCGCTTTCGTCACCATTGAATACACAACTTGGATCATCTAGAAGTTTCGTGAGATTATTTTGTGTTAAAAATATTTGCAGCTCATGGAACCAAGCTCTAATGTACTCTTCAGTTATGATAGCACGAGCTTTATTAATTCCTTCAGCTTCCCTAAAAGATAACTCCGAATGTCTTTTCAAAAATTGTTTATACCATTTTTGTCCCGGTCGCCCATCTTTGAAAAATTTCGTCTTATCGGTTTCTTGTGCAATTTTCTGCACCGTATTTAAAAGATCTGCTTTCTTCAGCGGAAAACCGCATTTAGCGATTTTTATTATCCACTCAACAATTTTTCTCTCAACTTCAACCAACAAAATGGGATCTGGTCCAATTTTTCTTCGTGTCACAAGCACCCTACCCTTGAGTCGATCAATTATTGGCGTTTTAGGAATGCCGCATTGTCTACTGGCTTTCCTAATCCCCATTCGCTTTTCTTTAATTTCCTCCAGCGCTCTTTCTAATTGTTCTGGAGCATACTGGAACATTTTCTGTTCATTTCTTTTTATCTTTTTCTGAAGATTTTGAGAATTTGAATTTTCTTTTCGAGCTTTTCTTGTTGGGGGCATCTGTAGAATATCTCTGTTTATCACACATACTTAGATAGATACGAGTAGAGATAAAACTAGTCGAGTGAATATTTAAAAATAAATAAAAGATTGTGGCTGGTCGAGATCTGGCTCATCTTTCATCGTCATATTCTAGACTGTTTAATAAAATGAAATAGAAAATGTCCAAATCCTATAAGTTAGAAAAATATATGTAAAAGAACACTGACTTGAAAAAAGTTATCGACCGCCCTGGTCGAAAACGAGATTTTATTAATTTTTTAAGCCAGTTAGGCGACCACATTAATTTTCAGTAAGATCTGTAATAAATTAGTTGCAAACTTATTTAAATAATGTATTTAAGTATTTACTTCCAACTTATTATGAAAAACCGAAATTAAAATAAAAATCTGAACGTCTACTTACTATTTACTTAGGACGTTATCACTACTATTTTTACATAAACATGAGACTAACGCGAACACACTACTTTCAATGCCGGTAAAATGGCTGAATTTATTTGACAGGAAATTGGCGCGAAATTCGTAAAAATTCGGAAGAGGTGGTCGAAAAATGGATTGAGGCTTAAAGGCATTTGCGTTCAGTCACTTTCTTATTTTAGAGGGTTTTATGCATAAATGGTCGAGAACCGCCACTGGTCGGTTAACTGGCGCATTCACTCTACAATTTGTTAGGAATTCCCAACACGAACTGTCCTCCTAACAGATTTTTATGTTAATTTGTTTTTATATAATTTTAATAATAAAAAACCATGTAAGTAATTGACTGGTTTTTTACGTTCTATTAAGTATTTTAATGTTTTTATTATTAAATAAAAATTATTAATACAAAAGGTATGTTCATATAAAACTTTCTTAAAGTTTTCCTCAGAATACTTTAGGCAGATATTAAGTTCTCACTTTTTAAATCAGTATTAAAAATATTTATTAAACTGTAAACGTTTACTGGATCACTATCAAAGCTGTGTCTGGAAAAAAATATCAAAAATTGTTGGAGACACATTTATCTATTTTGTCGACAAAAAAAAACGTTGACATCGTTTTTATTGCTTCATTTACAAATATTTATATATTTTTAATTAGATATTTAAAATTTTTCTAGTTATCTTCAATCGTTGATAACATATTTTTATTAGCATAACCTCTTTATTTGGCAAAACTGAGTTGAATAACCTTTTTTTTATCAATAAAATATTACATAAGTTTATACATACATATATTTTTCCAGATTTAGAAAAAGCATTTTGTTGCAAATACACCCATATCAAATTCAGTTAGGAACTATAAAAAGATAAATCCTACTAACAAACTAAGAAACATACATTTTTGCACTTTTGACCCGGCATAATGATGGGTCATGAAGATTTAACATGTTGAAGCAAATCCCTTTTCCAAAGGCTTCTTTAGGGACTCTTGTAAATAAACTTTTGACAAAGAACAAAAACAGGTGTCCCAGTTACTGTTGATACTGAATTTGGTATTACCCTGCACAGTTTTAATGGCAAAAAATCACTTGAAAATTTAAATTGTTATACTTACCTGGTGTAAACGTCTTATTAAAATAAAAAAGAATGCAAACTAAATTCGTACTAATCCCTCTTACAAATCATGGGAAACAATTTCGGTAAATAAAAAATAGTAATCCCATAAAACCAACTATAATATACAACTTTGTTTATATTCTCAAAGTGATAAACTACTGCCTGGTGTGTCTCAAAAGATTTATGGTTTTTTTACCAAACAGCAATGTAAACCTCATTCATCATGTTATAAACACTCATTGAGTGGTCTGCGAAGTATCTAATGTCTGACGCCACATCACTTGAATCTTACCCCTCGTAGCACACCCCATAGACGCGTACGATGGTTTCTTATGTTGCTCATTATTTAAACAAAAGTTCATTTATTTGCAGTAAAAAAATCTGTATGTGGTTTAAAGAATATAATTAATTTGAGAGAATTTTTGAATAATTATTTGAAATTTGTCTACAATTATTTGAAAGATATATGATAACCGTTTAAAAGTGAGCGTCCTATAGGTCAGTGAGGCACTGTGGTTTCTTATAGTGGACATACTAGCCCTCGAAAATCCGCTCCACTCAAATATTTATCAAAAAAAAAATAAAATAAAAACTACATTCATTTTGCTGGGTATCTGCTTTTTACTTTCTTATACCTAATATAAGGAAGTATTCGTGATTTTTTTCGACCTCGAGATTTTGATTGATTTATACGTGTGTGTGTGTATGTGTGTATCCGAGATAACTCAAAAGATACTAATGGGAGACTTCCCAAATTTGGCAGTTAAGATTGTCAACAACATTTTAGGTAAAACATTAAATTTGGTGAATGTGGTACCACCAAAAGAGACACAATAAATGAAAGAAAAAAGGTATAATTTCGAGGAAAAAAATTAAAAATTCTTATTGCATTTCTGGACAAATCTCGACGAATTATAATGAAAAAACATAACTTTATGGAAAAAAAATCTGGCTGCATGTCTGTAGTATTGCGATAGCAGCCACAGTTTTTGAGATAAGGCTTTCAAATTTGGTACACATGTTCTAAAGGCCAAAGACAATGATAAATTCGTTTATGAGCAAAATTGGCCAGCTGAAAGGAGGTGCGCGGGACCCAAACTTTTTTGTAGTTGCCTTTACAAAAAAATATATATTCTTGATGAAAAATTAAATCATGTCTACTATATCAAGCTAATAAAATATATTTTCCAATTACTTAAGTAAAGCTGATGTAAACTTAAATTTTGTATACGTTTGACCTCATAAAATGGGGTTAGGATAAATTTAACAGTTTGACATTTGAAATGTCTAATTTAGTTACAAAAGTGTCAATGTCAATAAGAAGAAATTATTAAAATATATGACATGAATTATTATTATTGACAGTATCGAATGACGCTGATAATTAATTATTTAAAAATTTTAATGAAACATTTCAAGGTACGCTATTACAATTTAATTGAGGTAAATGAAGAATTAAATAGAATGATTTTTTTACATCAGGATGATATATACTGGTATAACAAAGTTATGTGCTGGCCATATCAGATATTTTAATTGACGTTGGATCCATGCCCACTTCGTATACAGTTTAAATATATTATAAATAATTTATTATACTAAATGACCTAATATATAACCAAATACAACTTCATTCAATGCTTTTTTATTGATTATGCACATCCGAGGAAGCCGAAATTAACATGTTCTGTTGTCGATATATCTAATGTCTCTTACCATTTTAAGACGTTAAGAAATATCCAGTACAACTGTCCACTAATAAAACAACTATCTCCTAATGAAGTTTGTCGAAGTCAGTTTGAATTTTAAAATTGAAAATCTGAGGTTGAAATAAATTCATCAAATTCATAATCCTTTTGACGTTTAGCAATGTAACAAATATTGTTATTATATTCAGCATGTGTATAAATAACATGAAGAAATCCGAATCACAAAACACTGCAATTCAAATTTTTTCTAATTTTTACACAATAACAGATTATTTGCAATCAATTGGAATGTTGATACCGCAAAAGCTACTATGTAGGCATGTTCTAATACTTTAAAATTACATAGAACTAATCGACAATAGTATTTTATGATTAAAAATAAAATATAGTAATATAGAGAAGTACTAATCATGCACATTCGTTGCTTTCATCATGCTCATGCTTGATATAACCTAACTTTAATGATATAAGACACCTCTGATAGGTACAATAATTTCCCTACTGAGCAAGTAAATTACTACTTTCCCCTTCTGCCATTATTGTGTTAAATGTTTTTCAGCTGATTTTATAAAAATTACTAAAAGCTAGCGTAGTAAACATTAATATTCAGTGGCATAGACCTTAGCCTACACTAGCGCCTCTCGTGGTAGATTCAAGTGCGGTAGCCCTCATTGAAGTATAAAATAATATTCATAAGATAGAATTAAATTGAAACTGTAGTGTGTTTTACATATTATCCTCAAAATATTGTAGATTTAAATATAAAATAATTATCACTAGAAATAATGGTACTGTTAGGCAAGTCTTACAAAAACATTATTTTTCATTTCAATCTATGGAAAATATTATTCTCATGAAATAAAACTTACGTTTTGTTTACACGTTACTAAGCTCCTATACCTACACCAATGAGTAACCCCTTGCCATGTGCAGATCAGGGTGCTTAACAAGATGTCATAAATAAGTGATTAGTGACTGATAGGATAGCCGACTACCAGTAGCAATTAGGGTTCCTACAAGTAAATTCATTGGCTAGATATCTACTAAAGGTAGTAAATTTGTAAGAATAACATGTTTTTCTGTAGGTATTCTAAGTACCTACCTACGGAATGCATATATTATTCTATTTGACATATTACATTACGAAAAAAAACAATTTGTCAGTTTGTTTACTGTACAACATACAACAATTGTCATTTTAATGCTCATATATACAATGAGCCAATAATTAACGACGAGATAAAAGAATTGTTTATTTACGTTACATTCGCAGGGTTTTGTTGAAACCATATTCTTTAATGTATTAATTTGGCAGAGGCAGATGCATAACTTTTAAAGATCTTAAGAATTATATTTGTATAATATAAATAAATACAACTACTTAATAAGTGACAGAGAACAGTTCTGGGTTTATTATTATTAAGTACACAGTAACTACATTACTACATACCAAATTCTACAGCATAGAAGAAAAAAATATAGTATAAATATGGCAAAATTACCGATGAGTACTGATTTTTTTTATCCTGATTACATATGAACAAATGTAATAAATAACCTTTCATATTATTATTTATATTTAATAAACTATACTCGGAGGGACAAAACCTATGCTGCTCTCGGAACTGAAGAACATACCAGCCTGATAAAAATCATCCGAGTGGCTGGCAAGCCAAATGCAGAAGGCGGTCATTCTAGGTTCTCTCCGTCTGCTTAGGGCACACGATTCTGGAATCTACAGTCACAAACCCTGCAGGATGTGGGGAGTGGCTGTGGTTACTGTGCTGGTGCGACTCCCGTTAGGCGGCGAAGTCCACGGGAGAACTGTCCAGCGACGGGCAACCGAAAATAATAATAATAATGTTTATTTCCTTAATAAAGTTTACATGACAGAATTTACATCCAGTAATTTTTTACAATAATAACTAAGTAACTAAGTTAGTACATATATATTTTATTTATTTATTTATTTTTTATTAACATGTATTTAAGCATTCTTGTAAATAAATGCAAAAACCCATCTAAAGTAAGCTTGATAGTGGGTTGTTTACATCTGTTCAAAGTAAAAAAAATCATATTAACGGTGTTATAGACGTATGTAGTAAATTATACTATCATATCAGTTTTAAAGAAAAAAATATATATGCATTACTTCTAGTGGACTAGTAATGGTCTATATATTCGAGTGTATTTTTGTTTTTGACAATTTACTATTCCAACTTTTAAGATTTTTTCGAATATTTTTGTTTGTTATGAGTGAAATTGGCCTTTAATTTGACGTTATCTGTTTGTTTCAATTTTTGAATAATGGTTTTATTACAGCTAACATAAATTCGTAGGGACATATTCCGCTTTCAATAATTTTATTTATTAATATAATAATAATTTCCAGACCACAATTTAAATACTTAAGTACAAATTTTTTTGGGTTATTAGGTCCAATGTAATTAAAACACTATTGTATTAACTTGCCGACGTTTCGGTATAATTTATTACCATCCTCAGGGCACTGTAAGATATAAATAAGTTAATTGTAAGTTATTCTATACCTATATGGGTGATAAATTCTAATCCAAACTAATAGTGAGGAAATATTATTGAACAGTTAATTAATTATTCTATAACAGATTGTAGAAAACATGTACTTATTTTAGGCACTTCAATTATTATTTAGAATTAGTTATAGGTTAGTGATATATAAAAATTATAAACAAATACATTAAAATTTAGTGTTTCTCGTGTATAAAAAACATAATGGCTAGAACATACTTGGTAACTATAATATTGCGTTTATTGAAAAAATACTCGGTATACTGGCGCATACAGAAATGAAAAATTTTTTTATATTTCTTGAAATATGTGTTATTCTCGTCGAGGCTGTGACACTAATGAGATTATTTTTTTAGCACTGTTAAACTTACTGTAGATAAGGGATGAATATTATTTCCTCACTATTAGTTTGGATTAGAATTTATCACCCATATAGGTATAGAATAACTTACAATCAACTTATTTATATCTTACAGTGCCCTGAGGATGGTAATAAATTATACCGAAACGTCGGCAAGTTAATACAATAGTGTTTTAATTACATTGGACCTAATAACCCAAAAAAATTTGTACTTAAGTATTTTATTTATTATACGCTAGGGGCGAAGCTATTGCATCACTAATTTGTTATAAAGTTTCAGATTTAAGCATATCAATTCCAGGTGCTTCATACTTCATAATTCATACACTTCATACAATTTAAATCATATATACTCCATGTTTCTGTCAAAACTAAACATTCAAATTGGGATTTTAGTTGGCTCAAATAAATTTACAGTTGGTCCCAATTTTTTTCTAAACTATTTATATTTTGATGAAATAATTTGAGGTGAATAGGGTTTTCATTTTTTAATGTTTTGTTATATTCAACGATATTTTCAATTTCTAAGGTATTTACTGGTACGTAATTATAATCTTGACTGTATTGATCCATTATTTTTCCTTTTTATTAATAATACAAAATTTCAGAAATAATATTAATATAACCACTACACAAAAAGATGAATATAAAATTATAAATATTTTTTTTATAATTAAAATTTA
This sequence comes from Rhamnusium bicolor, assembly GCA_029963845.1. NCBI lineage: Eukaryota > Metazoa > Arthropoda > Insecta > Coleoptera > Cerambycidae > Rhamnusium > Rhamnusium bicolor. Next base: position 1,104,223 of record JANEYF010003732.1, on the reverse strand, counting down.
AAGAAAAAAATGTATAAAAATAAAATCTGATTTGATTACATACAGATTAATTTACAGGTAGATATAGTATATCTAAAGTCAGTTGGAATGATATAAAATCGCCGACAAAAGACTTTATCCATTAAATGAGTTAATTTTCTTTGTCAGGCGTTTAAATTCCTTTGCCGGTGTTTTTATAGTGTTTCAACTGACTTTGGAAATACCTAGTTTTTGTTTTTTTATGTATTCTAGTTTGAATCTTTTCTAGATTTCTTTGGCCTGATTCAGATTCTGTTCTATATATTTTTTTTCCCTTTTTACGATATGTGATGATGGGGATCTTTCTTTATTTTGTGATTCAGTTTCCTTATCTTCGAGAGTATTTTTTGAAGAATGTTTTTCAGTTTCAAAAGAGTTAAAAGAGAAAATCTTTATTTCGGAATTTATTATGGAAGGTGCTGAGGACAACTGCTTGATTTTTTTAGGACTTGTTGCACTTTTCTGCCGTCATAGCATAGGTCTTGGGCAATGAAATTTTTTTCCTTTTAATTTGTTTGAATTTTTTTAAAACTAAATCTTTTTTCAGAAAGGATATAAATTCTACTTTAATAGGGGCATCTATGTTTTTATTGATTGAATATTGATTATTTATATCAAACTCACAGATTTCTACTTGTAGAAGATCGTTTTGTTGGTTTAGTACATAATATAGCAAATCTTCTTTTGGGTTCATCTTCAAGCCAAAAAATTATTATATTATTTTTCTGTCTTTTCTTTCCAAATTTACATATTTTATTTCTAAATGTTTGTATTTGTCTTCCAGATTCGTTATTTTTTTATTCTACTCTTCTAGCCTAATAGTCTACTGTTTTCCTTTTTAATTTCACTTGTCATTTCGTCTTTATTTAATTTAAGGGCATCCACAAGCTTGTTGTATAGGTCATTATTACTTTAACATCTAGCGACCTATTTTTGCTCATTATATTGATGAGAAACAATTTCCAATAAATTGTCTAAGCGATAGAACTAAGAGAATTCGCACACATCGAAAATGTACACTTTTTATCATTTTATGCATATATAGTTCTTTTTAATATACTTTTATCAATGTTTATATAGTTATTAATTATTAGAAACAGTTCTTACTTTACATACCTTTTCGTCCCTTCGTAAGATATGGTTTTTCTAGTTTATAATTACATGTTTTTAGTAAATATTATAAAAGGTTATTAACTTTTTCTATTTGTATGGATCATACTAAAAATACATACGACACGTTCAACAGACTCGAGTAGGATGAACCCTGGTAACATTAAAGTTTCATAATTTCTGAAATTATCCTTCCATGATTTGGTACACTCACATAGAGCTAATATAAATGAAAATTTTCTTTATTTGGATTCAATAGATTCTTAAAACTAGTACGGTGTCAAAGCTTAATCTTCATCTTCATTTTAAAATAGCTATCTACAATTCGGTCAGTATTAAGAAAAGCAATATGAGCCTCAACTACTTCTGAAAAATGCTCCTTCGAAATCTATCTAAATCTACAAAAAAATGGTTCTAAAGTTACAAGAAAGTTTTTGGGCATTCTTTAAATTGAATAATGGAGACTTTTTTACCTATTACGATGTCTCTTTCTCTTTCACTGTTCTCGACATATTTGTAGTAATTATTTAGACGTAATTAAATTTCTGGCATGAAAATGTTGAACTAAATGTAACATTATGTTCTTTTAAAATCCCATTTCTAAGTTCTTCGACAGTAAATTCAATGCGCAGAACATTGTCATCACCCCTGCGTAGGTGTGTAATAAATAATTAAACGTCAGCTTGTTTTATTTTATTTTTCATGTTACTTGTGGAATTTTCCATAATTTGTATCAACTGTATTAATTTAACATGGATATATTTATTATATTTATAGTCCAACAAAAATATAAGTATAATTAAATTAATATTATTTAGGTATTTAGCAATAAAGATATATACTTTTAATATTTATTAACATAAGAAATTACATAGTTTATTACACGTATATTGATGTCATTTTTTGATCATGCTAATATACAAATGTTCGATAAAATTAAGTAATCAACACTTTAAATCGCAAATTATTGTAGAATCTACTAAAACAAGTACCCACCTCATCATATCACATTTTATTATATGCTTTATGTAGCATATAATAAAATGTCAGATTTTATAAAAAAATATGTGTTAAAAAATCATCTTTTGTGCAAAAACATAAAACTCTATTGTATTTGAATACATAGATTTTCCGTCAAATCTAATGTTAATTCGTGGGAAATTGGTCAGTTAATTAGCGTGATGTTTTGTTTTGCGACAAGCATGCATTCTAATTGTAGCATCCGCTCTTAAAAGTTGAAAAAAGTCACACGCCTATCGACTCAATTCACTCGTACTCATTGATGTCACATATTATACAATACTTTTGAGTAATAACATTAATCAAGTAAGAAAATATTGCACTTGCTGATGGTGTCATTTGGTATCCGTTTTATATGGAGGATATCCGCCCTGCCGCGTCGCGCGTCGGTGCAAAAGTGAGCAAAAAGAAAACAAAATGATTTGTGTCTGGTTTAATTAAAATGCCCCCTTTTGTTACACATAACAAATGAGCATACATAGAAAGTTTGACCAGATTACAACAAGGTATAATAAATTAAGTAGAGGCGTTTTAGAAACTATTGAAATAACTAATCAGAATTATATTACCTATATAATGATTATATTTTTGTTTTAAATATAAATCAAATGGTCGTTAGATGAAATATTTAAGTAACACGTTATTGATCGTACGGAAATGAGAATAATCAAGGGTTTTATCCCGGGTGCATCAAGTTTAATCGGTTAAACTGTGTACGTCACATAATTTTAAAAATTTTGCTTAGCAAATGACTTGAGTGTATAATAATAATTATTATACACGAAAGCATTTGCTCAAAAGCAAAATTTAAAAATTGTGCGACGTACACAGTTTAAGTGATTAAAATTGTGCACGAGGGATATATGTAAAGATTATTTCTAGAATAGATATCGTTATAGACAATAAAATGCACAGTTTTTATTTTATTAATTTTTATTTATTTCATAACAATTATAAAGTACAAATTACATTGAAAACTTGTTTTTTTTTAATAAAGAGAATTCAAATTAATTACTTTTCGTTGCGTTAGTACAATTGATAAAAAAATTACATTTTTGATATACAATTTGATCTTGTTTTTCTTAATTAATGTTTTGAATAGTAGTATGTTCTGATGTTGCCTTAGAAGTGCTTCGTTCATTCTGTATTTCATTTGGATTACATCTTAATTTATTTAAATGATGTAGGGCATCTATTTGCAAATACGGTTTTATGGAATTTGCACTTTCATGGCCGGTTACTTTGATAAGCTCTTGCTCCTGAGTTCCATTCTTTATTAAGTTACTGACAGCTGTGGCTCGATTGGATTGATTAGTTATTTTTACAGTTGTTGTATCTAATCCGATTCTTGCAGCTGATTCCTTTGTCCATTTGGACAGTTCATTTTTTCCAATCCGTGAATTTTTGTACCAATAGGAATTTTCGTATTTATTCCAGTACCTATTGCATGTCAGAAATAAACGAGATATTGTAATATTGGTACCCCTCTTGGATAACAGTTGATTATATAGCCTTAGAAGACAGATCGGCATTAATTTCATTAGGCATTAACCATTTAATATCGGCGCATTCCTTGTCACCTCCTTGAGTGGTCTTACTGATCACAGGGTTATATTCTAATCATCTTAAATGGCAAAAAATACTTAGTTAACAGTCGCAAATAAAAAGTGAGCTGTATTTTTGCTGTTGCCTGTCCTCTGTTATCAATTTCTTCTTTAAAGTGATTTGTTACGACGTGTTCTCCGTCTCTCCAAGCGAGCTCAACTACGATAATATGGAAAAGTTTTTTTACAGTCCTTCAGGAGTGTTTTCATTCCAAAGCATTATCATTTTTTTATGATCTTCTGAATCTAACGCAACTGAAGAGGCTTTACTTTTCGTGATATTTTTCTGTAAATATCTTCTTTTAACATTAAGAGCACCTCTAGCACACTTAAATTGAATATCCTTAAATGGATCGAAAATGACGCTGTATTTTAAAAATACAATTCCTAAAGCATTTTTGCAGTTATATTCCAATTGGTTTTTATCACATTTTCCTTATAATCTGTACAATCTCTTTGTCTCAGATTGAAAAACCAGTCTTTAAGTACCAACGCAATATAATCTATGGTTGTAGTGGCTTCAAATTGGTATCCTGTTTCATTACAAAAATCAGTAAGTTGTCCCCATACCGATTTGTGCGTTTTTGTTGTGTTAATAAGATCGCTTCTTAGGATTTCTTTGTCAACTTCGGAAAGTGAAACATTTCCGAAACGAGTACTTTATTTGCTTCCATTTGACGGTGTAGGTAAGTGTAAATGACACTGACAATTCAAACTATCAGAATTGTTAAGTCGGTGAGTATCGCATTGCAACGACAGGCCAAAGCTTACTTAACATGTCAAAAATAAATGAACAGCTAGGTAAAAAATAACACATTATTTTTGCAAAATAATCACTAACTTAAACAAGTCACGTGGTACAAATTTCATGTTTCTTATTGGTTAGATTTATGATGAGGGAAATAATCAATAGAAAATATTTCCAAGAGCGTGATTTGATGGACATTTTTTTCACGTACAACTGGATAAAACCCATGGAGAAATCATCAAAACTTTTTTGGCAAGTTCTCGCTGATAATAACACTAATGTTTTCTTTTTTTTTTTTTCAGTGTGCCAAGGGTTGCAAATTGTGGCGTCAAGCGCTGAGTCTAACGTGTCAAGAAACATGTGTAAGTATATTTCCATCTATGTGATCTATCAAAAAAATATTATTTATTACATGTTATTTAATATGTAAAATTATTCTTGTATTTTCATTTTCTGTAGATTTTTTTTATACTTAGTCATAACGACTGCAATGTGACAATTTTTTAAAACAGTCAGTAAAATATAAAAAAAAATAATCCAACATGGAACCTAGAATGTTAAATTTAGACGTTTCAAGACAATTTTTTGAAAGATAAAAAAAATTTTACATGTACAATTTCAGTGGTGTTAATATTCTGCTTTCACTATTACTACCATACTTATTTAATTGTAGAGTCCTACAAAAGTTATGTTCGGACTAAAATCTCAGTTTGCTATGCATTTATTTTATAATGTACATATTAGCCAGTCATATATAAGGATAATTGGCAGCGCTTAAATTGTGTTCAACCACCAGGTGGCGAAACTGAGTTGTCTTCAACCTTCGACGATAAAACTTATGCTTTTATGGTCGAAGTCTTCAACCACCAAGTGGCCAACACAAACACGTTCAACTCACCTTTTCTATCAATCGAATTAAGAGTTCATTTGGAAGCTGAAAATCTTAATACAACTTAATTTATTAGGAATTACATAGACATAGTGAATGATAAGTGTATCCCTCTGATGGTCAGTGCTACTACCCATCAGACATCATTGATGACTTAGTGACCGATAGCGACCTGCAAAGCAGGTACCAAGAGCTGTGACCTCTAACCCTGATGGGTTAACTATATACTGACAGGAAACAACTACTCAGCGGACAAACACCCCGACCTGCATTGAATTAAACCTGCAAGTCTTATTTCGTAGCTAAAATCATTTGTCAATTCCTCACTAGACATAGACCAGTTTCGAACTTTGTTATGTTCTCGTCAGTATACCATAAGTAATGGGAAAGACAAGTAGTAATAGCAAACCAGGCTAGCCTAAAGCAAACTAAGCAAGACAGACATAGTGAGGTTTAATTCAATGCAGGTCGGGGCATTTGTCCGCTGAGTAGTTGTTTCCCGTAAGTCTTATTCAGGTATTGCATAGTTTTCAATTTACTCCCTCTAATAACGATAGCTGTGCCATCTATTATGAACTAATGAACAATAAAGAAATCGCTGCCAAAAGTTCCATATGAGTAGCCAATATGTATATTATAAAAATAATATTATGTGGCTCAGTGGTCTAGAGGTAACGTACTTGCCTCGAAACTTCGGGGTCCCGGGTTGGATTCCCGGTCGAGGAACTGGGATTTTTTCTGTGAGAGAGATTAATCGTAGTATACTCGGATATTGGGTGTATGTCCATTGTCTCTAAATGTGTAGCCCGCTCCCACACAAGGTCATTCCAGACCTTCAGGGATAAAGGGGGTTGTAATTTCATGTGGTGTTATTATTATTATTAAATGTGCTATGCTAATCTCAATTTACAAAAAGGTTGAGAATCTGTGTTGCTGGCATTATTAGAATATGTAATTCTCTCGAATATGCTGCCTGTAATCTAGATCAAATCGGACACCAAATATTTCACAGCTTTATTAAAAAATGTTAGTGTCAACTCTTCCTTGACCTTCTATTATCCAAATATATATTGCAACCTAACTGAACTCATTTAGATTCTTCAATGATTCATAACATTTCTGATGAAATAGAAATGTGTGATTGTAATCAAATAATCAAAAGATGAATAAGTGTTTTAAAATACAAATAATTACAAATAAAATACCAATTGAATAGTGAATATCAATTCGGTTTTGATAAGCCGATAACTACTGGATATGTTTTTATCGTGTTAATAAAAATAACAGTTGAAATCAGCTTAGGAGTCATCTTTAATTCCAAAATTATCACAAAAATAGAGAACCTCTAAATAAAATACCACTCATGGTGATGATAATACATTGACAAAATCTAATGTGTAACACAAAATATTATTAATGAGTATCACGTTCATGAATATATACAGGCAGAAGAAGAGACATTTCTTAAAGAGTTGCTTTACATTTTGTATTAAACGTATGAGAAATTAGTCATTTTGCGCTAATTTCTTAAAAATATATATTCCTACCGTATGTATATAAGGGATCATTAGTATGGTGGTACAGAACAAACGATAAAACAGCAAAAAACAAGTTATCGAAAGTGCAACGGTTAACATGTTCCGGCATCACAGGAGCAATGAGAATCTGAACAGCAGCAATGAAAGCCTTGCTCAATTTGCTCCCTTTACATATGCATGTAAAAAAAGGAAGCAGTCCTAAGCGCTCAAGGGCTGCAATCAAAGAAATTCAAAGCAGGAGATCTAGTTGGACATCTGAGTATTCTGCATGAATTTTAGTTTTAATGACCAAACCCACTAACACAATGCCAGTGAGACTCGAATTTCCGCGGATAATTGAAGTGATAATAACTTATCGCCAAATAGAGGACTCAAATTTGAAAAATGACCTCTTATCTGATATACAGATGAATCAAAAATGGAAAACGGAGTAGGGGTAGGAGTATGTGGGCCAAGATGTAGGCTATTAAAAGTCTTAAGCCAAACTCCCACCATTTAATCTAATCTAATGTACATAAGTGGCCAGCTCATAAACTAGTGATTTATGCCAGTGCACTTGGTGTAGTCAAGTGCACTTAATGATAGTTTTGTCTTAAAGAAAGTTTTAAAAAATCTTCAAGAAGTTATATCAAAACTAAATTATCATTTAGTCTTTATTGGCCCTGGAATAGGTTGGAACCCTTGATGAAGAACCATATGGACTCTCACCATTGTGATCAACACAAAATGGCGAGTTTTAACTTTCTAGTCCATCGGCTATTAAGCTTCCCCCTCAATAAGGAGAGGTTTGCAAAAGAAAAGGCTTTGATTAAGGATATAGGTGCGAGTAATGGATATTCTGTAAGTTTAATTGATAAAATAATTAAGAAACGAAAGTTTGAAGAGTCGCTTTGAAATTCCTCGACCTTTCAAAATGAAAGAGAAAATCCGAAATTTGTATCGATTCCATTCGATCTTCGATTCACCCGTGGTATTGGTAAGATTTTGAAAGATGTAGGTATGACAATGGTTCATTCATCGGGAAACAAAATACAACAACTTTTAGGCAATCCAAAAGACAGAATTGAAACAAATGAAAAGTTGGGAATTTACGAAATTAGCTGTAAGGACTGTAATCAAAAATATGTTGGACCGACTAGACCACCAATTCAAACTAGAATCAAAGAGCATATGGCCCATCTCAAATATGGTAGAACAGATAAGTCTAGTCTAGCCCAACGGGGGTGAAATAATTCTCCACTTTTAGTATAAATTCACGTTCATCTTGAATCGAGTCTCGAGTTAAATGTTTGTCTTTCGATTAATTTATGATTGTTTTAATACGAATATTTTCGAATAAAAAAATTCATGGTTAACGTACGTGTTATCACTTCGGCTACTTTAAATTAAGGAACACGTAAAATGAAGAATTTATTTATGTTTTTCGGCCAAAATATACTATTTTCTTAGAATTCTTATGTCTTATCCGGTTTACGTAACTAGATTTTCTATATCTATATCAGGGATGCAAAATTTTACGTACTCAAAATCTTTTCTAGTTAAAAATAGCCAATTTTAATAATGTTGTTACATGTGATTCTAATATGTAATGTTAATTTTAGGAATAATAGAAAACATAAAACAAATGAATTCCAAAATGGAAGCACAAATATATTCTTTTACTGTTCGAGATTCACTGTTTATCAATCTTACGATATAATCATCCAACAAAGTAGTTGTTGAAAAAAATTATTTATGATTTTGACTCTTTGAAGAAAGTTGCAGTCTTACTATAGTAAAACTGACGCACTGGATAAAAAACGAAAGACTTATAGGAAACAACTGCTCGGCGGACAGAAGCCCCGACCTGCAATGAATTAGTCACTAAGACATCGATGATGACTGACGGATGGTAGCACTGACCACTAGAGTGGTACATTTATCACTCACTATGTCTGTCTTGCTTAGGTTGCTTTAGGCTAGCCTCGTTTTCTATCAGTATTTGTCTTTTCCATTACTTATGGCATACTGACGAGAACATAAAAAGTTCGAAACCGGTCTATTTCTAGTGAGGAATTGACAAATGATTTTAGCTACCAAACAAGACTTCCAGGTTTAATTCAATGCAGGTCCGGGCTTCTGTCCGCTGAGTAGTTGTTTCCTATAAGTCTTACTCAGTATATAGTTTAGCCCACTAGGGTTAGAGGTTACAGCTCTTGGTACCTGCTTTGCAGGTTGCTATCAGTCACTAAGACACTGACCACCAGAGGGGTATACTTATCACTCACTATATAAGCCTACAAGTTTCAAGCAAGTCCAATGAGGCTTAAAATATACTTCCACAAGAACAAATCGAATTACGTAAAGAACAATTAGTAATTTAATAGGCATTTTAAGACAAAATATGTCTGAAGTAGAATTGTTCAAAACTAATTGAGTTTATACGAACTACCGCCATTATTTCCAGCGGCAAGAGATATATAACAGTCAGTCATATTGGAAATGTTCGGGATTGAACAAGAAAATATAATTTGTATCTAATAGAAATGTTTTCTACAAACAATTTACTAACACTGAACCATATCATGGGCTAATGCTAATTTATTTTTAAGTCGCCGAGAAAAAAAAAGTACCTACATATTTTTTTAAATTTTTGTTTTTAAGGAGCGCATGAATTTTTAAGAACTATCTGACCAATGTTTTACAGCAAACTTAACATCGTTGACAATTTTAGCCCACTATGAGTCCCAATATATCATTATATATCGTGCATGGATCAAGTGAGCGTAGAACTACGTTTATTTGCATTTATGTTTACTTCATTCAATACAAAACGTCTGCTCAAAGCATTTGTGTGTGCTCTTTAAGTTTTAATATCGTACTTATCATAAAGCAAGTATGGTTTTATTATACTCTTCAGATACTCTGAGTAGAGATTTGGACAATTCATTAAAACTTGAAAGTTTCAATAGTAGTTTTAAAAAGACGCATGTAGGCCCTTCTTTAGGTGGGCCTTTGTGCTCTTATAAGGGTTTTAAACCAGTTTTATGGAGTTCTTTCAGACTATTTACGTTTATTAGTAGTCTTAGAAATAAGCTTTGAGGATATCTCGTAGAGCATTTTAAAACTAAAATTGTTACTTGGGTATCTATGTATATTATGACATGGTCAGGGATATGGGGCTACAAATCTCTGAGAAAAGTCGATTAGCCTCCATTAATGTTAATATAAACGCCAAAATGTGTAATTTCAAAAAGATGAGTAAATTTAAAAAATCTCAACAATTTATTTATAAAGTAATCATACATTTAACTAAATGGTTGTAATTTTTTTTTGCAGAATGGTACCACTGAAAGACTAACCCCAAAAGAGCTGTATTGTGTGATGGGATGCAATGATGCCATGACAAAATATTTTTCGCAGTTAAGAAGTCTTCTAAGGGTTCCCCCGCGCCCGCTCTCTTGGCTGATTCTTTAAATGCAACTTCTCTCAAATTAGAATGGAACTTCCCAGAAGCCAGGAGAGCAGGATTAAGTTGTCACGTTCAGTGGAAATATGAGGAACTCTCAGCGTCGTGGCAGTATTGTCGAAACATTACATGGAATCAACAGAATAATATATTTCTTGTGGAAAATTTGCAACCATATACGAAATATAGAGTAAGCTTCAATAGTTAAAAAACTGTAACAATAGAATTTAATTAATTTTAGATCATGTTCTTGTGTGACTATACAGTCAGCCCTGATTCAACTCGTAGAGGTGTTTAAGCCCAAGTACCACACCGAGTTTCCAGCAAACATTTCGAGCTGTAATTTGGTCATGCGACTAAATTTCAAATTGTAATTTGGTCACGCGACCAAGCTACAACTAGAAATGTTTACTGGGCAGTAATTTGTTCAGGCCAACGTTGTGACAGCTGTAAAAACGTTGGAGCGACCGAATTACAACTCAGTGGGCTACTTGAGAGGAAAGCAAATGATGTACGTGTAGATCTTTTATGTGGAGTATCGATGACGGTTCTCAATACACATGTAATGAGAACTTGAAACCTGGCAAAGGCATAATCCACACACGTCATTATTTGCTTTCCTTTTAACGAAACAACGCTCGCTGTATATAAAACTGTAGTATATCAGTTACTAAATACATGAATAATATGATTCACTTTTAATTTTATATTAAAATCATCATCATCATCATCTCGACAGCACTTTACGTGTGGTTTATTAAGTGTGCTGATGTACTGCCAAGTGCAGTTTAACGAATGCAATAAATTATTTTACATAAAAATGTTAAAAAGCATGTTAAAACCTTGCAATGATATTTACATTTTTGATTCATTCTAAGGCTTGAGATGATGTCATAAGCCTAGTATTGTTACAATCATAAACCAAATTGTACAAAATATTATCTTCACCTTCTATTCAGTTACACTGCTAATTCGCAGTATGCATTGAAATATTATTTTACTATATTCGTATTTTATATTCTGTTAAATAGTAAACTTTTAAATTGAAAATCTGCAGTGTTAATTTTCATTATTTTTAATCATTATATGGGAACGGTGAGTAACTTTCTTTTATTATTATTTCAGTTTCGAATAGCCTTAATTCTTGGGTACCATGGCCATCACGGCGATCCAATTGTGTCGTCGCCAAGTGTCGTGATCAGTACCTTAGCCTCTGGAATTCCAGCATCCCCGCCAACGAATGTACGGGCTACTCCAGTCGACTCTACAAGTATAAGCATCAGCTGGGAACCCGGTCCATTCCCGCACGGCCCCCCTCCTTTCCTATGTACTCCAAATTACCGATAACTACCCCGAGGTTCATTCAGAAGTCAAGGTGTGATAACAATCGACTAAATGTTAATATGAACATGTTGTGCCTTTGCTTCTTCTTCTGTTATTTTCTGTAGATAAACTTATATTGTTATGCAAAATATGCTCGTAGATCTTTGCTCAAGTTGAATATTTTACTATTTCTGTTTTGTTATGAAAATTTCGAAATAAAACGATATCTTTAAAGTTCAACGGCAGAAAGAATTGGAAAGTTTATAGTCACTTTAATTCAAAGACTAAATAAACATAAAGAAACCCAAATGTTACTAGGAAAGAGCAAAAAATATACTGAAAGATCTGTAAAATTAATAAATAATCGAGTTCATGATTAGGACTCGACAATATAATGTACCTACCCAATTTAAAACAAATTTTTTTAACAAAAAAATGCAGTTTGTTTTGTTTTAATATTTCAAATGATTATTGAGGAAATTGAATTTTGGGTACGTCATGATATCGGCTGAATTCAGAGTTTAATCAAATTCGGATATATAACAATTTTGCGTCCCAAGTAGACATAATTGTGTCCTTTGATTGTTCCCTCTTGTAAAAGGTAATCAAAGCGATCGAGGTGAAAGGCCGGCCGAATGTGAAGTTTTGATGAATCCTGATGCAGATGAAATATTTTTTCAAGAACAGGGCATTAGTATGCCTATTCGTTTTAAACAGAGCGAGATGAACAGCTCGCCCCTGGTGAAAAGTTAGGAGACAGGGGTATGTTTGAAAAAACTCTGATCAATCAAACCTAGGAATTCTTGTCTGTCTTTTGTAATAAACGGGATCTCAAAACAAATTCAATTAAATAATCCATAAATTATTTCAGAAAATTTTGAATAAATTATAGTTCAGTTTCAAACTATATTAGCTACGATCTTAATGCAATTTATTTTTGCGGCATTTTTACATAGTAAGTGTTAATAACAATTACTAAGTCACATTTTATTATTTTGCACTCTTTTGTAGATTTTAACATACTGCTTTTATGCTTCACATTCTTTACTTTATAGTCTAGCTCCAAAAACCAAAGAATGTAAAAAATCAATTTTGTATATGACTTCGAAGTCATTATCTATATTACTAAAATCATAAAAAATAAATCCTAATTATCAGATTTAATATAAAACAGATCTGACCCAGTACGTTTTCCTTTCCAATTCCTATTATTTGTTGTTAACGTTCACTAATATTCAAGCGTATTTTACTAAAGGCATGAAGTTCTTGGGTTTTCTCGCTTTTTAGCCTACCTATACTAAAACCTTTATCATATCTTAAATACTAATCAATGTTTTTTTGTCAATGTTATCTCTAGTTTTAAGAATTCGAACGAAAGCAAATATTTTCTATTAGGAAGTGATAATAAGAGAATATTAAATAATTTCATTCGAATTTTTAAAGTACATCTAATCAATCAAATACCACTTTTTATTATTTGTAAAAAACTGTTAACACCTAAAAGCTTTTTAAAAATAATTTTACATTTTATTATTTATTTTGTGTAGGATATACCACCAGAAAACTCATTTTACATGGTTCGTAATGTTAAACCATTAAGGAATTACACCATCAATATTCGTATGCGAAATAATTATGGTTCTGGTCCAGCTGCAACAACCATAGTCTCTACGCCGGCTGAACTACAGAGTAAGTTCTATTACAGAATAAAAAAACTTATTCCAAACTCTGATACTTGATTGTAAAAAATTGAAGATTTGCCTCGATGTTAAATTACGTGATTTATTCATTCATTTATTAATAGAATTGGAATATTTATTTTAGGTGAAACCACTATTTGACCTACATTAAAAATATGTTTGCCCCACGTTGGGCGCCAATTATAACAATGAAAATTTTACACGTAATCTTGAGTCTGAGCGTTAAAATTAATCAGCTCCTACTATTTGGGCTCGTTTAAATATTTACATTTAATATTACACTTATGAGACGTGGATGAATCTACATAAAATCAAAACCCTTCTAGGTAAAGTAATTTTAGTAGGCACACACCTTGAACAGTTAAAAATTAAGATACAGGATGACTGTATTATGTTGGTTACAACATACTAGGGTAACGCAGTGACGTTACGACGTCTGAGAATAGTTTGATTTATACCAATATGTGCAAATTTGTTTAGACAATGATTTTCTATTAATTAATCAATTCAGTTACAGCTTCGTGTCTTCTCTGACCAAAAAAGACTTCGTAAGCCTTTATTTATATCTTGTATGAATTAATTTTTTCGTTCATAATCTTCCAATGACTTTGCTACGATTTTAATTTATAATGAGAGCTTGTGTTTTCTCAAAAACAAACCGACTACGTGAGCAAAATATTGACTATTAATATTTAAAATTTAAAATACTACAAAAATAGATATGTAGCCCCGTCGCTCGTTTAATGTCTAAACAGATTGAGCATATTTTCATTTTGGTGTTTTATATTTAACAATGAGCGCGAGGAAGACACTATAATGATAATTATAAATATAGAATAAGGACAGAAACGGCCATGAAATCAAGTTATACGGGTGGGATATGAGTACGACCCCATACACTTCCCAATTGGGGGTGGACGTAGTCAAGCTTTTTTATAATCTAATATGACGTATAAACAGGAAATTGCCATAGCAACTATTTAAATAACTACATGAAACACCGATAATTATTTATTTGATGGTTATGCCCTTCGACAATTGGGAAATATGTGGGGTTGTACTCATATCATCCTATTTAATTTGATTTCTTGACCGTTTCTATCCTTATAATTATAAGCATTTTATTGTCTTCCTCGCGATCATTGTTAAATGTAAAATGCCAAAATTGAATTTTGCTCAGTCTGTATAGGAATATGTGGAGGCTGGATAAAACTGTGATGTTTATTTTTAATTTTAGTGAAAGATACTCAGCAACCTGTGTTAATTCTGGGTACTGAATACAGCGTATTTGAACTGGCTCATATTCTTGGAGAACCTATTAATTTATATAGAAGTAAAAGTCCAACTAAGAGGTAAACATACTGATATAATAACTGTTCATATATTTTTAATACTGCTTTATCTAGGTATTGGCATCCACATAAGCAAAAAGCTAATTTTCATAGCTGACACAGACGGGTATGTTTCAAAAATACCAATGGAGCAAGACTCAAAGAATAAGATTCACATACTCAAACCACAAAATTTAGATTTTATACCATTGGATATAACAGTGGACTGGCTCAACGATCAACTCTACATTTTGGGCGAAGTGAAATACCAAATCTCAAGATATATAATTAAAAGATGTAATCTTGACGGTGAAAGTCTCACAGTGGCTTATGCTGGTCTTAGTAAAAAGCCATTTTCGATTCAAATTGACCCTTTTTAGTGGGTAAGTTATTTAACCTTTCATTACCTCATTATTTCTAGTGTATTATTGATAGAGAATCAGAGGGAAAACTCTCTGGGTAAAAGCAATTAAGAATGACTAGCTAATATTTAAAAATCTTTGTTAGATTATGAGTGAGAGCTTACCAAAAGAACTTATAATTTGTACTGCTAAGTTATTTATTTCATACTGGGAAGTTGGAAAACAAATAAAATTAAAAACATATTTATATTTTATGAGGGAAATAATTACCAGATTTGATCTTCTAGCAAAATTTTATAGCGTTTAAAAAACTTTTTTTTAGTTCTAAACACCCTTTTATTATATCAATTATATATTGCAGTTACTTATTCTGGACAATACAAGATTATAATATGGGTGGATTATACCGTCTGGACATCTCCGATATTAGTAATGGGATTAAACACGAAGTAAAAATTAAAAGAATATTAAATGAAACAGAGTTGGGTGCGTTCACTGTTGATTACACATATTTCACGCTCCTAGTTTCTTATCAGAGACAAAATACGATTATGTCAGTGTCACTAGATGGGTAAATATATTTACTGACTGGGCGTTAATATTTATTGACATTCAATCATTTATTTGTAGTACTGCCATCTCAGACTTACGACCAACAGTAACAAACTCCCAGTTACAAAAAGTAATTTCTTTGGCAACTGCTAATAAAAAATTCTATTGGACAGATGGGATTGATGTTTTCAATGAGGAATATCATAAGGCATACGACAGTTATTTTCATAATACTATTCCCCATTTAACAAACGGTTCTTACAAGAAAGTATTTATAAACTTACAAAGCTCTCAACCATGGCCTATACCCATTAACCCTCCGACAAACGTTCAGGCCATATTTGGAAGAAATATTGCAAAAACTAGATGGCAGCCACCACACTTGCTGGGCGTTCAAGGTAATTTCCTAAAATTCACAACTGTATTTTCTTTACTTTCATTAAACTTAACGTATTTCAGGCAAAGGAGCTTGGCAAAATTGGTCATATGAAATTTCAATCACAGAAGTTAACTCAAAAGAGGTAGTCTTTCATAAACACGTCAACACTACGTTTTTCACAATAAACGATTTAAAAGAAAACTCTGAATATATTCTAAAAGTAGCAGCTTATACTAAATTTGGCAAAGGTCCTTGGTCTTCAGAATTTCGAGGCAGTACTTTGAATCGATCCAAAAATCCAATTATTTTATGGTCCGCAGCAGAAGGACTTTTAAAATCTAACGCAGCCGGAGAAAATGTTGAAACAGTTATTCACAAGATCAGAATGAGAAATTTACATGTTACCGATATTACTTGGTTCAAAGATCAGATTTATTTAGTGACAAACGACTCCCGCGTATACTGGCATAATTTAACATCGCACAAGCAAGATCGTCTTAGTGATATGGACTCAATAGGAAGTATTGCGATCGACTGGATAGGCATGAAATTATACTGGTCAAACACCAAACAGCAACTGGTTAGTATACTCTATTTTTTAGCATATGCATCAAATCATAACGTCTTAAACTCGAATAAGTAATTGGACAAGTGATGTATTGTTAACAATACATTGTATTACAATTTGTGGTCGCGGATATCAAATAAACAATCTTTGTTAGAGTCAATTTGCGTTAACATAACATAACTTTTTCGGTAGTACTTGAACGGTCAGTTAAAAATTCTCACTCGTAGACTGCGAGCTATGTCTCCACTTTTAAACATAGAGATCGAGAGCTAGGTACAATAAACCGAAAACAGCTGATGTTTGAAACATCAGAAGGGTTATTTTACATAAATTATGTAAGAAAATGTGAATTGCGACCAGAAAATTTGCTATAAAAATAGTTCTGTTTGTAGTTATTATGTCGACATTATACATTATAAATACAGTGTGGAAATTAAGTAACGCATAAATTCAGCAATTCCGTTGATATTAATTTTTTTGGAAAAAATCTCGAAGGGGTATAGCCATTTTAACTTCGGCAAATATTTTCAGTCTAATTTCAGTTTCTTATGTCATTTATTTTTTAAGTTATGACGTCATCGACTTTTTTTTTAAATGACAACCTATATTTTTTATTATTGATTTTGGTAGTAGATTTTATTCTGGTTCCGACCGTATAAAATTTTCAATATGTTATTATTTGAAAAAATCGAGAAAAACAGTCTTAAAGTTCAAATAATAAAAATTCATTAAATTGGGTAAATTTATCTAGTTGCCGGTGTATCACATTAGTTACGGCTGTCAGATTTAAATAATTTGTACATGTCACAATAGAATAAGTGTTATTACTTTGCTTTTTCTAAATTAGAAAAACTATTTTATTAATAAGAATGGTACAGTTGAGCGACAAACAGAGAATTGAAGTGTTAATAATGATTGGTTATGGCGACAGAGCTAGAACACATCAAGAAGTGTGTCATCTTTTAGAGAAAAATACCCGGATCAGCCCATAAATCAATCAACAATTAGTAGGATTGAAAAAAAAATTTCGGGAACATGGCGTTGTAAAGAATATTCCAAAAACTGGACGTCCGGCGACATTAAATGAAGATGCACAACTTTATGTGCTACTAGAAATTGAAAATAATCCACATTCAACTAGTAGAAACATTGCTTTGAACCACAATATAAGCCACACTACAGTTCAAAAATTCCACCCATATAAGGTGCACTTGGTTCATGAGTTGACAGAAAATGACTTTGATCGTAGGCAAGAGTTTTGCGAACAAATGATGGAAATTTGCAACCGCGATCCAATATTTTTCCAGCGTGTTTTATTTTCAGATGAAGCAACATTTTGTTTAAATGGCCATGTCAATAGACAGAATTGTAGATATTGGGCTAGGGACAATCCCCATTGGATGCAGGAAAGTCATACCCAATATCCTCAGAAAGTTAATGTTTGGGCAGGAATTATTGGTGACAGAATTATAGGTCCATTCTTTTTTTGAAAACAATTTGACTGGAGATAGATACCTGCAATTTTTACAGTTGGAATTGATGCCTGCATTAGCTGCATTATTCCCCAATGCAAATAACCCTGACCTACCAAATAATACCATTTGGTTACAACAAGAAGGCCCTCCGCCTCATTACGAAATTATTGTGCGACGCTACTTGGACCAAGTTCTCCCAGCAAGATGGATAGGGAGAAGAGGTCAGATAGAATGGCCGCCTAGGTCTCCTGATCTAACGCCATTAGACTTCTTTTTATGGGGGTACTTAAAAAGTAAAGCGTACAACAATCGACCCAATAATTTAGACGATCTCAGGCAAAGAATTCAACATGAGATTAGGTTAATATCGCCTCAAACTATTCAGAATGTGAGAAATGAATTTTATAATCGTCTTGGGTATTGTCAAATGGTACAGGGTAGTCAATTTGAACATTTAGTGTAAATGTAATTTAACAACTGTTATTTCTGTGCTTATTTTTGTGTTTGATGATATTGCTAGATTTTTTTCTAGTTAAGCAATTTAGTTTCTTTTTATACTAATGTTAGCCTCACGAAGTTATCGTTATTACTAACTTTGGATTTTAGCAGATAATAAATTTCTAGTTCGATTTTTCAACTATTTGTATAATTTCAAAATAAAAACGAATGTGCCGTCGATAACTTTCCGTCAAACTTAGGCAACTAGATAAATTTACCCAATTTAATGAATTTTTATTATTTGAACTTTAAGACTGTTTTTCTCGATTTTTTCAAATAATAACATATTGAAAATTTTATACGGTCGGAACCAGAATAAAATCTACTACCAAAATCAATAATAAAAAATATAGGTTGTCATTTAAAAAAAAAGTCGATGACGTCATAACTTAAAAAATAAATGACATAAGAAACTGAAATTAGACTGAAAATATTTGCCGAAGTTAAAATGGCTGTACCCCTTCGAGATTTTTTTCCAAAAAAATTAATATCAACGGAATTACTGAATTTATGCGTTACTTAATTTCCACACTGTATGTTGACACCAGTTATGTCAAAGGTTCAGTAGAATCCTCCGCTCTAGAATTATAATATCTGAATGTGTTCCACACCAATCACCCTTTTTATATTACCTAAAATCTCTTCTTGCAGATTATTCGTGGAAACTTAAACGGCACACAGCAGGAACCTTTACTGACAGCATTAGCAAAAGAATTGAACATAGATTCAATAAAGGCCTATCTTTATTGGTCTACAGGAATTAAAGTTGAATGCGCTCATCTCAATGGTGTGGACCGAATTGAATACCACGACGTACAATTCTTTTCAGGCAAACAAGGTAAAATAACGTACCTAGTGTTCATAGTATCTCTAATCTTCCATGACAATGTTGTAAACTATGTACACTTTATAGTATGTTTGTACTAAGTATGATCTGTTTTTTTTTGAAGTATTGTACTTAATAGGTAGTGTAATTACGAGTATGTTTAAACTATACAGTGTGTTCGTAAAGGTTTTTCAATAATTGTTGTCGATTTATTTTAATTTATAACATAAGTGTATCTGTAAAGCATATAATTGAAATTCTTACGATAATTGGGTATGGTGATAGGATGCGAACTCAACAAGAAGTATGTAATTTATTTAATAATAAATATCCAGAACGACCCATAACTACTCAATCGACAGTGAGTAAAATTGAAAAATTAGAGAGACTGGTACGGTGGAAGATTTATCCAAAACAGGTCACCCAGGTGTTGACGAGGATACAAAATTAAATATTTTACCGACTGTTGAAGAAAATGCACATACCAGCGTTCGCCAGGTTAGTCGTGATTATTATGTTACTAAAACGGCAGTACACACAGTATTAAAATTAGAAAAATGACATCCCTTTAAGATTCAGCATGTGATGATGATCCAGATCGGAGGATACAATTTTGTGAAACAATGATGAATATGTGCAACGGTGATCCTCTTCTAATAAAAAATATTATTTTCTCCGATGAATGCACTTTCAAATTAAATGGTGAAGTGAATCGTCAGAATTGTAGATACTGGGCAAGGGAAACCCCTCGAGGGAAGCGGTAGCAGCACACGCAGTATCCACAATAGGTGAATGTGTGGGCGGGAATTGTAAGAAATAGAATCATTGGACATATTTTTTCGATGGAACTGTAAACGGACCGGCATACCTCCAATTTGTAATGAGCTATTTCATCCCAACGTTATTAAATTTATTCCCCAGTAGAATTAATCCTCGAAATGTTGACGAAAGACTGTGGCATCAACAGGATGGTGCGCCCCCCATTATCCAGCAGACGTTCGAAAGTATATTGACCAAATATTTCTGAACAGGTAGATTGGTAGACGTGGACCCATCGAATGGCCACCAACGTCACCAGACCTCAATCCATTAGATTATTTTCTGTGGGGCCATCTAAAAAATTAAAGGATAAAGTGGGCAATTAAAATTAATAATCGACGTATCCGAGGATTCTTTCTAAATATTTTTGGTTTAAGAAATAATGAATTTATTCCATACTTTACGGACAGACTGTATAACTGGAACAGTATGCATTGCAGATTCTTAAGACAGTAAAATGGATATGATGTTAATTACATGCATAGTATAATACTTCAGCTAATAGGCCCGTCCGTCGTGACGTACGATTTGATAAAAAAAAATAACATTTAGTAGTAGATAAGTTTCGGACTGCATACAGTCTTAGAAATTGAAGTTCAAAATTCATCTACTACGAGAAAGAACAGCACTGTTATAATTTAACTGATCTTTGTTGTTATATTAAAATTTCTTAGTTATGGGATTAACTTTGGATATGGACCAAAAATTTGTATACTGGATAGTAAGAGGATCAGAAGGGTCCAACCTCTATAAAGCACCAATGCAAGGTTATTGGGATAAAAAGCTTTCCGTTGAAATAGTATCTAGTTTACAAAAACCTAATATGCAAGGGCCGCTTTGCTATTTCCATAAGCGCTTACTCTGGTTGCAAGACGATAAAAATGCCGCCATCAGTGATTTATCTGGCAAAAATATTGCTACTATAACTGGAAAAAGTATATGGGGTTTAAATATGGTATATGTTGTGGATTCTTCGTTGCATATGCTACCAGGTATAAATTGTAAAACATGTTTCAGATTTTTTTCAATACTACTTATTAATTTTTCAGATGATATTAATCCATGGGTTGATATCAATGTAATACCAGAAATGACAGACAAAACTTCAGTAAAAGTTATTGGTTCATCTGAATCTTTTAATGTCACTTGGAATCCAATAAACAATGTTAACTATGGAACGGTATTCTACGAGGTACAAATTGACAGTCCATTTAAAAATGACTCAACGGTAAATTGCCCAATTATATAAAAACAAAACAATAACATTTCTTTCTGCAGATTATAAACACAACAACGCCTTCTGTAAAATACTGGTGTGAAGTCACTCCATTTACTCCATTAAATGTGACTATAAGAGCATTTACATATTGGGGAACATCACCTCAAGTTCGAGCTGAAATATTTTCACCGCCATCAACTCCATCGGCCCCAATAAATCTAAGGGCCTATGTTATTTATGAACATAATCCTCCACAAGCAGATAATTACGTATCTATCATATTTAGATGGGATTTCCCTTTATATCCAAATGGCGTTCTACAAGGTTTTAAATTAAGATGTTGGTATATGGAAAACGATGTGGAAATGGATATATGTGAAAATGTGATTACAATGGCGAATGAAACCGAATATAAACTGACAGAATTGGAGGATTACGAGATATACTATTTTGAGGTATTATGGCTGATTAGAAGTAGAATTTAGTAGTAATTCGTAATGAACATTTCAAATTAAAAAATAACATACTAATAATAACAATAACTATTTTAACACTGTTTCCAGGTTCAAGCTTTTACAGAAATCGGTTCTGGGACTATTTCAGATTCAATATCTGTGGATTCCAGTCATGAATGGCCACTTCCTACACTTCTGATTGCCTCTTCAGATTCCATATTTATTGATGATATCGACACAAATCAAAGTTATCCTCTAATAGATGGCATAATTACTCCAGTGGAACTTAGTTATCTTATGAAAGAGAGCAATTTATTCTGGATAAACAAAAAACAAGAACTAATTATGTACAATTTTCTTACATTGAACCAAACAAAAATTTTTGACATCACCGGAAAGCCCAACGGATTAACCCTCGACTGGTTAGAGAGAAGTTTGTATTATGTTGAAACTCCCAAAAATTTACCTGGATCTTTAGTGTACAAAATCGATTTAAATCATATTGATAAAAAAATTATTAAAAACATCGAGGTATTATATACTGCTTCTAACATATCTAAAATTGAAGTTTCTCCATTTTCAAAAAGATTGTACTGGGTCGAAACGACTGACGGCATTAGATATAAACTAATGCAAAGTAATACCGATGGAAGCAACATAAGACCATTTTTTTCTCAACATAATCACAACAAAAGAGATTTAGACGATTCTGCAAAGCCCTGTAATTGTCCTTTCATTCCAGAAGTGGGACCATCATTTACAATTGATCATTCAGATACAAAAACCAAACCATTACTTATTTTTATTAATCCGTACACCTTAAACGTTGTTTCGACAGATAAAGATGGCTGCTTTTGTAATATTGTAGCAAATAATACCATAGTCAGTAACAGTTTTCCTTTAGATCGTATAAAATCAGATTTTGGAACTTTGTATTGGACGAATCCAACACAAGGTTTGCTTTATGCACTAAAAAGAAAGGAAGCCAATATACTAACAAAAGAAGTTAAAGTGTCTGACATTGTTATTTATGGACAACATATGCAACCATATCCCCCAAGAGAATGTCTTGGCCCGAAGCAACACGACAATTTTACTGTTTCTTTAAATTTCAAGTCGCCAAGTTCATTAAATATACAAATGCCAGATTTAATAATCCATGAAGATTGTTTCAATGTGTCAATGGCCACAGTTGCATATACAGTGTTTTATAGGATTTATAATGATGATAATTCAGACTGCTCCAAAATCAATTGCGACCAAATAGTTACTTTTAACAAAAATGTAGAAATAAGTGGATTGAAACCATTCACAAATTATATTGTGTCTGTAGCCGTAAGTAATCATTTTACTGAGACTGGTGAAATGCTGATTGGGCCTCCTAGTATATTTCAAACTGCCCCCGGTGGTAAGTAATTAAATCTTTATGATATAAAACGTACTTTAAAAAGTACCACTATTGAATTGATAGGAAACATAAAAAGTAATACTCTACTATCACTTTATTTTTAGCACCATCTGAACCTCAGAATGTTTCCGCACTGGTCCTAAATCCAACTTTAGCCAAAGTCCATTGGTTGCCACCGGAACAACTGAATGGGTTAATAGTTTATTATGAAATTCACTGGCAAACAGAGGGTGCCTTATCTGGAGTAAGGCAAAAAAGGTGAACAACCAGTTACAGATCTCCACTTTCAAAATGATACTGTACTTACAACACTCTTACATAAGTTATCCCCTAATGAAACATACACTGTTTGGGTCAGGGCTTATAGCGAGACCAATGAATCATCTAGTGACAGTGACAGAGTACAAATAACGACATATCCAGAACCTGCCAGTTTTATCCTGATAAACAAAACTGCTTACTCTCTGAAGCTTTCTTGGGACATCACTCAGCATGTTACGAATTATAGCGTTGAATATACACCAATCACGTCAAACGAATGGATTCAGATTGAAACGGAAGAAGTAAATAAAAACATTCTGATTAACGTGATTAACTTGAAACCTAAAACTCAGTACAAGTTTAGACTGACACTCCTATACGAGAACGATACTGAGTTGTACATTTGGCCATCGGATTCTAAGTTTATTTTTGAAACACTAGGTAAGTAAGTCAGATTTATACAAAACAACTTATTCTTCTCCATTCTTAATTTTCTGTAAAACTATTCTACTTATTTTTTTTCTGTTCGGTCTCCAACTCTTACCAGCTGCATTTGTAAATGCAAATTGGAATCCAGTTCATAGCGATCAGTTAACACTGACGTCGTTTTCCATAAAACACCAAAACACCATATATTGCACTCGACGCGCGTTTCGCCAACCAAGATGGCATCATTTGGAGATGATTAAAACTAACCTTATGCTAACAGTTTCATATATATATATATATATATATATATATATATATATATATATATATATATATATATATATATATATATATATATATATATATATATATATATATATATGTTATGGTTCGGTGAACTCATTAACCAATACGGCGGACAATATAGGATTGGCCCTCTGTCACTAATTATACTATTTTTACATTTTATAATTTCCAAGTTTTCAAATGCGATCAGCTGTCTAGTATTTGTTACATTCTTAATTAATCTTGAATTACAACTTTCTATTTTATGGTTGTTCTCAAACGCATGCTGGGCAACACTAGACTTGGTAAGATTTTTAAAGATATAGGTATGACAGTGGTTCATTCTTCGGGAAATAAACTACAACAACTTTGGGGTAATCCAAAAGACAAAATTGAAACAAATGAAAAGTCGGGGATTTACGAAATTAGCTGTATGAATTGTAATCAAAAGTATGTTGGACAAACTAGACAATCAAATCAAACTAGATTCAAGGAGCATATGACTCATCTCAAATATGGTAGAACAGATTAAGTCTATTGTTGTACAAATGTATCCCACATAACATTTCTTTACTTCTTAACGAATGCCATTATCACGTCTGTATATGAGCATAATTATATTTATAGGTGATAGGCCTAGTCCTCCTGGTATACCAATAATTCAGTATGTGAAACCGAATGTATATAAAGTGTGGTGGGAGGCCTCGAAAGACAATGGTGCTCCCATAGAGTTGTACAAGTTGGAAGGTAAAATACTTATTACTTACCGAAACAAACGAAGTACAAACAGGACATTGCCTTGGTTTAATACATCACCTTCTATTGAAATAGAAGATCCAGGATGGGAAACGTTTTATAATGGAACAGGTAATGCTAAGAATTGAAAAGACAAAATAGCTCCATCCGGCATACTTCTCTCCAAGTCACACTTATTTAAAGTATAATACAGCATGTTTCTTATTTTAATTGCACCTAAATGGTATATTAGAGACTTGTATTACAAATAAAATAGTTTTCTCTCAGCTTTGGTAATAATTTAAAAATGAACCATACAGTTTCGTACATAATTAGTATGAATAATGGTTACAGATACGTCCTGGATAATAAGTGGTTTAAACGAGAAACATAAATATGCATTCCGAGTTTCTGCGCTTAATTCTTATGGATGGAGTGATTCCAGTGAAGAGAGCAATGAATTTGATTTAAATGAGGCTGCTAGAATAGCAGAAAAACAGAACCCTATGAACTTAATTCTAATCGCCACAGGGGTACCAATTTCTATATGTTTCCTTGTTATAGCAGCCTCCTGTTACGGTAAGTTCTTTCAACTGCTCAATTTTTAAATCTGAATACTAATTCAAAAAATCAGTAATTTGTTCCGGCAAGGGAAAGCAGAAAAAGATTCAACAAGTGGTACCAATACCTAGAGCACCTGATGTTGAACTGGCAACTTTAAGAGAACTGCCAAGAAGAGGAATACATAACACAAATATTCTTTATGTTTCTGCACAACAAACTCCAGAAGAAATAACTTTGTTGCCACATATAAGAAGGTAACGAATATTATTGCTTGGGACGTTAAAAGCAAAATTGACATTAAAAATTTTACTTGCAGAGATCAAATAACTCTTACAAAATTTTTGGGGAGCGGTGCATTTGGCGAAGTCTTTGAAGGAAAAGCCAAAGGAATAGGAAACAACAATGTGGAAACAAAAGTTGCTGTAAAGGTAAATTGCTTTAATAAAAATGACAAGTAAAATATACTTTTTTAATTTTATAGACTTTAAAGAAAGGCGCTTCAGATCAAGAAAAAAGCGAGTTTCTCCAAGAGGCTCAGCTTATGAGTCACTTTAAACATGAACATATACTGCAATTGCTTGGGGTTTGCCTGGACAATGATCCGCACTTCATAATAATGGAACTTATGCAAGGAGGTGACCTTCTTACATATTTGAGAGATTCCCGCAATCCTTCCGTAAGTTTTTTTAAATATTATTATTATTGATTAACGTGTCACGAACGTTAGATCTGTTACTGGCACTGTAGATACCTCTCTATCGAAATAAAGGGCACTCCTGTTCACAAATTTGGTGAAATTGGTATTGTGATTTTCATGTTCTGTGCATATATTAGTCACACCACAATTCTATAATTCTGCGTTCTTAAAACGTTATTAAAATACTAGATTTTGCACCATTATTCTCACGTATCGTACATACAGTGTAGAAATTAAGTAACGCATAAATTCAGTAATTCCGTTGATATTAATTTTTTGGAAAAAAATCTTCAAGGGGTATAAGCGATTTTAACTTCAGCAAATATTTTCAGTCTATTTTCAGTTTCTTATGTAATTTATTTTTTAAGTTATGACGTCATCGACTTTTTTAAATGACAACCTATATTTTTTATTATTGATTTTGGTAGTAGTTTTTATTCCGGTTCTGACCGTATAAAATTTTCAATATGTTATATTTGAAAGAAATCGAGAAAAAACAGTCTTAAAGTTCAAATAACAAAAATTCATTAAATTGGGAAAATTTATCTAGTTGCCTAAGTTTGACGGAAAGTTATCGACGCGACGGCACATTCGTTTTTATTTTGAAATTATACAAATAATTGAAAAATCGAACTAATGTGATACACCGGCAACTAGATAAATTTTCCCAATTTAATGAGTTTTTGTTATTTGAACTTTAAAACTGTTTTTCTCGATTTTTTTCAAATAATAACATATTGAAAATTTTATACGGTTGGAACCGGAATAAAAACTACTACCAAAATTAATAATAAAAAATATAGGTTGTCATTTAAAAAAGTCGATGACGTCATAACTTAAAAATAAATGACATAATAAACTGAAAATAGACCGAAAATATTTGCTGAATTTAAAATCGCTATCCCCTTCGAGATTTTTTCCAAAAAATTACTATCAACGGGATTACTGAATTTATGCGTTACTTAATTTCCACACTGTATATCCTATTATTATTAGCAAACTCGACTACTCATATTTTTGGGATTTACGTAAACTAATGCTTATTAAACAACAGTTTCTGTTAGGCGTGAAGACTATATAAACATGTCAAAAATTTCCATATTATATTATATAGAATTTATGATTTTTTTGCAGACAAACACCCCTCCTTTAACTCTAATTGAACTACTAAAAATGTGTGAAGATGTATCAAAGGGATGCAGATACTTAGAGGAAATGCATTTCGTACACAGAGATTTGGCTTGCAGAAATTGTCTTGTTTCTTCCATTGAAACTGAAACGAGAATTGTCAAAATAGGCGACTTTGGCTTGGCCAGGGATATTTATAAAAATGACTATTATAGAAAGGAGGGTGAAGGACTTCTTCCAGTGAGATGGATGGCACCGGAATCGTTAGTGGATGGTGTGTTTACTAGTCAGTCTGACGTTTGGGCTTTTGGAGTGCTCTTATGGGAAATAATGACCTTGGGGCAACAACCATACCCTGCTAGAGCCAATTTAGAAGTTCTGCATTATGTTAGACGAGGTGGGAGATTAGGAAAACCTACAGACTGCCCAGAGGAACTGTAAGTAGCTAAAATAATATTTTACATATTTAACTACGCTTTTGCAACCTGGTGGATTCTATTATTTATAGTTCATTTTCGTAAATCACCCATGCTTTCAGGTAACAGCTACGTTTCAAATTTTACTTGCTTATACCTGGAATTTATATTCTATATTATTTTAAACGCTCTAAGAGACTTGTTTTTTTAACTTTCTAATGAGGCCATCTGCGATTAATAAATATTAACCGCTACTCGTAAACACAAAACTGATACATATTTATATAAAATGTTGCCACATTTTTTTCTACTAACAGAAGCAAAATTCACATTTATGTGTTATTAGTTTATATATGGAGATGGATAATATAGAATTCAGAAGAATCGGCCTCTGAAGTTGAAAAATAGTATTGTCCAAATCAGTGGCGGCTCGTGATACTTTTATTTGGGGGGGCTCTAGTTTCTTAAAAAAATATGAACAACATAATAAAGACTCACCTTCAGTCCCTCGGTAATTTCATCTATGTAAAACTACGATTTTTGATAAAAAAAGAAAAGTTTTATGTACATATGTACAAAAAAGTTCACAATATAATAATCACTTAAAAATGGGAGTAAAAATGTTATTGCTCATACACAAAATCAAGTCTTCTGTCTTTTTACGAAATAAAATATCTTTATTCTTTCAAGAGTTGAAAGACGTCTTACTGATTCAGCAGTAGACATCGGAGTTGTCACAATAATTTTTAGTAACTTGACTGTTTCGCTGAACGTTTCATTTAAACCATTTTCAGACGGCCACGAAAGCATGTTTAGGCTACCTACAATATTTTTAAAATCCGTTCTTGAATAAATGACTTCCAATTAAGTATTTAATTTGTCTTGTTGTAACACTGGATAAGATTCAACAACTGATTTGAAAGTCGACGTCGGAAATATCTTTGAATAATTAAGAAAATTGTCTACATTCCCTAAATATACGGCTTCTAAATGACCTCTGTATGACAATCTTTCTTTCATCTGAAAAATTATTGTATCACATACTTCCTTAACAATTACGGAATTTCTATTTTCAGGATTAATTTTTCTTCGTTTATTCTCATTCTCAATATTAGTAATTTATTTTTCTATCTCATCAGTTGATTGTCTAATAGATGATATAATTTTTTCAAACTCTTCAACTTATTTTTTAAGTTCAATACTGTCTGTATTTCTGGCTTGAAATTTACAAAATAATATGTCTACATGTGGAAAGATTTTGTGAAATAAATTAAGAAAAAAAAAACAAAATTGGGATCTTTTAGAATTCTTTGTAAACCGTAGGCCTCTTTGCAAGTAACAGATTTATTACATTTTTCCTCCAATTCCTCGAAACATTCGATTAACTATTCTCTGTTCTGAAAAATGACGTTTACTATACGGATGTTATAATTCCAACGTGTAGGACAACTCTAGGCAATTGCTTCTAATACATCATATCTGCGAGTAGAAGCTGAAAAAAAAAACTAGGAATTGCGGATAAATTTGAGAAAAAAATTTCATTTCTGCATAATTAAATTTAATTTATGCGCATAACAATGTACAAAATGAGCATGTTTATACTTTAATTTTATTTTTGATTGAATTCCACCGGTAGCACCACTCATAACATTTGCACCGTGCGTCGTAAGTTTGAGCAATTAGTTTAGACGGCGAGTTTGAAATTAATTTGTCTAACTCATATTCTATGCACTGTTAAACCCTCAGCTGACTTATCGGTCACTCTTAGGAACCTCCAAAATCTCTCATAATTATTTCCATTGTGGTAATATCTTGCCATCATAACCATTTGACACTGGTTTGATATATCAGTTGTCTGATCACTCTGAATTGCTAAAAATTTACTTTCATTAATTTGCTCTTTAATTTCTTGACGACATACTGCAAGCATATATATACTTTCCAATATTTCATTTTGCACAGTTTTAAATGTACCTTTGAAAACCGTCGCCTTGCCTAAATGTTCTTTCAAAATTACATCCAATTCTGATGAAAAATCTATTAATTCTAGCAAAATCCCACGGTCTTGAGAACCGTCTTTCTTATTGTGCCCTCTTGATGCTAGTTACAACTTTCCACAAAACTTGGTACAATTGATAATTTTCTTTAAAATATACATATTTTTGGTCACCTGCTCGTTGTGTTTTATAATATTTTGTCTATAAACTGAATCTAACTGAACTGCAATATTTACCGAGCCTAACAAAGCCAAATCCGTACTGCACTTTATATGATATGCAGAAATTTCGTGCTTTTTATTTTCTGATTTAAATGTTTTAGATCTTTAAATCCTGTTACCGACCATATCTTGTCCATTCTGCCAGAATCGGAATAAAATAGAACACATGGAAAACAAAACAGAGCATTTACTTTATCACATCACATTTTTGTAAATTTCCTTAAAAAACTGCCTCGTGAAAGCCCTACCTTGGCTGGTTGGTTAAGAGTCGATTCTGGTGTTTTAAAATTCACATTCAGAATATTATTTACACTATTCTCAGTCATTTTAGCATAAACCAACTTAAAATAACACAAAAACATTTAAAATCGTGAAACCACAAATAAATATCGAGAGCGAAACGTTATACCTAGGCACTATTACACTACACAAACATTAAAAGCGTACTGCGGCTCTGATAACTTGAGCATTCTGTCGCGTTGTAAAAACCGTCCTCCGCGATCGGCAATTTCCGCGCTCGGTTCGTTTCTTCAGAAATTTCCTTATGCAAGGAATGACTCATATGAGCTGAGCCCATACTCTCTGGTTACAGTTATAAGTTGACGGTCAGTACATTATGCGACTTTATTGTACACATAGCCGTCGCAAACGGGTAATAACTATGTTCAAAAAGATATTAAATATAAAAAAAACTTAAAAAAAAAATATATCATGCATTTAATTTCTGTTACATTTTCCTAATAGTAACTTGGAGGCTTGGGCCACTGGGCCTCTATAGAGTAGCCGCCACTGGCTCTAAATTAAAAAGCGAAATTAAAAAAAAAATCGTTAACTCTCCATTAATTCCTATTTCTTTTAGACACAAACTTATGCTGAAGTGTTGGGAATTCGAGCCTGAAAAACGGCCGACATTTAAATATTGTTTGGAAGTACTGGAAAACTTGCATAGACAAACCCTAAGAAACCCAACTACAGGGGCTCATGAAGGACAATACATTAGCACTGTTCCTGAACGTAAGTAGAAAAGAAAAACAAATTTTATTGTTTTTACATACATCTGATTGTTTTCAAAAACTATAATTAACAACTACAGGACTATTCTGAATGATGATATAAGAAAACAACCAAATGTTAACATTCTTCTAATTCACCATGTACGTCTAAGAAATAATGCTAACTGTATTTATTATTAAAAATGTATGTATCTAACAAATCATGAGCATGTTCAAACAAAAAACGCATGTACTAATTTTCATTATTTCATTGAATGCTTTACAGTTTATGCGGGGATATCAAATGCTGCTTATTTTCGAGATGAAAATCATAACAGTTCAGGTAATTTAATGCATCATCTCTTTTACTAATATTTTTATAGAAGTAACTAATACAAAAGTTTTGATTCAGGTCGTTCCATTTTTAGGAAATTCTTGGAAGAGTGAGACTGAAGATGAGGCGACTAAGGAAAAAACTCCATTTCTGTCTCCCGAAAAAAAATTACACAGTAAAGGAAATACCGAAATATTTGGAACTGGTTTATGAGCCTGAATCATCTTTGGAAAATGACGGCTATGAAATTCCTAATCAAATGCTGCAATCAAAAAAATACATCCGAGGCGTGTTCTAAACAAAGTTCCTCCGATTTAACAAAAAGTGATAGTTTAGTTAAAAATAAAGACAGTAAACAGGTTGTGAAAGACGTATCAACAGTTAATAATAATGAATTAACATATCACAAAAGGGTGGCAATGGGAATTCGTTGAAAAGTTATATATGTATATTTTTTAAATTGTTTATTGTTGTATATAAATTTTATTTATTGTTGTGACCCTGCTGCGAATAACTTGTGCAAATTTATTATAAAAGGGATCAAATTTTAAATCTATTCCCTTTAAAAAATATGTACAAATATCCTATGACTGTGTTGTATAACCAAGAAATACATATCAAGTCACTAATGTACAAAGTTGAATCTCGTTAATAAAAAAATTTAATTTTATTGAAATATTTTTTATTAGCAATATCGAGCGGAACTATATATTGTCTAGGTAATAAATATTCAAGACGTTGGAATGTCAGATTCTCATTTTTCTTCCTTTATTTATTGTTACATATTATTGAACCTGTCCTAAAAAAAATATTTCAGATATGAATTTGTGACAGCACAATACTCAGTATTCTAGAAAAAAAATAAATAAATAAAGTGCCTTACCCTCAGTATTTTTTAGTTTCAAAATAACCATGATTGTACGTATAGTTGCTATTTATTTATAGTTTATTGTATATATTGTTGTAAATAACGATTATGTGATGTAATTTGTAAGACTAAATAAATGTTACTAAATGAAGCTTAAATACTGAATTCATTGTACAAGCAAGCTTCCGTTGTGAATTTTTTATTCAAAACCTTTCGGCAAATCTTTGTCTGTCCTCGTAAATCAATTAATAAACTAGACAAAAAAAGTCTATAAATGGAAACTGTTTTTGAATATACAGGGCGAGCCAAGACGATTCTACAGGGTTAAGTAACATTTTTTAAATGAAATGCCATGTATATCAGAACATTGTTTGTGGCCTCCTTTCACTCCTGTATTATTATTGCCTTTCTTCCAACCACTTGGATGTAATGATTTTTTTCTTTGTTGAAATTATACCATTTACACGTATATTAAAAATATCACTACAATCACAACTATAGATTTTAAGAAAAAATATGTTAGTACCAGTCATGAGACATCTGTGTGATGACACTCAGCCATTTTCACTTCCTAAAAGCGTACCGGGTAGCCAAAAAGGATTTTTAAATTTACTATTTGAACTGAATTTTCTCAATTTTTTTCAAGTGAAACACCTTGTATATATTTGGACGATGTGATGTAGGATTGAAAAATGAACATTTTTTGTACGTACATTCCTATGGATATTTGTGACCATTTTCAATTTATTGAACAATAAGTGCAAAACTCAGCAATAAAAATAACTGGTACTAACCAATTTTTCTTAAAATCGATAATTGTGACTGTAGTGATTTTTTTTAATATTTCAGATATGAAATAGATAAATGACATAATTTCAACAAAAAAAAATCATTATATCCAAGTGGTTGGGAGAGAGTTAATAGTAATACAGGTGTGGAAGGAGGCCACAAAGAGGTTTCAAAAAAATTTTCTGATATACATGGCATTCCATTTAAAAAAAATTTTACTTGACCCTGTAGAATCGTCTTGGTCAGTTACCTTACTGTGCACTTTTTGGGAGCCACTTCCACATGAATCTTCTCAATAAATTTGTTAATATCTTTAGGGATTACATCACCCTGTACAGTCCACTTGTGAGTGTAGCTCTTGACCGTTCATAAAAAGTTTTTACCGAAGTTGTGCAAACTTTTATGTTCTTGTAAATTTGTAAATCATATTCTACAACTTTAGTTACAAAAATTGTATCACCGAGTACCACCTATCAAAATGGTTGATGGAGGTGTTCGATCTTCGCATCAAAATCGGAAACGTTTATTTCATTTTTTAGTTTATATATTATGCTATAAACATAGAAATTTGCAGATATTTGATTTTACTCACCTGTGAAAATGCCCACACGTATTTTCATAAAGGGAGTAATTATAATAGGCATATGAATCCATATTAATATAAAAGCTCATATTCCCATAAGCTTATGCGTGAAGCTGGGTTTTCTAAATCACTCACTTTCGACATTTACCAAATAGTCAAGTTATGAGACAATTGGTTTTATAAGGACTCCCTCCAGTAAACACACATATGTTAGAAAGACGTTTATAATATCCAAATACCATTTGAAAAACGTTTCTTTTTTACGTACAAAAAACTTAAAAATATCGTGGTTTTACACGATTCAGATAACGAAATTATAAACGTTTAATATTTGTATATGTGAAACGAATGTCAGATATTTTAAAATGTATTACTAGTGTATGTATGTAACGCCAAAACGTTTCGTTTCTTTTCGACCTCAATGGATTATTCAGTTGATACGGACGTTTTATGAACGTTTAGGTGAACAGTTTTATAAACGCTTTAAATAACGTTAATTCAATGTTGTCAAACGTGTTAAAAGGACAGTCAACATTTTTTCTAAAAAAATTACGTATTTTTAATGTTACAATTGACACGAATTATCAACCAATGACACGTTGAGAATACGTGTTAAAAATGTGTTTACTGGGCCCATAGCGGAGTGTCGCATTCGTTCCCGTTCCGAAAAAAATACCGCTTCAAAATAACGGTAATTTGGAAAACGTTCCACAGACAAGTTATTTCAACAAAATTGGTTTATATTTATTCATTCATATGCATCCCACCTGCTCATTTTGCAAACGTAACTGATTGAAAGAAAAATTTGATACCTAGTAAACTTGATTCTTGTTTTGTTTCAATATTAATTCATTACAATGCTAATTAATTCCCATTCGTGAAATAATAATTGAAGATGGAAAGTTACAAAGTGCCAAAATGTTCGGTTTTGCGTTATTGCCATAAAAAAGGTTTTAAACAGTGGCGGCTCGTGAAATTTAGGCTATGTCAAATCTTGTATTGGAGCATGGGAACCAAGTAATATTTTAAGGCATAACTATCAAGACTAAATGAGGAATATTGCAGAAACAAAAATTGCGATTGAAATCTGCGAAAAAAAGTGGAAAAAAACTGTGTGCCTCACCAGGTTATTATAATATATATATATATATATATATATATATATATATATATATATATATATATATATATATATATATATATATATATATATATGGATAGTTATGCCATAAAGGATCGCTTGGGTCCCATGCTCTAATACTAATTGTAAGATATGACATGCCTAAATTTCACCAGTCGCCACTGGTGTTAAATGCCATGATCCATGTCCTGACAAAGGTTCTATATGCCACACGCAATACAAAATTTTGTATGTTAATTAAAATATGGAGTCACCGGTAAGGACCATACGTATTTTTATTATTTTTTTCTTAAATATTTCGATAATTCAGTTTTGGCACCTCTGCAATTTCCACTCTTCAATTGGACCAAATTATCAGAAGGGGACCAAAAGATAAGTGGTGATGGTACCATACGTAAGTTTCTACCAGCTTATAAGTTTAAAGCACTTTATTTTGGCGTTCGGCGCTTTTTTGATCAACATTATTCGATTAATTTATAAATACAACGAGTCAGCTCTTCTAAACGATCCGATATAAATGAATCGCGATTCACGACTGTCGCGACATTCATTTGTCCGTATCTAAAATGCGATTAATTCCCTACTACAGTTACGTAAACACGATGGTCGATGACTTCACGTCTCTAGTGGCTATACATCGAAGGATTTGGTTTTCCCGACGAAAAGACAGGTCAGCTTAGGGATTTTTAAGCAGGAATATATATATATATATATATATATATATATATATATATATATATATATATATATATATATATATATATATATATATATATATATATATATATATATATATATATATATATATATGTGCATTCTTACTTCTACTTACTCCTAACATATTATCTGACCTCAGTGTTTTGTTTGGCCATTCTTGTATTATCCACAACTTTCCCGATTTGTTTCTGTAATTTATAACTTCACATCATTATATAAATCGTTAGTAAATCGTTTGAGCCAACGCATGCTATATGCGCCACTAATCTAAAAGAAGAAACTGTAAAAATCATCACTACCGAAAGTGTGTCCTACTGACTTAAAATAAAAAACTAAATCGTTTGAGCCAACGCATGCTATATGCGCCACTAATCTAAAAGAAGAAACTGTACAAATCATCACTACCGAAAGTGTGTCCTACTGACTTAAAATAAAAAACTACAAATCGTCATAACCGATAATGCATCCACCATACGCCAATAATTTAAAAGAAAAAACTACACAAATCGTCACTACCGAGAATTCGTCCCATATATGCCACTAATTGAAAATAAAAAAAGTTTAAATACACATAAAAATGATAGTTTCAATGTTAACATCCACCGCACGCGGCTCTCAAATTACACTACGATTTCACAATAGCGTAATAAATAAATAGGTACCTGAAGTTAGATCTCCGCACGTAACTAACCTTCCGCAAAAAATGAGCCATCACGTGCCGCGCATATAACAATGCAATCAGATGTTTATGTTATTATATTTATATTGTAATTAATATATCATTTTGTTTACTTAATTTCTATGAAAAAATAACATGAATGTAAAGCAACGGCGGTTCGTGGGTCAAGAGATAGGGAGGTCAATTAGAAAAGTTTACTGTATTACCTACCTTTTAATGTGATTTAAATTCCAAGTCGATCCTCAGGTCTTTTGGAGATGCAAAGTGGTCAATTACTTTGTCATTAAAGTCTTTTATCTTCTTTATTAATGACCTTCCTATGGTAAGCATAGCTAAAGAAGACAACCTTTCCTGACCCATGGTATTTCTTAAAAATGTCTTTATTCTTTTTAAGGTGGAAAAACGTTCACTTTCGACGGTAGTCATAGGGAGAGTACACAAGATTTTTAACAGTTTGACACTTTCAGAAAAAGTATTGCACAAATTATTGTTAATAAAAAGCTGTAACAAAGCAACTGCATCTTCATTATTGGAAAAATCTTCTTAGCTATATAATACTTCTAATTCAGTTTTAAGTTTCAAATGATTTATGACTGGATACTCCGTTTTAACTAATTTAAATATATCTTGAGGAAAGCTTTTTTTATAATCTTTAAATCGATCTGCGTGAAATAACTGAGACACTGCTAAATGATTACTGAAGCCAAACCTGTTTTTGATCTCAGATGTAATTATATCACAAACTTCTAATGAAATTCTCCTTTTTGATTCTTCCGTTTTACATCTCTGGGCAGAGTGCATGGATGTCTCCTCCAAATAGTTATTCAAAATTTTATTTCTGATGTCTTCAATTTTACTATTAAAAACGCCAATACATTTATTTACTATTATGACATCGATATTACATTTTTATAATTGATTGAACAATATATCACAATGAGGCATAACTAAATGAAAAAAATTTAACCAGTAAAGAGAATGTTCATTTTGGTAGTAGTTTTTTAAACCAATAGCTTGGTTTAGAGTGTTGTTTTCTGATTCATTATCAATGATTTTTTCTAAACAATCTAATAATTCTGTTCGATAGGTATAAACAGTCTCTATGCACTTTGTATTAAAATTCCATCGTGTTGAAGCAGCTTTAGGTAATATCACCTTAACAACATTATCTAACACGGCTGTTCTTTTTGGCGATTTTCCAAAGAATGAAGAAAAGCTATGTAAATTAGCAAAAAAAAATGTTATGCTTTCATCCTGACTTGATGCTTTTTGTAAAATTAAATTTAGTTGATGAGCGTAACAATGAATAAAATTTGCTGAAGAATAACTTTTTTTAATTAAACATACCTATTAACTTCTTTTTTCTTATCAAGAGATGTTTGCTTTATCGTCATATTAGGTTTTGGACGGCCACCACCTTTAAATTTCACTCAGTCTTCATAACCCAACTTATGTCCATCTTTCAGTTTTAATATATTTTGTACAACACTCATATTTAATAGTAAACACTAAAAACACTGTTTTACTTAATTTCACGACAAGTAGAGATTTACTAATAAAATGTTCACAAATAAAAACATTAAAAACAACGCGATAGAATTTATCGACCAACGCGTGGTCAACATTAAGACTGCTGACTAGCGGCTGCTGTACTAAATTTCGTGCGTTACCGTGTCAGGGTCGTCAGAGGCATTGTCCCCTCCAGTGTTTTCTGTCTCTTTTGCTTTCTGACGATTTGCGCATAAGTCTATTTCACTATAATTCGTTATAAATTCGGTCCGTAGCTAGCTTTGAGGACACGTTGTGGATTGACCCAAGATTTTTAAGTTCTATAAATGAATAATGTAATGATCTAGATATTGGAATAGTATTGTGCATAGAATGAACTAGAAACTTTAATATATTTTTTAAGAATATTAAAAATATATATTATATATTTTTAAACTTCAGAAAACGAATAGCTCTATTTTTATTTGTATGTGGGAGGTCATTGACCAAATGACCCTATAGAAGAACCGCCAGTGATGTAAAGGCTGTCTCTGGAGAATACCAAATCCTCCGATGTTTAGATGGTAATAGCAGATATATACTTGTGATCAACCGATCACTGTCGCTTCGACATAGCATAGTTGTTTGTTGTAAAGGAACTGGTATGATTATTTTGCTAGGAACGGAAAGTTACATTACTATAATATACACTTACGTAAATAAAACGTTAAAGAAATAACGACTCACCACAAAGACCGTGAGAGTAATTTATAAAGCTGGAATTTTGGTATTAATTCGCCAGTGGCGTTACCGTAGTGGTATGAAATAACTAACTTGGTTAATAATTAATAATTAAACAGACTTTACTCATGTCTTATTCCGCCCAAACGTCTGCATCATTAAGATGCCTTCTACAGTAGTCTCCTTAAACATGTAGGTACGCTTCTTTGTAAATATCGCATAATATTTTAAAAATGACCGTTCTACATCCAGAGATGTAGGTAATAATCGCATACGCACAATATTGCTGTAGATCACTTGTAGAATTTCCGTCACTTAGACACTGCTTATCATGTGGTGTAGTTGTTCAAAAGCCAAATTTTTATTTAATAAGTCATTAAAATTCGTTGCAACACCAGAGGCATCCATTAAATTTTGTAGTGCCATATATACGAACTATCTTGCAGTTAATAGCATTTGCTAATATACTGTAGTTCTCTTGTATAGTGCGTAAATCTGCTTCGACTTGTATATTTTCAAACTGATGTTGACTTTCCTTGACAGTTTTCTTCCTTTGAGTCGAATTTGAAAACTACAGATTTAACTGCACGGACGTTTATTATATTAAAAAGCCGCTTTCCATCTTGTTAGTATCGGTTGTGGAAGTTCTGGAATTCCTGGGCACGATTTGTGAAATTCTTTAATGTGTTGTGGAGATTTAAAAAAACATTTTTATATTTGTTATTCATTTGTCGATATCCTGGTAATTGCTTCGAATATTTTCTTCCACACGATAAAAAGCATGAAGTAAATAGGTTATGTAAAATAAATTAGCACAAAACTCTTCAAGCGATTGTAGCTGCTTTAATCTTACACGCAGCCCGTTTGCCACTAACATCACAGAAGACTTAGACTCTAGTCTTCTGTGCTAAAATATTATTCTTAAGTCAGATTCACACCTATGCGTGCCCACTCTGCGTTTTTGAAGCGGCATGTAATATAAATCCACGTCTTGTTCACACTTATGGGTGTTTGGGTGCGTTAAAATCGCGGGGTGCTCACGCCTAAAATTTGAACGTGTTCCGATTGCATGCATTTTTAGTGAAAGTCCCTAGATAATGCAGTTTGTGTTATGGTCCTGTTTGTTTTATGTATCAATTAAATATAGAAATTATAATTTTGTAGTTCATCATACTAGGTTATATTTACACCAACCTAAAAAACTTATAATAGTTATAATACCTACTACCAACCTAACTCCAACCGTTTTACTTTTTATATAACCAACAGAATTGTTTTAGGTATGAAACCCTTAAGTGTAAGAAATCGTGCAACTTAAAAGCATTGGGTCAAAATGGCACGTGTCTGTTTAAAATTAACGCATTAAAAATGCAGAGTGGGCACGCATGGGTGTGAATCTGATTTATATATGCAAAATGTATCAAGAGCTTGCATTACTAGCTGTTGAATTACTTCAACGTTGTTTTTTGTAATATTTTACTCGCGATTAAATATGGCATAGTTACTTGATTTGGTGTCAAAATGCGTACTAAAATATTTCCCACTTTATTGTTTTTTGTACTTTCATCAATTAACAGTTATCCATAGTTTTCTATCACGTAAATCCGATCGTATGTTATTCTCAATTTGTTCTTCTACATGAGAAACATGACATAGTCTTTCCCTCCTAGGTAGTTTAGGTACATATTTTTTCCAAAATAACAGAAAATGTTCGTTGTTAAGTAGGTACATGCGCACAGTGGTCCAAAATCAGAAAGAAGTTGACAAAAATCTGAGTATTGTCTTAATAAGTCAGGAACAACGTACATATCACCAGTAAAATAGTGACAAAAATAAATAAATCTGGGGTGGGTTTTAAGGGGGGGTTATTTGACAATGACTATTTACACGTGTTTTTTCATGCAACCTGTTTAAAATGGATCATGAAGTATGAAAAAAATAATAAAAAAAAATATCAAACTAAGGAGTGGCTTTATAGGGGGTAGTTTTTTGAAAAAGTGAAAATTTATACATTTTTTTGCATGCATTCTATTTAAAATGACTCGCAAAATACGAGAAAAATAATGCAAAAATATAGTACAATACTAATAATTAAGGGAGGTATATACTTTTTAACACAAAAGATGCGTATACTCTTGTTAATACAAAAGAGAGGAACGTAAGTTATTCATCGGTATCAGTCGAGTCTGTGTCACCTTCACATTGACTTTCAGAATCGGGACATCCCGTCTACCTACCCTAGTGGTAGACTATCGCTGTCACCATTGTAATCAAATGTTTGTTTCTTAATCCCACCTGTCATTATTATAATAAAATTTAATCAATATCCCTCAAAATAAAGGATAAGGGTTGCTGCCACCACCCCCTGAGGCTGCAAGGGGAACAGACACTAGTAGCAGCTCTTTCAAAGGCTGGATCCGTAGCCCTAGGAATGTCTAGGATAGAATTCTCGACAGAGAATTAGTAAGACACACAGGTTTCATAAAATAATACATATAATAAAAGGAAAATCAAAATTACCCACACATCATAATAAATTTTCCGATACTCAATGTTAAAAAACAAAAAAAAACGTTTACAAATCATAAAATAAACTCTTGGAGAGTAGGAGAGAGCACTCAACACTATAAAATATTTCTTCTGCTGCAAATTACAAAAATAATTTAATCTCACCAAATTCTGCCATCTCTACCATTGGCACACACATAAATTTATAAGACACTTATGCAATAATTTACCAACAAAATTTCTAGAGTTATAGCCGAAAATACGTAAAATAATTTAAATTTATACCCCAAGTATGTACTATGTAGTAGACATGATTTTACGTCCGCCCTGACTCGTCCACGTTCGACACTCAAATAGCCAAAATAATTAATTATAATAGTTACAAATTCCATAATTTTCTACACCTCGACGTCTCTTGGATAGTATGTTTACTGGCCGACACTCCACTTTCGACTCTCGTTTTTACCCGCCGGCTTTAGCAAAACCGTTTTCTTAAGAGTCAGCAAATTCATGTATGATATAGATGGTGTTACAATAAGCTACTTATATAGGGTGTATTACAATAAGCTACTTGTACAGGGTGTATCACAGCCCAACATGCATTTGAGAACAACCATAAAATAGATATTAGCAATTTAAGATTAATTAGGAATGTTACAAATACTAGACAGCTGGATGCATTGGAAAACTTGGAAATCATTAAGTGTAAAAATAGTATGAATAGTGACAGAGGGCCTATCCTAAACAGTCTGCTATATTGGTTAGTGGGTCACGGTTAGGGTCACGGCTTGATGAACCGTGACAATAGTTAGGTAAAAATAGCATAAGTTTAGTTTTAATCATCCCCAGATGATGCCATCTTGGTTGACGAAACGCGCGTCGAGTGCAGTATACAGTTCTTTTTTGTGTTTCATGGAAAACTAAGTCAGTACT
This sequence comes from Rhamnusium bicolor, assembly GCA_029963845.1. NCBI lineage: Eukaryota > Metazoa > Arthropoda > Insecta > Coleoptera > Cerambycidae > Rhamnusium > Rhamnusium bicolor. The sequence goes on along the minus strand of JANEYF010003732.1, from coordinate 1,062,427 downwards.
AACATTTTTTTACGCAACCCTACACTTCTTATATTTTTGTAATCAAAAAAATAATCCCTCAGAAAATACCAAAAGCTACCCCTATTGCCAATAAAAATTAATGACTTTAACCCCATATCCATCGAGATAACAATGATACAAATTTCAAAATGACGTCATAATATGCATAAATCTACCTAAATTATACCCTCGAAATTTTATTTTTTTAGCCCTCGAGTCCGTTCATATATTTGCCGCACACTGAATATAGTATCTTCACGTCCATATGTTGTAGCTCTTGGCAATTTTTTTGTTGCTAACGCAATTTATTTATTTAATTTAAAAATGTAGCTCAAGAAGTTGGGGGGCCTGGATCCCGTAAAACCACCTCTGCCAACACGCATCGACGGCCATCATACAACTGTGGTATGGACTCGTGTTGTATCTATGGTAGTGTTGTGAGTAAGGAAACTTTTCATCGAAATGAAACGAAACGGGAATCTCAAAATAGTTCATAGGTAAAGTTTCCAGTAGGAAACACTGAATCTTTTCCGAAACTTTCAGTTTCCGAAAAATTCATAATTTTCCAAAATTTGTGAAAATTTCATGAAATTTGTGAAAATTTCATAACATTTCATGGAGACGAAACAGAAATTTCGAAAGGGTTCATAGACAAAGTTTCTAGTAGGAATTTCGTGAGGATTTCATAACATTTCGTGAACATTTCTGGTGGTTATTATGTAATTTTCATATATTTGTGTACCTATGCTTGTTATTTATTAATTATTGTACAAGCAGGATTGTATAATCTTCGAACGATGTTTATTATTATTGTGATTGTCGCGAGTTGTGCATAATTGTTGATTTTGATTGTTCAGTTCTTTATCTTATTTAATTCTCTTTGAATATGGATCTGTAAATGGCACATGTAAATAAATACACCATAATAAATATTTAACAGGAAGTATTTTTTGACAGTATACATACACTTTTTATATTCTTAAAAATAATTAGGTACTCCCTATCACAGAGAAATTAAAATAAACATTTACTTCATCTCATTAGGTCAGTTACCATCACATTTTCAATGTATTTCAAATTATTTTTCATTTTACGAGAATAAGATGTATAACAAGTCGTAAATAACTGTATGCATTATTCTAGTTGCATTCTTATATTTTACTTTACAGTATTATTTGTAGATTACATTTTTCTTTGCTAAAGAGAAATATCTCCAGACATCGTTTTTTGCCTCAGATTCACAGTTAAATCATCACATAACATATACAATCATTTTAGTTGACAGTTTTACAGGTTTTACACTTTAAAAGTGTCGCCAATTTCGAATTTCCGAAATTTTGGAAACTTTCCCAGTGGTGGCTGGTGGATTTACGTTATACAATATCTCAATATTGGAGCATAAAACCCAAGCAAAAAAAATTTGTAAAAAAAAGTTACAAAAATACGCAGCCTCCCTAGATTACTTCTAGACCATTAGTAAAATCAGAGACTACATATAGTCTCTGGTAAAATCTTTGCACACTTTTTTTTTCGTAATCAGAAGGAAAATTTATCACTTCGTTTTTTTTTTGGTTTTCGAAAATTTTGATTTTTTGACATTCTGAAATTTACACAATGTAGAACTTAAATTTCAAAGTGTCATAACTTTACAAAAAATCAAAATTTTCGAAAACCAAAAAAATCTGAAATTTTCAGTTTCTGATAAATTTTCATTTTTTCGAAATTTTCTGAAACGTTTCGGAAATTTTCCGTGAGTTTTTAAATTGGTTATATCTCCTACACTGTTCTGCTACCTGCGATAGATAATTCAATCCCAATGTTCCAACTTTAGTCATTCCATTACGTTGGAGACAGCCATTTTTTCGTAACATACCGACAAGGTAAATAGCGGTCTGTGGATTATAATTTTGAAAATTTCGGGTCACGTGATTTGTAAAACATTTTAAAAAACGACATGTATTTTCATCTGCATCACACGAAGTCAAGTCGACTATAGGGAGCGACGGCTTATATACGTTTAGAGATACGGAGATAAGTGAGGTATGCAGTATGTCAAATTCACAATTTTTCAGTCACAATAAATATTCACCCTAATAACACTATTTTCCACTGAATTTTTATATCTGCTCTCAAGGCCAGTCATCGTCCTAGGAAATAAGCCCATTATAGTGCATCTGTAAGCAATCTGGTACCCATAGCCTAAAAAATTTGCTGAAACTACACTTTTTCGTAGGGGCATGTCGCCACTGTGTTTATCCAGTCACTGCAAAATGCTCTATTGAGAATCTGCGTTTAGAATATAAACAATAAATAAAATAACAACAACTATAATGACGATTAGTATTAAGATTAAGATAATATAAAAATAATAAAACTGTTAATGGAGAAGTCACTATAAATTACCTCTATATGATATGTATAATATAATTAGTTTTATTTTATTAAGTATTGAAAATTTTACATAATATAAATATTCCTCTCGGTAAGAAGATAACTAAGAAAGCCGTTGCCGTAGCAAGTATGGAAGTACAATGTGGATTGCGTGTGCAACATCGAGAGGGAGGCAGTGTCATAGTCTTCTTTATGTAAAGAAGGCTGTGGCAGTGTGCGCCGGCAACTAGTACTACATGGATCGTTGTACTGAACTTGCAGTGATAGATGTGTGATTGTTAATGGTGAATAATTACAAGGTGTTGTGGATGATCTGTGATTTAATAAATCTTCATAGTGAATGATTATTAGCAGTTCCTTGTTAATAAGTTGTCAAAAAAATATATTAGGAGTTTGTTGAACAAATGCGGAAGGCTGTTATAAGGCGCACTGATTTTACTTTTGACAATTTGCATACAAATGGTTTATACTCCAAACTGAAAAGGTATGTGAACAGATCTATCGAATCTATATTTTTTTAATTACAAACGTATTATATTATATGGTCATATGCACGAGTTCAGTAATAACTTTGCAGTGATCAGAAATTGGCGACGATAAAATTGCTTGATTACTATTTCGTGCATTGTTGGGCAATTAAAAAATATATAAGATTATGTAATGTAAAAAAAAATAAAATTGACAGTATGGCAAAATGAAATTTTGGTTCTATTTTGTGAAAAGTTCTAATTTACATTAGTTAGGGATAATCTTCTACACATTTTTTAATTTTATAGTTGCTGAGCTTTTTGTATTCCGTATACTTATCATATAGCTCAGCGCGGTTCTAAACCCCAAAAAAATGGAGAGGCAAAAGAAATAGATTTGGATTAATTATTTTCTCAACATTTATCTCATGCAACCCCAGACTTGATAGAATTTTGTAATCAGAAAAATAATCCAGTCAGAAAATACCGAAAGTACCTATTGCCTTTAAAAAATAATGATCTTTTGCAGATAACAGTGATATAATTTTCAAAATGACGTCATAATATGCACAAATATACCTAATTTATACCTTCAATTTTTATTTTTTTAGCAGTTAATCGTCTCCGCCGTATATATTCTAGCTCCTGACAATTTTATGTTGCTGACATAATTTATTTATTTAATTTATAAATGTGGCTCAAGAAGTTGGGGAGAACCGCCTCTGATATAGCTTTATTTGACGACTTTAACGTCAAAAATAAACTGTCAGCTGTTATCATTTTTGTGATATTAGGTGCTTTCCTTTTATATGTAAAGTAAGTATGGATCAAATTGAGATGAAGTAAGCCACTCACTGAACGTCACAATTAAATGTTGTAATGGAACGACAAATCAGGCTAAATTAGTGGTTAAACTGTAAATTGTTGCTGTCATATCATTATTTGTCATCGAGCATGAAGGTCCGTAAAGGAGTATAACGGTACGCGAGCATAACCTATAACTGTCAATTAAGGCGTCCACTATTCAGTTAAATTAGCTTCTCGCCGCAAGTGAGTCAAATCAGTTTTCATGAGGATGCTCGAATGGACACTTAGTTGGGGAAAGAGGGGAAGATAAATTATCATTTTTCCTCGCATTCTTCTTTTCAAACGGAACGCCACATAATTGTGAGGGGAAATGAGGCGAGATGAGATCATCTGAGATTTCTGGTAAAAGGAAAGCGCCTGTATTGTGAACATGGCAAGTGTAGTAATGAATGATCCGAAGTTTGGTTACTGCAAAGTTATTTTGGAACAATGTAATGTAACTGGATTTAGCCACAGAACTAAATAATTATTAGACTGATTATAAACGCTTTGCGCATCTGTTTGCGCATGCAAACATATCGGCGCAACCATTTTGACGGTGATTTTGTTAATATCTACAAATTTGACCAATCAAGTATTCGATAGTTTATTTTGTTCTAAGAGCTGCCTCTTTTCATTTGGCTTGACTTTTGGGAGATGATCACAAACATTTGTTTTAAGAAAGTGAAAGTAGTTTCAACTTGTATTTCTATTTCGTATTTTTTGATAAATCACAATTGAATTGTGGATGGTAAAAGATTACGAAGTAGTAAAAATAATCACAATTGACAAAACAGTTAACAGCATAACTATAATTTAGATTTCTCAAACTCAAGACTCCTCCTAGAACATTTTATTGGGGAAAATGCGCACACGTTTTTATTGCATATCACAAATTAATATGCGATCACAATAAAATACCTTATGTAAGAACATTTAAACAAACATAAACGACCTGTTTTTTAAATTTTTATTTGTTTTAAAAAGTATTGTAATAAAGTTTACAAAGATGTTTGCCATGACATTAAGTTTTTATTATAAAATAAAGCAAGAGACAATGTTTCATTTTTTGCTTATTATTCTTTCAGCGCCAGAAAGTATTTTGACAAACATCTTTGTAGACAATAATTTTAATTTCTTTTTTTGTGGATTCCTTAAATATTTTTCTACGGATAAAGTGATATTAAGCGATGACTAACATTTATCGGAAAAGAGTGATTTATAAAATGAACCAGGCATATTTACAATTTTCTACTCTTTTTGTATGGTTTTTATCAAAAATAAATGCGCATTAGCCTATAAAACTCAGTTATTTTCATATTATAACTGATTAAAATAAGTATACGATTCACTTTTATGAGCAGTTAAAAAAGATTTAATTTCAAACCATGTCTCAAAACTACTTTCCGTGATCATTACCATACTATTTTTGAATTTCGCACACTAAAAGTCCGTAAAAATGGCGAATTCAATGCAAATTATTCAATAATAATTTAATAATAATTAAATTCCTTCACAAGGATATCACCTACATAAATTAAAAAAAATAATTTCAAATAATGATTCATTTTAATATTAATTAATATTAATTATAATTAGAGACATATACAATTTAATTTTTATACCTTAAAAACTTCATAGTCATTCAGGTTCTTCCTTTATTGGAACTTCCTCCTCTTCCTGTTTCACATCATCATCCATTGCTTCATCTTTACTATTTTCATGCAATAAAACATATTCCCTTGAACTAAATCCAAATTTTATTACGTCTTTTTCAAATAATTCTACATATTTCTTAGAATCAATTTTTTTATTGTTTATAAAAGTACCATTAGCTGATTCTAAATCGATAAGATAGGGGCGCACCCTTTTCCCTAAAATAAATATTCTTTTTATTATGACATACTTATAACAAAAAAATAATAAATTTTCACAAACCTGAACTTCCATCTTCCCTTGTAAATGGTACCAGTCTATATTGAAGGGCAGCATGTTGTTTAGAACAAGAGGGATGATCTACTGGCAAATCTACTATCTTTCGTTCTCTTCCAATAAGATATGCACTTTCTCGATGTATATACAAAGTTTGTAAAGCCTTTTCTCCTTTAAATGGATATAACCTCCACCTTCTTCTTGGTTTTCTGGCTTCAGGAGGTTCACTGTACTTAATAACAATACCCTTGAAGGTATTTGTTTCTTCAGTAAGTTTTCCACTAAGACCAAAGTTAGGTTTTTCCCTTTTCCTGTGGTTCTCTCTTTTCAGACTGTATGTTATCGCTATCATTTTTTCCCCACTTTGCATTGGCATGATCAAATGAACTACTCCTTCCTCTAAAATTTAAAGAGTCAACTATAAAATGGTTTAATCACATTATTCATGATTTCAATTACTACAGACAGTATTTTAAACCAGTCAAAATAGATATATTATTGACATAACTTGGACAAAATTAGTACCTACATGAGAGTATTTTTGAAAAATGCAAATTACACATCTACTCAACATTCACCATGTAATGTGGAAAATTACCCTTACATCTGTTGTTTTCAGATTTCTTTTTCATTACTAGTAAACAAACAATCAAAACAAAATATCGAGAAGGTAATTTACAGACAAATTCTTTTTCAACTGGTACATTTTATTTATTATTTATATCTTTACTGAAGAACTTTACTTAGCTTATATGAATTTTCCTATAAAAAGCAACTATAACTTAAAACACAAAATTAACTTTGTTTTGCTAATATCAACGAACCTTTTTTGGCAATGAGCTTTATGGCAAAAAATTTCAAATATTCTCAAAATATGTTCCATAAGTCAACCGAGCTTACCAGAGCGGTAATTAGCGATAATGAAAAAAAAAATGACAGTGATTGTTTCTTCGTAATTGGTTGCAGTATTATTTACGAAACGCCTGTGATCATTTATTCACAATGATGTTCTGTGCTATGATTAATTCTAATTGTAAAGTATAAAGGTTATTTACAATTTACATTGTCTTATCTCAAAAATGGATGAGGCTGCTGCATTTGTTATTAATGAAATATTGTTTATCAGTAGTAGCCCTTACCTCATATGAGTTAATTTTCTTCTCCGATTAAATTTTGGATAAAAATAGTAAAACACAAAAGGAGAAAAATAACAGATGACAGAATGAAATAAATTCCTCAGAAACTTACCAACATTACTGACCAAAACCATTGGTCATTTTGATGACAACTAAAATACCAAGTTTTTCAAGTATGGTATACCGTAAGTCATCAGTAAGTAACTAGACCTTCAGCAATTTGAGGTTTATGGAATACTAAACTGGCAACCAAAGTAACCAAGTTGGCTTAGAGAACATATTTTTAATTAATACTTTTGATCAAATTTAGTGTCACTAATCATATTCATAAGTCTGTCTGTTATTAATAATATACACACACATCTGTTAACTTGACTACAACTAGGTGAAACTTTTTAATGCTATATAAAAACCCTATTACATAACTATTCATTATACTTAATTACCTATTTCCACGTGTATTGTTACCCCTTCTATCCTTATTGTCTCCTCTAGGTCTGCCTCTATAATCATCGTCATTATCTCTATGCTCCCTTGAATTTCCTTTATATCTAAATGATCTTCTATCATCTCTCCTATAATCTTGTCTTTTATTTCTGTCCCTATCTTCATACCTTTCTCTATTGGCATAATCCCTTCTATTTCTAGATTCATCTATTTCTCTATCCCTAGATTTTCCTCTATCTTTATATTTGACTGTTTCAACTGTTTTATATTTATCTTTATATCGATCATCATATTTATCTTGTTTATATCTCTCTGAACGATGATCTCTTTCCTTATGTTTATGATCCGAACTCCTTTCTTCAGTTTCCTGTATTATTTTTTTCTTCCTAGAAAACATAAATCATTTAAAAATATATTAAATCTCATGAAATTAATTACTTTTTATTCTTGTCTGAATCAGAGTGATCTGAAGATCTCCTTAATTTTGATTTAAAAGTCTTCTCATCATCACTTTCTTCCGAACTGGACCGCTTGGATTTTTTTTTTATACTTTTTTCCCTTACTTCTGGAATCACTTGATGATGAAGAAGCATCACTTTCAGAGGAACTTGAATCAGATTCATATTTTTTCTTATTTTTGTGAGAACCCATTTTCAAGTTTCTAAAATTACAAAATTTCTAGGTTATTATTTTGACCAATGATTGACAGCATTGGGTGTTTTCGGAAATAGGAAAATGTATGTACTTGAAGATATAATGTAAAGTGCACAGAACAGCTCCCACCTAAATGTAGCAAAATAACAACATAACCTATATTGAAATGCTGTCAAAAATTTAAGAAAAATTATTAAAGAAAAAATTATAAAAAATATTTTTGTGTAAAATTTGGAAGACTTATACAAAGTATGCTGTTCTTAGTTTTTAAAATAGCACAAATAATTACAATATTTAAAACTTGCTGTATGTTTGACAATTTTCTTGCAAATAGGTTCAGTGTCCAACTGAAGGAGTCACGTGACTGGTGCAGATGGGCCATCATGTAGGTTAGCGAATTGTGATTTTAAGGTATATTGTTGCGCTCTTACAGCAATGTTTTAAGGCGCCTTAAAGCATGACGTCACCATTTAAATCGTTGCAAAAATGGTTTTCTTCAAACATATGACATTTCTATCTAACCTTCATTCTTGGTTTTGTAATTTATTTTAAATAACTATGTCTAAAGTTAGTGGAGTTCTGTCTTTCGCTTTTTTAAGTTGTTTAATTCGATTCAAAATGTGTGAGAAATAAAAAGCCCTTTTTAATAAGAAATATGACATTGGCAGGAGACGAAATCGTGGGCTTTGTCATCCTGGATCAACAGGAATTAATATTTCAGACAGTACTATTAACTTTTCATCAAGCACAACAAAAGTCGTTATGTGCAAAAATATACTAAAACCCAGAAGCGAGATTCCGTTATACGTCGACCAAGTCCATGTTGTGGCGAGGATAAAGTCGATCGAATAATAGCTTTTAGCACAGAACAGAAAAAGACTTTTAGGAATTCTATGTCTCCATCGAATAAATCATCGGAAATGGTCGGTTTTTTGAATAAATGAAAACATTTTTTGATATAATGGGAACGAAACATAATGCCAATACCCAATTTGTTAGAATTCTTTTTTCTGTTCTGTGGTTAGAATGTCATTTAAAATAACAGACCTCGATCATAAACATGATCGAAGTAACAGACGTTCTAATATTTTATTGTAAGTAAAACATGATACCAATAGGTCTAGAAAGAATTTTAGCGTTTAATTGCATCGTTAAATCGCTTCATAATTTTTTGTATCCTCCACGGTCGTTTGGGCCGTTAAATCTACCAAGAACCATTTCTTGATGCACTTCAAAAAATATCAATATTATTTCCCAGTGGTCATCGTTTATTTTAAAGGCCATTATAAATAAAAACACAACTTTATATCTTTAAACAAAAGTAGAAACAAAATATTTAGGTTATTCACAGGTACAGAGATTGACAAAAATGATCCATATATACCAAAAAACAAAGACGTGGTACATAGATGACAAAGATATAAGTATAACCAGAGACAACCACTGTCTCTGGTATAACTCGACTCCTTAAGATGCAATCGAGGACTTTCATCGAGTTTCAAGTCGTATTTCGAATTCAAATTATCGACCAAAGATGGCCGACTCGATTCGAATAGTGAAACGGAATCGCCCTGAGAGCATAAAAATACTTTTGTACTAAATTGTTTTTATACTCTCAGGAATCCCCTGCGATTTAGTCTGTCAAAGTCTATCATTTTTTTCGCCATATCCCCACTATGTTCTGCTTACAAATTTTCTGGCGTCCTCTCGAGCGTGACGTCATGACTTATTCGTTCGGATGCAGTGCTGCCAATTTGCGAATAATTATCCGAATTGCGGATAACTTGGATTGATTGGGATAATAATGTAATATTGTAATCAAGAGCTTAATTTCGAACAATTTTGCAAATATTGATGAATCATTATCCCAAAGGCAAATTTTATACTGTATTGAGAGTTTCTGAACGCGCATGTATGTGGATAAAATAGGATAATTTCGAATATTTCTGGGAATAATTGTAGTTGATGTTATTGGCAGCACTGTTCGAATGACACAGCCACAGTATACGAACAATGTATACTGTGACACAGCTGTAAGTAGCTTGTAGCCCACCTACGACCAAGAATAGTAAAGTTTACTATTCTTGACCTACGACTATCGCGCGCTAGAATAAATTCAATAAATCGGTGAGCTGTACTCACATGATTCTTGACTCGCATTTTACTGTCGCGGCGTTCTGACGCATGAATTTCAAATTTTACAGCTACACGCGACACTACTATTTGTGAGGTTATTTCACCCGCGGTAAATACAAACGGTTGTTATTTGTTTTGTATACGTTCTGTGCGATGGTTTATGAAAATTATTTGTGTGAAAAATTAGCCTAAAGATTATAATATAAATATTTTGTATTTTGTGTGTCGCTTCTGTCGCTGATTTTTAAAGTACCGGCGCGCATGACATGAAAAGAAGGTGGTGGAACCTGTAGCCTTCGATCACAGCATATATGCTGTGCTTCGATCATAAAGATCGAAGCCTGTAGCGCGCGACAGTCGCAGTTCTCTGAACCTGTTCTGTGCTGTGAACCCGTCTTTAGACGCAAAAATATGCGTTTTATGTTCCACACTACTGAAGGATGAGGATTGAGGGTATTTACTCACTAGTCCAAGACATGCTAAAGTATATGTAAAACATATGAATAAACGATTATTATCTTCAAATATCTTTGCATATTATGTACTCGTTCCTATTTATTTAATACTCTTATGGTGTATGAATAAAATGTACAAAAAACTAATGCATGTACATATAAAAATTATACATATGTGCACATATTTCTTCTCGAGTTCTGCATGTACAGAGTACATTGAATACATCAGGTCATAGGATTAAATTATCCTTCTCTAGTCCTATTATTCTTGGATTAAACTGAGGCATTTTCTGTCACTTGCCTGTTCAGCAAAAAATAAAAGTACTTACCAATTATAGTAGTTCCACTAGGTCACACTACACCAAAAATACACTAGGTTTCGTAACACTGGTCTCATCAATATCCGACTACTGACTACAGTAAAAGGCTTAAATAAACTGGAAAATTATAACAACTACCCCTTCATAAGCTATTAATGCCTTCCCTGAACTGAGGGATATAATTACCATATTAGATTAGATTAGGAAATCTTGTATCTAGGTATACAGGTAATAAAAACTAAATTACAAATGCAAATTCCTTCCTTGGTAAAAGAATAAAATTTTCTTTTATTAGAAAGTACTAGCATATACTTTACTATTTTTATAAGAAAAAACATTTATTTGGGAATTTGCATTAGTAATTTCAAATTTCATTGTTAAAATTTAGAATAAATTATTACCGAAGTAAACAATATATGGGAAATATTTAAGGTCGTTTGGTAGCCCAGTTTAGAATGTCTTGAACATGGGCTAAAGATGGGCATAGTAATTATACAGGGTGGGGCAATAGTGCGTCCGACTTCGATATCTCGAGTTCTGTGATAGCTAGAAACTTGATTTAAAAACATAAGCAAACTAAACAAAAAAGTCTACAATCGGAAATTGTTTTTGAATATATAGGTTGAGCCAAGATGATTCTACAGGATCAATTACATTTCTTTAAACGAAATGCCATGTATATCAGAACATTTTTTGAAACCTCTTTGTGGCCTTCTTTCACTCCTGTATTATTACTGACTTTCTCCCAACCATTTAGATGTAATGATTTTTTTTGTCTCTCTGCCCAAAATTATTATGTCCAACTGTATGGCAATAACTGAATAAATATCAGGATTTATATATAATAATAGTTCTCCTAAGATTAGAAATATTAATATGTTCAGTACATTATATAAAAAAAAACTTTTCCTTAAATGATTCTCAAGATTACACTTAAGGCATTTTGTAATTTTCTTTCTTATGTGTGTATTTATTAGTAGTTTCCAATAGTTTCTTGTTTCCACCTATATTTGCATTTTTTATCAGGTTAGTTTTAAAACAAAGTGCTATTTTATAATTTCTACAAGATTTTATAGATTTTTGAAAACACTAACGTAGTTTTCCACAAAACACCAAAAAACTATATACTGCACTCAACCCAGGTTTCGCCAACGAAGTTGGCATCATCTGGAGATGACTGAAGCTGTTTTAAGCAATTTTAATCATATCCAGATGATGCCAACTTGGTTGGCGAAATGCACGTCAAGTGCAGTATACAGCATTTTGGTGTTCTGTGGAAAACTACATCAGTGTTTTCTTTACATCAAAGGTTCCGACTCACTCCAGGACTAGATTTTTGAAGTTTATAATGTATCCTATTTAGTTCAATAAATTCGTATATCAGATCACCTATTTTTTATTAGTTTTGTTTATGACCCATAGGGCCTGTCGAATTATTTACAATTTCTATAACAAATGAATTTATTAACTTTTCCCAAGTAGCACACCGAGTTATAATTTGGTTGCGCTAACGCTTTTACAGGTAGCACGTTTGGCACGATCAAATTACAACACGGTACGCTACTTAGGTTATTAATGACATTTTCCACTAACTGCACTTTTATGCATTCGCTATATCTAGTTTCCCATCAATGTAAAAATGAAATAAAGTTACACCAAGTGCATAACAGTTATCAGCGAAAAAACGCTACAACTTACATACAATTTTACAAATACTAAGTGTAGAAACCTTTATTAGAAACACATGCAATACAAAACTGAAACTTAATATTAGGAAACATATAAGATCAGTCTATGACCAGTTTTAATTAAATTAGTCATAATTATAATTAAAACCGATTAATTTATCGAATACATTGCTTCAATGCACTTGGTTTCGACTTAATCTTCTCTGCATCTTTACTCTTAGTTGGGTTTTTAGTAAAACATTTCCATAGCCTTAAAGTTTCATCTGCACCGGCAGACAGAATTGTTGTACCGTCTGGTGACATTGCCAAATGCAATACTCTCGCAGTATGGCCTGTAAGTTCTGCTACTTTAGTCATACCTGGATATTTCCAAATAATTAATTCATTATTGGCAAAACCATGGCCAGACACTAGTTCTTTATAGGTTGTGGACCAAAGTAAGGCACAAACTTGAGATTTTGTATCAACAGCATTGATACAAGAACCCGTATTGCAATTCCAGAATCTGATATGCCGGTCAGCAGTGCCTCCCCCACTAGATAAAATATGTGGTTGCCATGGGCACCAAGCTAAAGCCTTAACTGCTGCCTGATGAGCTGTGAAAGTGTGCAGTGGTGTATTCTGAGAATAATGCGTACCATTTACCTAAAAGTAAATCTTTGTCAACATAAACAGGATAAGTTACATTATTACACAATAAATGATTTAAATAAGTTTCTCCTTGAAGTAATTTGATCAATGACATTTTTTTAATTATCCTCTTTATCTGAAATTTGGAAAATCCAGATGTCCAAGTAAAGAGGATTGGGCCCTATAGTTTATAGTACTACTCAACTATCCTAGCTTGGCACTCGAGCTTGAATGCACAATGGTCTAAACTCCACCCTTCCAAAGTTAAGCAATTTGTCTCGTTCTCTGTCCCACACTAGCAGTACTTCTTCTCTCTGCACTGCTAAAGTCCCAAGCTACAATCGTTGAGTAGTACATAGAATGCAGACTACTTCTTAGGATAATTTTTATAATTAAAAATTATTTTGCAGTATGTGGGGATCGAACTCGCAACATTTAGAAATATTTTTTTATAATTATTTATATTATGTGGCATTTTATACATATTGTTAGCTTGCATTTTCTCCAAATATTAAGCGACCTTTCTACAAAATATTTAAGGGATGTTTAGAGGCTTATAAGATTCTTTAGATATTGTCAAATAGTCAATTATGATTATAAATATGCAGTTACCTTACCATAACTTATTGTCATAAACTTACCGCCTGCCAAATGTTTAGTACATTATCATTTCCACCACTTGCTAAATATTTGCCATCTGTTGACCATTTAAGACCACATACTTCTTGAGTATGCCCTGATAAGGTTGCAACAATATGTTCACGTTGACGGACATCATGGTGAATAATCTGACCACTGCGGCAACCGCTTGACAAGATGTATGAGTTCCAAGATAATGAACCTACTCTGGCTGAATGTCCATCCATGATTCTTAATCTCTTTGATTTAGAGCAATCCCATAATTCAACAGTACCTTACGAATTATGAAAAAAATCAATCATAAATTAACTTTAACTAATATATTAGAGATACAGATTACCTGATAAGTATTTTTATATTCTTAGTAAACAGTTTGTTATTTAGAAAAAATTTGTAACGATAAAAACCCGTTGGTCCTCTGCAGTTTAATATTAATAAGAATACGTAATAGAAATTTTTTAAATAATTAAGTTAATAATTAATAATATTGAATGAATAAGTAGCATATTTCACAAGATGAAAACATAAAACCAAAAAAAATTTGTATACATACCATTTGTAGTTCCTACTGCTAAACAATTTCCATCTTGAATCCACGCAAGAGAACACACATAGTCATTACCTTCAAGTTCTAAAAGTTGATCAATATTACCAGTACCTAAAAAACCCATAGGTAATTATTATTTCGATAAAAATAATATACAAATTATCTAAATACTTATATTACATAAGATACCTGCATTCCACAAATAAACATGAGCTCCAAGAGCTGCAGCCAAGATATTATTAGAACTCCAGTCCATTAAATTTAGATAGTAATCATCAACTATATCTGGAGCGTCCAGAATTCTATCTGGTGCTTGGGGAATATAACGACTACTGCTTTTTACTGAAGCAGGTGTTTTGGTTTGAGTATATATAACTCTCATTGGGTTTTGAAATCCCTCTGGCGCTGACGGTGCCTTATTTTTATATGTCAATATACGTTGGTTATTAATATCAGCTCCATGTAAGTTTTCAGACATCACCCTTTGTAATTCTTGATGGGTAGGACTGTCACTTTTACTATTTTCATCTTGAGTTAGCTTATAATGGGCTAAATCAAAATTGCTAGCACTTCGTGAAGGAATAAAACGGTCACCACTGGGAGTTTTTGCTCGGGGTGGCGTTGGGGTCTTTGATTTTTTCAGTGGTGTTTTTGAAGGGGTTTTATTTCTTTGGTAGTCACTTTCACTTCCCTTTGTAGGTGTTTTCGTCGAATTTAACAAAGATGAAGACAAGGAACGCAGTTTGGATGAATTATTTAAGCTGGAGCTTGAAAATGAACCACTTTCTTTTTTTCTTTGCCATCTTGGCACAGGTCCTTTTACAGGTCCATCCATAGTCAATAAACTGTTAACGTCATTCCAAAACTTAAATTGAGACATACCTATTAACTGCAAATACAAATAAATAAATAAATAATAATATAAGTTCGTATACGTTTTGGTAAAATAAATTAAAAGTTAATCATACACTCTACACAAATAAAAAGCAAATGACCGTTAAATGTTTTAAAAATTTAACTGGTCGACAAGCAAGGTCAACTCTCATGAGTACCAATATAAAAAGTTTTGCAAATAATCAGTAAGGAATTTTTAATGAGAGAAGCTAATAACCCGTAGTCATATGGTCCTACTCTCCATTTTGATGATATAGAAATGAATCAGATGACCGATCGGAGACTGCATCATCAGATTTGGTGTGGCAAAATTTCGAGGGCATTTTCTAAAGTTTGAGGATGTTGGGAATTTTCGGAAAATTTGAAATTTAACCAACCTTTAACCATAGGCAGCTAAATCCAGTTAGGTCGGGTTTTCCAATAGCAGGTTGACAAACAGTTCATTAGATTTCTCTGGTTTTTAGTTAAGTTTGTAATTATCAAGAAAAAAAATTGTAAAATGATAAATAAATATATGTAATTTTTAAAATAGTTATTGTTAAAATTTAATTTGTTTTTTCCGTTTATTAAAGTTGTGATACAATCAATTAATCATTTTAAAGAATTATTTACAAGCTACTTTCTGTTATATTTTTAAACTGTTTTCAGTTATCAGTGTTGCTTTCTTTCTACCACCAATCTCAGCTAATCTACAGGTACATTTACAACCATTTCGCTACGGGCACAATTTACTGACGGATTGTGAATGTTACCGATATAAAATTTAGGTAATTTATAATGAGTTAGAAGCTGCCATCTGTTGAGGTTTTTCGATATTACGTGTGTGCCAATTAAGTTTGATTAAATAATTACAATTATTTTAACATAACTTCTAAAAACATCATATTTTCTAATATTAAAAGATCCTAATCTTCCAACTTCAAATCACAAACCGACTTTAAATATAAACAATAAATTTGTGTCGTAGTACGCATGTGCAATTTGAAATTCGTGCCGCAATTGAATTGAATATTTGCGATTTGCAAGCATCCAATTCAAACCTGAAGTGCAATTCAAGGTCGGGCAGCTTAAAATTTTATTGTAAACAAATACATTCAACCAGATATACTTAAAACCCAATTTACAATCCACCTGCAGATTGTGCCCGTATCGAATTGGTAAATGTACCCTTAAGGTACGTACAGAAAGAAAGCAGGCAAATCAGCACCGATTTTAAGCTCCGACAACCGGCGTCCACCCGTCATTCGACGTGCACATAAAAAACGCTTAAAATAAGCTCCAACCTGCTAGTTCATTGTGGTATCTTTGAGTGAACATATTGAATTCATCTAATCTTAAAGGAGAATTTTTCAAATTGATAAAAATATAAAAAAAATTACCCCAATTAAAAATTATTATTAAATTTAAGAGGAATTTATCCCCAAAAACTCCTTGCGGTATTTCAATTACTTTCAAATTAATATGGATTAAGTTCTGTAATGTACTTTAGTTGTGTGCCAAATTGAAATACGGTACCCCAAATAGATTCCTAGTTATGAATTTTTTTTAAATATTCTGTAACGTTTATATTGCTTTGAGCTTATCTCTTTTACCCCCAAGAGTACCTTTTTGAAAATTGCTGCGATTGATACATTAATATCCATTATAATTAATTATTTCGACCAGTACCTACAACCAGCTACCAAGAACTAAAAATTCATTCCGGTAATTTTGTCAGCGCTGGCTCCCTGTAACGACAAGCTCTGATCTGCTTTATCTGTGTGCAGCTTCATAAGTAAATGGTACTATTTATTGGCGCTGATCGGCGCTGGTTACCAGTAAGCAGGCAACCTGCTTTCTTTCTGTGCGTACCTTTAGGGCACAGCCTACCAATTGTTTGGTAGGCTGTGCTTAGGGTACATTTACAATCAATTGGTAAATGTACCCTTAGGGTACATTTACAATCAATTCTGTACGGGCACAATCTGCTGGTGGATTGTAAATTGGGTTTTAAGCATATCTGGTTGAATGTATTTGTTTACAATAAAATTTTAAGTCGGCACGACCTTGAATTGGATGCTTGCAAATCGCAAATATTCAATTCAATTACGGCACGAATTTCAAATTGAGCATGCGTACTACCACACAAATTTATTGTTTATATTTAAAGTCGGTTTGTGATTTGAAATTGGAAGATTAGATCTTTTAGTATTAGAAAATATGATGTTTTTAGAAGTTATGTTAAAATAATTGTAATTATTTAATCAAACTGAATTTGCATACACGTAATATTAAAAAATCTCAACAGATGACAGCTTCTAACTCATTATAAATGCCCTAAATTTTATCTCGGCATAATTCACAATCCGTCAGTAAATTGTGCCTGTAGTGAATTGATTGTAAATGTACCTTTAGTTGTTTTACGGTAAAGCTTCGTTTACAACCTAACCAAAATTAAAATTACGCTAGCACTTAAATTGTGTGTGCCAGTATTTGCGATGCCCACTTTTTTATGTTTACAATAGGGCTTTTCGGGTGCAGATTACGGGATTATTTCTGTATGATTTGTGGAATGTGTCCCACACTACTGGATACTTTTGAACTGTAGTTGTGAATAATTCGTTTTCATTCATAGTTTTTAATTATTCTAAACAGTAAACAGAGAGGTACCTAACCTCAACAATAATCAATATTATAACGTTTTCTGACATCCAAGCATGCGACCTTGATTCATCCAATCATGCGGCAGTAGCAAGCACAAAGCTAGGCTTCCCTAAACATTGGCACACTTTTTGATTTGTTGCCACGTGCTATGATATGACAACAAAAGACGATTAAGAAATCGTTTGTCAAACTTCTGTACCAAAATTGTGCGTGCTAAGAACGAAATTTTAAACGAAGCTTAACACTATAAATAAAAAGCATAATTTCATTTGACGGGGAATCACCGTAACCGTAAAACTACTTTGATTTACTGGGAGCGGTGGTAAAAAAGAACGCTTTAAGACTCCCCCTGGTGGCTAAAAATTGAATTTTGACGAAACGAGTAAGTTCTTGGAATATTCGTTTGATCACATTTGTATCTTTTTTCTGTTCTGTGTGTGGCACATATCCATAGACATATGATCACTATGTCTATACAATCTGAGGCACGAATTTCCCAATATAATCTTGAGAAATTCGTTATCTGACATGAGATCTGTGCAGAAATTCATAGACATATGACTATTGTCTGTGCAGAAATCTCTGTCACAGAATAATTGTTGGTTATTCTGTGTCTCTGTTGTGTGCTTCTGTCAACTGGTGGAATATGAATGAAGAAATGAAAGTGAATGAATGAGGAATATCGTAATTTTTTTTGTTTACAATATTTTCCAGGCACGTGTTCACGTTAACTTTTCCCAGTTTTGGTATATGCAATACATAGAATGATATATATAAAATTAAGAAAAAGGAACAATATTTTTTACATGCATTGCGAGTTACAGAAATAGAAAACGATACGGTATAAGTTGTATATAATATTATTTAATTAAGAGCATTGGTAGCAGAAACAAGTTACAATTATGAACTCTTATTCAGTAAGAATAGTTGATTTGGATTATTGTATGTGTGCTCCAATTCAAGGCTTGGATGTAATGTACTCAGAGTTTCGAGGATCGTCAGTTAATCAAGTTCCAATATTAAGACTTTTTGGTTCCACAGCAACAGGTAGGTAATATATCTCAATATTATATTAATTATATTGATTTTACTTCATATCAAACATACATCTGGTGTATTAAATAAGCTTGAAAAATAAACTCTAAAATCAAATCAAAATTTAATTATGGTGGCTTAGATGCTTTTTATTTTCAACAGTCTTTGAGAAGATAAGATATTGCTGACAATATTATTATATACAGAATGAATGTTTTTTTTATATGTATGTAAATTAAAAAGTGAGTCACAATAGGCCTGCTGATGGCCGCAGTGGAGGGTCTGCTGAGACCCACTCACAACAAACCTAACCTAACAAATTAAAAAGTATTTTTTGTTTATTAAAATCATTTTTAACTTAATTCATTCGTTTTGGTTTTTATTCTTTTACAAACGATAATTTTGATAAAATCTGTATATTGACCCAGACAGCAAAAAATTTTTTAAAAATATTTCATTAAATATTTCAATATGTTAAAAATATTTTGTAAAATGTTTTAAATATTGTCAAAACATTAGGTGCTTTAGTGAAATCGGATCATGATCAGAAAAGAACCAATGAAAATTAAATATTTGTAAGGTATTCAATTCCTATTGGCTGTTTTACGGATCATAACGCGTTTTGATTCCATGATCAGTGTTGAAAGAAAACGGCTATTATGAAAATATTTTGGCAGACCACTTTTTTTCGTTAACTAAATGTTAAATAAATATTTACGGAATTGAAATATATTTGGTCTTAATATTTTAATAATATTTTATAAACAATTTAAAATATTTTGAAAATATTCCTGCGAAGATGAATATAAAATATTGTCATTGAATATTTTCAAAATGTTTTTATAACTCAAAATATTTCAGCAATATTGAAAACCATTATAAAATATTTAAAAATGTTCTATGCTGTTACAGTATGTAATATACATATAATGTTGCATTAATTACTTTTTAGGTAAAAAAGTATGTGTTCATATTCATGGAGTTTTTCCATATTTTTACGTTCCATATGATGGAATGCAAGATGTTAATAGTTTAATGTATCAGATAGCTGCGAATATCGATAAAACTGTTAATATTTCTTTGAATCAAGCATCTTCATCTATGCAACATGTTTATAAAATATCTTTGGTATCAGGAATGTAAGTATATTTAATATTTATATAAGTATACAGAATTATCTAGTATAATAAGATGTTATGGTATATAATGGCAGAAAAATGTTGTCATGTACAAATTTAGGCAGGCCAATTTTATTTCTGTAAATCTTATTTGAATAAGGCCTATTATCAAATATTTTAATGAACATTTTTAGGACCTCTTGCATGTTCTGATATTTTACAAAATATTTACTTAATTTATATATTTTTAATTTTAATTATAAGGTTATATATCAATACAAATATTCATTTGAAATCATGTTTCACATTTTTACCCAAGAACGTATGGGTATATAATAAACTATGCATTGGACACATCCTTAAATAAAATCAGGTGTGCTAATATTTTTTAGGAAAATTGTAAACTAGGTTTTCTCATTAGGCCAGTAATATGTAATGTTTAATATTTATGAAAAATATGTTTTAGACCAATGTATGGGTATCATACCAAGAAGCACCAGTTCCTTAAAATATATCTGTATAATCCTATGTTAATTAGAAAAGTGAGTAATCTTTTAATGAATGAGACAACTTTGGGCAAATTTTACCAGCCCCATGAGACACACCTTAATTTCACTTTACAGTTTATGATTGATTATAACTTACATGGTATGAGCAATGCTGTTCTCTCAGAAATGAAATTTAGGGTGGACCCAAACAGCGTAAATTATGATGTAAGTCCAGATTTAATTTTGCCAGCATCAATACAAAAAGTAACAGTCTGTGAATTAGAGGGTGACGTACTTGCTGAACATATAATGAACCGACAAGAGATTGCCAAAGGAAATGTAGCTGTTAATCCTGGAATTGCTGCCTTGTGGGCAGATGAAATGCAAAGAAGAAGAAACAAAGGCGAAACTTCACAAATAGCACATTTATTAGAGTTAAAAAATACCAATGTAAAACATACAAGGTCACATTACTTATACAAAAAGGCATTACTAGAAAGGTTGGCTATTTTATCAACGGAAAAGTCAGAAAAAAATGTTTTGGAGAAATTAAGCCTGTCTGTGTATCCAGCTGAAACTCCTGATAATAGTAATTTACAGAATGCTTCATTAATAGAAATACATACACCTAGTTTAGAATCGAGCATAAGTGATATAACTTTATCAGCTACTAGGGAATTAGATGACTCTGGAACTACACAACTAAGTGATGTAAATATAAGTCTGGATGCCGAAGCCCTAAATTTGCTAGACATCTTACAAAACCTAGGTAAGTAACGAGGTAAGTGATACTAATTATTACTAATTTAGTTTTTTATTTATCCCACATCCATTAAATTGTAATTTTTAAATTTCTGCCATCACATAAGTAACATTTTATTAAAACTTTATTTATGAAAACTGTGTATAGTGGGCATTAAAAATTGTTCCTTCCTAGATCCATAATTTTGGAGTTGGGTCACTTAACTAATTCAAATCAGTTCAAATAGATCACGGAATTGTAAGTGAAATACAGAAATTTTCATATTTTTTATGGGATCTGATCCCAAAAGCCAATGTCTATGTTGTCTATAGAGGTCTCAAAATAATTATTTTTTAGGGGAAAATGTTAAAGAGGATCTAGAAGATGACAGTATATTATCACAAGCTGTTAAAGAAGTAGATGAATATGACAGAGATATGGATCTAAGCATGCCTCTAGAAGCAGTAACAACTCCAAAAAAGATTGTTCAAAATAAAAAAGACGAAGAAAGCACGGATGATGAGTTGTGGGATGAATTAGATACAACTTTAATTCCTCAGTTAGATGGAGAATATGATAGTACCGTGGAGGTTATTTTTAATATTTATTAAAATATATGCATTTACAGTAGAACCCAAAGTACGGGGTGTGCTATAATTCTCGCTTAGACCTTTTATTTCTTAAAGCGGAAAGATATATTACAGAAATTCATAAAGTTAATTTTTACCAGTGCCATATGCTGTTAAAATTGTTTATAATAACCAGCACATTATAATTAATATGCATATTTACTAATAATTCATATAACAAAAAACACTTTTTTTCAGAATTCTGAAAATCCTATTTGCATTCATATCAACAAGAATAATATTAAAATGAATTATAAAGATGACTGTATTGATGAGTATAAAAATAACAATTTTTTCTGCAATCAAAAATTTTTTAGAAAGGCACTGTATGTTAAAATTGTAAATGTAGATTTTGTCAAAAAAGGAAAAAATATGCCTCTTCTGGAAGAGGACCCAGAATATGTAGATACAAACAATTTTTATGCATCGAAAAATGAAGACTTGGGTGTTGCTGGTTGGGATGTTTTAAAAGATAATAATTACTTTCAAAGCAAGAAAATCGTGAAATGTATGAAACCTCTGGTGAAAATTTTTAATAAGGTTACTACACCAGAGACAAAAGAGAGCGAACACCCCCCAATCAAACCTTGTGGGATAGTGACAAATAAACATAAAAATGAGACTGTAGTAAAAAAGAAAATATGTAAGAAAGTCTGCTTATGTAAAAACACTCGAAGAAATTAAGAAATTAGAAAATCGGATAAAAAAAATTAACAGACAGAATCAGTTAATTAGGATAATAAGGAAATTACATGCAACGGAACACAAAATGTGTGTGTTATTATCTAAAAAAAGCATGCCGAGATTTAAAGTTATTTCAAAACATAAAGTGCATCGTAAGTATTAAGATGATTAGTTTATTATTATTAAATCTTTCTCAAAATTCTAAACCATAATTTAATAAAAGTTCAATCCAATATAAATCACCTAGGTGATCAGCTCAATAGAAATGCCATTTTCAGGCCTAGGTTAATATTTCTTATTATCGTTATCCTTTATGTTTGAAATTAAAAATCGGTCTTGGCTAGGTGCTCCTCGACAGTACTTTGTCATCATATCAGATAGCGTTCCACGTAAGGCCGTTTTTCCTCTTCTGGTATTTTTATCGTCTTGAAAATATGCCCTTAACATATTCACCCACTCAGCGTTAGAATAATTATTTACCATTGTTATCACTACTTTTTATCAAAGGAACAAATTATAAATAATAAATAACGGTAACACAATAACTGAAAAACTTTAATTCATCTAAATTATGTGTTGTTTAGTTGTTTGCCTTTGGCGGCGTTTTGGTCTTGTTGATTTGAGGAATGTAGATGTCTGTCATTCGGAGTTGTATTATCTTGAATGCAGAACCGGATTGAGTAAATCGTACCAACTTTTGATACAAAATTCTACTAGAAATCAGAAAATTGTACTAGAATGCTTTTTTGGAAGCGTTCTTTTTATGGGATAATAAAAAAAAACAGTATGAACCGAGACCCACTCTTGCGAAACTAGCTTGGAAGAAAACATATTGTTTTCCTGTAAAACATTTTTAACAGTTGAACTTAATTATTCTGGTGACAATCAGAATACAATTATGTTACAGAAGGGACAAAGGCCGGCAGAAAAAAGACGCAACAGAATGAAATGTTTTAAGAGTAGTCTTATCTTTTTCTAAAATAATTCCGTAATCAAAACGAGTATTTCTGCGCTACGAACGCCTTGGAAACATGTTTACTAAAAATTAATACTGATTACTGATTGATTGAATACAAATTTCCTGTTCTTCCGTGATTGGTTAAATTAAACTGTTTGCTTACATTTAGAGCACGAAAAAGTGACGAGGCAATGACAAGTGAATGATGTTATAGTTTATACGAGCTACAATTGAAATCGTATAAAAACTAAAAGCCAGCAAAAACAGTCGGCATCTCTTTATTGTACATATACAATAATATAAAGAATAAAGAGATGCCGACTGTTTTTACTGGCTTTTAGTTTTTATACGATTTCAATTGTGCTGTATAAACTATATTTTTAAGACGAGCATTAGTTGTTCATTTGTTTATTGAAATACCACATAGAGGTACAAATTATAATAATGTACTAGACTTTCGAAAGAGGTGCCGATATACTAAAATTATTAAACTGTACTGAATCTAGAACAATTGTACTATAAATCAGGGGTAGCATTAATAGACTGGACGAAAACATAAAACTGAGCGTGATGTTCACGTGATCAGATCGGACCACGGAACGCTTCGTTTTCCTATTGGTCTACCGGCAATAAAATCGAGGAAGACGAACCCCGCCTATTTTACAGAATTGTAATCAGACATGTCGTATATAAGAGTGAGCAGTTATTTGGTTTATTTGATTTTTATTTGTCCATCGCAATTGCTACTGTTTTATGTCCGGGTTGTTTAAAATACAATACAAAATGTCTAGTACTGACACTGCAGATGAAATGAGAAATAATGTTGACTTAAATCCACCTAGAAAATGGTTTAATGTTATTGTAATTCTAAATCCGGTCCTGTCGTGTTCCAAGAAGCGTGTATGTCTTTTATTCACTATAGCGGTTTACGAAAATAATAACGGGAGTGGCCAATTCACTATCGCAGTCGTTGTTATTCTTATAGCATTAGATAGAGAGAATAATAATTGCAAATCGTTCAGAGTGAATTTACGTAAACGCCTTATTCTTGGAAATAATTATACTATTGTATTGACATGACGTATTAGGTAAATCGAGGATGTTTGGTTTCTGTTTTTTTAAGTGGGTTGTTTGTTCTCTTTGTGCTTTTATTTCAGTTTTGCTATATTTTAACATTGCCTAAGAGTACTTTTTTGTTAGAGTAGTTCTTGTCAAAGCTTGGATTTTGTTTACAAATAAAGTTAGGTAATTGTTTTTATTTAGTGAATGAACCGTGTCACTGATTTGAACTCGTTTTTCCATCTTAATTCTTACGAATATGATTGATGGGTGTGTGTGATAAGAATCTCGTGCCGTCTGTGAAATGCGTAATGTGAAACATGAATTGGTTTTTAATGTAATGTACGTAAAAAATAGGTCAGTGTAACTCGCCCATTGACCTATCAGGTCAAAAAACCAGCCAAACATATGACAGTTACAAAACGGTTTATTTATTAATAAATTACAGGATTACTTCAAATTATTATAATCGCATGGTAAGTAACTACTACTTGTTAAAAAATAATAATTTTTTTATAAAATTTGAAAAAACGAAATCAAAATTGTCAGTAGCATTTTATAAGTTTATTGTTCATCGGAAAAGTTGGTTTTAGTTGTATGTTCCATACGAAACACTTGAAAGAAATGTTAGTTGATGCAAGAAAAAGGCAAACTTGTACATTTCTTACATTAAAAGGTATTTCAAAATGTTAAAAAATTATTTCAAATGGAGCAATTAATCGTATAAGTAGGTAATTATTTCTTTCAAAATTATTATGTTCGGGAACGAACTTTCTGGCCAGGTGATAAATTGCATATAAAATGCGGCAACACTGCTAATAAAGTGAGGAATGATTCTAATCAGCAGTTCCAAAACAATTTCATCTTATTTTTTTGAAAGTCGATAACTCAATTTTATGTGGGAATTAAGAGAAAAAAATGTGTCGGTGGGTTTCTACAGATGTCAACAATCGGTGGTTTAAATATAACTACGCAGTTAAGACTCACCCTGTATACATACACATATAAGTTGTACAAGTCAAAATATTTTATTACATCACATTCTAAAGAAATAGACAGAGTTTATAAAAGGAAGTTTTTTAGCTGTATTTTAAAATTTTTTGACTTACATTGTTTGGCTAACTTTGGTAGTTTATTATAATGGAATGCTCCTTTAGAATATAATGACATTTTTTCCTATTGTTGACCGGTATTGTGGCAAATCGATGTTATTGTGATTTCTGGTGTTGTATCTCGTGTATGTCATGTCTTTTGCTAAATGTTATATTTGAGTCAGCGTTTGATGTACAATGTACAAGTGATAGTTTGTGACTTATTAACCAGTTAGAGATTAAATTTAGTCGCCATACTTTCTTTTAGGGTATTTAAAGATGTACTACTATGAACTAAGGTAGTGTCATCAGCATATAATTTTATTGTGCCTTTTAGATTTAGATTAGAAATAGTGTTAACATTTGTTAAAAATAAAGTTGGTCCCAGAATGGAGCCTTGTGGAACGCCCCATAAAACATTTTTTTTTAGTGCTAGAGCTGTCTTCCAAAACCACAGATTGCTTCCTATCTTGGAGATAGTCCCTAAACCAGTCATGACAATTACCTCTTACTCCTAACAATTCAAGTTTATATTAAAGAATATCATGATTGACAGTATCGAACGCCTTTCGTAAGTCAAGCGACACAAGTGCACATTTTTGTCCTTTATCTATATTATTTTGTATTTCAGAGATCATATCTATTGTTGTTGAGCTTGTGTCGCTTGCCTCTCGAAAACCATATTGGTGCCTGTACAGAAAGTTTATACTATTAATATATGCTATAAGTGTGATCTTAACTATTTTTTTCTATAAGTTTTGATAAAATAGGTAACACAGAAATTGGCCTATAATTGCTCGGTATATTTTAATCACCATCCTTAAAAAGTGGACGTACACAGGCTTCCTTCATTCCAGATGGCACTTGCCACTTTTCATAGATGGGTTGATAAGTTTGCACAGTACACTAGTTATTTCTATTTTGCAATTTTTTATGGTTTTAACATCTATTTCATCCACTCCCGAAGCTTTGTTGACATCTAGCGACTCAATTAGGTTGATAATTTCATTGTCAGTTGTTGGACTGAAGAGCATACTGTGAGGCGAGTTGAATTCCTTGGAATTATCCAAGGGAAGATCTGGGAGATCATTGGCAAGTTTAGGCCCCACATTCACAAAATATTTATTAAACCTCACATATATTTTTTTTGTTGTCTATTCTTATGTCATTTATTTTGAGTGAAGAAATTTGATGTTCAGTTTTACTTCTTTTATTTGTTAACACATGATTTATTATAAATAAGAGACAATAAAATAAAATGAATAAAATGAATTTATTTTTCACTCATTTCAGATTAGATATGATGAGAAAATGCTGTCAAAACTGACTTTACTATTTTCAATTTAATGCAAAATTTTAGATCGTTTTTTCTCAGTAAAGGTTAATCGGACATGAAATTTCAAGTTTTTTTTTTTTCAAATTCATTCTGAACAATTTTGATTCGATGTAATTTTTTTTTGGGCCTCTGGTGCACCAGTTTCCATGTTAGAACTTGCACTAGAAAATCGTATCACAACAACGACCATCGACACAGTTCTGGTTTTTTTTCAACGCCAATGCTTCATCTATAGGTAGATGAAAAAGTATGAGTATTTTAATGTGTAATTTATATATTTCATGTCATGTCATTAATAGAGACCGCATCTCAGATAGTCATTCCAGTTACGCACTTATGTATAACAACTAACAAAATGAGAATAAATAATATTGTGAAATGCAATGGTACACGATTTTTGTAGGAATTAATTAATCTTCTCACACATTCATATACTTGGATAATTAATTATTACGGCTGGCCCTTTTGCTGTAATGAGCGTTGAGTTTGGGGGATGATTCTTAAATCATGAATGCTATACCATAATCGTGTCAAAATGATAAAATGTTAAATCTATGGTAGATAGAGGGATGATTTTTTCCTCTAGAACCACATTACCCCACAGGATTTTTCCTGGTGAATCGAATAAAACAAGTTTACTCCCTATATGCATTAGGAGATGAGATATTCAATTTTTACTTTTAACCCTACACTTGTCCTTATTAAAGAGGATTCTACTCCTCCGCTGAAGTGGCGTGTAGGCCGCATTCGTAATCTATATCCAGATGACGATGGGGTATCGAGAGTAGCTGATGTCTACACTATTAATGGTGTTCTATTAACTAAATTATGTCCTTTACCCGTTTCTGCTTCCGAAAATGCGTAGCATTGTGGTGGGCCGAAATGTTCCGTTTTTATCTGTTTTAATTTTTTTTCTTACTTAATAAATATTGCTTTATAATAATCATAATTATCATTTACTTTAGTTCCATATTTGTATTTTTTTGCTCTTAAAATACCGGCTTTTTATTTCATATAGTTTTTGTGTACTCGCATTTATAAGCCGTCACAATGAGGTGGCTTTTCGCGACTATTCCCAGAAATCATAGTGACATGAGTCTTGTCAGTAATTAATGTGACGCACGCCATAAAAATCTAAAAACGCCCCTAATTGTTAACATTCGCGCGATTATAGTGTTCATTACTATTTTAACTAATCTCTAACTTTGTGTGTATCATTGGAGGTGTGAATTTAACATTTAAACCCTGTTAAATAATTAAATAACTCGTGTGGACTTCTTTCCGTGTCTGCTTTCTCGAACCAGAGATTGTTATTCCCCAAGATTAGAGGGCCCTCTCCAACGTGGAAGACTGGGAGCTGCATAATCTACAGGGTAAGTCACATTTTCTCGCCATCTCATTGCATATAGGAAAAATTACGAGTACAGTTCATTTATCTCTCGCGAGCTTATAAAACTAAATTTTCATTTTTTTGTTTTGAACCTGTAAAAAAACATGGGAGATAGAGAGTTGATTTTTTTCCCCTAAAGTCCCCCCCAATGCTCTGTAGGACTTTTCCTGGTCAATCAAATAATAGAAGTTCGAACCTTCTATCTGCAATAGGGGTTAAAATATGAAGTAAACAAGCACAGACATATGTGTAAAACACCACCTTCATACATGGAAATTTTCACAAATTCCCTCAGTCGTATAAGTCTTGAGCACCAGCCAACATCACAATTTTAGTTAGTTGACACAATGAATGTTGTTTACGTTCTACGCCAATTTATTTTCCAGTTATCATGAACCACTGTGGACTGTGTGAAACAAAAATTTCAAATAGTTTTGATAATAATCTGGGTTTTATGTGTCATATAGTGGACCCTTTTTACAGGCAAAGAAGTGGACTCTTTTTATCCTAATGTAATGTAGCTTCTTTGAGAATTTTTGAATATTTTAAGTAGGCTCCAGTTACGTATAAGGACGTAGAACGGTCGTTTTTAGACTACAAACTAACAGGCGCTACAATCTAATGCAGATCATTTAGAACAATTATTAATAATTCTTATTCCAGTGCAACAGTGTTTTTGCTAAATGTTCATTGTTCATCTAATTTTGGACATTACAAAAATCACCCATCAAAAGTATAAGGTAAGATATATTCTATTTTGTATTGTATATCATTTTTGCACATGAGAATATCTAATTCGCTGCCGATAATCGCGAAATGACTACCTGAATTGCGGTCTCTAATCCTCGATAATAGGCATACAAAATTGAAAGGATGTTTTAAAATTGTATTTTTCCAGCACACTATATTAATAAAAAGTCGGCAAAAGCTGAAAAGTTCACGAAAGTTACCATCATTAGTGACATTATATTGAAAACAGCAAACTATGTTGAACCAAGTTTCGCCTAACAGTTCAGCATCCCAGTGGGAAATGTTTCCTTTACAACTATAATAGAAAAGTCTATCCTGAAATTATAGAAATACCCGAAAATGTAATGGAACATGAAAAATCACTAAAACAATTTATAGATGAAAGGATCGTTGTAAAAGATGATAATATTTATTCTTGTAAAGAAAATGATTATGATGTTGACGAAGTAGCAGTAACAATAAATAAAGATCCGTATAATCTGTTAGATAATGAAGAAATATCAACTGTGCTTTATGATGATTTGCCAGAATTTTTGAAAAATTCTGTTAGAGATTGTCCTAGTTTTGATGTGTTACAAGAAAATTACGATAAAAAATATGAAAACAATCTTTATGAAGATGACATAGAAAACAATAATTATTTAAATTACAAGTTCTTAGAGAGTAACAGTGAAACTTTCGTTAATGTAGTTGGTACAGGTGCAGTTGAAACAAATTTAAATGTAAAGAATTCTCAGTCAGAAAACAAGCAATCTATCTTTAAAAATAAATTCCTTGAGCAATTAATTGATGCCGACAATAAGGATAACGTGTACATATTTTCATCAAAATATTTAATTAACGTTAATGATGACAATTTATCAAAGAAAATTAAAAAACTGCCACCTAAGCAATTAAAGGAAACTATAGAAAAAGTTAGGCAACAGTTGCAAAGACATATTGAATATCTTAAGAAACCTGGTCATCATAAAATTTTATCCAGTTGTGAGGAACAAAATAAAAATTTAAATAGTATTAAATGCCTTAATGAAACTTTAAATAATGCCAAAGAGTGCAAAAGAATTGACCCAAAGAATATAATTTTTTTCAAAAAAAAATTATAATTCAGCAGTGCAATTTAAGAGTAATACTAATTCTTTGTTTGAAAAAACGGAATATAAACGAAAAAAATACCAAGAAATGTTCAAATCATATAAATAAGTATAATTTAATTAAGACACGTAAAACGGTAAAAAAATCCTTGCAAATTCAAAGTAAATTAGAAACAGAAAGTTATCTAAACAAACTTAAATCAAAAATTAAAAATCAGTCGGAAAACTTTAGCAAAACAAATGAAAAAAAACTTGTTGCAGGGACTGAAGTTAGTGATAGAAGAGCGGCATATAATTCCGAAGTTTTAAGTGAAACAGGGGATTGTAAAGTAAAAGTTAAAAAACAATTATCTAGTCCTAATTCCAGTAGGACTGGTGACAGATACTATTTAAGGAGTTTTAATCATGAGAATGCAAAAACCATAAAAATAAAAGATGTTGCAGAAAATATCAATTGTTCACCAAAAAATGAACAAAAAAAGTCTAATGAAATTAGAAGATCGTCTCGTATTAATTCTCCCAAATGCAGAGAATCAAGGTTAGGCCAATTTAATCATATTGAACACAATGTGAAACAACCCCCGAAATATACAGATGTCACAAGTTTGTTTGATAGTGACCTTGCGTTCAAATCAAATGAAGTAAGCAGAAGAAAAATATTAGATAGAAAACGCAACTGTAATTCTTTAGTTAATGAAATATGTTGTAAACAATTGCCAACGGTCATATCAAAGAGACTTTCACGAAAATGTGTCAAACAGAAAGAATTGACTAAACTTTGTGTATCGTTGGATGGTACCAAGGATTCCAGTTCTTCTTCAGATGATGACAGTATCAGGTTAAAACGTAAGAGACCTCTGAAGACAGACGCAAGTGTTAATTCACCTCGATATCCAGCCTTGCCTGTGATTGTCAGTTCACCCGGCAGTTCTAGAAACTCCAAAGCTTCTGGTAAGTTTTTATATATTTTTTAACGTCGTGAATCTGAAAATTGTCTGTTATGGATTATGTAATATATTTATATACAAGGCCACGCTGTTTGATCGCCAACTATTGACATCTTAGAATCAATTACATATAATTATTACTAATCAGATATTCGTAACATTTCCTTTGCATTTTGACCCATGTGAACCCATATTATTACTATTTGACACTATTAACGGCAATTTAATTCTTACAAAATCCAATGAACATAAAGTTGCACCACTTTGTTGCAATTTATACAAAGTTCTATCTGACACTGTTTTGAAGATTACTGTGATGGATAATAAAAAAGTGTGGGCCTTGGTTTTATATACATAAAATTTTAAATTGTTTAATTGGTCATTTGATTGGTCTTTATACTCAGTTATTAATAATTATATTTATATTCAATTTTCAATTTTTCAGCTGGCAACCATCTGGTATCGCTAAATACAATTAAAAAGTGAGTTAAATAATTGTGGCTTGGGCTAGCTTAATTAATGTATTATAAATCATTCATTTGATAGTTTAAATTCCCTTGTTAAAAAATGCATCATATTGGATTATAACAGTATCATACATGTCCTTTTTATGGAATTAGAAATTGAACATCTGCATGACGTAACCTTTTCAGTTCGGAGTATAAATAAACAATCTATTTGCATGCAAATTGTCAACCGGGCAGCAAGTTTTAAATATTTGTATGTGTCGAAAACTAAAACTAACATACCTTAACAAAACAAGTTTTCCATAATGCAGAACAATATGTTTTATAAAATCCGTTCAACAAACTTTAAAAAAAAATTGTTCTTTTAACTTTCTGACTCATTGACAACTATTCATTATAAGTTTTATCGTTATTTTTTATGTTGGGACCTAAAATCACCACGGCGCATATGGCGCTGCGATCAGACGAGTAATTACATTTGTTTTATTTGCTTTTGTGGATTCTTTCTTAGATAGAAAAATATATATTATTACATTATTCGGAAGTTGGTGAGTAAATTCAATATGTTTAACCTATTTTGCAACAATTCTTATTATGCACTGTTTTCTTCAGCATATTGTGGAATAAGCATTGATGAAATAAAAAAACCAGTAGTAAAATCTGAAAAACAAACTATAGAAATGTGATCAATCGAATGTAAACAAAGAGAATACTCGTTTCGTCAAACTGCGATTTTTAGCCACCAGGGGGCCATGTGAAAATTAAATTCCCAATTGTGTATACTCCAAACTAAACTGAACGTGTGAGATTAGATGCAGATGGTCTATTGAAGGTGCTGGTTGTATATTGATTTAAACATAATAATTCCATAAGTATTGCCTACAGTTTTGATTTGTTATTTATTAGGTATTATCGACATTACGAAAGAATGTCGTTATGTCATCGTTAGAATTCACATAAATCAAATCAGCACTGTGTTAGTCATCAAATTCATGCGTGTTGAAATGACTTCCAGGTATAAACAAATTTTACTCGTTGACAGGTGAAAAAGTAAAAACATCTGTCCGCTGTCAGAATAATTTAACGATTTCGTTTTTAAATTTAAACTAATTTTATGTTTTTAATATAATTTGGTAAAATGCAGATTGCTTGTAGATATTAACAATTACATTTAAATTAATTAACATCATTAAAAATAAAAAAACTGTCTGATGGCTTTCTAGAAAAAGGATTTTGTATGTATTTTTAAGAATCATTATTATTACACATTGAAACATACCCTTTGTCTTGAAGATTAACTGTTGTTAGTTCTGAAAAGATTTGTTTTTCATATACAAATCAAATAAAATAAAAAAAACGGTAACAATCAAACTCAAAAATAAACAAATCCAATTTTGACAGTTGACATGCAGAAACAGGAAACCATGAAACATGTGTCAATGACGCTAGTCAAAAGAGTTTGATCAGATTGATCGATATTATTCTCGCTTGTTACTGAGATGTACGAATCAGGCCTTCTCTTACTTTTTAGTCAAGGAAGTTAGATTTTCATATAACACATCAACAATGTTAGTCTGAGATATTAAGTCACATATAATTTACTTCCTTGCGCTCTCTCTCTCTTGTTTTATTATTTTGTAAATAAAGAACACTTGAACAGTGTACGTTGTAGATTAGAAATAAATTTGTGACATAACGGCATTCTTTCATAATTTTGAAAATAGGTATCTAAGGTCTATAAACAATCGTCGTATTGGAAATTTCCCACAGCCACGCATTATTTCGTTGGTTGTTTAAATGGCGGTAATTATAAATTATTTGAAAATTAATTTTTTTTTGTATTGCTAAAAAAAATTTAAATGGCACCTTACAGATCTTGATTACATATTATACAGGGTGGGGCAGTAGTGCGTCCGACTTCGATATCTCGAGTTATATGATAGCTAGAAACTTGATTTAAAAACGTAAGTAAACTAGACAAAAATGTCTATAACCGGAAATTGTTTTCAAAGATACAGGGTGAGGCAAGACGATTCTACAGGGTCAAGTAACATTTTTTTAAATGAAATGCCATCTATATCAGAACATTTTTTTGAAACCTCTTTGTGCCCTCCTTTCACTTCTGTATTATTATTGACTTTCTCCCAATCACTTGGATGTAATGATTTTTTTTTTTTTTTGAAATTATACCATTTACACGTGTACGAGTATATTAAAAATATCACTACAATCACAACTATCTATTTTAAGAAAAAAATATGTTAGTACCAATTATGAGACAAATGTGTGATGACACGCAGCCATGTTCACTTTCCTAAAAGTATACAGGGTGGCCAAAAGGGATTTTTTAAATTTACAACTTTTTGAACTGAATTTTCTCAATTTTTTTCAAATGGAACAACCTGTATATTTTTTGGACGATGTGATGTAGGATTGAATAACGAAAATTTTTTGTATGTGCATTCCAATGGCTATTTTTGACCATTTTCAATTTATTGAACAATAACTGCAAAATTCAGCAATAAAAAGTAAAAATGAGGGTTTTTTTCAAATAATTCAAGAGAAGGTATTATAATAATCATATTTTTTCTTAAAATCGATAATTGTGACTGTAGTGATTTTTTTTAAAATACATATGTAAATGGCATAATTTCAACAAAAAAAAAAAATGATTACATCCAAGTGGTTGGGAGAGAATCAATAATAATAGAGGAGTGGAAGGAGGCCACAAAGAGGTTTCAAAAAATGTTCTGTTATACATGGCATTCCATTAAAAAAAATGTTAGTTGACCCTGTAGAATCGTCTTGGCTCACCCTGTATATTCGAAAATAATTTCCGGTTATAGACTTTTTTGTCTAGTTTATTAATGTTTTTAAATTAAGTTTCTAGTCATCATAGAACTCGACATATCGAAGTCGGACGCACTATTGCCCCACCCTGTATAATGCAGAGTTATATAGTGTGTTCACAGATAGGGTCCCAAAGAGGAGAAACTTCTTTATTTACGGCTTTATTGAAAAAAAGTAATACTTTATAAAAAAGGTCTACTTGTTCCCAAACTCCCAAGAACGTCCTCAAATTCAAGTTTGTATATAACCAGATAGGTAAAAATGCATTTTTTTCCTCTCAAACTTGACAAAATATTCTGTAGGTTGCGAAATACCTCAAATTTTCGTATACAAAAATTGAATAAAAATGTTTTTAAAAAAAGAGAATAGTTTTTTGAGTTTTTATACATTGTGGTGCGTGAAGTCTATCGAAAATTTAGAGAAAGGGCTGAAAGGTGTATGGTGAAAGGAAGGAGGAAGTTATATAGAATAAAACTATTTATAAAGGTTATGCAAATTATTTCCACATTTTTTTTTATTTTTTTCAAATTTGTGACCACTATGTATACAACAATTTGAATTGAATATGTTTTTAGGTGCTTCGCAACCTACAGAATATTTTGTGACATTTGAGAGGAAAGAAATATATGCATTTTTCCTTATTTGGTTATAGTAACCACCTTGTATATGCAAACTTGATTTGAGTACGTTCTTAGGAGTTTGGGAACAAGCAAATTTTTCTATAAAATATGACTTTTTTTGAATAATACAAATACAGAAGTTTTTCCTCTTTGTGACCCCATCCGTGGACACACTGTATACATATATCAAAAAAATCCAACTCTAATCCAACTTTTAATGTAGTGGCACAGCCCCATTTTAGGAACAAAAATATCATACCCAAATAATTTTCCTGTGCGGAAAATTATAGATACCACATGGAAAAAGAATTAATCAAAATAATTGATATTTATATTAAAATATTTTACCACAACTTACCACTACCTGGTTTTTGCAACTAAAAATTCTGTGCCTACTAATTTGCCGTGTATTTGTCTGTTATGCCAAAGACTCTTTGGTTATGCAAACAAAATATTTTGGTACTTATAACCAATAATTAAATTTTTATTATTTATGGTTTGCATAAGCTCTGATAAATTTACTATGGGCCATAAGTTTTTTAACAAGGGATTTAAAACATTCTAGTCATTCAATCTCACTGCACAATTAGTTGTCCCAAAACGAACTAAACATGATAGTGCGATGTAGCACAAGAAAACTGAATTTGTCATGTTTTTGAATGATAAAAAATGTTTATTCACTATTTAAAGTAAGTTTTTTCTAAACCTACATCACACTTTTGTTTTTTTTATGTTTTGGTAGAGTCCATAACTGAATATAAGTTTAGAGGCTATTAAATTATATGTAACATAGGTAGGTTGAGGTATTGTTAGTTCTTAATACAAAATAAGATGTGCAGATTCGTTCATAAAACAAAATTATTAATATATTAACAATCAAAAAGTCAGCTTTTAGCAGCAATACTAAAACTATATTTAAAAATGACTGTAGTTAACAAAATAAAAAGTTGTTAAAATTAATGAAAATAGAAAAATTAAATAGAAATAATTATATTAGGTGTGGGTATATCTCGTTTAGACATAAATGCAATTTTATTGTAGCCTGAAAAACAGTGTAAGATGTACAGGGCTAATCTGAAGCAACATTGACTCAGTTTTCCTAAATCGAAGGCCTGTTTTTTAAATCAGTATTATAAAGCTTGAAATTTTCTATAAATCTGCTTTTGAAATGCTTAAATTGGTTGAAAAATGGCGGAAATAGAAAAGATTGTTTTGTTTGACATAGTTGGCCATGAGACAATCATTTCAAATAAAGAATGTGACAAGTAGGCCCTAACTAATTAGATTGATTGCAACTAATACTAAAGAATACTTACTACACAGTAACATGGGTATTTTTCGATTCCTTTTCTCCAAAACCTAATTAATAAATTCGTTGATAGAAACGAATGTCTTAACAACCAAGTATATCAAAACAAAACAATCCGTTCTATCCCTGCCGTTTTTCAACTTTACAGAATTTCAAGCTCTATCAGAATATTGATAAAAAAAATAGGTGTTCTATTTAAGTAAATTGAGTCAACTTTGCATCCGGTTAGCTCAATACATCTGATATGGCATTATTATTTTCAAAACGTGATTTTATGCCATATTTGTGTAACCCGTTTCAAAACTTCGCAAAAAAAATAAGGGGTGAAACACTTTCTATCTTCACACGGTTTATTATGTACATATGGCTGGTAATATTTGAATGATAATCAAATACCCCGTATTTTTTTTAAATGCGTTTCCAGCAAACTATTCTCCAAAATTCTCCCACTTAAAATGAATGATTCAAACCTCACATCAGATAAGCATACTGTACAAAACTATATATTAAGCATACAAGAAAAATTTGCATTGGAGTCTATTTCACAAGTGAATACTTATTTAGATATAAAAATTAGAAGGTTATATTTATTGTATTTATATGTATTTATTTATTTACCAATTTTCGATACATTATGTAGATTTGGCATGTCAGTGATACATTGAATATACTATAATAAAAATTAAAAAAAAAAATAATAAAAATAAAATGACACATTTTAAGACATAACGATCGTCATTTTTATATACATACTAATTAACACAAGAACATATCAACAAAAACACAAAAATTGTGTATGTACAATGTACAGATATTCTATAAATACATAACAGATAAAAGTAAATAGATTTATGATTTATCAATTTAAAAACTTTTCTGTACCATAAAACGCATTTGCCATCAGTTGATTTTTTATTTTCCTTTTAAATGAATATAACTTCATATTTTTAAGGAGTTTTTAAATGAGAATGTTTTATGAACAGGAATCGACAATAATTTCTTGTCGGGTATTATACATAGTATGACTGTGTGCGGAGGTCGGGAAAGTATACAAATAAATTTTTGCACAGACTAGACATTTCATTATAAAAATATTCTTACAACTTTCCCTATTTTCTAAGGCCCCTTGTAGGTGACTAGATCATCCCCAGATTAGTTAGTATATGTAAAGACAGATGTGAATATGCTAAAGCACAGTATACATTTAGGAGATCTGTCTGGGCAGTTGTCGTTTAACTGTAAGATTGTGAAGTAATCTGTTAATCAATTTACAAACATAATCAATATGTGACTAACATGTCAATAAATTGATTTTATCTCTTGCAGCAGTGAAAAAAAGAAAACTCCAGTAAGCCTCGACAGAGGTCAACAAAATGTCTGTGATATTAATGTTAAACGTAAACTAAACTTTGGTAACACATCTTTTCTACATACTACTGTAACTGAGGAAAATATGGCATGTAATTTTTCTCGTGAACCTCAAAGGAGAAGTATCGTTCCTAAATATAATACTGAGATAGATAGCAATGTCCAACAGATTAGACCTTCACAAAACATAGATAATATAGATAAAGAAGATGGAAAGAGTAGAAATGATAGTATGGAGAGTTCGAAACATAATAACGAGAAGGATAGATCAGTTACTGAAAATCTTTCCTTACAGGAAATCGATGGTATTCATGATATAAAAATAGAGAGTCATTGTGATATTTTTTTCTAATTCTGACAGCGATAATGAAACAAACAAGTCATTTTTCAGATCACCTCAAATTGTAGATAAACTCAATTTAATGTTAACAACTGCGGAAAAATATGACAAAGAAACTAATTTTTATGCAAAAGAAGGCACATCTAAAGTTCTTACTCAAGAAAATCAGTTTTCCTTTGAGAGTCAAAAAAGTCCAGAGGATATGATTTATTCGTCTGGGAGTTCAAGTCTTGATTTATTAACTCCTTATCAGCGTGTTGTAGATGAAAATAATGAAGGCAAAATCACGATTTTGAAAGATAAGGAAATAAAGATGAATCATAGTTCAGGAGAAAATTCTGGTGATATGTTTTCTTCAGCCAGTAGATTGGATAAAGCTTCCTTATCAGTGGAATTATCAAAAGAACCGTTATTTAATAACGAAAAATGTGATATTTACTTAGATTCGAAACTTGCAATTGTTATTCCAGTTAAAAAAAGCACCTTCAAGAGATGATGTAATTAAATCTTTAGACAGTTATAAGATTTCACATGTTAAGCAAGATGTACCTTTTTATAGCAATGTGGAAGATGTTACCGGAAGTGTAGAAGTAGGATACAATGTTCTAAAAATTACCAGTAAAACAACGGCACATTTGCCAGAGTTTGACTCACAGTGTGATAGTATGAATAATTTTAGAAAATTTAAGTTGGAAACTTTAGACTCCAATTTAGAGTGGAAAAAATCAAATTTAAAAAACTTAAAATTAGGTTTCTGTAGAGATAGGGATTGTATTATAGCACCAGTTAAAAAACCGCCAAGTGTTGAGATGGTTAAAAACTGGATGAAGGAAAAATCAAGAAAAGTTGTTACACCCGTAAAGAATATTGAGAAGATTAAAATTCTTATTCCACTAAGTCCTGGCAATGATGGCAATGAGGATGATATGAATGTGTCCTTAACGATTTCTCCTTGTACACCTAATATTTCTCAATCTACTGCTAGTCAAAATGCACTTGATCAAACTCCTAAGTCTTCCAAAACGTCGACAGAAACCGCAAACCCAGTTTTAGAATACGAGTGTAAAAAACGGTTAAAACACAAATTATCTTCCCATTCCAGTACCCCTTCTTTAAGAAACTCGTTATTAATTTCTCAAGACAGCTCGCATAATCAGTCATGCCAAATAACTGGTGTTGCCATGAATAATACTTACGGATTTAATAAGTCAACGGAAAATTTACAAAAAGCACGGGCTGTTATAGAACATCAACATCTAACTTTATTAGTTATGGAAATGCATATTCGAACACGTGGTGACTTCAAACCTAATCCTGAGTATGACTCAGTACGTGCAATATTTTATTCAGTATTAAATGATGTGCCTGAAAATCACCCAAAAGCAACTAAGGCCAAAGGTGTTATAGCTATAAATTCTTTACCTCTTAGTCCAGGGACCACTAAAGTGCCTATATTAGATGGTGCCGGTATCGATTGTGATATAATTTATGTAGATTCGGAAGACAATTTGTTCAATGAATTTTTAAAGGTTATAAACTATTGGGATCCAGACATAATTGCTGGTTATGAAATAGAGATGCTTTCATGGGGATACCTTATCGAAAGAGCTTATGTATTAGGTATGAATATAAAACCTCTTTTGGCTAGAACCAAAGGGAGTAGTCACACAAGAAAAGATGAAGACAGGGAAAATGAGTTAAAAATTGTTGGGAGAATAGTTTTAGATGTATGGCGATTAATGAGACATGAGATAGCTTTGCAAAGTTACACATTTGAGTCGATTATTTATCACATATTGCAGAAACGAGTGCCTCAGTATTCGTTTAGAGATTTATCATTTTGGTGGGATCATAGATCTACGATATATAGGCACCGCACAGTACATTATTATTTGTTTAGAGTAGTAATGATTCTTGAATTGTTTGATAAGTTGGATTTGATTGGTCGTACTAGTGAACTGGCTAGATTATTTGGAATACAGTTTTATGAGGTTCTCTCCAGAGGTTCCCAGTTTAGAGTGGAATCTATGATGTTGCGTTTAGCTAAACCATTGAACTTCATACCAGTTTCACCCAGTGTGCAACAGAGAGCAAAAATGAAAGCACCTGAATACATTGCTTTAGTTTTGGAACCAGAATCAAAGTTGTACAATGATCCTGTTATAGTATTAGATTTTCAAAGTTTGTATCCTTCTATAATTATAGCATACAACTATTGTTTCACAACTTGCATAGGCAAAGTGGAATGTTTAGGTAAAAATGATCCATTCGAGTTTGGCGCATCACAGTTAAAAATATCAACAAGAAAGCTGGAAAAACTTTTAAAGAAAGATCTTTTAAACTTTTCCCCGTGTGGTGTTGGTTTTGTTAAAAAACAAGTACGTGATGGGATTTTACCTAGAATGTTACGAGAAATTCTTGATACGCGCCTTATGGTAAAGAACTCAATGAAGGAAAATAAAGATGAACAGCTTTTACAAAAAGTTCTACACAATCGACAGCTGGGCCTTAAATTAATAGCCAACGTTACCTATGGCTATACTGCAGCCAATTTCAGTGGAAGAATGCCCTCTGTAGAAGTTGGAGATAGTGTTGTGAGTAAAGGTAAATTATTTTAGAAAATGCATAATATGTATATGTAATTAAACTAAGTTAAATCAAATTTTAAAATATTGACTGTATACTTTTTAAAAAATATGCTAGCTTAGTGCTCAAATTGAAATTTTTGTATTATAAAAAGTGACATCAAATGCATGGGCGTCCCCAAGGGGGGCAGAGGACGGCCGCCCCCTTGTCTTTTGACAGATAATGAGTATTTTTCATTAATATATGGATAGCTAGGTAGGTCCTATAATGAAAACCAATCAATCAATTACAATGCTAAATAATTTTTAAAAATTGGCTAAATTAACCGTCACAAATTTTATTGCAATTTTTCATTCATCCATATGCAAAATACGTACAATAAAATTTTTTATTTAAATAACGATTCCTTACCTTTGATTTTTTTGTCAAAGATCGTCGCCAGCTATAAAAAGGGTGCCAGAACAGTGCCTCGTATGATTTGAACAAGACCATATTATCCAGGGCCACCGCTAGGTTGCATAATTATCTTTGCCAATCGTCTAAATATACCTTTCATATCCCCACTTTGCCACACTATAATTGATAGACAAATAGTAAATAAGTGACAAAAATAAAATAAATACATTTTTAAAAATTTAATTAGCTAGGCAGATATAGAGTCGTAGAAGTGTTAAATAAATTAGACGTTTTTCAAAAATATAATATTTATATTAAATATTTTTCATATCATTTATTTTTTTATTCTACAAAAAGCAATTTTTTTTAATAAAATTTTACCCCCCCCCCCCTGAAAATTTTATAGGTGACGCCCATGATCAAATGTATTTGGTTCCTTAATATTTAAGTGACCGACAGGTTTCCAATGATAATTTTTCATGGACCAGTGTTTGCTCTTAAAAAAGTAATGGATAATAAAATTGTCGTGTTGTAAGATGAAATTATAAAATATAATTAAAAATTTTTTTTTTCAGCAATTAATAACGAGTTTTTTGATTCTAGGCCGAGAAACTCTTCAAAAGAGCCATAGAAATGGTAGATAACACCCCAGAATGGGGTGCTAGAGTTGTTTATGGTGATACGGATTCTCTATTTGTGTTGGTACCAGGAAGAAGTAGGGAACATGCTTTCAAAGTCGGTAAGAAAATAGCTGATGCTATAACCGAAGATAATCCAGATCCAATTAAACTTAAAATGGAAAAGGTGTACCAGCCGTGTATTTTGCAGACTAAGAAACGTTACGTGGGTTATATGTATGAAAGTCCAGATCAAAAAGAACCTGTGTATGATGCGAAAGGTATTGAAACAGTAAGAAGGGATGGATGTCCAGCAGTTAGTAAGGTAAAAAAGAATATGTGATCAAAATCTCTGAATTTTCAATGTCACGGTTTGAAAACAAAATCAACTTGAATAAACTGGTAAACTTGGTAAACTGTATTGTAAACATTCTGACATTTTACTTTTTCAAATAAAAAAATTTGTAATTGTAAATTCGTAACCGTTTCATTTTTAGATGCTCGAAAAGTGTCTGAGGTTACTTTTTGAAACCAGAGATATTAGTCTCATCAAGAAGTATGTTTTAAGACAGTTCAATAAAATAATTGCTGGACGTGCTAGTATACAAGATTTAACATTTGCTAAAGAATATAGAGGATCGGCTGGATATCGTCCTGGTGCTTGTGTTCCATCTCTGGAACTAGCAAGGTAATAGAAATTAAACAATGTTAAGTTTTAGTGTTATTGATTGTTATTAAATTTTCAATTATTCAGATTATAGCTCTTGCTTCTATTTGTAGAAAGTGGACTGCGATTGATAAAAGAAATGAACCAAGAAGTGGAGAACGTGTTCCTTATATAATAGTTAATGGCCCACCTGGTTTGCCACTTATTCGTTTAGTACGAAGTCCTAGAGAATTACTTAACGATTCCTCTCTGAGACCTAATGCTCTATATTACATAACTAGGGTTATCATTCCGCCAATTAATAGATGTTTCAATTTAATAGGTGCCGATCTCAATATATGGTAAATACGTTTCTTATAATCTCTGCGCTTAAATTTTTTTTTTTATTTTGTTTTGATATAATATTTAATACTAATTTTTTTTCCATAACTACGGTTTCCTTTAGACATTAAGTGGTGTATTTTAAGGTTTAACCAAATGCCAAGGAAGCAGATTCAATACCTTCCAAGTTCCGTTTCTCCTGAGAAGAAGAACACTATTTCACAGTATTTTTCAACAATCAGCTGTATAGCATGTGGAGAACAAACACAAACTGGGATTTGTGATAAATGTAGTAATAAACCACAACAAACCACCATTACTTTAATGGAAAAGTTAAAGAATTGGGGAAGCGAATTATGATCATTGCAACTTGGTAAGTATTTTTTTTATATGTGCATTTTACCTGCGACCTACATTGATATCAGTAGTTTCCCACCAGTTACCAAATAAATGTTCAAATTAAAGTATTAAGTGAAACCGTGCACATTTGTGCATGATTTTTATGTAATATTTGAATCAGAACAGCATTAGGATACTATTATTACTATAATAATAATTTCCAGACCACAATTAAAATACTAAGTACAAATTTTTTTTGGGTTATTAGGTCCAATGTAATTAAAACACTATTGTATTAACTTGCCGACGTTTCGGTATAATTTATTACCATCCTCAGGGCACTGTAAGATATAAATAAATTGATCGTAAGTTATTCTATAACTATATGGGTGATAAATTCTAATCCAAACTAATAGTGAAGAAATAATATTGAACAGTTAATTAATTATTCTATAACAGATTGTAGAAAATATGTACTTATTTTAGGCACTTCAATTATTATTTAGAATTAGTTATAGGTTAGTGATATATAAAAATTATAAACAAATACTCACATTAAAATTTAGTGTTTCTCGTGTATAAAAAACATAATGGCAGGAACATACTTGGTAACTATAATATTGAGTTTATTGAAAAATACTCAGTATACCGGCGCATACAGAAATGAAAAATTTTTATATATTTCTTGAAATGTGTTATTCTCGTCGAGGCTGTGACACTAATGAGATTATTTTTTAGCACTGTTAAACTTATTGTAGATAAGGGATGAATAAGTGTTTGGGAACTAAAATGTTTGTTTATAGAATAAGTAAACAAGCTTAAAGTAGAAAGGAACGAAAGATGTAAATAGGTTGATTCTGATCAGTAAATTCAAGAAAAGACACTGAAAATTTAAACTCTTGTTATTTCAATCTAATTAATAAAATGAAAACTTTATGATACATTAGATATTTTAAAATTATCAACCTATTTACATCTTTCGTTCCTTTCTACTTTAAGCTTGTTTACTTATTCTATAAACAAACATTTTAGTTCCCAAACATTTATTCATCCCTTATCTACAATAAGTTTAACAGTGCTAAAAAATAATCTCATTAGTGTCACAGCCTCGACGAGAATAACACATTTCAAGAAATATATAAAAAATTTTCATTTCTGTATGCGCCGGTATACTGAGTATTTTTCAATAAACTCAATATTATAGTTACGAAGTATGTTCCTGCCATTATGGTTTTTATACACGAGAAACACTAAATTTTAATGTGAGTATTTGTTTATAATTTTTATATATCACTAACCTATAACTAATTCTAAATAATAATTGAAGTGCCTAAAATAAGTACATATTTTCTACAATCTGTCATAGAATAATTAATTAACTGTTCAATATTATTTCTTCACTATTAGTTTGGATTAGAATTTATC
The DNA here is from genome assembly GCA_029963845.1 of Rhamnusium bicolor. Lineage (NCBI taxonomy): Eukaryota > Metazoa > Arthropoda > Insecta > Coleoptera > Cerambycidae > Rhamnusium > Rhamnusium bicolor. The sequence goes on along the minus strand of JANEYF010003732.1, from coordinate 1,017,979 downwards.
ACCCATATAGTTATAGAATAACTTACAATCAATTTATTTATATCTTACAGTGCCCTGAGGATGGTAATAAATTATACCGAAACGTCGGCAAGTTAATACAATAGTGTTTTAATTACATTGGACCTAATAACCGAAAAAAATTTGTACTTACTATTATTACTATTACATGACATGCTCTCTCTAATCATTAGGTCATATAGGTAATAATTCTTTGTTTTTGGTATGATTAATATTAAATCAATATGAAAACGATCATCTCTTGTTTTTAATTTTAATTACAAACTTTTTTTAGATATGCCAGTCTTGTTCTTTATCACAAACTCAGGTTAAATGTGTATCTTTAGACTGCCCTGTACTATATCGAAGGATACAAACCTACCGTGATGTACAACAGGCCACATATGTACGACAATTATTATTTAGTGCTGAATTTTTATTTTAATTTTTTGTATAGATTTCCGAGTTCAAATAATTTAATTTCATATTTTGTTATATAATTTTAACACAAAATATAAAGAATAACTAATACAATTTAAGAATATTTATAAATTGGAATCTTTTTTTGTTGAATTTTAAATTTTTGTTTAACTCTTACTGAAATATTTAATTTTAGATTTCACAACTTTTATTTTTTACTTTTTTTTTTTTAATATTTTAGTATAAATATAAACTTTTAAACTTAATTATGTTCCGTTAAAGTTTTGTTCTTCGTTTTTTTTTTCAATGACAAATAGGAAAAAAACAAGTATTTGCAGTATTTCTTAAAATACTGTATGTATTATTTTAAGATTAAATATGGTACTCTCAATAATTATGTATTTAGTTTTCAACTTAGTTAATATAATTTTTATTTTATTTTACTATTTTCATAGAAACATAATATCGATGAACAAATCTTAACATAACACAAATATTGTTAAAAGCATATTATTGTTAAAGATTTATCGTGGTGTATTATAATTTCAAAAATGTTTTTATTAGGATATTTAAATACATTTTAGAATTTTTATTGAATTATGTTTTGTAAATTCTAAATTATATTTTATTAAAAAAAAAAATTGTGTATTAGAAAACCAATGTATTAATATTCATTCTCAAAAGAAATATGTAATTTTTACGATGCATGAATGCACTTTTTTAAAATTTTCTGAGATTGAAAATTGTTAATTTTTAAAATATTTTCAAATAAAATTGTTTTCATTTATACATGTGTTTTATCATTATTGTATATTATAAAATTGAGCTTGTGTATCCAGAATCCCCTGTGTCCCTAAATTAACATTGTGCGGGAGGGGGGTACACATTTAGAGACAACGGACACACACCCAATATTTGTGTATAGTGGAAACTATCTCACAGTTAGTTCCACTGCCACGACCAGGAATGAAAATCGGAACTTTTTGACGAGAGCCAACTACAATGCCCTTTGACCATCAGTCATGTATATTCACGTAGAAGCAATTTAAATTAAAAAAAAAAAAAATGTCTAAGTAAATTTAAAGGTATAGTTAAGAATTGTAATATTTTTAATAGGTCTTCTTCATTGTGTACCAGGTCATGTACCAACTGGATGTCAGTAGAGATAATTATTGTCTGGACCTTTTATAAAATTATACCACAATTGCCCAGTAAAAAATATCCTATGCTAATTGCTATTATCTTCGATATCAAATAAGTATACGCGCTCTTACACACAGTCAGCAAATAAAAATAAGTCTAGAAAAGTCTAAACAGATGGAAATTAACAGTATAAGAGCTGGCAACGTTTTTGACAGAATTTCAGGTTTTTTGATATCCCCTCTCTTTCACTATCTCGCTAGGCTTGCGGACTGTCTGGCTGGGGGAGAGGTTGCATTTACCTGTGGCCATAACACTAATACAGGTAAATATATTAATTTAAAAAATTTGGACGAGAAATTTTGAACGCAGGAATCTCGCGAAATGGAACTTTCGGGATCGGTTTCTGTGTACAGATTGAAGTATTAAAGTTAGTAATGGGATCACGCGCCCGCACCGACCGGGATCTCGAAGATTAAGGACGACAGGAGCGAACGAAAGGTGACATTTTTGACGCTTGCACTAAAAATCGTAGTCAATTCAAGACAATATGGCCGCCGGTTTTTCACACAAAATATATAAAAATTTTCATTACACCGTAAACCACCGACGTGAAAGAATTTTCTTACGCATCTTAAAAAATTCATCTTTTTCGTTGCGGGAAAATAAGGAACGAAAATATCGCACTGAAGATTTACTTATATTTTCCAATTTCGCAAACGCGCGCCCTCAGAAGATGACACGAAAAAAACTGGACCAACCCGATTTCTCCAAACGTCAAAAATGCCACTTTTTGTTTGCTCCTGCCGCCCTTAATCTTCGAAATCCTGCCAGTGCGGGCACGTGAAGCTCCTTCACAACCTTAATACTACGATCTGCACACAGAAACCGATCCCGAAAGTTCCATTTCGCGAGATTTCTGCGTTAAAAATTTTTGAAATTAATATTTTTACCTGTATTAGGCAAATGCAACGTCTCCTACCAGCCAGACCGTCCGCATGTCTACCGAGATAGTGAAAGAGAGAGGATATCAAAAAACTAGCCTAACTGAAATTCTCGTTTTGGCGATTTTGCTAGCCCTCGTACTATAAACTAGGGTTCTATTCTTAGATAACTAAAATGCCAAAAATATAAGCCGAGAATGGATCTAGAGAGTTCAACACTTCATATACGAATTTTTTGTCAATGTGACATTTTTCTTTAATAATATACACGTTTCACTTCATAATGCAACGAAGAAGAACAAAACTTTTCAACAGTCCGGAGAGTCAGATGCCAGTAGATACTACTGATAAAGCTACCAAACGTGTTATAGCTCCATATGTAAAAATTGTTAGAAAAAGTGATAAAACACACTTGGAAAAAGAGGGAGAGCATGAAAAATTTAATTTTTATATCCAAAATAAACCAAGTGTTTTACTTCACGATTTAACTTCCTTTTTATCGGACAGTGTAGATTTGGTAACACTATTACATGAGACAGCAGATGTTTTGAAAACAACGACAAAGGCATACGGTAAGTACAAATCTATACTTGTATATTTTTTTACAACACTTGTTTTTTTATATTTTTAGGTTTTACATTATATATGGTAGATTTTGCTTCTGAAGAAATTTATCAAAGCCAAAGAAATTTTCCAACTGAAAGACACAAAGTAAATTGGAAAATACAAAAAGGCAGTATAGTTGCAGCTTATGTAGCATATAAAAAGGAATACATAATGGTGGATGATATACTGGGAGATGAAAGATTTCCAGCGGGCTTGGGTTACCAAGGTAAGTTTTTATCCCTTTTATGGTAACGTAACATTTGTTTCTAATATTCTGAAATTTATTGATATGTAATAATTATTTTGTATTGCAGAAAAACTTAACTGCCTTTCCTTCTTAACTATTGTACCTGCACAATAACTGGCATCCTTTTACTCTGTAATATTTAGCATTTAAAATAATTGAAGTAAAAACAGATTAAACAAAAAGAAAATTTCAATCTACTTATCAATGTTTTAATACAGGTTGTTTGATAGGGAAATGTACATACATTAACTGTGGATGTGTGACACCTAGTTGGTTCCAAGTAACTCATAGTTAATGGGTCTAATAACCTTCATTACCAAGATACAGGGTGTTTTTATCGATTTTGCCTTTTTTTTTCATAAGCCATGGCATACAAACCACTCTGTGTAAAAACTTGATATTCAGTAGATATGTTTTACTACAACTTACGCATCGTAGCATGGCCCCTTAGATTTAAATGCGCAATGGATTTGGCATCTACTGTCTCTACCGCATACGGGCCACTTCTTTCTAACTTGTGCGCAATTCGGGGCCACTCTACGATGCGTTACCTATACTTTATCTAATCGATTAACGTATCAAGCAAAGTGGAAATACAGGTCCGGCTTCAAAAAAATATATTAATTCCGTATATTCCAAAAACAACACTGTATAACAAAATTTTGAAAATCTGTTTAGATATTTAAAAGCCAGCGGAAAAAATTAAACTAAATGGTATAATTTCTACATTTCCGCATTTAGTACAAATTTTATTTTTTAACACAAATTCAATTTTATAGGAGCTTTCATGAGGTAAAATTTAAAAAGCTATTTTCATTGTCAAATTAACAAAATTACTCGCCTTTGAGTAATTAAAATGCCAAAATATATTGCTTTAGTACCATAAATGTATTTGAAAAAGAAATTAAAGGTCCGGTCAAAATACTATTTTTCTTAATCATCATTTCAAACAACTTGCATAATATAATTTTAAAAATATTATTAAATATTCGCTTAATTAATGGGAACAGAAGCATCCAATATGAATAAATAACTGTATTCTCTTTACGTTTCACCTAAACCCATGTACCAATGAACTGCAAAAATTAAGAGTAGGCAAATGGAAATCGGAACGGCTCAGTGGTTCCAGTGCTTATACATTAGGCTTGAGACCAAAGGGTTTCCGGGTTGAATCCTGGCTAGGGCATGGATGTATAGTGGCATTTTTAAAATATCGAGACTGTAGCACATTTGGCTAGAGTGTTATGTGGCAGGAAACCTCCCTTAATGGGTGAAACTATTCCTTTTGGGGAGGAGGTGAAATATCTAGGAATCACTTTAGATAGATCACTTAATTGAAACTCCCATCTGGAAAAGGTAATCCACAAAGCAAAGCGGTCCTTATGGACATGCCGTTGTATTTGCGGCAAATCCTGGGGCATGGGTCCCCAACAAATTTACTGGATCTATATCACGGTCATCAGATCAATGATAACGTACAGATCCATTGTTTGGTGGCCGAAAAAATCACATCGGACGGTCAAAGCCAAACTCTCTGGACTGCAGAGATTAGCATGCATGACCGTGACGTTAGCAATTAGCACCACACCATCAGCTGCAATGGAAATCCTCCTGGATTTACTCCCTCTTCATAGATATTTGAAGAGAGAGGCCAGGTAGGCATCCTACAGACTGCAACCAGCGGCCATTAATATGCCACAGACTAGTATCATCGAGGGGAACAGGTTGCTGGATGACATAGAGAAACACAGCATCCTGGGAATGGCCTCGGATACTATACCTATCATGACCAACTATGAGCTGACCTTCAACATCCTTTCTCCGGAAAAAGATGAGTGGGATCGGAATAAAGCCGACCTACTGAGGGCAGACAGTTGCTGGTTTACAGACGGCTCCAACACTCCCGAGGGAACAGGAGCCGGAGTACATAGCTACAGACCAAGGGTGAGGATATCCTCATGCAACTATTTTTCAGGCTGAGGTTCACGCCAATGAACTGTGTGTGAAAAGACTGGAATATATGCATCTTACATGCAGATCGATACAAATTTTCTCAGATAGCCAAGCAGCTATAAAAGCTCTTGGCTCCTACCGTGTAACTCCAAAACAGTATGGAATTGTCAGAAGGCTCTAAATCATTTGAGCAAAAACAATAAAGTGACTCTGGTCTGGATCCCCGGCCACTCTGGTATGGAAGGTAATGAAATAGCCGACTCCTTGGCCAGAGAAAGAGCAGGATCATGAATCATCGGACCAGAACCAATACTTGGCATATCTTCAAGTACTGCTAAGATGGCTATCTCAACCTGGGTTGAAAGGAAAACTCTCTAGTATTGGCAAGAGTTACCAGGATTAGTTCATTTGAAGGCGTTTATAAATTATCCTTTGAAATCAAGAGCTAAGAAACTTTTAGAGTTGAACAGGGTAAACCTGAAAACTCTAACAGGCCTATATACCGGGCACTGCCGACTAAACTATCATCTGCATAAACTCGGCCTATCGGAAAACGCCGAGTGCCGTCTATGCCTGGAAGATGATGAGAAGGTAGACCACATCCTATGTACTTGTCCCGCTGTGAAAAGGATCCGATTTTCAATATTTGGCAAAGGGAAACTACTGCCAGAGGATCTGGACACATTCTCACACAATAAAGATCAATTTAGTTAAGAGACTGAACTTATTGGGTGAAATATAACTAGGTGTAAGCCACAATAGGCCTGCTGAAGGCCACAGTGGAAGGACCACAGGAACCCACTCACAAGAAACCTAACCTAACCTATGTGACAGAACATGGCTAGTCACTGTCTATCTCTCCTGAGTTCGATCTCAGCTGCGGCATCTGACAAATGTGGGAGAGAATGATTATTGTGTGTGTGTTTGTTCTGGTCAGTGGTGGAATAGAAATATGCTAAACTTCGTAAGGACATAATATAAATAAGACATTAAAATAATAAATAAATAAAACCATGGTTTTAGCCGAAACATAAACACAATAAAGATATTTACTCATATTTATTTCCCCATTTACTTAGCGCATATTTAATACTATTTTTAAAATTACATTATGCAGGGTGTTTGAAATGATGATTAAGAAAAATAATACTTTGGTTTAAGTTCGGACCTGTGAAAATAGTTTTTTAAATTGTGCCCTGTGGAATTTCCTATAAAATGAAATTTGTGTTAAAAAATTATATCCGTAGAATTAGCGGAAATGTAGGAAGTATGCTATTTACATTATTTTTTTTTCAGCTGTTTTCAAATATCTAAACAGATTTTGAAAATTTTGTTGTACAGGGTGTGTTGTTTTTGAGATATATGAAATTGATATTCTTTTATAAAGCCAGGCCTGCATTTCCATTTTGGCTAATATGTTAATCCAGAGTAAAACATACCTATTAAATACCAAATCTTTATACAGAGTGATTCATATGCTGTGGCTTAAAGAAAAATTAGGTAAAACCGATAAAACACCCTGTATCTTGGTACTGAACGTTGTTAGACCCACTAACCTTGGGTTATTTGGAACCACCTGGGTGCCCCACATCCACAGTTAACGTATGTACATTTCCCTATGAAACACCCTGTATATTTTATAGGGGATATGGTAAAATCCGTGTTATGCGTCCCAGTGATAACACCAGATGGCGATTGTTATGCTGTTATAGAGTTATACCGAGATGTTACACAGGCCCCTTTTAATAAAGAAGATTTAAAAATATGCATAGTTATTACGGGTTGGATGGGTGCAGCCATTCACCAAAATGTTCAAAGATTAACTTTACAAAAACAGCAGGAATTGAATGATTATCTTTTAGATTTAACGAAATGCTATTTTGCTGAAACTGTTGCTATAGAAAAAATGATTACTGAAATCGTAGTAAGTACATAAAAAAATTCATGGCCAAGAGTGATTTATGTGTCACTCGACAAAACAGCCATACTTTTAGTATGACTGTTTATTTTCACAAATGAGTGTCAGTAATATACCTACTTGTAACAGATTTTTTATTTATTTAGAAGTTTGCTAAAGCAACTTTAAATGCCGAAAGAGGCTCATTTTTTATTATTGACGAAGAAAGTGATGACTTAATAGCAGAAGTGTTTGACGAAGGCTTAGATGCTGATGATACAACAATGACAATGCATAAGAAGAATGTAAAAGTACGCCTATCTACAGATCGTACTATAGCAGGTTTGGTAGCTCGTACAGGGGCCACTGTTAATATTAGAGATGCCTACAATGATCCCAGATTCTTTACAGAAGTAGATGAAATGACTGGTTTTATTACTAGGTCAATACTTTGTATGCCTATTGTCAGTGTTGACAATATATTGGGTAAGAAAAATCTCCATTTTAAGTCTGCCTTTAATTATTTTAAAAAATATGATGTGGCTTGATCTACATATATAATGTAATGTTTATATCAAAAATTTCAAGATTAATGTTAAATAAGTACTCATTTAATTTAATTGATATCCCAGCTAGCATTTAATATAACATCAGTTTTTACTTTTGTAGAAATTATCATGTGTTAACTACTAGTTATTCAACACGGAATGCACCGAAATGTGAAATATCGGTATTGAATGGGAGATGAGGTTTGTCAGACATATGTTTCTAGTTCACGAGGATGATTATTCTGTGTTGGATAACTTGAGTATACTCTATAAATTGATATTAAAAATGAAATTAGACAGGTATAATAAGGAAGAGATATGTGGGATTTGTTTACATTTCTTTAATTGCCTCAAAAAGTTGAGCAGGCATGTGCTAGTCAAAGTGCCACGTTTTTTGCTCTCGGGCAAAACAAATATTGCTGTCGAAAACTTTTGTTTTTTGTACTATCCACAGAGTAAGTAAACCAATCATATCTATTTGCACTGTAATAATAATTGTACTTATTTTGTTATTATATGAAGGTATTCACTCTCAGTCAATTACACAACACATTAGATAGTTTTTTGTTTTAGGTGTCGTGCAAGTGGTTAACAAAATAAATGGAGTGTGTTTTACACCTGCAGATGAAAATTTATTCAAAACATTTTCCGTTTATTGTGCTCTAGCTTTACATTACACTAGGCTACACAATAAAATGTTTAAAACGGTAATATTAAAAGTTATTCTAGACTGCAAATAAAATACCAATATTGATACATAAAATTAGTAAGTTGTAGCATAAATAATCAAATTATATGTTTTTAGGACAAACTTAATGAATGTAATTTAAAATTACTTAAATTGCAATTAAAACCATGTGTCCATGATGTGGATTACTTTAACCAGAAAATGAATATTGTCATTCCCTATAACTTTACTGAGTAAGTACATAAAATATAGTTAATTATTATTTGATATAAGGGAGTTTGATTGTCATCCCAGATGGGGATTTGTAAACCTAAACTCTATTCACTTTAACTTTGCAGTGTTGTCTTGCACTTATGTGATTGAAACGTCCAATTACGACTGATGCTTATGAAATAAAATAAACATGAAATAAAACCGCTATAGGAACGTTGCACTTGTGTATATCTGCCTGCCGTCTGCACCAAGAATCAGCGCGCATGTTGTTTTCTATCCTGGCAAACACTACAAAGTTAAAATGAGTAGAGTATAGTACTATATTCCGAATCATCAGTTATCTGGCATAAGACTAATAAATTAAATTGTAATTTTTGACAGTGTACTTATGCATTAATTAAATTAATGAAGGCGTTTTTATTCTCACCAGTTGGCGCGGAACAAGTTTATTGGGTTTTATTATAATTATTTCGTACACCAGCAAATAAAAAAAACTTGTTAATTACGCCTCAGTGTTGTGCAGTTCCATTTTGTTCGGAAACAAACGGCAGACATGTTTCCGAGAGACAAAACTCGCCTAAAACAGTGGTTGGCAGCGATTCGCGGGGATAACTTTACTCCTTCGAAACATTCGCGTGTTTGTAAGAAACATTTTAATCCTGGCGATTATGCGTTACCAAAGGAGCCTACTACAGAAAATCGTAAGTAATAATCATGTAGATTCGTTGTTTTCATCATGCTCATGCTTGATATAACCTAACTTTAATGACATGACACCTCTAAATTAGCTGTTCTTTAGGCCCGCTTAATTTTGCACCTCTTTTTCTTAACTCTGCTTTTAAAGCACTTACATTAATCGATCCGTATCGTATATCTTCCATATTTCATCAGAATTATCACAATTTTTATAAAAGTCCCTAAAAACCCGCGTTAAATAGCCATAATAAACATTAACGTTCAGTGACATTTGAAATGTCTCTACCTTACCCTACACTAGCGCCTCTCGTGGTGAATTCAAGCGCGGTAGCCCTCATTAGCTTTTGCGTGTAAAACCGGCACCGACGAGCGGCCGAGAATTATATTATTTATGTATATAGTGTCGAGGGGAGAATATCGTTTGCGTAGAAGGGAATTGCTTGCAATTTGCAGTTTGTTCAGTTCGAGAACACTGTAGCTAGCGATCTGTTGTGGGTACGGCGAATATAAATACATTTTTTACTTATTCGACATTTTCTGTTTAGTGTAGTGCGTCACGGACATAAAAAAATAAGCAGTCCGCGTCTTCAGAAAGTGTAATGTTTTATGTGTTGCGTTGTTATGTAAAGTGGGACGTTAGACTGTCGTACGTAAATCTAATTCAATCATTAGTAAATCCTGTGACGAAAGGTGTCGTTGAAAAAACACCAAACGTTAATTGATCATGAAACAGAGAGGAGCTGTTATCTAAAGGTAAAATACTGTTTACTATACAGTCTACTCCTGTTTTGCAGTTTGCACCTGTTATTTACATCATGATATCCAAATTTCCTGTGTCTAATTATTATTATATGAAATTATTTGTTAAGTTGATATATCCTCATCAGTCATCACCCATGTGTTTTAATATAATATAATGTAATACTAATAACTCTGTAATAAAGTGAGAAATATTTTTTTTTCCAGAAATATATTCAACCGCAAAATTAACCAAACACTTGGTTTCTCAAGAAAATTCAATTTGAATCATTAATTTTAATTGAATCTTCAAGAATAAATATTACATTAAAAAATAAACAAAAATTTCACTTTAATAACATAAATAAGAAAGTAAAAATACATTATTTGCAAATTTGAAATAATAAAAAAAGAGAACTGCGAAAAAACGTGCCTTAATATCGAGGATTTCCTCCTTCAGCTTGAATGACAGCTCCCATTTTTTGTGGCATGCTTTATATCAAAGCAGCAACCTCATCTTGGGGTATCTGCACCCATTCATTCAGCAGCGCCTGTTCCAGCTAAAGTACTGTATGGAACTCGCCGTAGTTCCGTCTAATCCTTCTGCCTAGGTTGTCCCACATATACTCTATCGGGTTTAGGTCAGGATTCCTGGGTGGCTACCCTAGTACCTGAATACCAACAACGTGAGGAACTGGCAAGTTATCCGGACTATGCGCAGTCGCGCTTTACCCTGCATTAGGAGAAAATGTTCTCGGCGTAAAAAGTACCACTTGCTCCTCTAAACATTCCCTGATGTATCTGTCAGCATTGAGGTTGTACCTCCCCGAAATGTTACAAGGACCGTACGAGCTTCCAAAGAAATGCCGCCTATATCACACCTCCACCACCAAACTGCACTCTAGGAGAAAAGCAACACTGGGCATATCGTTCTCTAGGTCGTCTAAACACTCTTTGGCGACGATCAGGTGAATACCTTGTGAAACGAAACTCATTCGTGAAGAAGACGCATCGCCATTCCCATTTCCCAATCGGCATGAGTTCACGCAAATTCCAAGCGCTGCCTGCGATGACCTGCGTCCAAAAGAAGGCCAGCAGCTGGTGCATGAGGTGTTAAATTTTGTTCCTTTAACCTTCTTCATACAGTATCAGATGAAACCAAGGTACCATAAACATCTATCAATCATCTAGTCAAAGCTTCCAGGAATTGCGTCCGTTCTCGCAGAACTTGGAGTCAAAGAAATTGGTCTACAACTTCATTTATTGCTCGTGGTCTCCCTTTCCCTTGTCCAGGTCTTCTTGTGTAAGAATCAGTTTCCTGTAATCTTTGTATTGTATCAAATACAGTGCTTCAAAGGAAGCCAAGCAAGTTGGCGGTATATCGGATTTTGCGTCCTTCGTTATGTAAAACAACAGCTTGAGTGGCTTCTTCAGGACTTATTACGAAATTTCTCACAATAAAACTTTTCTCTTTTCTTCGGAAAACCTCAGAAATACACAAGAAACAGCAATCGAAACAATTTAAAGAGCTGTGTAAAACAAGTAAAACGCTGACGATTGAAATATATCTAAAAAATAGGTAACAAAAAATTATTCTCGTGATACGTGAAAGTCCAAAAAACTCGAACATTATTTCTTTTGTGTATACATGTGTATCTATGTTAAATCAATATACAGAGCGTTTTCGCAAATTTGCCATAATAAAATCTTGTGTCCGGTTAATTTTGCAGTTGAGTTTAGGATATCACAAAGTAGCAGATGACATAATTCAAATATTGTTTTAATAAACATGCTATATCAAAAGTAATTTATAAAATTTTTCTATAAAAATTTATTTTAAGATTCCGTTGGTATGTATCTCCCGAGGAATATGTAGATATGCCTCAGTTAATGCTTCATATGGTAACGGAAGTAATTGGTATAAAAGAAATAGATCAACAGAAAATGGTTGAATTTATACTAATAGTAAAAAAAATGTTATCGAAATAACCCTTATCACAATTGGGAACACGCCTTTAACGTGGCTCATTGCATGTTTAATATTTTATGGAGAAATATGGACAAATTTACAAATATTGAGGTCAGTTTTGCTTATTTTTGAAATTGATTTATTAAAATTTTCTCATATAATTAACTAGTTAATAATTGCCGAAATTTAAATGGTAAAATAAGGTGTATAAGTTTACCTGAATGATAATTAAATTGACATTTAATATTTTTGTTTCATACTTTCTCAGAAATTAGGACAAATCAAAATGAGATGTGTCACTTTTATATTATTTGTTTAATTTATAATCACTTTGAACTTCGAAATAATATACTACAAGTCATATTGATTCTCCTTCCTGAAAAAAGATTTTTTTGTCACTTGTACAGAAAAAATGAATGGAACTTTTTTGTAGGAAATTTATTTTTGGTAATAAGTTTTTAATATTTTTAACATTAACATTAAAATAATATACTTGTCAGAGAGAACTAATTTTTCTTATATGAGTGAAGGATCAAAAAGAACTTTTTTGCAAGCTCAGGTAATTTGACACCTTTACTAAATTTGTTGCGACATTTGTAAGTGACGTTTACAAATTAGCGATCGGTAAGTGATTACTTATCGATCAGGAGGTGTTAAGTAAGCTAATGAATATAAATCAATTTTTATTAGACAAAATTAAAATTACAATTTGAACAATTATTAATATTGGAGCAATAGAATTCGGGTTTAAAACAACATCTGTCACTTTCTTGAAGCATAACTTACAAGAAGCTTAAGTTGTGGCAAAAAATCTTATCGTGGAAATATTTCTAATGACAGCAGATGTCACTTGACAATAAATATTCGGTCTCATAGTAACCAAAGTGGAAACTTGTTCATTTAAAAACGTCATAAGCACTGCGGTCATTAAGTGTCTTACTGGTTTCGGATGTTTTGGAGATCTAGACTTCGTCTCGATCTCCAAACATATCCTCAGCCAGTAAAGAACACTTACTGACCTTAATATTTAATATACTATTAGTATGTTATTTCTATTATTAAAAAGATCCAAATCAAAAGGCAGTTATAAACAAAAGAACATGTAGAAACCACAACCTACATCTCTGTGTGTAATAATTATAGTACTTTTCTTTTTTAGATTAAATCATTATTAATTGCTGCTCTTTGTCATGATTTAGATCATGGAGGATTTACCAACAATTTTTTGCAATTAACTGATGATTCCTTGGCACAGTTATATGACGAGTCTCCGCTTGAAAATCACCATCATAGAGTTGCGATGACAATTCTAAGTGTAAATATATTTTTATAGCATGCTCTTTTGCATGGAGAATTAAAGGCACACACATTTATTAATACTATTTTGGTTACATGCACGTTAATTTACATTACATTAAACAAACTCTCATTTCGTTCACAGTTAAAAATAATAAAAATAAAAATATATCAATGGCCTCTGGCCTCGTGTTCTAGCAGTAAGAACAGTTGAATTACTCCTGGCATACGCAAATATTGGGTGTGTGTCCCATGTCTCTAAATGCGTAGCCTCCTCCCGCACAAGGACTTCAAAATGTCTTTAGGGATGGATACAAGGGATTGTATTAGGTGTTAGATGTTTGTGAGTGGGCACTTGTGGACCCTCCACTGCGGGTACTAACAGGCCTTTTGTGGCTCACTCCTAATTATTGTATTACCTATGGCATTCAATTTAAAATTTAATTTAGTCATCGATTTGAAAATTATTTATCTCGTATTTTATTATTCGTTAGTCATTGTTATTAAAGGCACGTCATATCTAGTTATTCCTTACTTCGTTATTTCACTTTCATTGTAAAGAAATTGGATGCAAGAAATAACCAAAGGTAGACAGTGGCCTGAATCCAGAAATAAATGAAGGGAACAAGTTTTTAAAAAATCAAAAATAATGGTTTTTAAACTTTTTATACTGCTTTAAGGGTTGAATGCATAAATGTTATGTAGGTTGTGTATATTTATTCAAGACACTTTCAGGGCATTATCGATAATAATATTGTTGATAACCAAAGTCAACTTTAAAATTGTATGCCTTTAATTTCTGCTAAAACTACGATAGGTAATTTTACAAAAAGAAAAAAGAAAATTTGTCTGAGGATAAATTTTGCACTTCCGAAATTCTGTAAAATTGTATGAACAGCAAAAAGTGACATTTTTGTAGGGATATTTCATATAATTTTTGTAAGAGCAAAATAATATTTATATAAGAAATGGGCGCCGCCAAGGAGGGGCAAGAGGGGGCTGGGCAGTTGTCTTTCCCCCTGAAATATGACGAAAGGTATCGAGCATCAAGATAAATTACGAAAATATACTTGTGATTTGTTTTCAGTTCAACCAAGATACCCTTTTATTTCTTTCCCCAAGTTTGTATAGCAAACAAAAGGTAAATGTGACATTTGGCAACCATGTTTTTATTACTCTCGCCATAGGCTTATACAGATAAACTGGGCCAGTTGAAGCAAGCATTGAAGGACAGCTATAAGTTCGGTTTTTTTTTATTATTTTGATTTTGCAGTGAAAGATCTCAGTGTATATTTATATGTGTTTCAGAATAAGGTTATTTGAGATTTTGTTACCAAAGTTGTTTTGTTTTTAATTTTTTTTTTTTTAATTTCAATACTAAAGATTTGGTGTAAAGAGCGGATGACCCTTTTCAGTTTTTTTAGAGTTTATTTTCGTTTTTATGTCACAATGTAGTGTGGATAAAAAGTGTGTTAAATGATTTTTTTTTAGAATCCTTTTTATTTTCTATGGTTTTCAATAAAAAAAATTCATAAAAATGCATATTCTTGCTCCTCCCTGGAATTTTTTTTAGCGGCGCCTATTTTTTTCTTACCAAATTTGACTCTAATCGTTTTTCATTTATTTAAAATAAAAAATCGCTGCCAATTACTTGGGGATCAGATCTTCACTGTAGTAAAACTCGACGTGAAGTGGAGTTTATAACTAAAGTAATTTTTGACGTTTCAAAAAAAGTCACATTTTGACGTATCAAAAAAGTCACTTTAACGTTTCACAAAAGTCACATTTGTTGCCGTTTCAAAAATTGGCACCGATTTTGCTCATCAATGAACTCAATCACTTTCTTGACCTCTATAATGTATACCAAATTTCTAAGCTTTATCTCAAAATCTGTAGCTGCTATCGCGAACCAGACAGACAGACAGACAATTTTTTCTGTCTGACATTCTGTGTATCGTCATAATTCGTAGATTCGTCCAGAAATGCAATAAAAGTTTTTAAAATTTTGTTCACGAATACATAGCTTCCTCACTTTTGAGGAGTAAGGAAGTAAAAACTTTGACACTCTCTTATGGCCAAACAAAACATTTTTATATATAAAGCTTCAAAAAGCATGTGCCATTGCGTAAGTGATATTTCACCCAAAAATTAGACAAACAGTTCTTATCAACTTGGGTCCACAAATGCTTCGTTACTGAGATACACACAGTTAAAGTTTTCTTATTTTTTCAGTTTTTCAAAATATCTCCTAAACGAGGATGAAATCAAAAAAATATCAAGAGTTAACTTTTTTCCTAGGCATTTACATGTCTACATAACTGCAATCAAAAAGAAGAAATTCAGTGGCGTAAATAAATATTTCTTTACAAAATTATTAAATTGCAAGCCTGTACGCACGCCCCTGATGAAGCTATCCGCACGATTTTAATACTAAAATATTAAAGTGTTTTAAGCACTTTTTACATCATCTGAATACCATTCAAATCTCCGCTTAAGCGATGGCACATGTTTTTTGAAACAGTCTGTAGATAAAAAGATCAGTGTAGTTAAATCGACTTTATTCGCCATCGACTGTCTGAGATTCATTTTATGCCAATTTTTTCAGGAACATCGTGTAAATGTATAAAAAGTATATTTAGTTCATTATTGGATCCTATTCTGTTGTAGGGTTGCCAAATATATCCTCACATAGATGCACACATGTTTAAGGCAATTTCAAAAGAAATGAAAGAAGCTATTTTGGCTACAGATTTGGCAGCCTATTTCAAATTTCGAGGTAAACTAATACAATTAGTCAAAGAAAACCTCTTGGACTGGTCAAATAGTCGACACAGAACTCTTTGTAAAGCCATTATGATGACAAGTTGCGATCTGTCGGGTTCTTGTAAACCTTTTCTTATAGCCAAAAATATTTGTGATAATGTTTACAGTAAGTATGTTAGTTTATAATACTAGTTTATATTGTAATGAGAATACATTTATGTAATCTTTTACTCTCAAATTGGCCAATTTTTAACATCTCTTCATCTCCAGAGAAGAGGAATATCAATGGTGAATTTAAAGTAATGTACTACAAAGTTGTAAACCCAGCCTTACCAAGTCTATTCTTATTATTAATTTACCATTCCAGAAGAATTTTATAATCAAGGTGATTTAGAAAAACAGATGGGCCTTGTACCATTATCTTTGATGGATAGAGAAAAGTCTCAAATGGAACCCGAGGATCAGGTTCAATTTTTGACAGTGGTTGTATTGCCATGTGTTGAACTTTTGAGGTCATTTCTACCAAACACAGAGGATCTTCAACTTGAAGCCACGTAAGGAATTATTATTTACAAAATAATTTCTGACATTTTTTCCTTTGTTTTATTTAATATTATCATCAAACTTTTCTGAATTTCTTTAAATCCATAAGGGGAAAAATCCTTTAACATCATCCAACTAGGTTCGCGCCAAGAAACAACCAGCCAGTTTTTTATGTTTGCTCTGTGATTAAATGAAACATAGCTTTTTTTATGATTATATTTATATCTTAAATCACAATTATTTCGTATTATTCTCTTGATAGAAACTGGCAAATTTTTTACAAAATTAATAAATAACAAATACAATAATTACTGCAATTCGCAAACAACATCCCAGAGGATATCTTTGAAGCCAAAGGGCACACCTAATATATTAATAGGCTGGGACCACAGTTTTCCAAATTCTCAATTTTATTTTCATTTTTAGGATACTAAGGAAAACATGGCAGGAAATCATCCAACTAAAAGGTCAAAAAAGTTGGAGGCAGGATGATTCTATAGTAGACCAAAATGAATGCATATAAATAAATTTATTTGATTAAATACATAACCGACAGTAACTATACAATACATAGCCTAATTATTTATCATACAAACATTTTTTAAAGCATGGAATAAATCATCCCAAAAGTGTTTAAAATTATTTTTATACATCTTAAAAAAACTCAGTTCATATTAATTATAATAGTTCGTAGGAGCCTTCTTTAAAATTATGTAATATTTTAGAAAAATTACAAATCAAATAATAATCAATAACATGTACATATATATTAAATTTTATACTAAAAACTATGGGAAAAAGGAGTACTTAATATTCAAAAAATCGTGTATAAATTTGGGAATAAAATAGGTTTAAAACAAAATATAAGGATGGAATTAAACATCTATCTGAATATTTAGTACTCCTTTATGTATTGCGAATTTTTCCTGGGACATAATTCTTATCGATTTGTGGTTCCTGTAAAAACATATGCAGGCACCTTTCATTTTGAGCCAATGGATGCCCTGCAATTCTGTAACAAAAACAATCTTATGATGAAAGAGAAAAAAAAAATTAAAGATTTATAGACAGTTTTACAGGTGCCGAAAATATTTACCATGTTTCAGAGCCGGCAGTTATAAAAAAATATATACCGGGTGGCCCAGGGAACCCCCCAAATTTTTCTACAATTTTTGAGAGAAATTTGAAATTTGTAGGGATGAATCAAGACAAAAATTGTAATTTTTTGATTCGCCCGCGCCAAAAAAATCACGTCCGTTTTAACCGGAAGTGACCAACTTTCTTATTTTAAATAGCACCCTGTATATTTAGGTGATTTTTCTGATGAATATTTAATTTCATTTTATAAAGCTTTTTTCAGATTTAAAATCGGTTCATAAATAAGCCTGGTCAAGCGATGCTTGTTTACGATGACGATGACCACGACACACTTCAGTTGTTATCTGTCGGTCGATGCATAGAGTACTAATAAATAATAAATAATGTTGAGCGTAAAGAGTAGAAAACGACCGTACGCTGATAAAGTGAATGAATTTATCGGTTAATTTCCGGATTTATTCTATGATGGATGTAAAATAATTTGTAAAGTTTGTGATCAAGACATAATGTGCTGGAATAAATACGGCTGCAAAATTCATGTCAATAGTAACCGGCATAGAAATTAAAAAAATGGCGTGTCTTCTTTGGAACCTCTGTTTATGTTTGATTTACTGTTAATGCTGATTGCCTGTGAGGTTCCCCTGCGCATATTGGATAAACCAGCATTTCGGGAGTTCTGGAATAAATACAATCCCCAGGTGAATTTACCAAGTCGTTCATCGTTACGTAGATATGTACCAAGTGTTTGTGAAGACATTGTAAATAGGATTAAATGTGCATTAAAAAATACATGGCTGTGGTTATGTGTTGACGAGACGACAGATTGTAAAAAAATCCTATTTTAAATGTTATAGTACATATACTCGACCCTGTTAAACCAACATTTCCACTTTTACTAGCTAGCAAAAGACTAACTGCGTGTACTGGCGAAACAATTACGCGGGTGGTGTTGGAGACTTTCGAAAAATTTGAACTGTCAACAAGTCAAGTGTTGATGTTTGTGACCGACGGTGCTGCGACAATGCGTTTGGTGGACCGTTTTCTCCAAAGAGACGATTGTAGGTTTTTACATGTTACGTGTAAAGTGCATGCGTTCCATCTTGTAGCAGAAACGATTCGAAAATGTTTTCCAGAGGTAGATGCATTAATAGCAAATACAAAAAAAGTATTTCTCAAATCTCCTAAACGGCTTCGAGCATTTCACACACTGTGTCCTGGTATTTCGGAACCACCAGAGCCGATTCTTACACGTTGGGGAACGTGGTTGAAGGCAGCTTTTTATTATGCTGCATATTTTCAACAAATAAAAGCTGTGATACTACAGTTCAACCCTAACGAGGCTGCAGCTATTAAGGAAAGCCAGACAAGCTTTCAAGATGTTTCCCTTGAAACAGATTTAAAAACTATTTATAACAATTATAGAGGACTACACGACGCAATAGAAAAATTGCAAAATACTTCGTTGTCGTTAGTGGAATCGCTGCAAATAGTGGATGACATAAATACACAGCTACAGACTATAAATGACGCAAAAAATAAGCCCGTTATTGAAAAACTCGAGAGTGTATTATGGAAAGATACTGATTTTACCAAATTAAGACAAATTTGTGATGGTGCATCTACAGCTGCGTTAAGTGAGTTCACAGTGTTTTACTTATGCCTGTATTACTTCCGTAGATGTCGAACTGTCTTTTCCAAAATACAAACATATTTTTTCACCACAGCGAACATCGCTTACTGAGACAACTGTAGAAACATATCTGATGCTACACAGTTATTATAGAAGTGCTCCAGTTTGTGATAACGACAACCAAGCTACTTCATAAATCTGCTTAAGAAGGTGAGTTTTGTACATATTTTTATAGTGTACCAGTATTAATAAAATTTATTTCTATTTATTTTATTTATTTATTTATTTATTATTAGTTATCACTTGTACATGTGTGAACGTCATTTAACAGTTTAATAATAATATGCAGCACTAAGCTTACAAAATATAAGGAAATAACATAAAAAAGAATTTAAAGCGAACGAAATAGTACAAAAACATACATCACAATTGGCACTAGTAAGTCTGATGCATTGTGAGGAACACGGCTTAGGGCTGATGGCAAATGCGGATATTTGATTTTTTTGTTTTTCTTTTTTGGAATATCCCTTAGTTCTTGTTATACAAAAATGGCAATCATAGAAATGATTGGTGGGTTCTCGCCATACCATTGGAACCGAAAAAGGCATGCTTTTTCTTATCCCTTTCATCTACTGCACTAGTGACATGCTACAACTTACACAACAAATATGAGGAGCCCATTGCTTGTCTTGATCTCCGACTAAAACTCTAAAATATAGAAAATAAGCTTTTTTCATATTTTCAGACAATGGCCTCGCTTGTGACTTCACAAGGAATTCTCTACTAATGTAACAAAACTTGTCAGGTGAGGTTTTGCAACTTCGGCACGTTTGACTGGACAATTTTGTTGTTAAAGTTATGTAGACAAACGAAAACACTTTCCAACACACACAATTGGGCACTTGGAAGGGCAAAACAAGACTGATACTGAAAATATCCCACCTTGCTTTAACTTGCTCTTCTAAAATTGCCGACCCATCATAAAATTTATTACCTGGCAATATAACAGGGTCTACTGTGTTCACACAAAAATGGTACATATTAGGACTTGTTGGCTACTTTTTCAGTTAATTAGGAGGTATTAACAATATAAAAACAGTAGTATGAACTGTTACAAAAATTGTGTGGGCTAGTGTTCAGTAGTATATTGCTTGTATTTAAATAAACTTTTATACTTGAACCACCATAAAAATGTCCATAATTAATTCATACAAGACAATTATTGTGTTTTAGCATAGGTCGAGCTTTTAGTAGGAACTGTATTTCATTTTCAATAGCCTGGGGGTGTTGTTACTGTAATGGGAAGATGTGTATAAGTTGGCTGCATAGCACTAAAACTTTATAAGAATCCTCAAGCTGTTAGTAAAGAAACACAGTACCGACTAAACTCTCAACCCACGATAGGTTGTGCCTCTTGTTAATTCCTTCACTCAACGGTTTTAATTTGTGTAATAATTTTGTTTGTGCAACTTTATATTTGCAATGTTTTTATATTTATATTGCAATTTCTATTTACTTATCATATGTATATTCTTATCTTATTGATACCACAAATAAAATTTATTTTTCTGTGATTTTAATCTAAAATCCTGTCAAAGGGTTAATGACTTAGGGTTCACTTAACTTAACCTCAATCTATTCTTTAATAATTTATCGTAATTATATTAGTACAAATTTTGACAATAGTCAGTTATGCATTATCTGCAGCGGTATTATTACTCTATTAAAATGTGCAGTTCCAAAAGACATTGTAAATTTTAAATAAAAAGTTGTGTATATACTTATGTTGTTTATTTAATTTTTAAATACTTAGTTAAAAGTTACGTCTTGTTTTTCTTTAACACTTTCACTTGCAGGCCCAAAAAAGTACTCGACCCTGTGTGTAGAATTTTTTAATCTTGAAACGATGGACGAGGGATACACAAGCACGCCTTCTGCACATATTGTGGTGCAGCGCAGAGCGCTCGTGCTCTTTCTGCAGTGAAAGTGTAAAAATTAAAGGAAAACTTAAGATATCAAAGCACATGATTTACATTAGCAGCTTTTGTTCATCTTATGAATGATTAACAACAATTTCTTTTTAAATAGTGAATTGGATATAAATTGTTCATATATAATATAATTTTATAACGAGTATTCTTTAACAAAATATAAATCTTTACTGTGCCAGTATTTAAATAATTAATTTACTTAAATTTAAACAGAAGTGCAATGTATGGCTAATATACCAAAACAAGCAACAATAACCCGTGCATTAATTCAAGTAACCATATTTAGTCCAGCAGCCAAACTGTGAAAAAATTTATTTAAAATGTTAGATTAGAAACCTATATGTTGCGGCAGCTGTACCCTAGCACATTGTTTACCAATTTTGTCTCTAAACCAGCTCTACGTTGATGTCAACAGAAAAAGTTTATTGTGCTATATTACCATATACCTTAAACAACTTACTTATTAATAAATACTTCTAATCCTTTTCTTCTATCCTCTATGAAGTCTTCCTCAAAAATTCCGTCATCACCTCTAAATGGTAACTGCCTTTTCCAGGCCTTGCCGGGTAATGGAGGAACAACAATTTTACTATCTCTTTCCAATTCGTTTCTAAGCCATTCAAAATCACTGTACCTTCTTCTAACACTAGATTCTTTTACTTTAAACACTGGTAAATTTGTCTAAATTTATAAAATATTGATAATTAATCTACAAAGCAATTGAATTTAGGGGGTGTATACTCACTCTCATTTTAACTTCATAATCTGTAAACCTCTTTTTTTCCTACACCTATTGTCGTGACTGGATTCACAACATCAATTTCTAGAAAATTTGCAGGGGCTGCATATGCATCATCCAAAGTTTGTTTTTTAACGTTCAACCTCCTTGTGGCTTCGACCGTAGCATCCGATTCAGCCATCATTATAAACTATTTACGTTTCCTAAACGGATAATTGATGTAGAACGTTTATTTAAAAAAAAAGACTGTTATTTATTTATAACAATTTGTAAGAGAGCAACAATGAGAATTATTTGTTAATTTGCAAGCAATAGTGTCTGACAGCTACATCAACCGATATTTAAGCTCAGCGCACATTGAGACACGCGACGCAGGCGGTTCAGGGTAGCACAGTATAGGTTCAAAATAACTGCACGCAGTGTGAGCGCATATTGCCAAACAGTTTTGTGTCATCCGTGTTGACTTGTTGACAATGCATTCGATTTTAAAGTAAATATTAAGTACATTTAAATGGGCTGAACAATTTGATTTAAGTTCCGAATCAGATTCTGATGCAGAAATGGAAATAAACATGTTAGTGTACTATATGGCAAAAAAAAGAAAATCAATTTGGAAAAGTAGCTATATGAAAAAAAGAAGAATTCACTTTAACTTCTGAATTTTCAGACAGTAAATTTACAAACTACTTTCGCTTAAATCGAATTCAATTTAATGAAGTGCATAGTATAATAGAAAGTACCCATGTTATTCTGAAGGATGTAATTTCATTCCACATTTCATCTTTCAATTTAAATCTCGTGTAATCAGGATTATTAGTGTGCTATAAAACCATTCGGTTTCGAACTGCCTCAATTAGTTCCTCATGCATTTGCGTAACGTGATTCGATGCAGATCGTGGCACGTGGCATAGGAAACTGTGTCCCAAACACTGAGCGAAACAGGTTCTTTGCGACGTCGTTATGCTGCCCTGTTCTGCGTCCTAATTTGCGCACGTGCATTTAAACCTTTTGAATACAAAAACCTGTGCTGTGGTGCCCTGTGCCGCCTGCGTCGCCTGTGTCTCAATGTGCGCTTAGTCTTAGATCGGCGTACGAGTCGTACGCCGATCGCATGTAAGCATTCCTTACAGTCATACGGAAATGGCAGTATTTCTAGCAATTTCCTTGGCCGTTTTGGGGCATGCGCAGTTGCATGATATGTAAAAGTGTATTAAATCCTTTTGAAATCATTTGTCAGCAAGGACCTCGTTAGACGATAGAGAAGATCATGTACTTATTAACTACAATATTTTTTTGTGGGGATTTCGGTCAGGTATAACTAATTTAATTTTTTTTCTAACGTTTCGGTTTATTACACCATCATCAGAGAAACTATTAATGATTAGGAATTTGTTTTAAAATTTTATTACGTTGTTTGGTTGTCTGTTTTAACGCAATTAAATTAGTTATACCTGACCGAAATCCCCACAAAAAAATAAACTATCAATATTAATTGATATTAACGGTCAAGAAAAGAAAAAAAAATATATATATATACTTATTAACTATAAGTATATGGAGAAGATACTCGCCTAGCACGCGGTGGGTCCAGGGTTCGAATCACACACTTATTATTATTATTTTTTTAAATAAGTATTTTTTAGTTCGTTAGTAAGATTTTCCTTGCCCTTTATTATAGTTTGTTTATTTTCCTTGCCCTTTATTATAGTTTGTTTATTTTCACGGTGCCGAATTCCCCTTTAAAAATGATATCTAGTGATGAGCACGCCATGCCGTGGCCTTGAAACCATTTCCGTATGACTGTAAGGAATGCTTATATGCTTCCCGTCATGCGCAAGTTACAAAATATATATCTATTTTTGTGTATTGCTCATGACGGGAACTTATTTGCGCATGACAAGAAGAGTTCTAGAACAGTAATAAACGGAACCAATGCAAAGCTATTAGAAACAAGGGTTCAGTCTTTAGTACGTTTACTAATTCGATTAATTCTAAAAGTTTTCCAGTATGAGCAATTCTCTCGTATTACATCTCCTTTTGATACTAGTATATTTTTATTTGAAATCTCTCTCTCTTCACTCGATTCTCCAGCTGACCGCGGAGCACTACTATTCCTAGTACTTTATTTGCACCGATGGTCAGTTCACTTGATCATATATGATCTAGTTAGAAGTGACCTGCACGAGTCGCAAATAAAACGTGCAGCAGCCTCGGATGTCGGCGAGCATGCGTATTTGGGAGGTACTCGTTAATTTTATATGTTTATGTTTTATCGGTTTTACCAGATACGTATAAGTGTAATATGCGTCTAGGGTTTTACGTAGGTTCTTATAAACAGATGATCCAGAAACCAAATTGACATTTTCCCTTTCTTAAGACCTTGATTATTTTTATGTTATGAAATATAGTAATTGCAAAAACGATATTTTTTACGAAAAATATGAAAATTTATTGTTGTGAGATGCAAAACCTGTTTATACAGTCAACGGTTTGCCGCTATTCTTACCTCACTACATTACTGATCTAAAGATCACATGTGTTTCTTTCATCCGTGGTGTAGCAGCATCGGCAAGGGGGAACTGACTTTGATTTCAGATCAGTTGTAAATGAAATGTAAACAGCTGACTTAATTGATCTAGATCAGAAGTGACCTGATCCACAGTGCACTCGAGATATTGTTAAAATAATTAATCGAAATAACTCGATAATCTTATAATTGAATTATTCGAATTATTTAAATCGATTCTTCCCATCGCTACATTCAACCAGAGACAACCATCTCTGATTCAACCAAATATGCTTAAAACCCAAATTGCAATCGGCTAGCAGAATCAGAGACTGGCAGAATGTGCCTGTACCATTGGTTGTAAAATGTACCTTAATCCTGTGAAGTACAGAACAGATAAACTGTAAAGACCTAACCTAAAAATAATGTGCGTTAAACCGGTTAAACTAGAAAATTATTCTTCAAAGGCCTTGGAATCAATCATTTAATGATTGGACGAGGTCGAGGATTTAAGGGCTGGAAGTGATTAAAGATTACATAACATTTGATGGTATTTGGCGTATGCCAACGTGTTGAAACATTGAAACGGCTTGGTCTGCCGACGCCGAT
The DNA here is from genome assembly GCA_029963845.1 of Rhamnusium bicolor. Taxonomy (NCBI): domain Eukaryota; kingdom Metazoa; phylum Arthropoda; class Insecta; order Coleoptera; family Cerambycidae; genus Rhamnusium; species Rhamnusium bicolor. Next base: position 992,748 of record JANEYF010003732.1, on the reverse strand, counting down.
AGATGTGCCGGTTTTGTTGTTTAAATGATAATAATGCCAGCATTGCCAGCGACCCATAAAACAAACAAATGATACGTGCTTTTTGCGGTTTTGTTTGCGATATAATGATGCAAGCAATGCAGTTTTAGTGGCCACAGTGTGTTCGACTGATTCAACAGATTGTATATCTTAGTTGATATCCAAACTATTTTAAAATGTTGTACTGCATTTTTTTATTTTATGTTATGTTAAATTATCTTCAACTCATTCTTTTATTTTAGATGAATTTCTGAATAATTGTAATTACAGTTCATCAAATGCAGTTAAGGCATCTTTTACAAGGTAATTTTATTTGTTGTATGCTTCTTTCTTTTTTTTTTACTTTGTTTTGGATTTAGTTGATAATGATAACTTCCACGGAATATTAAGTAAATCATGTTCAATGACAATATACATATGTACTTATTAAATTTAACACAGGAAAACCCACCAAGGATTTTATGTAAAGTAAAACCAAATAAAAGTAAAATAACTTCCGTTTCTTGACGTTAAATGTAATGTATATATATATCAATGCAGTGACACCATATTGTTAGCAGCACTGGTGAATTTAGGGGGCCTGGGCCCCCCTCAAAATGTTTAATTGCTTTCCATCAAACCTAATACAAAGACAAATTTTTTTTTAATCTGACAACATTGCATTATATAGGGATGAACATAAACATGAGCACGTAAAGATATGACTATGTCGGAGGTAGTGAGTTACAATTTTAATGAAAATTGTATTAAGTACAGTAGCTTTATTCGTGGTATTCATATTTATTTCAAATTGGTATTCAAAAAGGTTAATGTAATATACACTGCGAAAGTTCTAGCAAATTAATTTATTTCCTAATTATACAACGGAAAATCATAGTAAATTTTAAATAAAATGGAAAACATGTCATGTAACATTTGCTGTTTTATTATTAATATACACTACCAATCGCCTCTTCATGCAAAACATGTGTTTAATGTAACAGACAGTAATGGAATAATAGAAAACTGGTAGGTGACAGAGACAGTTGCTCTGCACTGCTGCCACACGGCTGAATTTGACATTCGCTGCACATTGCATCGTGCTAGCCAGCGGGCACCTTAGTGGCAACGATGCAGTATGCAGTCAATTCTCTCCCGCATATTTAAATTCATTTTAAGTTATTGTTATTCGATTTTTCCAATTTAGGGGAGAGATCGGGAAGTGTCAATAGGTTTGTTCCAGCAGTAGTCAGAACCGGTTTGAAATTGTCCTCAACATGCGCAAAACGAAATTGGCATTCAAGCAGACAATAATTGGGGAATCTGATTACTAGCTCAGTGTTCCAGCAAGTCAACTGATTAGTTTCTAACCGATTTCAAACGGTTTGAAAAATTAGCGGATTCTCCACAGGTTTTAACCTCGTCATGCGCAGTTCAAATATAAAATGTCGTTTAAAACTATTTGAATTATAAACATATTTGTGAATAACCCAACATTCTATGGTAGCATTCTCTAGTTTGCATAAAGATATCTAATTTGCATCACTCTATCTTCTAAAACTATTGTTTTTGGGAAATTTAAACACATGATTCAAAATGATTGCAGAAACAGAGCTTTAGGTTATATTATTTAGGTTTCAATCAAATTTCATGTGAGAAGGTGCAAAAAATTTGGTTTCAGCAGTATAAATTGCCAACTAGTCGATGTTTAGACATTCGCATTCAAAAAATTCATCAAACCGTTTGCGATTTTGTGCTGGAACAAACCTAATAACATTTCAATCATGTACTTAATGTACATTTTATAGTAGTATAGTAAATATTTTGATACTTTAAAAGTACATATATAGCCCGTGGTCTTTTGTCCAGTTACGATTCTTTAATATTATAATTTAAATGAAAAGGTAAGAAGATGGAAGATCAAATAAGTACCTACCTAAAATAATAAAACCACTATGAGTCCTGCAAATGTATTTTTTATTATTTACAACTAAGGCGTTAAAAGAGCTTGTAAATAATAATACATACTTTTTTTCATTCTGTAACGTACAGGGATAGGAAATATATGCCATTATGCAAAATCAACAGTTATAACGAGCCCTCATGTAATTGACTTAATTGATATGTATGTGTTTATTTATATACTTGTAATACATGCAACAGCTTGAAAACCAGTATTGTGGCAGGAAACCGGGATAGATGTATGTATGTATTATACGTATGTATGTATTATACATAACTTGCATTTGTTCTACTCTCTGGTAATGAATGAGAAAAAAAATTATTAAAAACAACTAAAGGTTTTTTCGTCATCGATTTTCTTCTCGATCCTCTAGTGCTTAGCAGAGCAAATCAACTGAGATTTTAATTGATGTATATTAGAAACCTCCCTGCATTTTATAATTCCGTATTAGTTTTTAAGTTTAGATACCAACCGTTATCATCCTTTTTTCATTCTCAGCAAATTGTGGAGTGTAGAACACACTAATTTCGTAATATATTACACATTATGTGGTTACATACATCAAAAAACAATCTGTAATGGAAATGCAGCGGCTTGTATTAAGATCAAACAAGATAAATCGAGCCATATATTAGGGGAAAAGTTTATTTTAGGTAACTATGATTTATTTTGAAATAAGATATATAATTATAAAAGAAAAATGTCGTAGGAGCTGCTGAAGAATTATCACTCGAGAGTGTGAATGGAAGTACATGTAAGGGTGATCCTACAAAACAATATAAGTTTAAAATAAAATTTTATTGCTCTGAAGAAATGAAGGTAATTTTATTTTTTATTGTTATAATGAGACCCCGAATGAGTCTATTTAAAAAAAAAGTGATGAAATTATCTGGGGGTCCTGAAGTAATGATTCCTTTTTCTTATTTTAAGGAGACACGCCTAGAAATAAAAAATAATTGTGAATATGTTGTGTACATCATGTCTCCACAGTGTGAACCTAAATGTACTACGAGAATAAACGAGCAACTAATTGATTTAAGGCCGCTAAGAGGAAATTTTGTTGTTCAGTCTAAAGAAAGAAATTTTAGCATTACTTTGTGTGGCTCAAACCCAATTTGTAAAAAATTTGAAAATGGCATTTCTTTTTGTGAAACAACCAATGATAGCATAATTCCTTTATCAAAATTTCAAAACGAAATAATGGTTTATAATAAAGATAAAAATGCTGTTACAATTCGTGGGTTTTACAAAGGGCTCAAAAAGCAAGGTATGTATAAACATTTATACCTATATTTATACTGAATCTGGAGGAAAATGTGTTAAAAAATTTTCCCATGTACAGGATGATCATTTTAAGTACTTCATTCGACTTCATTGCTTGATTTTTTACCTAGGAAAAAATGTTAAAAATGTACTTATATATTTCTTTCTGAGAAATCTGTTTTCGAAAAGAGAAAACAATTTAACATGAAATACAATAGTTATGATTGAAAAACTGAAAAATAAAAAAATACATCCGGTATATTAATGCAGAAATGGACATGACATTCCACTGATTATAAATGCACATATGTATTTTTCACATTTGATCGAACCGAAAATTATCCAAACTTGTGTTTATTTTAAGTAGATGGTTATATTCTTAAAGACTATTGCAGAACTTCATTTAAAAATGGTGGTACTAGTATTTTTACTCGAAATGATCTCGAGTGTTATGATCTTAATTATATAAAAAATGTATTGATAGACAAACATTTTGAGTGGGTTAAAATCAAATGTGCTTTAGATCAAAACGAATATGTCCTGATTTTGTCAATATATAGAAGCCCAGATGGGGATATAGATATATTTTTAAATAATTTAAATGTAGCTATTGATTTATTAATCAACAATCACAAACAGCATAATATAATCATTTGTGGAGATTTTAATATACATTTTTTAACATGTTTATACTTTAAATAATCTTTTAGATGTTTTAAATTTTTATTGTATTGACCCTACATTGAAGTAATCTACAAGAATTAATAATTGTATAAGTAATATTTGTATGAATTTAGATGAAACCTATTTTACTAAAAATATAGTGGACAATGGTATTAGTGATCATAATGCACAACTCTTATCTGTTTTTGCAAATCCTCGTCCAGTTAACAAAACTGTAAGATAGATCACTTAAAAACTCCAGGAATATAAATCACTTTTGTAATTTGTTGGCATCAGAAGATTGGAGCTATTTAGAAAATAACTGCAGCAATGTAAATGAAAATTTTGATTATTATTTTCTTATATTACTTTGATTTGACATTTCCTGTTTAGTTAAAAATATAAGTAACAAAAATAAGAATACAACTTCTAAAAAATGGCTGATAAAAGGTTTGAGAATATCTTCACAAAAATTAAAAGATTTATATAAACTTACAATAAGCGGAAATGACGATATTAAATTATATTATAAAAAATTTAATTCATTATACATAACTAGTAAATAAGGCAAAAAAAATGTATAATGACAATATACAAAATGCAGATAATAAATCTAAGACGGCCTGGAAACTTATAAATGGAAATAAAATAAAAGAGAACGGAAAAATTAGTCTTAATGTTAATAATGTTGTTAATTCTGATACTTTATCTGTAAGTACCACATTTAATGAATATTTTAATAATAGCCCTAATATTTTATTAGGTAGCATAAAGAGGCAAACTGATGTATCACAAATAAATATTAATAGTTGCACCTTTTTTTTCAAGCCTGTGGATGAAACTGAAATATCTGATGTGATAAAAGGTTTAAAAAACTCAAAATCACATGGATATGATAACATTAGCGTAAATTTATTAAAATAATGTTTGCCTTTAATTACTAAGCCTTTATCTATAATAATAAATTCATCATTCTTGGAGGGTACCTTTCCAGAGAAACAAAATTGCAAAAATCAGACCTTTGTTTAAAGCAGGATGCAAAACCAAAGTCAAAAATTATAAGCCTATCTCTATTTTAAGTTCATTTTCTATAATTTTTGAAAAATGCGTCTTGAATAAATTAGTAAAATTTTGTGATAAATATAAATTATTTAATGATAATCAATTTGGCTTCGAAGAGGCCGTTCCACCACAACAGCTATTACAAAACTCATAACGGAATTATATGGTAATCTAGACAATAAAAATAAAAGTATGGGTGTATTTCTAGATGTTAATAAAGCAGTTGACTTTGTAAATCATGAAACCCTCTTACAAAAATTAGAACGATATGGTATACTTGGCGTATCTCTAGACTGGTTCAACAGCTATCTGAGTAGCAGAAAGCATTATGTCCAAATAGATGATGTTAAATCTAGTCAAATGGAACTTTCAGTAGGGGTACCACAAGGGTCTGTGCTTGGACCTCTTCTATACCTAATTTATGTTACAAAGTTTAATAATATTAACTCAGTTCTTTTTGCTGATGACACCTCACTACTTATTAATGCACAAAAAATTGCAGATGCAATTCTAGAGGCAAATGAACAACTAAGTAGCGCTCAAAATTGGTTCATTGAAACAATTTAATTTTAAATAATGATAAATCTGTTTGTATTCACTTTAATGCAAGTAGAAACAATAATGACCATAGCCTTTTAATAAATTCAAATGAAAAGTCTATTCGACAAGTCGCATCAACCAGGTTCCTAGGTTTATATATTACAACAAATTGTTCTTGGTCAATATACATAAATGAAGTTTGTAAAAAAATAGCTCCAATATGCTATTGTATCAATCAACTAAGATACGTTATTATTAAATCAGTATTAATTGATTACTATTACACGGGCTTTCATTCCCTAATTAGTTATGCTGTAATTGCTTGGGGTTCTTCACCTGACATGCAAAAGGGTTTTTAAATTACAGAAAAGAGCTGTGCGTACTATAGCAGGAGTCACCAAGCGCACTAGTTGTAGGGATATTTTCAAGGAGTTGGGAATACTCACATTACCATGTGTTTTTCTTCTTAATTTACTGGTATATGGTAAATCTCAACTGACTAACATTTCGCTTACTTCAAATCACCTTTATAATTCACGAAATACTCAGACGTTGGAAATTCCCCATCACAGACACTGTATGAAAAGAGTCCAAAGTACTTAGTTATAAAGGTATATAATAAGCTGCCTAATTTGTACAAATGCACGACAATAAACGAAAAAAAGTTTAAAACGCAAATAAAAAATTACTTCAAAGTAAATGTTACTATTCTTTGAAAGAGTACCTAAATGACAAGCTTTAAAGTTTTTAATTTTAATTATATATGAATATTTATGTATTTACATCTATATGTTTGTGTTATATTCTCATATGAAAATATTATGTTGTGCTTTTATAATGTGTTTTATACTGTTAGGTGTTTTTATAATAATGTGTTATCCTATATCATTTATATGATCTTTTGGATGAATAAATATTATTATTATTATTATTGTTATTATTCTTTTACTGTGTCACAAACTTTGTTAATAAACTAATGATTAATGAATAACTTGTTACCAATGACTTCAGAAATATTCTGAAGTCATTGCTTGTTACCAAAAGTTAAATTGCATTATGTCATTAAGTTCAAAAGAGAGATAGTTAAGTATATAAAAAATAATTTGTATTAAATCATATCGATATAACTGAATATTTTTTTGTAATGACATTTCTTGTTAAATTATATTGCATATTCTGATATCCGATTTCAAATAAATTATTGTTATTATTACTCTATAAGGATACAAGCAAGATATGTGATGCAATAATTGTCACGGAATAGTCAATATCGGTGTTGGTTGTTAAAATAAAGTTTATCAGAGCCACCAGAAGACGTTTGTAAAACATAAAATGTTTGCTTTATTTTTAAGTAGTATTAATCTCTATTTAGGTTATGTTGTTTTCAAAGAATTATTTCAGCAAGACAAAAAAAATATTACAGAAATCTAGATAATTTTATAAATTAATTAAATTTTCCCACTTTAAAATTTTCAGATAAAAGAAAAGTTGAGCTAATTATAAAATGTAACTGGAACATTGATTCAAGTGAAATAACTGATAAAATATTGCCACAACAAACAAAGCATTATAAATTTGAAATGGAATCTAGTTATGGTTGTATAAAATTACCTCAAAATTGTGTGGTAAGTAATTTTTTTGTTGTTGTTGCAACTTAAAGCACAACCTAAATTCTGATGTTCGATTACTGGATTTCCTGAGATCTTAATGAACGAAATATTTAATTGCTTATAGTATGTAGATTTTTGTGATAAATGTAGAACGGACTATCTAATTTTCAGTTATCATCCTTATTTTTTTTTTATTTTCCATAATAAAAAAAAATAACGATCCACTTAATTCTACTTAAGATTTTAGGTTTGTGATGAAAACACCATTGTTTTAAAAGTATGTGATACCGAAATATCTAATTATGCAAAAAAAATTTTTTTGTAGATTACTAATATATTTTTCATTTATAATTTAACTAATCTATACAACAGAAGTGGGTATTTGCAAGTATCGAATGTACCTAATGGGAATATTTATTTAAATATTTGTGGACCTTTACAGTTAAAACTAAGTAATCCTAAAAATAATTGTTCTAGTAAGTATTTTAAATCACGCCTAATTCAGTCAATATAATGTATTTAATTATAGATTCTTTTTCTCAAGTTTGTGAAGTAAACAATGGAAATTATATAAATAAAGGAAGTATACTCTCAAAATTTGAAGTCGTAGATGATTTTATTAAAACAACATTTATTAGTAAGTACTTTCTTATTTTCTTTTTTATATGTAAAATTTAAATGTATTTTTGTGATTTTGTTTTAAGGTGGTGCGAATTGTAAAGATTCTGATAATCGTTCTAGGCAACATAACACCCATGTAGAATTATCTTGCTCAAAGACTGAAGAAGGACCTAAATTTGTTCGCTCTGAAATATGTGATACATTTATAAATTGGAATACACCTTTGGCCTGCCCTTCATACGTAAGCATATTATTACGTTGACGGACATCGACGGGTATAGCCGTCCATGACCTTCATGCGTAACGGGGCACTTTGAAAATACGACGTGCATACGCGTCCCTATCATCGTATGCGGGCACCAACGGGACTTCCCGTCGAATTTGCCTGTACACGCATGTAAAGTGTCCCATCAGGCATCAAAATAATTTTATTTAAATCTGATTGGCTGATCGCATTGTCGTTTGTGTCAGGTGCTTTACCGTTGTGTTCGCTGGTCTCAGTATGCTTTTATTAGTGCAGTTGAACTAATTCTCGCCGCGTGTTACTATTTTGTCGGTTAGTTTTGATTAGTTTAGCGAGTTTACTGCAGTGTTTTGATTGTAAAGACTTTCGAGTTAGCTAAAAAATGGACAAAGAAGAGGAAAGAAAACTTTTACAGTGGTATAACGAACTTCCTAGTGACGATGAAAATTATCGCCCTGATGATTCCCAATCAAGGTCGTCTGAACGGGAATCTGAACAATGGGAGAATTTTAGTGAAGATGATGATGACTCTATTAAGGATCCAAATTATGAGATGAGTGATACAGGTTCGAACTCAGAAGAAAATACAGAGAACGGTAGCTTTGTACTTTTTTTATATATATTTCTTGTATGCTTATTGGGATAATATATAGTTTAGATGTAGATATGATAGAGGAGAGTGGGTCTTTGTCAAATGAGGTGCTGGGGGACAATAATGATTTGGACGCACCTATTGAAATCGTCGATGAGAATGATATCACTGCAGATAGAGGGAAAGGTGGATTCTAATAACTATATAGAATATTCAAGAAATGTATATTATATATTTTTATTGTTATAGGACAAAGTGAAGGTATAGGGGACGGTAAAGAATGGTTTGGCATTTTGAAAAATAATATAGACCATCAGGTCATTAGTTTGATGTTAGTCAATCTGGACCAAAACAGCCAATGACCAATTTAAACCAATTTCAAACTTGAAATTTTATGGTCTGAAGAAATTTGGAATTTGTTACTGGAAAAAACCAATGAATATGGGATGAAATTATTTCAATCCAACAGGCCCAAAAGAAGAAATGAATGTTTCAAAACCTTCAGAGAAATTTCTTTGGAGGAACTGAAGAAATATTTTGAGCTTTGTTTGTTGGCAGCTCAAGTAAAATGCAGGGAAATTCGGCATATGTTCTCTTATAACCCATTGTATGATCATCCCATATTTCCCGCTGCTATGTCAGGAAGAAGATTCGAACATATTCTTCGATGTTTGATTTGTGCTGATGATGCTGAACAGACAGAAAATAATCTGTATAGTCAGTTCTCGCGTGAACTTATCTATAAAAAACTTGCAAAATGCATTTTATCCCAAAGAAGCCTTATCGCTAGATGAATCCTTTTTATTGTTTCGTGGAAGATTGAAATTTAGAGTTTATATAAAAAAAAATAGATATGGGATAAAGTTTTATAAACTTTGTAGCAGTGACTGCTGTGTTCTCAGCATGGAGATTTATAAAGGAAGAAACGATGATGATGCCCGAATTTTATCAAAAATCAATGACTTAGTAAAACGCCTTATGAATCCGTACCTAAACAAGGGACGCCGTTTATATATGGATAATTTTTATAACAGTGTGGGCCTATCACAGGAATTATTAGCCGTACACAAGACACACACTACAGGGACATTGAGATCTAATAAACGTGAAAATCCTAAGCATATTCTCGGTAAAAAACTAAAAAAGAGGGAACATGTTTGGAGTCGTAAAGGGGATGTTTATGTATCCAAATGGAAGGATAAACGCGAAGTCCTTGCCATAACTACTGGCTTCCAGCCAGATTGAGGTATACTAAACAAACCTGTAGAAATTGCAGCATACAATGATAACATGTCTGGCGTCGATCGAGCTGATCAAATGTTAAGCTGTTATTCGTGTTCACAAAAAAACAGCAAGATGGCATAAAAAAGTAATTTTCCACATCTTAGATATTTGCATCTGCAATGCTTATTACCTGTACTAGTCCAATAACACCAAGACAGCTTTACTGATCTTCAGAGAGTTTATAATTTACAGCCTCTTAGGACTTTCAACCAACGAAGTTTGAGATGGAAGAGATTTTGTAATCTCCAAACCTTCAAGTAAAAGAAAAACAGCATATGCAACACGGGAGAAAGAAAAACATTTTATGGAAAATATACCAATTCTAGAAACTTTTAAGAAAAAAGAAAATACTACTTACGCTGCAGAAATTATAGAAGGGCAACATGTTGGCATTGCAAAACGTGTGCTGATAAGCCGTCTTTCTGTCCAGGGATCTGTTTTGAGACTTGGCATCAATAGCTTGTAATTTTATTTTGTTATGTGAACAATATGTAATGTTTTTTTTTTGTTTCAATAAAGTATATTTAGGTTACTTTATACTGGACGGCAAAACGTCAATGCCCGTGTGAGCTTAAAGTGCTGCTTCATATATCACCGACGTCTATAACTGTTGTCTGGTTTTCTCTGTATAAAAATACCAAAAACATTATAAAATATATTTTCCTATCATTATTTGATCCTCTAGTATTGAATTTTCAGAAAAATTCAGAGTTCATTTTTGGCACGAAACGTGTTTACCTAGTGTCCATCAACGTGTTAAAAAATAAATTAACTCAGCTCAGTACAAAGTATTTCAATCACGTACAAAAGAAAAAGTATTACTACCACATTTTAATTTCACCAACTACCTATTTAGTTTGAATTTAGTAATTGAATCTGTTATTTCTTAAACACCCTAAATCAATTTTAGGTCAAAATGAATTAAACACGGGAATTTATCAATTTGGACATTTTTCATCAATCGGTGCTAAAATATCGTAGGTCAGTATATTCCATAAAATCGATTCAATGTATGTCATGAGCAATGTAGCAAGTAAATACTCTGTCACTGGCTACAGGAGGTTTTTTCGATTTCCAAAAAATTGCCTAAACTGACTTAGGGTGTTTAAGAAATAACCGATTCAATTATATTTAAATCATAGCTTTGCTTGCTTCATCTGAATAGCCATAAGTGTTGTGTTTTTTTAACTACATTATAAAACTATTATATTTTTAGGATAAATCCAGTTGTACATATATACATTCAGAATTCCATAATTGTTCGTTACATTTAAATGGACAACATTACGATTTAAAACCCCTAACTTTAAACAACAGCAATTATGAGATAAAGGATGTGGTTAACAAAAGCATTATATATCTGTTAAATGTTTGCGGTCCTGTAACTGACTCAGAAGCACCATGTGATAAGAATTCTATGATAGTAATGAAAGACTTGGATCAAAATAATGTAAAATACAGGTAACAATAAATAATATGGTATAATACAGCAATTAACAAAATAAATAGTTTTCATGTTGACCTAAAATTAATCTTATCGATAAATATTTATTTTAGAATTAAATCTCTTGGAAAAATGGATACAATGACTATTTTGAATGGTGATGTTATTATTAAAAGTTTCTCAGGTTCTTACTGTGACGAGGAAGGATATTATAGTAGTGTTGTTCGTTTCATATGTAGTGTTATTGAGGTATTTTGACGCATATATACATTTAATATGTAGGTAATTATTTTTTCTTTATATTTAGGAGAAGCCACAACTTTTAAAAAAGACGGGTTGCACATTCCATTTTCAATGGAAAACTCCTTATGCTTGTCCAAAAATAGATCATTCATCTGAAAAAAAATGTATAATCCAAGATGTTACAAATAATATTTCGTAAGTTATCTTACTATTTTGTTACAAATTTGACATTATAAGTTTGTATTTAATATGTTCGCTGCGTACAAGACATACGTGCCCCGTATAGGACTTCCCACAGAGCAGTATTAAAATTCGCAAAACTTCTAGGAAACTATAACTAATTTCCAAATTTTATAAGATAATAAAGTTGTATTTATGCCCCTTAAAAGATTTTACATTTTATACACAAAAAATGTACAGGACACATTTACCCCGTTTCGCTCATGCAACAATTTCGTTGCGTAAAGACTAAAATCGAAATTTCTCCATTGAACATTTTTCAAAATGTCAGCGAAGGACATATGGAAAATCTATTTTATATCCATATTTTGTATTTCGAAAAACCCCTATACCAAGTTTTATGAAAAAATTTAATTAGTCATTAGTAATCTTTTTCGAAATAATTATGTTTTCCATCGATCTTAATAGCTTTGTCCCATACACCGAAAAATTAGTTATGGATGCAAGAACATTTTAGAACATTATATTTTTTTTAGATTGGATTTTACCAACATGAAAAATACATTTTTAAAGGTTAATCTTAATCGAACATATGTGTTTGATTTATGTAAGGAAAATTACACAGAGTGCTTATCTGAAAGTATGTATAATATTGTATGATATAGGTTTTTTGTGACAAATATCCTTTTCAGAAAATTGCAGCTATTTTCCAGTACAAAAAAAGTTGTCCAGACAGAATGATAGGACTTGTCTCGAATTTAATTTACCAAAAAAATGTGAATCAGTGACTGACATTAATATGGTCCGGTTTGAGTTAATTTGTGATATTATAATAAATAATGGACACTTCAACTTAATTGGGTTAGATAATTGTACTCTCAAATTGGAATTACATACAAATCTAATTTGTTCTAAACAGGTGAAATATTGTTATTTTCTTTTTGCAAATAAATTAAACGCATTTTTTAAGGATGTTGCGGTAGATGTATATAGGAAGCATGAGAATTTTAAATATGACGCCACAAATGAACAAATATTGAAGAAGGAGGAAAATTGTTCTATAACCAATAATCTTACTGGCTACAAATTTTATATTAGTAGTTTACAACTAAATGTAAGTAAGAAGGTTAAAAACTATAATTTTTATCCTTGCTAGGCAAATTTAATTATTCTCCTAATAGTAAGCTGTGGAGCTTAAAAACTCCTAATAATTTTTTTTTAATAGAAAAAGTTAACCTTAAAATGGATAGAGTCATAACTGCGATCAATCCCAAAATTGGCAATAATTACCTGTCATCTTGTACTTCTATTTTTAATTTTCACCAAAGATTACCAAAAATAAGTATCTGCAAATATCGGTATCGCGTTGATCAATACTAGGTATCAGTATCTCAAGGTGTCGATATCTTAATGTCAACAAATTTGTATCTATACTGAAAATGGTATTGAGGTTTTGCGATATATCGATATTTTGCCCAACCTAATCAATACCTATAACATAGATAGAAATTTTTAGTATCCATACTGAAAATGGTATCGATATATTCTGATATATAGATATTTTGCCCACCCCTAATTAACAACCTAGTCGAGAAGATCACCCAATCCCTTCAAATGAAGGAAATTGCTGTGGAAGCTTTTCTCGACATTGAGGGAGCATTTAACAATGCACTGCCCGACTCCTTATATGCAGCAGTACTGGATTCATGCTATGCTATCAAATAGAATTATAACGACGTCTCTACAAGGAGAAACAGTCAGTTTTAGAGCCACAAGAGGATGCCCGCAGGGTGGGATTCTTTCCTCCCTTTTGTGGTAACTTCTTGTGGACAACTTACTGGCTATTCTCACATTGGGAGGTTGAGGTGATGATCTAGTCATTCTAGTCAGAGGAAACTCTGAAGGAGTAATATCTAATATCCTTCAAGAGACACTGGATGCAGTGGGTAACTGGTGATGTCTCTGAACCCTCAAAAAACAATAATAGTACCATTCACCCAGAAAAGGAAGCTGGAGGACTTAAGACCACCCTTCTTAATGGTTGAAACTATTCCATTTGCGGAGGAGATGAAGTATCTAGGAATCACTCTAGACAAATCACTTAATGGAACTCCCCACAAAGCAAAACTGTCCTTATGGACATGTCATCGTATTTGTGGTAGATCTTGGGGCATGTGTCCCCAACAAATTTACTGGATCTATGTCATGGTCATGAGACCAATGATAACATACGGATCCATCGTTTGGTGGCTGAAAGGATCATAACGGACGGCCAAAGTCAAACTCTCTGGATTACGGAGATTAGCATGCTTGACCGTAATGGGGGCAATTAGCACCACACCGTCAGCAGCAATGGAAATCCTCCTGGATTTACTCCCTCTTCATATATATTTGGAGAGAGACGCCAGGTGGGCAACATATAGACTACAACAAGCGGCCATTAATGTGCCGCAGATTATTATCATGGAGCGGAACAGGTTGCTGGATGATATAGAGTCATAGCATCCTGGGAATGTCCTGGGATACTATGCCTACAATGAAACTACAAGCTGACCTTCAACATCCTTTTTCCAGAAAGAGATGAGTGGGATCGGAATAAAACCGACCTACTGAGGGCAGACAGTTGCTAGTTTACAGACAGCTCCAAAACTCCTGAGGGAACAGGAGCCGGAGTACATAGCTACAGGCCAAGGGTGAGGATATCCTCAAACCTAGGTACTAATGCAACTATTTTTCAATCCGAGGTTCATGCCATTGAATTGTGTGTACGAAGGGTGGAATTTATGCATCTTACACGCAGATCAATTAAAATTTTTTCAGATAGCCAAGCAGCTATAAAAGCTCTTGGCTCCTACCGCTGTAACTCCAAAACGATATGGAATTGTCAGAAGGCTCTAAATCATTTGAGCAAAAACAACAAAGTGACTCTGGTCTGGATACCCAGCCACTCTGGTATGGAAAGTAATGAAATAGCCGACTCCTTGGCCAGCGAAGGAGCAGGATCACCAATCATCAGACCAGAACCGGCATTTGGCATATCTTCAAGTACCGCTAAGATGGCTATCTCAACCTGGGCTGAAAGGAAAACTCTCCAGTATTGGCAAGAGTTGCCAGGATTAGTTCATTTGAAGGCGTTTATAAAATACCCCTTGAAATCAAGAACTAAGAAACTTTTAGAGTTAAACAGGATAAACCTGAAAACTCTAACAGGACTATATACTGGGCATTGCCGACTAAACTATCATCTGCATAACTCGGCCTAGCTGAAAATTCTGAGTGCCGTCTATGCTTGGAGGATGATGAGAAGGCAAACCACGTCGTATATCACCTGTCCCATTGTGGAGAGGATCCGATTTTCAATATCTGGCAAAGGGCAACTGCTGCCAGAGGATCTGGACACATTCTCGCCCAATAAAGTTATCAGTTTCATTAAGAGACTGATCTTATTGGGTGAAATATAATTAGGAGTGAGCCACAATAGGTCTGCTAATGGCCACAGTGGAGGGTCCACAAGGACCCATTCACAATAACTTAACCTAACCCCTAATTAATACTCACATTTTTCCACCACAGCCACCAGGTAGCATTAAAAAATATAAAGTAATTTTTTTTCTTTATCAATTACCTACCTGCAACGTTATTTTGGTGGTATGATTATGTGAAGTCCAATTATATGTATAAAATGTATGTAAGTTATTTTGACTAAAACATATTTTTTAGATTCCTTCTTTGCACTGCCCTGAGGTTAGTTTTAATAATCAGAATCATTCAGTATTACTGACTTATTCAGATAATACAATATGCAAGTTATCAGATAAAAAAGGTGAGTATTTAATAACTTAGGTGAAAAATTTTAATTTAGGTATTCATATTTTTGTGTTCCTTCAGTATATACAGGGTGTCTCACCAGGAGTATATGGGAAAAAGTATGCACCAGAAAATTTTAAAAATGTAGGGAATTACTAATGGCAGTAGTGTGGTCAATCCAACTAAAATAATTACAAGCATCTGGCAGTTCCGGTGATACCGGAAGTCGATACCAACTTGCTTATTTTAAATGGAATACCCTATATATTTTAGGGTTTTCGAAAAGAGCATAAAATTCTGCGTCAAAAACGTGATGCTCATTTGCGTTTTGGCATGCAGAAAGATCATAAGATGAGCTAAGCCCTACAGTTTAAAGAAATTCAGTAATAGTATACCAAGTGTTCCATTTTTGACGTTACATTTTGTAAACTTCAAACCGCGAAAACTTGCTTAAGTCAAATAGAACACCCTGTATTTTTGTACATCAAGTATGTATAATTAACTTCTTTTTTTTTGATATAGGCATTGTGGGGGTTTAAGTTAACAAATTTTTTTAAAATATTTGCGATATTCTTAGAAATGCAAGAATTTTTAGTAAAAAATTTTATCAAATTTAGTAAAAATTTAATTATACATAAGTTTTCGCAGTTTGAAGTTTACAAAATGTAACGTCAAAAATGGAACACTTGGTATACTATTACTGAATTTCTTTGTAACTGTAGAGTGTAGCTCACCTTATGGTCTTTCTGCATGCCAAAAAAGCAAATGAGTATCTTTTACACGAAGAAAGTTAGACAGGTTATTGTAAACCATTACACCTGTCAACATTTTTTTAAAATGTCAAATATCTGAAACGGCTGGGTTTAGGCATAGAGTATCTGCATGTTTTTGACTGAATTTTATGCTCTTTTCAAAAACCCTAAAATATATAGGGTATTCCATTTAAAATAAGCAAGTTGGTATCGACTTCCTTATAACCGGAAGTGCCAGATGCTTGTAATTATTTTAGTTGGATTGACCACATTGCCATTAGTAATTCTCTAAATTTTCAAAATTTTCTGGTGCGTACTTTTCCATATATCGATCGATGCAGTTCCTGGTGAGACACTGTATAAAAGTAGTACTGATATCAGGGAGACATCACCTGATTTTTATATTCCCATATTATGTCAACCTAATAAGAAAATGTTCCCAACTATATAAATAAATAAGTATTTAATATTTTCAATAGCAAAAGAATGTGTTAATAGTGATTGAAATATTTTTTAGGTAAATACGACTATCGTATTTTATTAAAATGTTCCAAAGATGAGATGGAACACCAAATGGTTAGTAATGTTAAATTTTGACATCTTATAGTAGTTATATAAATATTAAAAAATGATTATTTTAATTTTTTTTTAATTTACACTTAAAAAGGAGCCATATAATTCAAATTCTGGTGGATCTTAATTCATACAAAAAATGCAAGCCCAATCTATCCTCCAAAAAATTTAAGAGCAATGCACCAAATATCACCATGGTAGCACATCTAAGTCTCGATATAGAAAAAAAAATTGGGATTAAAATTTGCAAAAATTGTGTGCCTCATCAGGTTATTTTTTAGATAATTTCTTGCATTAAGTATTAGCAATACATTTTTTTCAGAATCAGGCGGAAAATATATCAATATGTTTCATAAATAAAATAATGCATTTTTATAAAGTTTCACCCTTTTAGATTTTTGTAGAGTAGGAAATGAATCTCAAATAACAGTGTAACTTAATAAAAAAGCAATATTGTTGATGAAATTAGAAATATTTTGCAAATATTTTACAAGTTGTCTAACTTAACCTGGGGAGGTACACAATTGTTGCAATCGTTTTTCGTAAATATCAATTACAATTTTTCTTCACCAAGACTTCTTCATTTAGTCTTAATATTTATGCCTTGAAGTATCGCTTGGGTCCTATGCTCCAATACTAAGTTATGACAATTTAAAATTCACTAGCCATCACTGTTTATTATGTATATTATAACAATGAACAGATTTATAAATTTTTTATCTAAATAAAATCCAGCTGGCATTAATTTTTTTTATTATTATTTATCTGAATATTTGGCTCTTTATGCAAGCGCATAACTATTAATTTTTTTTCACAGCATTCAGAATGTTCTCAAGAATATGAAAATCCCAAATTTTGTAAACTATTTGAAACCTCAATCCTAGACAATCTTTCTGCCAAAGAGTCTAACACTTCTGCTACAGGTAATACATTAGTTACTTTATTCGACATAGTAAAAATGTGTATCAAAAATGACTTGACTATTTAAATCCATTGCTTTAGTAATGCCATAATCAGTCAAATTGAGTTAACTGGATAATATTAGGCTCTTGAATCAAGAAAATGTGTCACTACTTGGTTGCCATGGTGCCCATTTTATTATTTTTTAGAACTATGAACTTGAACTTGTAAACGTTAGTAAGTTGTCAAACCTGACAGAAAACATCTGATATTTTTGTCATACCTTTCATTACTCAGCTTACTGAATTTACCTGACTGGTAATACTATACTGCCCTCATAAGCAGAAATGCCTTAAATATTATTTTGACATTTGTGCAGAAATTGCAGTCTTCATGATTTCATCATAAAATTGTTAAAAATAGCTTTTTTCGTTATTTTTTCAAAACAACATAAATATTCAGACATTTAGTATATAATAAGTGCCTCATATTAATGACTTTTAAAATATTGAAACTGAAACATTCATATTTATGAATGTTTCAATATTTTAAAAGTCATTAATTTATTTTAGACTTACACTCTATATTAGTTTTTTATGCTTATATGATACTAAACAGCCTTATGTTAATACATAAGGCTTTTTAGTATCACATAATCACACAAAACTAACTTGGAGAATTTCAATCTCAAACTGCATGTTAGTTTTGTATGTCTATATGAGACTAAAAAAGCCTTATGTATTAACATAAGGCTTTTTTTAATCAAACAGGCATACAAAACTAACATGCAGTTTGAGATTAAAATAAATTGATGCCTTTCAAAATATTAAGTCATCCATAACATTTTTGTAACTCTTATGTTTTAGAAACAGGAAACATGTTATGTACATTTTTATTTGTGATTATTTTAACAAATCTATAATGAAATAATGAAAATTGCAATTTCTGAGCAAATGCCAAAAGAAGATGTTTTTGACGTTAAAGTTTTTTTCGGTTTAATTTATAAGTTTCATATTACACAAATTCACACATCTTAAGTAGTCATGCAACAAACACTACACGTTTTAAGCAAGAACGCCTTATATCTATACTTGAGGTGTTTTAGCTTTGAACTGCGTATATATTGAGTACATATTTTTAAACAAAAATACCTTATATCTGACTTAATGTGTTCTTGCTTAAAAATTCATATATAATACACAAAAGTACCTTATAATATCAACTTAAGGCACTCTTGCTTATGACACTGTGCATGTTAGTAAACATGGGGTAATATTATATCAATAAATAATGTCTTATTTAAAAAAAATATATTTTTTTCCGGTTAATTATGATGTAAAATCACATAAATAGATGATCTAAATAATTATCTCATTTTTTATAAAAATTCGACAAGGCATTTCTGCTTATGAGGGCAGCATAAACAAAAATCCAAAATTAAAATCAATTCCAAATAAGCTTTACCATGTTTTAAAATGTTTCTCAATGAATAATCACGAGAATGCAGATATTTTAGGCATGGGTTCAAATACAGGGTCTACAGGTGTAAAAGTCATCACCAAAAGTAGCTTTGCCCGCAAATATTGCATGTGCAGTAGCAAATCAGTTGCAATACGGCAAAATATCTGTTTTGCTTTAATTATGAATAACGTTATCTGTAGAACTCATACTTTAGCCTCAAATTGCACACGATATAGTATTAGTCTGGTCATCCAAAGATTATACACTATAGATAGTTACTGCTTATGGACCCTATCCTTGCTCAAGACGCCAATGACACCTACCATTAATTTCTTTAAACTGAAGTTTTTCATGCATTAAAAGATGGCGATACAATAAACTTTTTTAATCCCCCATTCATAAAAACAACTTAAATTTTAGAGGCTGGTTTCGGTGCGCTATGCCTAGACGCAGTGACAATTTCATTGAGAGCACGGTAGGACTATGTTGCCAAGCCAATAAGTTACCTTAGATATGTTGCTATACCGCAATAATAGGAATATAATCGCTGTGCGAATGGTTTATATGAAGTTGTTTTCATTATGCTTTTCAAATATTAGAAATTAATTGTAATGAAAGGTTTAGTTAATTGGTTATAACTATTTACAAACTTTTGATAAAAAACAAATACAAGTTTTATTTAAACATAAACTAGTCCCATAAAAAAAATAAGTATATTGTCTGGAGTATTATGTTTCAGAAGAAGCAAACCTTTAATACTAGAAAAATGTAACTACTTATTAGTTTCCACAATTTTTTTTTATTATTGTTAGAACAGCTAAAAGTAAAAGTACCTATTGTTTTTAAAACGATTTTTACGCAATAATGTTTGATTTGAATATCTTATATACAGGGAGCGAGTTCGATAATTAATTACATAAATGTCTAATTGGCAATTACCAACAGTATCGCATTTCACTCAAATAATGATTATGATTAGACTACACAACATTTGAGTTTTAAAAAATAATTTACATTGAACAAATACAATATTTATGAAAACCGCAAATGCAAACTGAAATTAACCTATTGTATTTTTTTGGTACTCAAGAAGAATATACAGAGTGGGGCAATAGAGCGTCTGACTTCGATATATTGAGGTCTATGATAGCTAGAAACTTGATTTAAAAGCATAAATAAACTAGACAAAAAAGTCTACAACCAGAAATTATTTTCGAATATACAGGGTGAGCCAAGACGACAGGGTCAACTAACATTTTTTTAAATGGAATGCCATGTATATCAGAACATTTTTTTGAAACATCTTTGTGGCCTCCTTCCACTCCTGTATTATTATTGACTCTTTCCCAACCACTTCGATTTTTTTTTGTTGAAATTGTGCCATTTACACGTGTATATTAAAGAAATCACTACAGTCACAATTCCCGATTTGAAGAAAAAATATGTTAGTACCAGTTATGAGATCTGTGTGATGACACTTAGCCATTTTCAATTACTAAAAGTATACAGGGTAGCAAAAAAAAAATGTTTAAACAAGTATTTGAACTGAATTTTCTTTTTTCAAATGTTTTTGGATGATGTGATGTAGAATTGAAAAATGAAAATTTTTTGTACGTACGTGTACCTATGGCTATTTGTAACCATTTTTGATTTATTGAACAATAACTGCAAAATTCAGCAATAAAAATATATTTTTTCATTTGTAATTCAACAGGATATTATAAAAAGAGCTCCACATGTTGCCCATTTTATTTGACACACATTTCTATGCGCCTTTGGAATGAGGTTTCTATTGTTCATAAAA
The DNA here is from genome assembly GCA_029963845.1 of Rhamnusium bicolor. Taxonomy (NCBI): domain Eukaryota; kingdom Metazoa; phylum Arthropoda; class Insecta; order Coleoptera; family Cerambycidae; genus Rhamnusium; species Rhamnusium bicolor. Next base: position 971,745 of record JANEYF010003732.1, on the reverse strand, counting down.
TTGCCGGAGTGATACTTCTAAAAGCATTTATTATCCTTTCCTTCAAATTTTGGATTTTTTGTTGGTGTTATGTTTTTATGGGCATCATGTAACACGCTTATTATAACAGCTTCTCTTGAATTATTTGACAAAAAACCTCAATTCCTTTTTCTTGTTTCATTCATTATGTCTCTTTTGGTGGTACCACATTCACCAAATTTAATGTGTCACCTAAACTGTTGTTGAAAATCTTAATTCCCAAATTTAGGAAGTCTCCCATTATTATTTTTTGAGTTATCGTCACCACACGCACACTCACGAACCGATGGACATCATTAAGAAAATAGTCAGAATGGATTCAGGAGGGTTCAAAACCAATCAATCAAAATCTCGAAGTCGAAAAAAATCACGATTATTACTTTCTTATATTAGGTATAAGAAAGTTAAAATTGCGTCTCCATTATTTTTATGATATTTATGAGGGCTCAATACATTTAAGACGAAACTTACACACCAAATTTTCGTTTCTTCAAATAAACTGTTTGCACATACTGTAGATGATATATCACATAAATAGTGTTTAATACAAAAGTAAGTCGGTACAATGATTACTCCAGAAATTTTTTTTTTTTTTTTATTTTAATAATTTGACAATAAATATGTGATTAATTAAAGTATATTAAATTATTCCAGATAATTATCTATTCATTTTTTTATGTGGGCTTATATGTATAAGTATAATTAATTGTAGTTATCAGATTCTGTTATTTTGTAATTTATATAACTACATAATTATATCGAGTTACATGGAAAATCCTTTTGTTTTATTTCTCCAAGGCTTATTAAATATTTTCATTTTCTATACATGCTGACTTTTAGTAAAAGGGTGGTAATATTTCTATAAATATACACCTACTATTTTTTTTATGTTGATTATTTGGATACCGCTTATCTAAAAGGAACCAAGTGACATTTGCATATTTTAGAGAAACTCTGTTTTAATATTGCAAGGTTGTACTGCAAATATAATTATGAAAATTTTGCCTCCCCTTATTTTCATCATAAATAATCACGTCAGAATTGTTGGCAGATAAAACATGAACACAGTAAGTAAAAATAAATTATAATATGCAAAAATACACATAATACTCCACTTACTGAAGAAGCAGTCTTGAAATATTTTCTGGTATATTTCTACCAATTTTAGGGTTCTTGTACAATTATTTAAAAAAAGAAAAAATCTATTTACACAGTTAATAGATATTCAAGTCGTTTGGTACGATTAACTCATTTTTGCCATTTTGGCGCTTGGTTCCTTTTCGATAAGCGTTATCCATTTCATTGTCTAACTGGTATTTATATTTTGCAGGTATAACTATTGGATTGTTCTTTGGAGTATTGGGTCTTATTGTATTATGTATAATAGGTCTTTTATTGTATAGGAAGCGTCGAAGAATACATTATGGCGGCATTTATGAGAAGGTAAAATTTTGAATCAAACCGTTATAAAAAATTGTATTGTTTAACTCCCAAACATATTTTTGTTTTTTTCAATATACTTCCTACTTTCAAGGATGATTCTCAGTTAAAAACAGATCGGTTGTAATAGAATTAAAAATTCTTTTATATGTAAATGCCACATTATCTCTTCTCAATATATTTTAGAAGCTGAGGCACCGTCTCATAAAACTGCCATTTAAAATAATTTAATATAGCAGGGTAATATATCTGCTGTTTGTACTTATTGGTAAGCCATGCTATAGGAAATCAGAAAGAAATTTTATACAAAAAATGTAGACAATTCTACATAAAATAACGAAGTTGTTGTCAAATTGCAGATTGCATAAAAAAGTGTTTTTTGTATGTATACATAATTAATTCATACATTTTACTGAATAATTACTCAAATGTGCATTACATTTTAACAATTTTACATTAGGAATTTGACTTATTAAACTTTCCTCTGTGGATGACTAATACATTGATTTTTGGTTCTTGTATTCTTATGAATGAATTATTGTTTATAAATTCAATAAATCTAAAGTGTCATACTGAGGGCATTCAGTAATGTCGCTACAGTGGCACTATTATGTGAAATAAAAGCCACAGCAAAAGTCTCCAAGCGATAGAGACAAGTTTCTACCAATGCTATATTCATAATTATTTTTTCTTTTTTAGGACGGTGATCTGTAATGAAGCTTGAATTTATTACAACAAATAACAGTTCCCAGTATTATTTTAATCTTACTTTAATACTTTTTAATTTTGTTTTTTATTTATTGCAGGTTTTTTTTAATTAACGTTTAATTTAAAATTACGTTGTTATGTTAATCCTATTTAATACATTGTTTAAATATGCTTTGAGAACAAATTCGACAATTTTCAGCGCTTAAAAGTGACGTCATCTAGTACCGTCGAACTTCTCTAACTTTCGAACCTCCTAAATCTCCCCAAGATTGTTGTTCGAGTTAAAGAAAATTTGAGAACGAAAATATATCTAAAATGAAGTATATGTATATCAAGGGCGCAGAAAGATATTTGAGATATAGTAGTTCTAGAATTTCGAAATATAGCAGTACGACCGTAGTTAGTTATGATTTTCCATAGAGGGTTAATTCATATCTCATATAAATATAAAAAATAGTGGACTTGGATAATATTCTATATGTTATTTATCCAGTAATCATTATGATCACATTTCCAGCATGCCTGCCAAAGTAGAGGGAATAGAAATCAATAATCGTCTAGGAGTTTGAGACAGCTTAAATAGTCCCCAAACAATGACTTGGGCACTGTATTAGCATTATCTAGTAGTGATACTTATTTGATGATTATTAATTTTTCATATGAATGAATACTTAACTATACTCTTATTGCTGAACAAGTATAATAACAACATACATCTCGTCTAGCTGGAGGCTTGTTTATAAAATGATCTGCACTCAAAGCTGAAATTTGATTGAAATCACACCATAGTTGATTTGTATATTTAACTGTAAACAGCGAAACTCCATACTCGATACGTTACGATCAAGCATTTTTATTACTATATACGGTAATTCGAGTAAACTTATCACATAAAGTCATGAATGTTTGTGTGATTTTCTCATGATACTTGATTACTGTACCACAGCTGACTCTAAACAAGCCGCGAAGTACCAAGAAATGTCTGCACTACCGAGGTCCTGCTAGTCCGTGTTGAATGTGTTAGAAACCACGTTATTTTAGTAGTTTGTGTAGCTGACGTTCCTGAAAGGCGATAGTGTTGTAATATGAAGTTTATTGATATTAAATTAGGACGATTCTACACCTTCTTATTGGTTTTGCCAAACAATGAATCATATTTTTGGTACAGTCAGGAGTCAATCTAATCTGCTTAAAAAATTTGATATTTTGTCGACTGAAATAGAGAATCCTTGTTACTTTTGAAAATCGTTTTATATTAGTCAACTTTGGACGCCGCCTACGCCTAAACTATTGAGGATAAACATGACCTCACAGACATTAATTTAGGAAATTTGATTTCCTACAACTTTGTTTATATAGAATTTTTTTATATCAGCCACTGTTTTCACAGCATTTTGAATTAAAGGTTAGTGTACACCTTTTTTTATTTCTGCACTTATCTCGAGCAAAACTTCATCGGAATCTGGCCGAATCGCTTTGTGGAATTGCCATTTGTTACCTCGCGACTTGTTTAGAGTCGGCTGTGACTGTATGATTGCATGTGATTTCTTGCAACACTATATTATAAATATACACCTTATATAACTAACAAAGATATATTTAAATAATGTTACTAACAACTTGAATAAAATAAACTTTTTTTTTCCAAGAAGTTTGCCAGAAACAGGAAAATAATAAATATCAAATGCTTGTTAGCTGACTTAATTAGCCTTGGAAGCAGTAAAATAATGTGATGATTCTGAGAATTAAAAATATATATTTTTGCGGATGTGACAATAAAGTTATCATTATGATGTATTGTCTGGTCATCCTCACGAATAAATAAAATACTTAATAAGAACTACAACTAAAAAAGCATACAGTATCACTTGAAAATTATTATTTTCCTAATGACCAAGCAAATGATTCTGCAATATTTTTATTTATTATTGTTTTCTACATTTTTTTTGATTTGTTATAATTTTATACAAAATATTAAATTGTTTCTGTTTATTGCCTTTTGTTTTATTTTTTTTGTTATTATTTTTAATATCTTGCTTATCGTCAGCCTATTTATTTGCTACCAAGTCACATTGTCCACGCCAGCTCTTCAGCACTGGTGTCCCTGACTTAGATATTTTGCTGAATCCCCACTTCATGTCGTAAGGGTCTTTAATGTGCTTCGCATCGCATATGCATAGAATCCACAGAATTAATAAAAATAAAGTGTCAAAATATTTGTTTCACTGAAATTTAGTAAGCTTATTTTAAAATTTCAAACCTTTTCTGATAACGTTTTGCTCTAAAGTGAAAAATAAGGATAGTTCTCTAACTAATTTTCTAGGTTTTTGACTACCCAGTACATGTTTTTGAACTTTTAATCACAATAATTTGCTTTCAAAGATGAGCAAAATTTCTTATGAAGCATAATGACTTGTTTTCGAAAAATCGAAAATAAACGACGTGTTGCGTCCATTCGTCGACACACTGTATATGTATAATAACGTAATATTTATAAGAAAAAAGTAAAATATAAGTAATTATTTTTATTTAAAAAAATACATACCCTTTATACTAAGACAAATCAAAAATCTACTTAAATATTTATCTATTTGAATAATGGAAAAAGTTAGATCGATATATTCCAGATCATTAATAAGTATGGGTGGGTGCTTTTGAATAAGAAAATTGTGATATTACTATTATCCATAAATAAGAGAGTTTTAAATATATTTTTATTATCTAAGCTTACTATTTACCACTATCTCATATTGGACGGAATCGATAAAGGTTCTGTTATTAACATTTAACTTATATACTAGACATGACATAACTATAACTATTGGAATATGCCAAAGCTGCAATTACATTGATCAACTGAAGTTGATATTGAGCATGCAAAATGGTTTTTCTCAATTTACAGTGACTTCTCAGAGTGAATAAGTATGAATACATTCACAGATCACCAAATATGTGTCATGACTTCCATCCATAGTCACATTTGTTTTTATATTAGTCGATCACCTTTCATCTAGACACTGTATCAGTTTTTCTTTGAGAAATATGTACAAAATAATACAGTGCAATTACATTCATCAGCTAAAATTAATGTTGAACATGCAAAATGATTTTTCTCAATTTACAGTAACTTCTCAGAGTAAATATGAATACATTGATAAAATCACAGATCAGATCACCAAATATGTATCGTGACTTACATAGTCACTTTTGTTTTTATATGTAGTGATCACCTTTCATCTAGTCACTCAGTTTTTCTCTCGAAAATAATACAAGGCACTAAAGTTGTATATACCTAATAAAATAGTATATTATTCAACAGTCATGAAATTATGGCTATTATTTAGGAGGATGAAGTTTACGACACAAGCCATAGATGAGTGTTGTAAATCACCCTAGTGAATAATAGTCATTATATGCAAGTAGAATACTATACTTTATCCATGACTATATTCTAATAGAATAGAATGTAAACATAATATATGTTTTATTTGTGATAAAAACACAAAAGAAGCTAAATGAAAAAAAAGTTGATCGTTATGTTAGTTTTGTTTTATTTTCATTTTGATTGATTATGTAGTACTCAAATAATAAAAACTGATATTTAAATCTAAATGTATCAAAATTGTTCCTGTTTGTATGAATGTGGATGACGTTTCAAAAATTCAATTTTTGACAAACAAAAACTGCGTTATGAAACGAAAAAACTTAATCAAATACTACGGTTAGAAAAGAAACTGTATTTTGACAAGTCAATCTATACAAAAAAGAAAGCGTTCTGAAACATCCATTTAATAACTTGGAATAATTCCATTTTAATACCACTATGCCATCGGTAAATAAAATTTTGAACGTTGGTCGAAAGCTGTTTTTGAAACGTCACTCAAATATAGTAGCATACTTGAAATACATAAAACACCTATCATGGAAAACATATTTTCTAGCATTAAAAAACATTAAAACAAATTCATGATATTGTTTGAAAACTTTATATGAATATAGATTTTTTTCATCAAAAATGTAAGTTTCCTAATTTTAAATTTGCAAAAAGTTTTAAAATGTTTAGGTGAAAAAACGTCAAAAATTACTTATAACAATAATGTTTATGGTATATACCAAAAACAAAAATATAGGTATTCAAAATTGTAAATATAATTGTGATATTGTTTTCTATAAAGTGGCTGTTTTAATTATTACATTTGTTCGAGCAAAAATCCTGATCAGTTTCAAATTATCAAATTTTCAAGTCATAAAAAGTGCCATACTGGAGGGTAATACCTAAATCCCAAGCAATTTTTGGCTGCATCATAAGATTTGTTTTAATTGCTGCTGTTAAAATCTTCATAGTTGTATTTACAAATCTTCCATCTAGTTATTTTGATAAGCAGGTATTGTTTACTTAATTGAAAATCAGTTTATAGTTTCAAGAAACCAGCTGAAAAATAAAATAATTTTAATGTACCTTACGAATAAAATTAATCTAAACATGTTCGATTTTTATATTGACGAATATGTAATTTTAATGTTCTAGTTTCAACCATAATCAATATTTTTTCTTTTGTGTATATATATATTTCTTTAGTGTAAATCTTAAATGGTTCTGTCCCATTTTATTAATGCCGTGCACATTAGTTATGGACATTGTGTGAGGTTTCTTTGATATTAAATTACTTTTCTATCCATTCACAAATATTTTGACAGTAGTTTTATCTATTTTTATTATAAAAATGTAGATATACCATTTATACATATATTTTTTTTACTTATAACTAAGAATATTTATTTTGACATGATTGTTATAAAAAAAATATCCATCCTATTCAACTTTACTTTTAGCAAAGATTGTTTATAATCTTTGCTTTTGGGCAAAGACTAGCCAAATATTGTATGTTATAATTTTGTCTTTGTTTTAGGACAAAATAGATAGGTCTTTTTAGTATAGTGTTTTTTCATATTATATTTTAAATAGAAATGTTTATTTTATTTAGTATTTTTAGAAATTATGAAATGCATATTGTTTTTTCTTAACTTTTGCATTATATTTTTTTTTTGATTGTCAAAATAAAAATAAATAAATTTATCTACCCTCTTCATTTTCTCAACCAAGTACCAATGTGTTTAATGGTAAAATTTGGGTAAAAATAGGTAAATATTTGGAAGAAGTAGTTAAAAAAAAAACACTTTAATATGTAAGATATGTTTCATAAGAAATACAACCTTATTTGACCAGGGAAACTTCAAACACGCTGTATCCTATTTAAAAATATCAATTTGAACCCCATTCGATATACAACAAAATCTATTTAATTTTTTTTTGTATATAATACCTAAAATAAATCTGTTGCATTGACTCTGGCATCTGAAGGGCAAATTTGGAATGTTGAGCACTCTGTATTTTATGAGACATTGAAATTACACCCCAACGTGTTTATATTTTTGAAAAGCGTTTTTCACAAGGATTCCAAAAAATATAATATCTTAAAAAAATTCAACTTTATTTGACCAGGGAAAATTTTAACATTCTGTATAAATTTTGAATACATTAATTTGTAGTCTGATATATAAATTACGTAAAAAAAATTTTTCCATATATAAGATAATAAATTTTTATTTGGACTTGCATCTTAGTGGTACACCCTATACATATAATGCACACATTTTTTCAATTGGATGAAGTCATTAATTTACCTATTTTTTTATTTTAAGAACACGTTTTGAAAAAATAGATTATACTTGGGCAGGTTTGAATATTAATTTGCACAGTAAAAATTATTTAATGAGTCGGATTTTGTATAATTTGGACAGTAGCTGAAAATTATTAGGTTAATGTCTATATGTCATACCAAGGATTTTATAGAACACCAAAATCAACATTTCTTGTGTGTGGTTCATCTGAAGAATTTGTTATATTAAGTTGAATTATATCATATTATATATTTTTATAAAATTGTTTTTTAGCTTAAAATAAATATCTATTAAAAATTCCAATGTGATGTTAGAAATCTCATTGTTTTGCAGTTAAAATAATACATTTTCATCAACATTGTATTACGAATTTAAAATGACTATCTACCTACTCAATAATTTCGGAATATGAGTGTGGTAAACTCTACTCTTTCAAGTTAATATTGCAACTTGCCTCGGTACGAGTAATGATTAGCTATATATCAAAACAAACATATAACAACCTCAACTTCATAAACGGCCGTACTGAATGTCCTTTGTTGTTTTTTCAATTATACTTAGTCTATAGCTAATCAATAAGAGACCAAGGAGAGATATACACTCAGTGCATATTAGTTTGATAAATAAAGATGATAATAACATGATAACTATTGAAAATATTGTGTCCTCTGATTATTTTTCTTTTTAAGAAATACGTAGTTTCAAACACAAGTACCGATCTACAATTATTAATATTATACATATTCCTACTTACCATTAATTAAAAACATTTGCACATGCACATGTTCTAACAATTGTAATTAATACATTCTTCATATGTAGAACATTAAATTTGCATATATACTGCATACTACTAGATGTTTTTAATAGAGTGATGTAAAATATAAAACTACCATGTAAGCACTTATTTATGACCTAATTTTTTTTCTGCAATCACCATGGTGACATGTTTTAATACCAACAAACATTTCATTTAGAATAAAGTGTGTTTCTTTTAATCTCAAAACTACCACAGCAAGACCAGATATTGACCAAAAAAGTTCTTTAGTTAATTGTAACAGAGAAAAAATAATTTAGGGAGTACATAATTATGCTTAAAAAAGTGCCATGGCATGAAATAATACATATCGCTGGAAAAAGGTTAAGGCCTTATTCACTGAAACTTTTGTATGTATAAGAAATATATCAATTTTATATTTAAAAGATGTCCTTTTCTGTGAAAGGTTCTACAAAATGCTGTATTAACGAATTTTATTTAAAATCAAAAGTTCTACCTATGTATAATTGCAAGATTGCAGAAAAACTTATACTTTCATTATACTGATTTTTAACTACCCTCTTGAAGAAGTGTGTTGTAGAGAAGTTAATGTATTCACTGAAAAAAAGAAAGAAATAAATAAATAAAAAATCGGTGATATTGTAATAGGTATATTGACTGGGTGCTGAAGAAAATAATGTGTGCTAATGCTATTACTATTCATTATATCAATATTTTATTGGTTTTTAGTATTATTCATATACATATATAACGTTACGCCTATCCTTTGGATTTGCCACTCGCAATAGACCTGATTAGTGTGACGTCACAAGATATGCAGCCAACAGTACACGGAGTCATAAAGAATTGTTTTACGAACGAGATTTGCTATAGTGATCCTTATGTAATCAATATTTAAGAACCAAAATTTAAGGTCTATAACAGGGGTCTTGTAATTATTTTTTCTCTCAGTTACTGATCATATTTAAGAAATTTCTTCAGGTGAATTCAATAGATAAATGTTAAATGCATCTCACAAAATAGGTATCGTAAAACAGATCTTCTTAGAAATTTTTAAATAAATATTAGAAAATGCCATTTCTATCAACCAATAGCAACATAGGCTTGTGTCGCTAAGTGACTAAGTTCGTTTCGTTTGGATTCTGTCAAATAACAACTAATAACGAGGTTATGTGGTTTGTTGTGCTGTGCTGTTTGGACGTTTATATTTATTATTAATTGACTTTGGACTATTTGTGGATTATTAACGTAGTTATAGTGGTGTTAAGTGTACATAAATAGCATAATATTATTATGGGTTTATGTTTTGCTCCGGATTGTAACCACACTAATAAAACAGGGTGCAAAATGTTTCGTTTTCCGAATGATCCTAAATTAAGAGAAAAATGGGAAAATCTAGTCAGGTAATGACGGAAACAATATATCAGTGTAACCATTATTTTTTAATTTCTTGTTTATTATAGGAGAGGAGATCGAAAATCAAACAAATTTTCAGTTTTATGTTCTTGCCACTTTGAGGATGGGGATAGATCAAAATTACCTACCATATTTAAACGCAATGTTGACAAGCTTTTCAGCTTCCCTTCACCAGAGAAGAAAAAACGACTTAATTTACCAAGGTATGATATCCGTTGTCAAATAATTATGAAACATTTGTAGAATGTAATGGAATAGCCAGTTTTTAATTTATGACGATTTACTTATCAATATTAATTTTTTAGGACGGAGGTAGCTCCTAACGTTTTATTTGAAAATTTACCCTCGACTAGCAAAGATGTTTGTGATCACCGAGGAAGTAATTTAGACATTGAGGTGCCATCAACAAGCAAACAATCATCGATGAGTGACTTAAGCTTAGAGGATCGACCTACTAGTAGATCAGAAAGCAGGTTATCTACCACGAGTTCATCTTCTTCGCTATTGGAAGCTGAAAATTACTTATTGAAAAAACAAGTTGAGGAGTTGCAGAATCAACTTAAATCTCTCAAAGTGGGATTTGATTTTTCAGCCATCGAAAATAATGATGCATTAATAAACGTTTATACAGGTTTGCCTGATAAAGCTCTTTTCATGGCAGTATTCAAATATTTAGATAGCCAAAATTTTCATTATAATCTTGGTTGGTCTGTAGTAAATATTTCCAGAATTAATCAATTTCTCATGACTTGCATGAAATTAAAATTAAATCCCATTCACAAAGACCTAGCATTAAGATTTGGGTGTTCAGTTGCAACTGTATCCAATATAGTTATAACATGGCTACATGTGATGCATGTATGTTTGTATAAAAAATTTTTGGAGAATCAAATACCTACTAGACATAAAAATAAAACTTGTATGCCCAGTTCATTTTCACCATTTACGAATTGCAAAATGGTAATTGACTGTACCGAAATATACACAGAGGTACCATCGCAGTTAGACAAACAAAAATATACCTACAGTAGTTATAAGCACAGAAATACATTAAAAGGCCTGGTAGGTGTTGCTCCTAATGGAACGATAACATTTTTAAGTAATCTGTATGTAGGAAATACATCAGATAAGAATATTGTAAAACACTGTGGTGTTCTCACATCTTTTTTGGCTGGAGATTTAATATTAGCTGATAAAGGATTTTTAATACAGGACCTGTTACCACCTGGTGTATTACTCAATATACCACCTTTCTTGATGAAGGCACAGTTTTCGCCAGAAGAAGCGAGGCAAACGGTAACTATTGCTAGAGCCAGGATTCATGTCGAAAGGGCAATTAGACGAATTAAAGAGTATAAAATTCTACAGTTGATACCACAAAATTTAAGACCATATTCTTCAATGATTTTCCAGGTTTGTGGTTTTTTAACGACACTGAATTATCCTTTAATTAAAGAAGTAGAGGATAGATATTTCTGCGAGTAAATTTTAATTTTATTTACTTTTAAACAAAAGTTTAAGTATACTTTACTTAAATTTATTGTTTAGTATCACAAAAATTTATAAAAATTATTGTTTTATATACGAAATTGTACATTTTTCCTCCCTGGTCAAAGACTATTATTTACAATGGTTATAAGATGTTCAACCACCTACCCAATGGTGTTAAAGATATTAATTCGAATATTCATTTTAGGAAGGCAGTAAAAAGTCTACTCGTAAAGCCTTATTATAACTTAAACGAATTTTATGACGATACATTGTAATGTGCTCAAATGTACATATTAACTTTTACCTGTAAACTATTACTTTCTGCAGTATTTTTTGTATTGTATATATATTGTATTTTTATCTATTTTACTTTTCTATTTACCTGTTTATACATCACTTTGTCAACAAGAAATGTTCTTCTTCTGGGCAATAAAGTATATTTTGATTTGATTTCACTATACACAAAGAAAAAATTTAAAGGAATTTTTATTTAAAAACAAAATATTAAAATTGTGTTAAGCTTATGTTCTTTTTTTATAGTGTTAACTCATGTAATTCAGTGTCAACTGCAAGTATTCAGTACTTTCTTATTTTTAGTATTTTACTGTAAGACCTTTTAAAATTCACATAATGTACTTGTTCCGCCATTACTTTGCTTAAAAAGAACTATTACCTATTTATTTATTCTTGCTATTCATGAGATTTAAATGTTTTTTTATAATTGAATAAAATATGTTTTGTAAAAATTAGTTTTCTTTTGAATCCACGACTTTTTTGTATTATTATTTCACATCACTAAGTTTCAAATTTGACACACTACTTAGTTGGTGCAATTTGAAGCTTGTATGCCGGACTTTTTTATCCATTACGTACAACATTTTGAGATTTCAAACAAAAATAAATAAGATTATTATAGATTTTTAAAACATTTCATCTAAAAGCAGACACTAGTGTAGACATTATTTCCCGCTATGCTGTCTGTTTATGGCTAAACCAAAAGAAAAAAAATAGCTTTTTTGAAATTCTAAATAGTAGTATGTATAGCTTTATGTGGAAATATTGATTCTTTAACTTTATGTTTCTTAATAGTTGTATATTACCTCTTAATTTTTTACAGTTACTAATTGTAGTATAAATACTTCTTGTAATAAAACAGTACCAATAGAAATAAATATTCTTTTGGCGAAAACTCATTTACTCTTTGGTGACTGACTCAAAATGAAATGAAATTTTATTCAATGAATATAGGACATCCTAATATTACAAATATAAATTTAATTTATTACAAATATAAAGTTAATTTAAAAAATAAAATAAAGAAAACTTACATAACTATATATAAAGAAATAAATGCATCAATATCTGAGTGCTGCTCGAGTAAAATAAGTATTAACTTAATTGTAATAACTAATAATATAATAAACTAGTGATAATTATAAAATAAAATAATGAATTATTGCAACTAACTAAATTTTTAACATTTTACAAACTATTTATATAATCAATAAGTTCTTTCTTAAATAAATTTTGACATATCATTGATATATATAAGAAACAAAAGTGGACCAAGAACACTACCTTGTGGTACACCAAAATTATTTATAATATTATTAGATACTTTTTCACCAATTCGAACTCTCTGTACTCTATTTGCCAAGTAGTCTTGTATCCAATCCAATACCTTACCTCCAATGCCATACTGTTTAAGCTTTTTTATTAAGATATTACGATCAAGAGTTTCAAAAGCTCTTTTTAAATCTAAAAAAACAGCCAGAATGTACTTGTTATTGTCAATATCATGTTTAAATTTGGTTAAGCATAGTTGAAGTGCAGTTTCACATGAGTGTTGCTTACGGAAGCCCGATTGGTTGATAAATAAAATTTGATTGCTATTAAAGTGGTCCAAGAGTTGCTGATAGACTGCAAGTTCTAATATTTTTTCGATTGGTGGTAAAGTATTTATTGGACGAAATTCACAGGCTCTTATAGTATTAGGTATTTTAGGGATAGGAATAATAGTGCTTGTTTTTAATTTTATAGGAAAATAACCTGTTTGTAATGACGTGTTGACAAAATTTAAAAATATATGACCAATAGATTGGACAAGATTTTTCAGAACTTTTGAGTTTAAAATCTCCTAAGTGCTATACTTATTATCTAAAGACTTCACTATTTCAACAAGCTCCGTTAATTTAAGTATTTTAAAGTCACTAAAAGGTTTATAAAGATTACAGTTTATATTATGCCAGTTGTTTTCCCCATTATTACTAATACTACAAATTATATTTTCAATACTACTTACAAAATATACATTAAAATTAGTAGCTATCAACAAATCATTTTCAACAATTATTTGATCATTAAATTCAAATTGTACATGATTAATTAGAACATGTTTATTACCATTTACTAACTTTTTTAAGGTTTTCCACATTTGTTTAGGATTATTTACATATTTGTTTATTTCATCACAATAATATTTTTGTTTCTTGAACTTAATTGGGTTAACAACAGTATTACGCAATAGTTTATAATTATTCCAGCATATTTGTCTTTCATGACCTCCAGTTTTTGTAAAATTCTTGTATGCTAACTCTCTTTCACTAATTTTGTTTTGAACTTCTCTGTCAAACCAAGGCATATTATAGTTATATCTACTGTATTGGACAGCTGATATTTCATTAATAACGTTAGTACAATTGTTTAAAACTTCATCATAAAGATAGTTAACATCCGTAGAATTTAAAGACCATTCAGAAAATAGTAAATTAATTTGTATATGATGTAAGTGTGCATCGTCAAAGACTATATTTTACAGTATATATGTTATTTTTCACATAGATAACAACTCCACCAGTATGTCTGCTCAAAGAATCGCACCGTATGACTTTATAATTTTCAATGTAGAGTTCTGAGTCCAATATATCATCAGTTATTCGGGTTTCACTAAGAAGAATTATATTTGGATTGTAACATGCAATGCTTTCTATAACTTGTTCATGATTACTTATCAAGCTCTAAATATTTACGTACAAAATATCAGAGTTAAGGTGAATATTAGGGTAATCTTCTAGTTTTTTGGTTGAGATTGGTAATTTTTGGTAACTATTGTAGGTTTGTTGTTTATGTATTTGATAGTTTTTGTATTATCACCATTATCAATTATTTCCTGAAGTTTCTGCCTTACTTGTAAGAAATACTGCCTTTGCGCTTTTGTCTGGTCTCCATATATTCTAATACTAGGTATTTTAATGTTATTTTTGTTTTTTAAAACATATTTTGCATCCTCTGCTGAATTAAATACTACCTTAATAGGACGGTTTTTTTTTGGATCAAATTTACCTAGGCGAAACACTTTTATATTTTCCTTCACCACTTCCATATCTCTTAGTATATCTTTCACTGTATTCATATTATCATTATTTCTATCTGTACGTGACATTTGTTGTGATTCCTTTATGTTAAATATAATAACATTAGATGCCCGATTCTGCCGATCCAGCATTTCAGTGATTAATTCTTCCTGCATGTGCATATCAACCGTTAAAGATACATTTCTTTTCATATTCTCAATTTCACTCTGGAGTTCCCT
Source organism: Rhamnusium bicolor (assembly GCA_029963845.1). Classification (NCBI taxonomy): domain Eukaryota; kingdom Metazoa; phylum Arthropoda; class Insecta; order Coleoptera; family Cerambycidae; genus Rhamnusium; species Rhamnusium bicolor. The sequence goes on along the minus strand of JANEYF010003732.1, from coordinate 956,620 downwards.
AACTTTTGTTATTAGAATTGGGACTTGCGAGAGACCGTTTTCACATTGATCACATAAGAACTTCATTTTTCATTTTTGGAGACATACATTTTATTTCCGAGGCTGTCAACTCAGAGCAATTACTACATAAGAGAGTATTGCAACTGTCACATGAGAACATAACATCATTTTCTTGTGACTTGCACTTAGAACAAGGTTTCATTTTTTTTTTTCAATGTTTGTTTTATTTTTTATTCAATCTTCCTGGACTATATCAGTTCAGAAGTAAATAGAAATTCCCCAGTTTTTATTGAAGATTTTTTTTTTTTTTTTGTTTTGTTTTGTCAGAATTTATTGTATGAAATATATACTTAAAAAGGAAATTTGTCCTCAAATTTTCACTTAAAATTATTAACACTTATTAACAAAGTTCACTGTTAGATTTTATCTACAGATTGATGTAGTTTTCACCATTTATTTTCTACTAAATCCACACTTAAAACAACTTTTGTTTTTACTCAGTAATATACTGAATATATTTATTTAAATAAAAGTCTTGCAAAATATTTAAATTAGTTTGCCAATCAACATTTTTGACTACTTCTATTTCTAAGTAGTCCTTTGTAGTCCATAAAGCCAATATACAAGTTTTTTTTCCACAAATATGTAACTGACCTTGTATTTGGTGATAATAATTGTGAGCATCATTTAAGATAAAGCTTTCACCATTAAAACTAACAATATAATCTTTAATTTCTAACAGACAATCAGAGAAAAAACTATCTTTATATTTAAATGGACATTTAACCTCAATCAAAGTATCATCGTCTATTATTCCATCTGGACTGGCCCCTAAAAACCCACACTCGTCCAACCATATACCACTTTTTGTTATTTTCACGTTGTGCCTCTTTTCAAATATTTCAATGGCTACAGATTCGTTGCTTCTACCCCACTGAATTTGCTTGATCCCCCCTAAATTAGTATTTCCTAAAAATATTACATTTTAATTTTATTCTTATAAAATATGTGTAATAATTTACCAGTCAGCGTTTGAAATAATGTAGGAGGAAATCTACCTCTCTTGCAAGCTTTCAAAACTTGTCCAAAGTTACTTGCCGTTAATCGATGTTTTCGAGCAATGTACCACGCTGGATTATTCGTTTGCCCTACTGTCAATTTTTGTACTTCTACAATTCTGTCCTTTGTTAACGACAGTTTTTCCTTTAAAAAAAGATATTTTATCCCCATGATTTCCATATTCTTCTGAAAAAAGCAATTGTTCTACATCAACAACAACAGTTTCCTCATTTATTGTTGGTTCAGGGGATAGAAGCCATCCTAGGCCTGTAGGTCCGCACGCTTTTAAGTCTGTTTTAAATTGCTCTACACTGTCTTCACTAATTTCTTTTAATAGAGGAAAAAATGGGTGTGAAGATGAGGCAAAACACATTTCAGCTGTTAATATGGTATCCTCTTGTGAAGGTTTAACTTTGCTCCACTTACAAGCTGCGTCAGTAACAGATAGGTTTTTATGTGCAAAAATTGCAAGAGATGCCATATGATGACAAACATCCAAGCCTTTTGGACAATTGCAGCTTGCTTTTTGAATGTCACCCTCAGATGATAAGAATATCTACAAATTTAAAATTTTAAATATATATTTATATTAAAGATCGTATGTAAAACTTACTTCAACATTATATATTTTTTGTTTCATGCTTGCATGTACCCCCCTCGTATCATATGAAGATCATCATCATATACAACATTTTGAATAAATCGTGATTTCACAGAATTTTCTCCTCTACGAATGACTCTGCTATCTTTAAAATACTCAAATATTGCACTCATTGAAATAATCGATTCTCCAGCCATAATGTGTACTGGTCTTTCAGGTTATTTTCTTTTTAGAATGTAAACACAACTTTTTGACAGCATGAGCTTTGAGTTGAGAAGTTAGTAACACATTAAGATTCAAATTTATTTGAATTGTGAATCAAATTATAATTACATTTATACATGTTCTAAAAGCAACATGTGGAAAATTCATAATTTCAATCTCCTCTGCATAGGTCCTACCAAAAGATTTTCCTTAAATAAGTACCCTGTTCGAGTAAAACATCAAAATAACAAGCGACGCAATGTTACTTTATTTGCGCTCGTATGTCATCTGTACATAAGGCTGAAAGTTGAAGGAATATTTCCGCGCCAAAATTTTATGACTCAATGGAATGTTGGTTGCATATGCTGTGACGTCAGTGCTAAACAACCCTATTTGATTACTCCCCGCGAATTGTATGTACATCATAGGATTCATAGGCAACACAAAATACGTATAGTTGTATAACTTTTTAAATCCAGTTTAGCTTCCTGAATTTAACTATCTATCGTTTACTACATAGCCGGACTGGTTATGTTTGGGGCCCTTATATAGAATCTGCGAGGAGCCTCCTTTTAAAACACTGATTAAACGAAATATCAGGACCAACTTTTTTTATTGTATGTTTACAGTACAGACAACCCAAATTTCACTGGAACAAGTAGATCAACCCATATCAAGAAAACAAAAACTTTTAAGAACATTCAAAATTATTACAACATTATTATATGTAACGGTATAAACTCGTAAAATAAGTAAACTGAAGAGACCTCTTAACCAGTACAAAAGACAATAAAATTCATATTACAAAATAATCTTAGGTACTTAGTCCCGGTTTTTTAACGCATAGTCACAGTATATGTGCTCTCTACTGGGACATGGTTAGAAAAATTATCCGTCGGTTAGTGTGACTTGGACGAATTTTGTTGGCCGAGAAGTCATTTAACTGACGGATAATTTAGCTAACCAAGCATTGATAAACCAGCCCTTAAAAAACTAATTAGAATAGGGCCCGATTAGCTCTTCCGCCGCTTTGGGCGAAAATATTCTCTCTTTATATTTAATAATAAATAATTATTTTAAAACATCAATTTTGACAGTGAGTAAAATTTTATATGGGTATTTGTTGAATAACAAAAGAAAGTCTTGTTTTATAAAAAAATTAACATTAAAAAAAAACAGAAAAAAAAAAGAACAAAATAAAATATATAGGTGGGAGATAGGTACCTATTTTTTTAAATCTCAAAAGAAAACACAACTTTATCATAAAAATTTGTTCAACAATTTATAAATCTTATAAATTTGTATTTTTCTACAAGACGAATCCACAGAAAGTAATTTAGCAGCGTCAGTGTCATGACCAGATACAAGCAATCATTTAGCAAAAAAAAAATACATATTAAAAAACTTGTTTCCAATTTTTTTATTGAGGGTCCCGATATAGGGGGGCGCAAGCAGAGCAACTGCCCAGAGCGGCAAATTTGGGGGAAGGGCAAAAAAAAGAAAAATCGGATGCAGTAGATGATTTTTTATGTGAAAGCATGTTCAGTTTTTTTAGGTCCCTCTGTTTACAAGAGTTTCTCAAGCGGCTCGGTTCCCTACTAAACATGTTATTTTCTCGATTTTTTTTCATTTATTAACGCCAGCCTATTTCCGCTACTAGGGCCAATCACCAACGCCAGGAGACGAACTACCCCCAACCTGGAAATTTTGCCGAACCCATTCTCTATCGAAGAATAGGGATCTTTTACTTGCCTATAATGTCTAATACACAATGGACCTACTGTTTTACATCCCTTCCGAAGGATGCTATATCACCTACATAACCCTCGCCTAAGATTGCATAGCTAATGTGTATACGCTGATATACAAACCGTTAGAAAACCAGATGAGGTCGCCAACTTCCACATGAGTTACCATCAAATTACTGAGACTGCAACTACCGTTGTTTAACTCTTCGTATCTAAATACGAGTATAGTCATAGACATATAATAGAGAGATGTCTATGAGTATAGTTAAGGCAAATCTACGCCCGCCCTATTTTCTCGATTCCTTATTTCTACTGGCAACGGGATGAAATGCAGCACGCAGCGTCAAGCTTATGAACGATAGACAAGTTCAGCGGCAATAATATCTAGGACACCTTCCTTATTTTTTCTATTACGTTTTTTTGTTTACTCATTTTTAGGATGTAACGAATGGAATGGGGAACAATCCAAATTTTTAATATAGGTACGTACCTTTATCCCTAGTATAATAGTAATTATATGCTTGCGCCCTCTACATCGGGGCCCTGAATTAGAAAAGAAAAATATTCATATGCCAAAGCATCTTATGAACTAATTATAATAATTTCTTTAACTCTGCTGAAGAGCAAACTCCTGTATCAATTATTTTATTCCCTTATCATTTTTAGCAATATAGACTCAATGTATCTTTCCCAAGTGAATAGAGCACATATCTCTTTCGAAAGATGGTAATGTGAGCAAGTCCGCTCAACAACTATAACTCATCGGTTGGTCCGACCCAGTTTATCTGGACCTAGGCAGTCTGGATGGACCACCGTGCCTAAGTGTACTAAAACTAAAAAGTTACTTACGAGTTTCGATGTGCACCAGGCAAATTTAACACCTCACAAATTTTTAAATGACAGGTTGCTTGGAGTGTAAAATTTCGGAAAAGAAAAAGTAAAATGAGAGTAATTTTCATTATCAAACTGTGTAACAGACCTTTGGGCCTTATAGGGTATCGGGCCCCTCGAGATCGCTAGGCAGCGGGTCTGGCCAGTCCAACTAAATTTAACTACTTTACATTCATATGATCGGGCATTTAACACTATTTTTAGAATTACGTTTCATGTATTTATTTATTTATTTATATATTTATGTATGTACTATTTGACAAATATTACAAGGCACAGATATGCACATGGCGCCAAATTTTTTGCACCACATTTCACAAAATACTGAACTACAAAATACAACAACTTTCTGAAAGTTACTTTTTGCAATAGTGTACCGATGTAAACACTAATACAAACGTTATGTGAATGACGGTCTCCATTCTAAACAACTCTAACCCTATGCGCATCTTTATCTCAGTGGCACCATATGATTGTCAAGTAGTATGTACCTATGCACTATGTACTGTGTATGTAATCAAACTTTTGTTGAATTAAATCTACCTGGTGAAACCTAATAACCAGGCAAATATATTTAAAACAAATCAGACCAAAATCCTAAATGCAGCGAGAATGAAAATATGTAGATTTGTGGTAGAACCCAATTCAGTGGTTAATGGCCAGATCGGTCCTGTATTTCTGAATGACGTAAATGAAAAGAGGAAACCAATATATTGATGTAAACGAGATTGACCGGAATGAAACATGTTTGGAAATCGCATGGTACATGTTTTCCTCATGGATCACGTTTCACGTTTTAAGGTTCTGTGTTTTTAGTTGCGCGTAGGACAGTGTGTGGTGAAGTCTGTGAGTTGGGATAAATAATCTTGTTTTTCGTATTAGTTGTGACAATCGTGGTGTATTTGTTTACATTTTTTTTTTTAATTACATTACATTTTGTTTTATGAAAAAGCCCTACTTCAATAAGCAGTTAGTTCAGTATTAAATAGGAATTGTTGATAAATCCATGCAACTGTGTTAATAACAATATGGACGATTTGTTTAATTCAAGAAATAACATTGGAAGGTGTGGCAAAATTTATGTAAGTATCTATTAAATCTCTTCAAATTATAGTATATTGGACTTGATTTTATTGAATTATTCTAATGAGTACATTCTACCAAAAATAATACTGTTTATTACCTATTTTCTAAAATGTTTTTATTGTGATGGGACTTATGGGATGAGTGATTCTACTGATATTATTATTTTAATTTATTATAAGTAGATATCTAATAGACTAATGAGGTGATTATTATATCTAGGTAAGTACTTTATTAATAACTATAATACATTATAAGCATAAAATGAATAATTGAAAAAGCTGATTGTTTTCATCGTTTATTAATTATTGGAAAAGTGGCAAATACGCATTGGCGCCGTAGGGGGGGGGGGGGGTAGAGGCCATTGTCCCTATTGGAAATTTCATAAGTAAAGGAAAAAAATACGCCCATAGCGCGCGTTCCACCTATTCGTTGTAGGTTATGCTGTTTGTTTAGACCATAGACTTGGGTTTCCGGGTGCAGAGAAGTATTAAGCAGTGGTTGAAATAAATTTTGATTTTGAACTCAACCAATGATAATCCAGAGGTTCTAACTACTGGTTAAAATTTTTCTCCGAAAAGCCCTATTGAGGTATGTGGTTTATACTCTAAGCAGAATGTATGACGTCACATGCAGGTGCTCTTATAAGTCGCTGCCAGTTTGACAATTTACATGCAAATAGGTTATGTTTATACTCGAAACTGAAAGGGTCACGTGACTGGTGCAGATATATAGTTAGAAACTTGATTTAAAAACATAAGTAAAGTAGACGAAAAAGTCTATAACCGGAAATTGTTTTCGAATATGAACCAAGACGCTTCTACAGGGTCAAGATTTTTTAAAATGAAATGCCATGTATATCAGAAGATTTTTTGAAAAATCTTTTGTGGCCTCCTTTCACTCCTGTATATATTGCCTTTCTCCCAACCACTTGGATGTAATAATCTTCTTTGTTAAAATTATACTATACACGTGTAGGTATATTAAAAATATCACTTCAATCACGACTATCTGATTTTAAGAAAAAATTGTTAGTATCAGTTATGAGACATCTGTGTGATGACACTCAGCCATTTTCACTTCCTAAAAAAGTATACAGGGTGGCCAAAAAGAAATTTTAAATTTACAACTTTTTTGAATTGAATTTTCTCAATTTTTCAAACGGAACACCCTGTATATCTTTGGACGATGTGATATAGAATTGAAAAACGAACATTTTTTGTACTTACATTCCTAAGGATATTTGTGACCATTTTCAGTTTATTGAACAATAACTACAAAATTCAGAAAAAAAAATTAAAAATGAGGTTTTTTTTAACTAATTCAAGAGAAGGTATTATATATAATAAGCGTGTTACATGATGGCCATAAAAACATCACACCAACAACAATCCAAAATTTTAAGGAAAGGATAATAAATGCTTTTAGAAGTATCACTCTGGCAATTTTATGAACAGTTGAAACCTCATTCCAAAGACGCATAGAAATGTGTGTCCATCAAAATGGGCAACATGTGCAGCACTTTTTATAATAGCTTCTCTTGAATTACAAAAAAAATATATTTTTTAATTTTATTGCTGAATTTTGCAGTTATTGTTCAATAAATCGAAAATGGTTACAAATAACCATAGAGATGTACGTCTTGCGATCCAACCCCCTGTTGGGAAATGCAATGATCATTGATCACAAAGGCTCTCCAATGTTGTGGACGGTTCACAGCAGGAACGCAAGTCAATACGAGTCGGTCGTTCCAGCTTATGGTTTCAGCGCCAGCGGTGCAATCATGAAGTGACATGTTGCGGAATGCGAACTTGCTCCGAACACTGCGGGCACAGAATCAGTTAAATTTGTTCTGCGGGTTACGATAATCGCAATTAGTTATACGACGCCTTGGCAGAGGTGTGCACATTGTGAATTGATACAGTACCTGTTACAATACATAATACAGAATAGTTACGGAGCGCATATGAGTACCCGGCTTAAGAGTACTGATCAGCCCGATTGTGCACATACCTGTTTGGAGAGAAATCCCCGTGACGTAATCGAAACACATCATATGAAATTTATGAAATTCTTGTTTAGTTATTTTGGTAAGGGTCAAAACCCAGGTCAAAAGTATGTTTTCTGTTATCATTAAAATTAAATTTTATTGTACATTTATCATGTTTATTAAAAGCATTAAATGAAAGTGTTATGTAGTTACAAAAAATTATATGTCAATTTTACCCTTTTTAATGCTGTTATTATTAATCAAATTATCTATATCATAGGTGTGATCAACTTAATTTATATCTTTTTTGTATGTGTATTACAAGGAAAGTAAAAAATCTAGTGAATGTTTGTAATCAGTAATCACGAATAACTGACGATTATTACTAGTTAAGCGGCGGTTACATTTACGATCAGCCGATATACGAATGTGATACTCGTAAACAAAATCGTAAATGTAAACGCATACTTGTATAAGATATCCGAGAAGATATCTTATTACGAGTACGCGTTTACATTTACGATTTTGTTTACGAGTATCTCACTCGTATACGGGTTACTCGTAAATGTAAACGCCGCGTTACACCCGTAAATGTGATAATTTTAAACAACAAGTAAATGTTAGCAATTACTAATATTATTCGACAGTGAATGTTAGTAACCACTAGTTAAAATCTGTTTTAATCAACTTTTATCTTGTCCTTTACTAGGAACAGACAAATCGGTAAATGCTTTAATAGTGACAACTGTAACATACTTACAAATAAAATATAGACGAGTAGAAGCACAAGGTGTGGTATACCTACAGATCATAATGGGCCATATAATACGGAACTCGTCTTTAAATTTTGAAAACAATGAAAACGAAAATTTCAAATTTCTTTCATTAGGTATTACAATGCACATACTATATGCACATACCTTACATACCTTTTTGCTAAACCAGATATTTCTGTTACAAATATTTTTCTGCATCTTTCTGGCTAGGAAATTTCATTATTGAATGAAAGACGACGCCATAAATTTCATTTTCATATGATCTTAAGTAACTACTACAATTTATGTTTTTCGTTACTGTTTGAAATCACAAACTGAAGATTATTTATTATACGTTTTCCACCATCTGTGTAATGAATAAAAGTTACTAAAATTTATACCATATTTGCAAATACTGGATTACTTCGTTCCATACGTTTCCCATATAAAAATAGGGCCGTCCCTAGCTATTGCGCCGCTGGGGTGCGAAAAGTAATTTACTGTATATCCTTTACCAACTCAAAAACATATTTTTTCGCCCAGTTTGTGAATGGAAGTAATGAAGACTATAGGTAATAAAAAAATCCAGTATTTTAGTTTGTGTGTGTAATTAAACTTAATGTAGAGCGCGCTGTACAGGTGCAAGATCCAGGAATGGTACAGTTCCAAACACTACGAATATACTAAAAAGAATAGTTCCATCATCTATTGGTTAGTTGATCTAACACGCACGCGCGACAAGCGACTTGTACTTCTTTGAGCGGCACATTAGTGGTGGGCTAAATGGTGATTTTTCAATCACACTGTGAGAACTGTTATTGTAATTTCAGAATCACAGTGATCGTAACCTGTGACTGTGATTACAACTTCACAGCGGAGTAACGCCAGTAGCGGTGTATAGCAAATTATATCCGAGTGTGCCAAAACTTGAGCAGTGATTATTGCGATTGTGATACTGCCTCTGACCAGTCAGGAAGAATAAACTAACAATCTTCTTGATGACCGTGTCTCTGCGATTCTGACCAGTATTGTGTTGTGTACTATACTGATACTGCACATTGAAAATGTAAAAATCACAGTCATCGTTTTGATAGCAGTTTAATCACAGTGAATGACTGTAATTGCTCAATCAATTTATGCATAAACGGTAATAACTGCGTTTTATGCAAGAACCAAACTAAATACCACCACGAACCGCATGCTTTCATGCTGCTAAGATAACTGAACTGGGGATACCACAAACTGTTAAGTCACTTATAATTGTACATGGGATAGTCCCGGATACCCGGAGTCCATGCACTTTTTAACCTCGATACTGGTTATACTTAAAGGTATATAAACATACCACATGAATTTTTATGTGGTATGTTTGTTAATATTTATATTTGTTTTATAAGTGCCGGCTCTGAAAAATGGAAAACATTTCCGGCCCCTGTTTATTCCATTATTATTTCACGGATATCGTCTATCCAGGGTGGGCAATAGTGCGTCCGACTTCGATATATCGAGTTCTATGATAGCTAGAAACTGATTTAAAAACATAAATAAGCTAGACAAAAAAGTCTATAACCGGAAATTATTATCGAATATACAGAGTGAGCCAAGACGATTCTACGTTTTTTAAATGGAATGCCATGATATCAGAACATTTTTGAAACCTTTTTGTGGCCTCCTTCCACTCCTGTATTATTATTGGCTCTCTCCCAACCACTTGGATATAATGATTTTTTTGTTGAAATTATCATTTATACGTGTATATTAAAAAATCACTTTAGTCACAGTTATCGATTTTAAGAGGAAATATGTTATACCAATTATGAGACATCTGTGTGATGGCACTCAGCCATTTTCACTTTTCACAAATTTTGGCCCTATCTTCGATCTTCTTCGTTTATTTGGCCCAGCTTCAATAAAGTTTGCCCATGGCCGGTGTAGGTGGGTATTCATAACCGCTTTCTAGGGTAAAATATTCAGTGCCTGCCCTGTCCTCGTTTTTATTTATAATTTTATATTTATTTCCACTAGTTCTATTACACCACTGATTGTTGAGTGATACATCTACATTTTATGGTGAAGTTAATCGATTTTCGTTTGCAATAATTACTACAATAACTTTTGGTTCCTTGTAAACAGTTTATTATACCTATAAAAACAGAAACTAATTGCCTTCGAAAGCAAAAAAAAAATCGTGATATTTATTGACGCGCGAAACTTAATGGGTATGCCTTTACCTTAAAAATGTGAAACTGTCCGTAAAATACTAGGAAAAAATAGAGCCTTATTTAAAAATTATATTGTGGTTACTAATTAGACAACAAATCTCGCAATAAATACATGGCATTTCTTAGCCTTTCAAAGTGTTCCCTGCCGGTCGCCTCTTCGATGTACATTCGTAGAAAGACCAAACTGAAGACACATTGTAATGGTGTATTCGGGTGTTTATCCAATTGTAAGATATATAATGATACAGAAGTTAATTGTCGCCATCACTTTTATTGATTATTTGTAAAAATAAGTTTTAGTGTATTTTCATTGAATTCTTTACAGTTGCCTCGATAGTTGCATATGATAAAACCAAATTTCTGAACAAATCAGCAGTAATATCAATGATATGATCAAGAAAGAACAACTTGGAATCAAATAGAACACCAAGAACTTTAAATTGATTGCAGCTATTTAGTTCTTCATTAATTTGATAAGTAAATTTTACTAAATTCGCCATACGGATATATGTCTTTGGATTATCTATGTTTTGAAATATTTAGCCTTGAGTTATTTGTATGGCACTAGGACGATAACTGTATAGCTGCAATATAGTACAATTTTCCACACTAGCAGTAAGAATACCTAATTTTAGTTCATCAACGTATAGTAGAGTCTTGCATTGAAGATCATCGACGATGTCAATTAGGTATAAAGACATTGAATAATCAGAGCCCTAAAGCAGAATCCTGAGGAGGACCAGACGTTGCTGTAAATTGGTCAGAGCAGATTTCCTGGTTCTCTACACCCCAAAATTCATAATTTTGTCTCTCATTTTCTTCTTTTCTGTTTGTTATGTTTTTGTAATCGGAATTCCCCCACAAAAAAAATTCCAAATTATAAGCAAACCATTAGTAAAGTACGGCATTATTATTATACACCAAAATAAAATATATATCTATTGATATATAAGCAAAAGAAGCGGAGTTAAACATTCCCGCTCGAGTTCTGTATTGTTTAGAGGTGGGCTTTTAAAGCGGCACACTTGGCTCACCAAAATATACTCAAAATTCAAAATTTATATACATAAATTTATTTTATATTTATCTTTTTTTTTTTTTTTTTGGCATTGTTTTAAAATTTTACGCCTGCGGCGCATGCTTTTGCGTGCGTCACCGGTTTCTGTGTTGTGTTCATCGTTAAAATCATACAATTAAAAATGTTCGTATTTTTTAGGAGTTGTATTTATATTAAATTAGTCTTAAACCCCGCTCTTGCCGACCTAACAATTGCTCCGCAGCCTCCATGCACGGGAATGCTGGGTCGGCAACTGACCGGGTGTCCGGCGAGGGCGCACATGTTGTACATTTATTTAACCAAAATAGAATTGTTTTGAATTGAATTGAACTGAATTGGATCTCTACAGTCAGTTGTTCTACTAAATGAATACTACTCAAAAAAATATTAAGAATAATTTACTCTCGGATTCACTTAGACCAACCGCCGACAGCTTTCTTAGCAAAATGCTGTGCTCCGTCTATGAAAGGTTTATGAAAAATCCATATAAATGACATCCTCCTGCATGAAGGTTTCAAGCTAGGAATTTGGTAATGTATAATCAAGTTGCCACTGCACCTGGCATAAATTCATGATGATGAGTATGACAAATTAGAGATTTTACTGAAAAAATTTTACCAAAAAAGAATATTGTGTATTAAAATGATAAAATTACATGTAATATTGTAGTTCCCAATAAAACCGTTGTTTTTGTTTTGAATATTGGGCAGATTCTAAACCTGGAGAAAAGTTATAATTTTAAGTCACATTGAAAAATGAGGTTAGTGGTCTTGCTAATACGGTGTCACAATCCTGGAATGCAGAAGCTGGGATACCATCAGAACCTGTGTATATTGTAGGTCTGTTCCAACAGAAGTCTGGGACCAGTTTGAAACCATCAGAAATCACTGGCAGTTCTTCTATAGGGTCATTTGGTCAATGACCTCCCACATACAAATAAAAAATAGAGCTATTCATTTTCTGAAGTTTAAAAATATATAATACATATATTTTTAATATTCTTAAAAAATATATTAAAGTTTCCAGTTCATTCTATGCACAATACTATTCAAATATCTAGATCGAAGGATTTCGTATCCCCTCCGAGCACCGAGCATTTACATTCATATTCATTAAATTATTCATTTATAGAATTTAAAAATCTTGGGTCAATCCAAAACTTGTCCTCAAAGCTAGCTACGGACCGAATTTACAACGAATTAAAGTGGAATAGACTTATACGCGAATCGTCAGAAAGCAAAAGAGACAGAAAACACTGGCGGGGACAATGTCCTTGACACATTTTACGAAAACGGTAACGCACGAAGTTCAGTATAGAGCAGTGAGCAGTCAGTCTTAATGCTGACTAGGTACGCGTTGGTCGGTAAATTCTGTCGCGTTGTTTTTAATGTTTTTATTTTATTAGTAAATCTCTACTTGTCGAGAAATTAAGTAAAACAGTGTTTTTGGTGTTTACTATTAAATATGAGTGTTGTACAAAATATATTTTATTCATTGTTACGCTCATCAACTAAATTTAATTTTACAAAAAGCATCAAGTCAGGATAAAAGCATAAATCTTTTTTTGCTAATTTACATAGCTTTTCTTCATTCTTTGGAAAATCGCCAAAAAGAACAGCCGTGTTAGATAATGTTGTTAAGGTGAGATTACCTATCGAACAAAATTATTAGATTGTTTAGAAAAAATCATTGATAATGAATCAGAAAACAACACTCTAAACCAAGCTATTGGTTTAAAAAACTACTTACAAAATGAACATTTTCTTTACTGGTTAAATTTTTTTTCATATAGATATACCTCATTGTGATATATTGTTCAATCAATTACAAAAATGTAATATCGATGTCATAACAGTAAATAAGTGTATTGGCGTTTTTAATAGTAAAATTGAAGACATCAGAAATAAAATTTTGAATAACTATTTGGAGGAGACATCCATGCAGTGTGCCCAGAGATGTAAAACGGAAGATTCAAAAAAGGGAATTTCATTAGCAGTTTGTGATATAATTACATCTGAGATCAAAAACAGGTTTGGCTTCAGTAATCATTTAGCAGTGTCTCAGTTATTTCACGCAGATCGATTTAAACATTATAACAAAAGCTTTCCTCAAGATATGTTTAAATTAGTTAAAACGGAGTATCCAGTCATAAATCATTTGAAACTTAAAACTGAATTAGAAATATTATATAGCCGAGAAGATTTTTCCAATAGTGAAGGTGCAGTTGCTTTGTTACAGCTTTTTATTAACAATAATTTGTGCAATACTTTTTCTGAAAGTGTCAAACTGTTTTAAAAATCTTGTGTACTCTCCCTATGACTACCGTCGAAAGTGAACGTTGTTTTTCCACTTTAAAAAGAATAAAGACATTTTTAAGAAATATCATGGGTCAGGAAAGGTTATCTTCTTTCTAGCTATGCTTACCATAAAAAGGGCATTAATAAAGAAGATAAAAGACTTTAATGAAAAAGTAATTGACCACTTTGCATTTCAAAAAGACCGGAGGATCGACTTGGAATTTAAATCACTTTAAAAGGTAGGTAATACAGTAAACTTTTCTAATTGACCTCCCTATCTCTTGACCCACGAACCGCCACTGTCAGAAATATTCACTCAGCTGCCTTTTATACGCCAAGCTCACTGTATTTACATCAATGACTTCAGAATTTCTGAAGTCATTGATTTACATTAATACGTAACTGGACGGATATTTCTGACTGTTTCAAACAAGTCCGAGACTGCTGTTGGAACAAACCTTGTGATTTGGATTTTTTTAATGCATCATCATATTACATGGTTCCTAAATTTGTAATATAATTAAAACGTGTGCAATTTCATTTCTTGTATAGCAAGTTTTGTTTTAAATAATAGAAAACGGTTAGGTGTTTATCCTCGGTGGCTAACCTGTACAAAAAAAATACTTGTCCATTATAAAATGAAGTCACGTAACGAGTTGACTTATATGTAGACCACATTGTACCGTTTTAACTTTCTTTAGATATGTAAGTAACGATGACATTGCAAATGTTGTGTTGGACAATATGTGTAAAAAAACTAATGGGAGAACATTCTTGAAATAAAAACTGTCAGGCGAAACAATTCAATTATGATGTTAGTGTACTATTAATGTACAGTTTATTTCAAATTTATTTGCAACATAAAAAACGTCTTCTTTGATCCCTTTACCATTGTCAAAGAAGCGGATGTTTTTTAGGTTGCAAGTAACTTTGAAATAAACTATATAACGCGAATAAGTTTGAAATAAACTTTATGTAAAGTAAAGGAGGACCTGTACTTGTTAAGTCATGTCATTTTCGAATCCAAAATCGACTTGTCTCGGGATTTTTTTATAAATATACAAAACAATTGAGATACTGAATTTATTCCATTTGGCTGTTCCACACTGTATATACATATACATTACTTCCTCACCCATCAAAGTGAGGAAGTTATGTATTCGGGAAAAAAAATTTTGAAAATTTTTATTGCATTTCTGGACGAATCTCGACAAATTATGACGATACACAAAATTTCAGACAGAAAAAATTTCTATCTGTGTGTCTGTGTGTCTGTTTGTCTGGTTCGCGATAGCAGCTACAGTTTTTGAGATAAAGCTTTCATATTTGGTACACACATTCTAGAGGCCAAGGAAGAGATTGAGTTCATTGATGAGCAAGATCGGTCCCAATTTTTGACAAGTCAAAAAATGTGACTTTTTTGAAACGTCAAAAATTACTTTTATTAAAAACTCCACCACACGTCGAGTTTTACTACTACGGTGAGGAAGTTCTGATCCCCAAGTAATTGGCAGCGGTTTTTACATATTGCTATCATTTTACATTTTTTCCGTTCTATGGCTTCGTACAAGTCATTAAACTTGCAAGATAAAAAATGCGTTTTTAATTCAAGGTCAAGACAAATTTCCTATACTACGCTTTATGGTTTATATTTTATGTTTCTAATTAGTTATTAATTATCATTAAATGAGGTAAATCATTTTGGTGTACCTACACCTATTAGTATGGAAGCCATCTAGTAATGTGCTCTCGTATACATACGTACATTTTACATGTTTGATATTACTCAATACATATTCACATGGGTAGGTACTAAAAATAAATGTTAGCCAAGATAATTAACTCCGCCTTTTAACACTTCCAATTCTTGTAAACTGTAAAAGGTAAACTACCATGAAATTGTAAGCGGATACGTTGCCCCTTATAATTCTTGATTGCTCCATTGATTTATTTTCTTGTTTGGCTTGTTATAATTAGACACCGCACAATTTCCGTGCGTGCAGGGCCGGCACGGCACATGGGATGACACAATAACATAATTTGTACGGCACAGTTAAAATACATACCTCGAGTGTCTGTCCTAACATTTCATGAAACCTCCTGCATTGTGTTCAAGGCATTTGTATGGTCTGTAGGGAATGGGCCAGACAAGTTACATGAATCATATTGGGATACGTGAATCGTAAAAGCCTGGCACCTTTACACATACACTGTGCCCCAGGATAGATCTAACAAGATGTGTTATGGACGACAAATTGACGAATTTTGGAATGACACTTGGGGATTCAGTCCTGCTCGATGTAAAACTAAGATATATCAGAAATGAGTTGTTGTTATACATGGTGTTTTATAAGTCAATTTATAAAAATCGTCACTATAAACTACCTTAATTATGAAAATATGAAAAAATTCCATTAAATAAATTGTTTAGAATGCAATTTGTTTCTCCATACTAAATTTTAGAAACATAAATTTACTGCGTTGTAACTGCCCCTTTTATCAATACATTAGGTATTTTAATCTGAATTTTTAAAAATCATTTTTGTAAGTTGAGAGAGCTCTGAAAACACAAATATCTTTCCTAATATAAATTAGTGTTATAATTAACTTTAATCTTACCGTCTTATCTTATTTTCAACAAAAATCTGACTACTATTGAAAAAGGGGCAGTTCCAACAGAAAATTTATATTCCTAAAAATTAGTAAATAGGCACAAACTGCATTCTAAACAACTTTCTGAATTGAATTTTTTCGTGTACTGAAAAATAAAGGTAGTTTATTAGTGACTTATAAAACACCCTGTATTACACCGACTTAACTCATTTTTAATATATCATAGTTTTACACCAAGCAGGACTGATTCCCGAAGTGCCATTCCAAAATTCAAAATTTTTTGTCCATTACACTCGTGTTACATCTATCCTGGGACACGGTGTATATGCAGCTGCGTCTGATACAAGCAGTAAAGCATTTTCACTTTTAACACCAATTTTACACAAGGCATTTACTACTATTTCCACAATGTTCGCGCATTAGTTTGCAACACCCGTGTACTACATATTAACATGGAGGTATTTTCTGAATAGCACTTAAAATACGCATAATAATATTAATGATTATATGTATATATGATTATGTGTATTATATATTATATGATTTTATGTCTTAAAATTCATGTATTCATCAACACAAATTCACGACTGATTTTCACGTCCTCCTTGATATTATCTTATTTTTATCTTCGCACTAGCCATCTACGCACTGCGACGTTTATAGATAAACTGAATCTAGATAGGGAGTACGGTCTAGATCTCGCCTGCGCAGGCACGTCTACACTTTTTTTACTATGTGAAAGACAGGCAGATTGGGAAGCCGGTTCCGGGAATCACGGAAATTTTCTGATGTCACGACTTATAATCGTGCCTAATATTTTTTTATTTATAAATGATGCTTTTATTGTGAACACAAAAATATGCATTGAAGTGTCCTATAAATTTTGCTGTAAGCTAATCACCACTACCAAAAGTATTACTTAGTTATGTTCTGCAAAAGCATTAGAATGATTTGCATTTGTAAAATTTGGTAATCCAAAAGAAATACCGTTACACAGCACAGAAAGCTGTCATATTGTCACGACTATCGTATGTTAATAGTCCTGACGGGGTACTTGGCTGCAAGAGGTTAGAAAACAAAGAACGTAGTCAGGCATTAATACTACATATGTTCTTATTTCAGCAAATGTATAAAATCTCACATTTAATAAAAACAACAAATAAAAACCAACAATAGAAATACAATAACATAAGGGTCTTACCAAGTTAAAGTCTTGGTGGGTGGAGATATGTCCTATTAGATGGCCCATCATGGACTTCCCTATGCCTGTCTCACCGGCGGCGTATTTATATCTTATTCACACTTATTCGGCAAGTTCTATACACTAGGTTAAAGTTTGACAATTAATTGGTTTCTGTTTATTGACATATGAATTAGAATATGCAATTTTGCACTCTTTGTGATTAACTAATAAACTTTTAGTTCAATGTGCTGGATGTTACAAATAAAAAAGATAACTTGGAAATGTATTTTATTTAGCATCTGAGGAATTACTGAATTCTATTAATATTTATTTCTGTAGTCTAAAATATCAGGAAGCTGCCAACAAGTATATTAATTAATTTATATAAATTGGTATTCCATGTATGACAATATTAAAAAAAACATTAGTTTTTTAAGAGGACCTAATAGCTTTACATTGTTCCAAAATTGGATGCGATTCTCTCAAATTCGCAATTTCACCACATCATCGACATAGTTGCAGTTTCATTCTACTCCAGGCATGTTCAGTGAGATTCATGTCGGGAGATCTGGACGTTCATTCCGTCTTATCAATATTTTGTTCCCCTAATCTTCGGCAACAACACGCGCTCGATTTGGCCGAGTTTTATCTGCGCAAAAGGATAACCAATATCTCTCATGTCATAAAAGCCTATTCTGTATTAATACCATTCTTACTCTCACTATCAACACAATCAGTAGTTCGACGATTCATCATTATCCCTCCCTATACAGAAATACTAGCTCGTCCAAATGCAACCCTAGTATTCATGTTCTCTTCATACCTCTCATTTCGTTCTTTCATATCAAAATGCGTCCATCCGACTGATAGAAATTGAACCTGCATTCATTCGTTAATGAGTCATTCACTATTCTAATATTTCCGACAGAAATTAGGAAAAAAATGCTAGGACACTTCCTCTCATTTTTTTCAAGCTTTTTGGTTCCCGAGGAAAATTTAAAAAATCTTGAACAAAACAATTGGCGGCCGCACAGTTATTTCACTTTTTTTTTTTAAATAAAACGAAGGATAAGAAGAAACGTCACTTTTAATCTTTCACATATAATTTTTTTTTTTTTTTGATAATTTTGAGTATTAAGCTGCCTCGAATATATTGTTTATAACCAACATCAAAATCCTCATCCGCAATTGAAATTCAAGGTGTAGACAAAAAATTAATTGATAATTAAAACTATTGTAATTAATTCAGAAGGAATTACTATTAATATCTGAAATGGGTGTAAAATCCAATGTCCGATTATCAATATAAAAATCATATCATGTGAAATCCCAATATAAAACTTATAAATCCAGATATTCTGGTTTTGGCGTCACCATACAGCATTCGCATCTTCATGTTATTTATTTTACTGTTTTTACGCCTACCTACCATACGAGTTTCTGTAAAGGTCAAGAGGTCGTATATTTGCAATATTTTGATTCGTTGTAAAAAAAGTATTTAGACGTACTATTAGCGTAGAATATTTTATTTACTAACAATTACATGTTTTAATTTTTATAAATTAAATAGGTAAATCAAATTATAATCGACAAAAAGGAAAAGTGCTATTCAATCTTCTTTAAGGATGTTTTCATCATGCGTTATCACATCTGTAAATCGTATTAAGGTTGTTCTATTCATTACGTTCGATATAAAAAATGATTTGACATGATTCCACAAAAATCCAACGTACTGCACTCGACGCGAGTTTCGCCAACCAAATTGGAAAAATCTGGAGGTGTTTAAAACTAACCTTATGCTAACAATAGCACCAGGGCTAGAGGTCGTAGCTCTTGGTAGCTCTCTTTGCAAGTCGTTATCACTAAGTCACTAAGACATCAGTGATGTCTGACTGGTAGTAACACTGACTACCAGAGGGATACAGTTATCACTAAAGCTGGCCGAGGTGGCTGGAGTACAGCCACGGTCTTGCGCTGGCGTCACACGTGCCGATTTAGAAGTGATTTACGCTGCAGTCTTATTTGAAAGGTTAATGCGTGAGGTTGTACCTATAAATTATACATAATGTCAAACGCGCCAAAGAGTACAAAACGACCGTATGCGGACACAGTGAATAAATTTATCGGTGAATTTCCGGATTTATTCTATGACGGATGCAAAATAATATGTAAAGTTTGCAATCAAGACTTAATGTGCTGGCACAAAACAGATTGTCGTCGTCATATCGATACCTTGCAACATCAAAATAAAAAAAATGGCATGCCTTTGACAACTCAGTTTATGTTTGATTTATTGTTAATGTTAATAGCCTGTAATATTCCGCTACACATACTGGATAAACAACCATTTCGGGAGTTTTGGAATAAATACAATCCCCAAGTGAACTTACCAAGTCGTACATCGTTACGTAGATATATTCCAGCTGTTCGTGAAGACATTGTAAATAGGATTAAATGTGGATTAAAAAAATACACGGCTCTGGTTATGTATTGACGAGACGACAGATTGTAAAAATAATTCTATTTTAAATATTATAGTACGTGTACTGGACCCTCTTAAACCAACATTTCCACTTTTACTAGCTAGTAAAAGACTAACTGCGTGTACTGGCGAAATAATTACGCGTGTGGTGTTGGAGACATTCGAAAAATTTGACCTTTCAACAAGTCAAGTATTGATGTTTGTGACTGATGGTGCCGCGACAATGCGCGTGGTAGGCCGTTCTCTTCAAAGAGACAATTGTAGGTTTTTACATGTTACGTGTAAAGTGCATGCGTTAGATCTTGTGGCAGAAACGATTCGAAAATGTTTTCCAGAGGTAGATGCATTAATAGCAAATACAAAAAAAGTATTTCTCAAATCTCCTAAACGGCTTCGAGCATTTCACAGACAGTGTCCTGGTATCCCTGAACCACCAGAGCCGATTCTTACATGCTGGGGAACGTGGTTGAAAGCGGCTTTTTGTTATGCTGAATATTTTCAACAAATAAAAGCTGTGATACTACAGTTCGACCCTAACGAGGCTGCAGCTATTAGGGAAAGCCAGACAAGCTTTCCAGACGTTTCCCTTGAAACAGATTTAAAAGCTATTATTAACAATTATAGAGGACTACACGACGCAATAGAGAAATTGCAAAATAGTTCGTTGTCGTTAGTGGAATCGCTGCAAATAGTGGACGACGTAAATACACAGCTACAGGCTATAAATGACGCAAAAAATAATCGCGTTAGTGAAAAATTCGAGAGTGTATTACAGAAAGATCCTGATTTTAGCAAATTAAGACAAATTTGTGATGGTGCATCTACAACTTCGTTAAGTGAGTTCATAGATTGTTTTACTTATGCCTGTCCGTAGATGTCGAACGGTCATTTTCAAAATACAAACATATTTTTTCACCAAAGCGAATATCGCTGACGGAGACAGCTGTAGAAACATACCTGATGCTATTATACTATAGATCCTCCCCACTTTGTGATGACGACAACCAAACTACTTCATAAATCTGCTTAAAAGGGTGAGTTTTATAAAAATTTTTATAAAATGTAACATTATTGTTAAAATTTATTTCCATTTATTGTACTTATTCAAGTATTATGATATGATGTAAACATATGAGTCATATGACGGTTCTGTCGGCCAGGTGACCTCGGCCAGCTTTAGTTATCACTCACTATGTCTGTCTTGCTTAGTCTGCTCTAGGCTAGCCTGGTTTGCTATTATTATTTGTCTCTTCCATTACTTTTGGCATACTGACGAGAACGTAACAGGTGCGAAACCGGTCTATGTCTAGTGAGGAATTGACAAATGATCTTAGCTACCAAATAAGACTTGCAGGTTTAATTCAATGAAGGTCGGGGCTTTTGTCCGCTGAGTAGTTGTTTCATGTAAATCTTTTTCAAAAATAGTTGTTTGCTTTTGTGCTGAATAAACTGATTGAAGTTACCTTAACTGAATACAATCACTTTCATTGGCGTTCTTTTGTTAGTGTTCTTGCCACAAGAGTGAATGCATTCAGAATTTCCTGTATCCACAGATACAGCCATTCTTTTGGAGAGTAAACTGAAGTGAATATACTGTTCACTTTCAGTTAAATCACCCTCATTACATTCAGTTTGTTTAGCACGAAAGAAAACAGCATATTTATACCTAATTTATTGTTACGGGGCGGTGAACCGTGACTAACTATCCAATAGAGCGGACTATATGGATTGGTCCTCTGTCACTATTCATATTATTTGTACACTTTGTAATTTCCAATATTTCAAATGCATCCAGATGTCTAGTATTTGTTACATTCCTAATTAATAAATTGCTACTATCTATTTTATAGTTCTCAAACGTTGGGCAACATTAGACATATCTATTCTATCATATTTGAGATGAGCCATACGCTCCTTGACTCTAGTTTGAATTGATCGTCTAGTTTGTCCAACATACTTTTGATTATAGTCCTTAAGCTAAGTTCGTAAATCCCCGATTTTTAGTTTGTTTCAATTTTATCCTTTTGATTGCCTGAAAGTTGTTGTAGTTTATTTTCCGATGAATGACCCACTGTCATATCTATATCTTTAAAAATTTCTAATTAATAAATTTTATGGTTCTCAAACGTTGGGCACCACTAGACTTATCTATTCTATCATATTTGAGATAAGCCATATGCTCCTTAACTCTAGTTTGAATTGATCGTCTAGTTTGTCCAACATATTTTTGATTACAGTCCTTAAGCTAAGTTTGTAAATCCCCGATTTTTTGTTTCAATTTTGTTTTTTGGATTGCCTGAAAGTTGTTGTCGGTTATATGAATGAACCACTGTCATACCTATATCTAAATTTTACTAATACCAAGGGTGAATCGAGGATCGTATGGAATCGATACAAATTTCGGATTTTCTCATCAATTCAAAAAAAATCAAATCAAAATCATTTATTTGACTACATTATATAAAAATTATTCGTAGCAAGTCATACAGATGTATTATTTATGTGTACAGATTAAAATATGAAAAAAAAATTAAAATTATATGTATATATACACATATAGTACATATATGGTAAACAACAAACTTAATTGTAAGACAAACAATACAAATATGCATATGAAGAAAGCAATTAATGTAGTAAATACACATGAGAAAATTTATGTATATATAAAGCATATAATACTGCAAGTATGCTCCATGTCATATTTCTGATTCAAAAGAACTATAGATTCTAGAAATTCGTTATTACTGTAGAAACAGTATTTTAATATGAATTTTTTAATTTGAGATTTGAAGTTG
This sequence comes from Rhamnusium bicolor, assembly GCA_029963845.1. Classification (NCBI taxonomy): domain Eukaryota; kingdom Metazoa; phylum Arthropoda; class Insecta; order Coleoptera; family Cerambycidae; genus Rhamnusium; species Rhamnusium bicolor. Next base: position 933,637 of record JANEYF010003732.1, on the reverse strand, counting down.
TTGAAATTTACAGTTTTAATGTTACTATGAAATACATTATATTATAAATTTTGGAACCTGGTCATACGTAGTTCAAATATAAAATGTCGTTTAGAACTATTTGAATTATAAACGTACCTAATATTTGTGATTAACCTAATATTCTGTGGTAACATTCTGTAGTTTGCATAAAGATTGAAGTAATTCGCTCCTTGTTCTAAAACTATTGTTTTGGGAAATTTAAACACAAGTGAATCAAAATGATTGCAAAAGCAGAGCTATAGGTTATGTTTATTTATAAACGTCATGCGGCGAACTGCGAAAAAGCAGAAGAGAAGCAAAAATTTCGTTCCAGCCATTGGCGGTTCTTCTATAGGGTCATTTGGTCAATGACCTCCCACATCCAAATAAAAAATAGAGCTATTCATTTTCTGAAGTTTAAAAATATATTATATATATATTTTTAATATTCTTAAAAAATATATTAAAGTTTCTAGTTCATTCTATGCACAATACTATTCAAATATCTAGATCGCAGGATTTCGTATCCCCTCCCAGCACCGAGCCTCTACATTCATATTCATTACATTATTCATTTATAGAATTTAAAAATCTTGGGTCAATCCCACAACGTGTCCTCAAAGCTAGCTACGGACCGAATTTACAACGAATTGTAGTGAAATAGACTAATGCGCGAATCGTCAGAAAGCAAAAGAGACAGAAAACACTGGCGGGGACAATGTCCCTGACATTTTACGGAAACAGTAACGCACGCAAGTTTAGTAGAGCAGTCGCCAGTCAGCAGTCCTAATGCTGAGTAGGTACGCGTTGGTCGGTAAATTCTGTCGCGTTGTTTTTAATGTTTTTATTTGTGAACATTTTATTAGTAAATCTGTACTTGTCGTGAAATTAAGTAAAACAGTGTTTTTGGTGTTTACTATTAAATATGAGTGTTGTACAAAATATATTAAAACTGAAAGATGGTCATAAGTTGGGTTATGAAGACCGAATGAAATTCAAAGGTGGTGGCCGTCCAAAACCTAATATGACGATAAAGCAAACATCTTTTGATAAGAAAAAAGAAGTTAATAGGTATTTTTAATTAAAAAAAGTTATCCTTCAGCAAATTTTATTCATTATTACGCTCATCAACTAAATTTAATTTTACAAAAAGCATCAAGTCAGGATAAAAGCATAAAAATCTTTTTTTGCTAATTTACATAGCTTTTCTTCATTCTTTGGAAAATCGCCAAAAGGAACAGCCGTGTTAGATAATGTTGTTAAGGTGAGATTACCTAAAGCGGCTCCAACACGATGGAATTTTTATACAAAGTGCAGAGAGACTGTTTATACCTATCGAACAGAATTATTAGATTGTTTAGAAAAAATCATTGATAATTAATCAGAAAACAACACTCTAAACCAAGTTATTGGTTTAAAAAACTACTTACAAAATTAACATTTCCTTTACTGGTTAAATTTTTTTCATTTAGTTATGCCTCATTGTGATATATTGTACAATCAATTACAAAAATGTCGATGTCATAACAGTAAATAAGTGTATTGGCGTTTTTAATAGTAAAATTGATGACATCAGAAATAAAATTTTGAATAACTATTTGGAGGAGACATCCATGCAGTCTGCCCACAGATGTAAAACGGAAGAATCAAAAAGGAGAATTTCATTAGAAGTTTGTGATATAATTGCATCTGAGATCAAAAACAGGTTTGGCTTCATTAATCATTTAACAGTGTCTCAGTTATTTCACGCAAATCGATTTAAAGATTATAAAAAAAAGCTTTCCTCAAGATATGTTTAAATTAGTTAAAACGGAGTATCCAGTCATAAATCATTTGAAACTTAAAACTGAATTAGAAGTATTATATAGCCGAGAAGATTTTTCCAATAGTGAAGGTACAGTTGCTTTGGTACAGCTTTTTATTAACAATAATTTTTGCAATACTTTTTCTGGAAGTGTCAAACTGTTAAAAATCTTGTGTACTCTTCCTATGACTACCGTCGAAAGTGAATGTTGTTTTTCCACCTTAAAAAGAATAAAGACATTTTTAAGAAATACCATGGGTCAGGAAAGGTTATCTTCTTTAGCTATGCTTACCATAGAAAGGGCATTAATAAAGAAGATAAAAGACTTTAATGAAAAAGTAATTGACCATTTTGCATCTCAAAAAGACCGGAGGATCGACTTGGAATTTAAATCACTTTAAAAGGTAGGTAATACAGGAAACTTTTCTAATTGCCCTCCCTATCTCTTGACCCACGCCGTTGGTTCCAGCAGTATAAATTGCCAACTAATTCCCGACTAATTGATGTTTAGACATGCGCATTCAAAAACTTCATCAAACCGTTTGTGATTTTCTACTGGAACAAACCTAATAATGATTAATGACTGACCAATATAAAAAAAAACCAAAATAGTTCACGCTTTAAAGAAATTGTATTCGAGTACTTATTTTAGTCTTCAAAATAACCGTTCTATAATTTTGCAAAAATCAAACGCGGTACCTTCCGACTTTTATTAATTTATTCTTATAAATATAACACAATATCAGTGACGGTTTTCATTATCATTAAACATTAGACTTATCTATAAATGGTAACCAAAGTGGTACTTAATTTAAAGCGTATTATTTATTGTTCATTTTGGTATTTATATTTATTTAATTTACTGTTTATTATACGTTCTAGTACTATTCATTTCTTTGGGTAATATGAATGTGCACATTTTTATTTTTGCAATTCAAGTCCAGAGTTTTTGTAGATATTTATACATTTACATCGAAATTGAAATGTTTGAAATTTTGACGTCACTGCCGTTTGAAATGTTTTAAAAATACGAAATTGATTCAATTTATTTAAAAAATTGTTATTTTCAATTATAAGCAAATGTTTTTAGTACACTTAGCCTAGGTTTTTTAATATAATATAATTTATTATTTTTTTATAATATAGCTCTCATAAAAACCCATTAAAAGTACCACAAGAACAGAATAAAGTATGTTTATATATTAAGATATTATCCCAAGATTTTACAAGTGACATTTGCTTCGAAAATGCGATGCATAGTTTTCGTAAGCAAATGTAATATTGTATATAAAAAAATTACAAGGCTAAAGCTACATCTGTTCAGTAAATCATAGACAGTCACCACTAACGCCTACTTCTCTTCTATTTATTTGTTTTCACCAACTACTTCTATCTTCCACCCTTCGTGTATTCTTAATCACCCCAAATCAAGATGGACTCAAGAAATTATAGGTCAACTACATATTCATAGACATAAACTTCGTTTAAAAAAATTTGTGACGCGAATATTTTCAATAATTTGCCAGTTGATGTTAAAAATTTGTCAGTAGTACTTTACAAAAATATAAGTAAAACATTTCTATTAAATGAGCGACATATTTCAATGAAAAATGAATAAGACATAATCATGATATTTCATAATAATCTAAAATAACAAAGTGTATGTGTTGTTCCCACGATAGCTTGCTGCCGAGATATACTCTGAGGTATTTATTTATCACTTATCAGTACTATATCATATAAATAATAATTCGCGACTCCCAATTTTTCATAACGGTAGTTTCAAAATACTGAATTCGTGTAAAGTATATACTGAGTTACAAGTGGCAACAGTTCTTCACATTCCAAAAGAACCTTGAGTTGAAAAAATGGTTAAAACTTCTATTTAGATACATATAGATTCTAAAAAAAATGCGTCGAAAGTGGATTTTTAAGTTTTAATGATCCGGTATGGAATATCCCATATTAAAATTTTACAGACATTAACAAAGTCGCAAACATGTTTTTGTCGCATGAGTTTTAAAACTGTAATAGTGTCCCAACCGTTTACATTATCAGTAGTGGTGAAGTTTCCTGTGTGTACGGCACTTTCATTTGTGTTTTTGTTTTACTAGTATAATTATCTATTTCTCCATAAAAAAAATCATTGGATTATTATTGGACACATTTAAATGGTACTTATTATTATCATGTTTTTTATTTATTTGTTTAGAACTAGCTTTTAGTATGATTTTAAATTAACTCCATCCTCATGTATCACTCACTACTGCTACAAGTACAAGAGAAAGGAAGTATTTTATAACATGTTAAAATAATAATACTTCAAATGAAAAAATCACACATGGGTGCGACAAATAAAAAAATAGTGCAGAAGATGTATATATCATTTTGGCTTTTTTTGATTATAAATTTTTATCAGTGAACTTTTAAAACACTTTTTATTTACTATCCTGTCATCACATTTAGCATTTTGTTATTTGGCTGTACAAAATAATTTTAATATGTTATTTACAAGACACAAAAAATACTTATGAATCATAGTCATCTAGGACGAGATCTATATATAAATTAAATAGTAAAAAAATTACACTTTTATAGAATATGGCCGAAAGTGATTTAATGGTACCTATTCTAGATTGGGGCGAACTTACTTGTGCTGTCGAAATTATTAAAAAAAAAAAAGAAATTGTGGAATAATGCTCCATAAAGATTACATATCATAGTGATATCAGAATTGTAATTTATTACACGTTAGACAATGATTATATCTTGTTATCCTAAATGTGAGACATTATCTAAACAAAAATGAATTACTTATAATCATAAATATGAAATTCATCAACATAATAAATACATAAATCCTTTAATGTACAGGGTTATTCATTATAAATTACACACCCCTTATCATCGTTATTATTGCCTATAGAAAAAAAGTTTTAAATAAAAGTTGTGTGGTTATGACTGAATTTTGTTAAAATGCTATCAAAAGTACAGTAGTATTCAGATTTCAGGGAATACAAAAAAATAATATTTTTTGAAATGGGTTACCCTGCATACTATTACATTTTTGAAATGATCCTTTGTTCCTGATTTCAAAAATATACCATATGTTACCCCTACCGTATACCGTTTTTGAGTTATTAAACGTCGAATATCTTAAACTAGTTACCGTAAATATGGAAAAGTTAACATTATTAAAGTGAGCTATGAAAATGAAGACTATTATGTTTGATAAGTAAAGCTGGCCGAGGTCACCTGGCCGACAGAGCCGTCATATGACTCATATGTTTACATCATATTATAATACTTGAATAAGTACAATAAATGGAAATAAATTTTAACAATAATGTATAAAAATTTGTATAAAACTCGCCCTTTTAAGCAGATTTATGAAGTAGTTTGGTTGTCGTCATCACAAAGTGGGGAAGATCTATAGTATAATAGCATCAGGTATGTTTCTACAGCTGTCTCCGTCAGCGATGTTCGCTTTGGTGAAAAAATACGTTTGTACTTTGAAAATGACCGTTCGACATCTACGGATGTAATACAGGCATAAGTAAAACAATCTATGAACTCACTTAACGAAGTTGTAGATGCACCATCACAAATTTCTTAATTTGCTAAAATCAGGATCTTTCTGTAATACACTCTCGAATTTTTCACTAACGCGATTATTTTTTTGCGTCATTTATAGCCTGTAGCTGTGTATTTACGTCGTCCACTATTTGCAGCGATTCCACTAACGGCAACGAACTATTTTGCAATTTTTCTATTGCGTCGTATAGTCCTCTATAATTGTTATTAATAGTTTTTAAATCTGTCTCAAGGGAAACGTCTTGAAAGCTTGTCTGGCTTTCCCTAATAGCTGCAGCCTCGTTAGGGTTGAACTGTAGTATCACAGCTTTTATTTGTTGAAAATATTCAGCATAATAAAAAGCCGCTTTCAACCACGTTCCTCAACGTGTAAGAATCGGCTCTGGTGGTTCAGGGATACCAGGACACTGTCTGTGAAATGCTCGAAGCCGTTTAGGAGATTTGAAAAATACTTTTTTTGTATTTGCTATTAATGCATCTACCTCTGGAAAACATTTTCGAATCGTTTCTGCCACAAGATGTAACGCATGCACTTTACACGTAACATGTAAAAACCTACAATTGTCTCTTTGAAGAGAACGGCCTACCACGCGCATTGTCGAGGCACCATCAGTCACAAACATCAATACTTGACTTGTTGAAAGTTCAAATTTTTCGAATGTGCAAGACCGTGGCTGTACTCCAGCCACCTCGGCCAGTTATATTGATAAGTGACATTTTTTAATGAAATAATCAAAATGAAGAAGGTTTAGTGCCATATCCCCAAAGAAACAATTATGCAGCCACGGACACGTGTTTCGGAGTTATTGCCCCTCATCAGCGTATCGTAGCTAAAGAATTGGATCTAGGATGGGATAGATCAGGAATAAGAACTAAAATAAAGCTGGAAAGTACAGTACACAGTACTCAATTAGTGCCTTCATGTTCCCATGTGCCACAATTGGCGCCTCGATGAGGACAGTCAACACACAGAGCTCTATGTGTACTGCCCGTTTCCACCTGGCAAATACAAACAAAATAATATAGATTTATTGGGGTCAAAATAAAATAAAGAAGGTTTAGTGCCATATCCCCAAAAAAACAATTATGCAGCCACGGACACGTGTTTTGGAGTTATTGCCCCTCATCAGCGTAGCGTAGTAGTAGAGGTTTAGATAAGTTTCAACCGTGAAACAGAAATAATCTTAGAATAAATGATATTCTCAACAAATGACTAAACAATAATCACTAATAACATATAAAAATGTCCACAGACTTCAAACTATTCGAGAAATGTAAAAAAAAATCGTTATTTTAATGTCCCTCAAACACGAAATAATTTTGCAGTGTTATATTTATACACCGGATGATTTCAGTGAGTGTCTTCCCAACCTGCGGAAACCTAGAAAGTGTTTATTCCCTATTCAGTTTACCTACAAACGTCGCAGTGTCTAGACGGCGCAAGAATGAAAATAAATAGTAACAACTATGGCGAATATCATGGAGGACGCAAAGATCAGTACGTGTGGATTTGTATTGACGAAGCCATGGATTTTCAGGGACATAAAATCATCATTATCATCGTCATGTTATTATGCGTATGTTAAGTGCTATTCAGATTACACCTCCACCATTAATACGAGTATTGCAAACCAATTCGCGAACAGTTTTCTATTTTTTTTTTTAATCATTTATTTAACGTCGGCTTATTTCGCTCTCAGGGTCAATCACCGATGCCAGGAGATGAGCTACCCCCAACCTGGAAATTTTGCCGAACCTCTTCTCTGTCCAAGAGTAGGGATGTTTGTGTTTTTATTTCTCCCTCGCTGGGTTATTATTATTTTATTAAGTTAAATTTCAATAAATTCTAAAACTTTTATGGCAGCCTAGTAAACACCAGGGAAACTTAGAACTAACCAAAGTTTGTCGAATAAATGAATTTTAAGTCGAGTGAAGCTTTGATTTTAAAACAAGTTAAATTTTTTAATATAAAAATGAGGTTCGAGAATTTTCTTAAAAGCCTAGCCTCGCGAAAAATAATTTTGAAAGTCACTAAGTATGCAAGTCACTTACTTACCTTGTCCTCGGATATCTCAGACGATGATATTGCAATACCGTTTAATTTTTTATTACTAGACAGCCTACGTCCGTAGAAGCCTGGTTGTGGTTTTCTAAGTTTGATAAATAAAAAACAACGTAGAGTTTTACAGTAAAACCTGATGACGGAAGACTCAAGTCAAAATCCACGAATGATAAAAGCTGTCGAAGAAGTGCTTCTGGTTTTCTGCGGTGGATGTTGTAAAAATATTTTATAGATGGTGGACGCCATCTTCGTGTTTTGAGTACCAAAAAATAACCCAGCCTGGCGCGTGGAGATATTTCTTAATGCCTATCTTACGACTTCTGGGGCCCGGGGAGATGTATTACCTGTGAAATAGTCAACGAAAAACTGTCCTGAGGTCTGTAGATCAGTTGGTGTTTATTAATGGGGTTCACAACCGGTTTTAAATTAATTGTTTAAAGTTCCCGAAAAGACATCAACCCTGTGTTGATGCAAAAGTGAAAAATTTATACTTTTAAAATGAATTTACTACCACGATGCTTGCTCTTCAGTGTCGAGTGGTATAATTAGTATCGTTTTAAAATGAATATATTAAAAATGAATTTATCACCATGACGTTCTCGCGTCGGTGTTGAGTGGTAGAATTACCTCAACTTGTCTGAAATTTTGTATTTATAGGGGTTGTGTCGTCATCTATTGCAATGTTAGCATGATGTCATGTTTTTAAAAGCGTGTAGTAAGGACAAAATCTGCCCCGTTCTAAAAGCCCCCGATTTGGTGAAATCTCCGATACACGGCTTGTCTATCTGAATGGTCTACACAGTGTACTCCAATTTTACAAGTTTAAGTCTCGTATAAAGAAATTTGGCGGTTAATTAGGCGCTGTGGAAACAATGATTGTTGCCTGATATTATTATTAATTTGTCTTAAACTATTTTACTTTGTAATTAATTATTATTTATTTGTTTAACTGATTCTGGTAAAAATTAATTTTTAGTTGTGTGCGACTAGCATCTTTTAAAATTTATATATTGAAATACAGAAGTTTAGCTTTTGCTATTTTACGATGGCTTTGGCCTCTGATAATTATTTGCTTATGTCGACCACTGAAATTAAAATTTTGTAGGGCCTCTCGGCTTGCAATAAAATCGTTCAGACCAGTTTGTAGTTATTGTTTATGAGTTTTGGTCATTTTATTGTCTGTAAGTGCATCGCGGCTCTGGCCGTCGAGCTTATGCTACGGAGCGGTTTTTTAATGAAAATTAATTTAAATATTTTAGCTTTTAAAAATCGGAGAATTGCGGTTTGAAGTTTTGAATATGGTTTTTTATTCTTTATTTAATTTGTTAAAAAAAAGTGACGTGGCGTGTGGTACTTTGAACCCGTGTAGTTTCGGTCTCGAGCATTTTTTAAATGTTTCTAATGGCTGAGGGCCTTCTATATGAACTGGGTATATTTTTGGTAATATCATTTTTCGAATTTATAAAATTTTTTGTAGACTTTAGGTTTTACAATATTTCACTTGAGTTACCATCAAATTACCGACTGCGACTACCGTTGCTTAACTTTCGTATCGAAGGCAGATTTACGCTCGCCTCGGTGCAAGCAGTTGAGGAAGTAATAGTAAATACTTTGTATAATACTGGTGTTAAAAGTGAACATGTTTTACTGCCTATATCAAACGCAGCGGCATATACACTGTGACCCAGGGTAGATGTAACACGAGGTGTAATGGACAAATTTTCGAATTTTGGAATGGCAATTAAAATCTACTAATTTATTTATTTATTTATTTATTTATTTATATACTTCTACAGGTAAAACCCAACTACATAACAGGAGGGTAAGAAAACTAGAAAATAAGTGAAAAGGAAGAATATACATAATTAAATGTATGCGTGAAAGCAAAAAAGAAAGAGCAAAGTAAAATGTTGAATTAAAGCACATTACAGACAAAGAAAATGTAAACAGTGAAACAATTCACTTATTTCAAATAAATAGATCGAATGTCATTAAGGCGGCAAAAAATATATCCAATTTATTACCTAGCAAATTGTTATTATTGCACATTGTATATATGGGAAAATGGTGAAGTATATTTGTGCGCGCGGTGGAGAGATAAAAAGTTCTGTTTTCACGTGAGGATGTTCTAGGAATATGGAAAGTTAATTGTTCAGTAATGTTTTGACAGTCTATTTTATAATTTATAATTTTATAATTTTTTAATGCGTTGAACACAGTACATGAGCACAAGAATTACTTATTCTTGTGACATGAGATCTCATGAAATGTTAAGACACGAGGTGTGTTTTAATTGTTCCGTACAAATGATTTTTATTGTCTTTTACCCCATGTGCCGGTCCTGGACGCACGGAAATTGTCCGGTGTCTATACATGACTATGTAAACAAGGGCTACTGTGAAAAAATACTAATAACAAAGGAAAAACAACTTGATAAAAAAAATAAATGAAAAAAATCGCAATATTTAGTTTTTCATTATTTACGTGTTTTTTTATTTAACTGTTTAAATTATTAATTTTTAATTATTCTAATTTAACATGTTAATATTTACGTATGTATTCACAAATTTATATTAATTTAAATGTATAGATCAAATTGATGATTTATATTATAACTCTATAACTTTCAGGCAGTTAACATGTGGCATGTATTTTTTTTCTGGGAAAAAAATATTTAAGACTCGGTTGACGAAATAAATAATTTATGCTCGTTTAATTTATAAGTGTGTATTGTCAGAACTTTAAACACAATTTGCATAATATGGTAACATAAAATTGATAAAATAAATATGTACACATGTTAGAGTAAATTATAGTAATTAAAAAAATACTTACAGAACGAAGACTTGCGGTTTGTGTCTGGAAAATCCATTGTAATAGAGATTCCTTAATATATAAAATAAATTGATGTCAACTGGTCATGGACAAATAATAATATTCAAAACAGATATAATGTCTATTAATTTATTTTTTTGACAAATGTACATATGTATATGGAGAAAAAGGAATAATTTCGATATTGGTATATTTATTTTTCTCTTTCGCTCATTATGCGTATAACACCTAACATAAAAAAAAATGGTTTCTGTAAATTTTGCTATACTTTGTACTTTGAAATTTAAAATATTTTTATTATTACTATTATTATTTTGGTGAAAGGAGACGCCTGATGAAGGACGATTTCATTCCATGACCTCTATAACCTCTACAACTATAACTACTTCGCATTCCCCATATCCCGCAGGGTTATTATTGGTTGGATATAAATTCCATAATCGTATACCCAAAGTAGAGGGAGGTAGTTTACCATGACCGACCGCATTATACATATGGTCTTCAATTCAATTATTGTAATAATATGGTTATGTCAACAAGTAATGGACATCTGGCTGAAAATTATTTGTTTCCTAACATATTTTTACATGGGAAAAATCCGCCGCAAATAATTTAAAAATATAATCCTTACTGTTTCGTTAACATTCTCTATTTTGTATTTACCCTCGGTATTATCAACATTTTAACCTTTAGCTTAAAGGGAGTTTTAGTGACAAGAAAATGTATTGTCAGCAATTCCAGCAAAATATAAATCGAGATATATGAATGCCATTAAACCTAATTTTTCATTTAAATTATATGATTGCTATCTGATATTTATATTTTGTTTGTTTTCTGGTCACTAAAAGTCCCTTTAAAGTAAAAGTTCCTTTAAAATGTCGAAAATGGTGGTTAGACCAATAATTATTAATTTACTATGTGTTTTACCTCAAAATTTGCATATTTTAGGTTGGTTTTTATTATTATTATCCTTATTGTATCTTTTAAATCCTTCTTTATCCGGAATACCTATAATCCAAAGTGATGCCTAACCTTTACTTATAAACACGTTTTCTTCTTTTCACGTCCAGGTACTATCAGTTAACGTATTGGCAGATTAGAGCCCAAGTAAATATAAACGTAATAATATTGATGTCTCCAATATTTTAGTTCAGTATTAAATGGATTCTTCTAGAGTGAAAAGTAGTGAGGTGATGGTACCTAATTTTTAGGTACATCTGGTGTTACAATTAGAAAAGTACGGATTTAAAGTCATTTTATTTATATTTACCTCTCCCGATTAATATTTCTGATATGAAGGGGTCGTTTTTACGTACTAATTAATAAATGCAAAATCTTAAATTTAAGAAAGGTTTGTTGCTGCCTCCGACGCGAATCTTAAGGATTCACCCCGAAAATGCTGCAGTAGTGCAATCTCAAGAGCTAGAAAAAATATTATACAGGGTGAGTCATTTTTTCCAAACAAGTCGAAATGATGGCAGTTTACTTGTGGCACTTAGTTCCAAAACTTCTTTGTTAAGGTTTCAATTTATTTTCGGTTTATTTTGTGTATCACTGACATTTATTGTGATATCGAACATCAAGTGACATAAAAGCTTCGAAATAAATTAGGGATTCTATTTCGACGAGCAAAAGTGACCAGTAGTGTAGTACAAAAAAAAATTGAGTGACTAAAATAGACCACGACCGCGAAAAAAATATCACCCAGTGTATCATTTCCAATAAAATGGTTCTCGTGTTATTAGTCTCGACAAATATACTACTATATACTATTCAGACTAATATCACAATAAATGTTGGCGATATAAAAAATAACCAAAAACGGTGAAATTTTGGAACTAAGTTTTTTCAGTAAACTGCCATTATTTCGCCTTGTTCTATTAATTTTTGAAATTTTGCAGAGAAAAAAATACCTGGTATACAGGGTTACTCAAATTCGAGCCTGATCGTTAGGATCTCGTAAACCGTAAGAGATACAAACAAGATTAAATTAGGGCAAAGTTGCAGAATTTTACATATTATGCCGAGTAATATGACTAAAAAAAAATCTGAGGTATTTTGTTTCATCTTCAAGATTTCTGTAAAAACTGAAAATTTGAGTTTTTGTTTTTCCTTGATAATTCAGTTATAAAGAGACTAATGGAAAAAGTAAAGGCACTACTCCACAGTACAGTTTTTTTATCCTCTATCGGTGTTGTACGACGTTTTGTTGTTTCAGAACCATTACCAACTTAATTTTTTTAAATACGCACCTGGATATTTATTTCTCACCTCCAAACCACAATGACATACGAAATTTTTTTAATTTTCTGATATTACATCTTTCAAAATCCATTTTTTATAAACATTTTAAAAAAACGGACCAGAGTTTTATTTATTTTTAATAAAATGTATGTGTAATTAAATAAGAATATGTTTACGATCTCTCGTAAATCTTCAGTGATTGCCTAAATTACTAGTTTGCCCTGCTGTTAACTTGCTAGTGCAGAAGACTAAAACTTGATTTTTTATGAAATTTGTTAATGCACAGAAATATAAAAAATTAAAATCAATAATTAAGAAAATAATTATAACAAATGTTCAAAAATGTTACCTTCTACAATAAGTTAATGTTTCGGTTAATATTATGAACTGCATGATATTAATCATGCAAACGTATTGGGGATGCTCACCTTTAGTTTTTCTACTTTTTCTATAGGTTCTTTAAACATATAATTCAAAGCTTACCACCAATATCATAAGTAACTAGAAATAGATCCTTAGAGAAGGTATTCATTCGAGAACTCCTCCAAAAAATTATAACAATTTAAATTTTTTATATTTTCATAAATTATCATTGTAAATTATCATTGTTCATAAAAAAAAGCAAGTTTTAGTTTTAATTTTGTACCTACTAGCAATTTAACAACAGGGCAAGTTAGTAATTCAGGCAATTACTGAAGATTTACGAAAGATCGTAAACTTATACTTATTTAATTACACATACCTACATTTTATTAAAAAATAGACAAAACTCAGGTCCGTATTTTGAAAATTTTTATAAAAAATGTATTTTGACAGACAAAATATCAGAAAATCAAAAAATTTCATGTCATTGTGTTTTGGAGGAGAAAAATGTCCTGTGGAAAAGTGCCATTATTTTTTCCATTCGTCACTTCATAACCGAATTATCAAAGAAAGACAAAAACTCAAATTTTCAGTTTTTCAGTTTCACGAAAACAAAATAAAATACTGAACTTTTTTTCGTCATGTTACTTAGCATAAAATTGCGCAACTTTGCTCTAATTTAATCTTGTTTGTATCTTTTACAGTTTACGAGATCCTAATGAGGAGGTTCGAATTTGATTAACCCTGTATATTTTTATAAATTCACTTATATTTTATTATTTATAGAAACAAATATTATCATAATAGAATAAATTTCCATTATTCTTGATCTGCACTTATTGAGGAACTGCTATGTTAGTCACTCCAATTAGTCGAGTTTTTACTTCGGAACCCGTCTATAGTGAATGGATTTACATGAAACTTTTTTCATTGAGTTTCTAATCGTAAGAACTTTAATCTTTTACATTAAAAAAATATTGCTAATAATTATTTAATTATTTAAACAAATAATTCTTAATTATCGAATGAATCTTCATGTTTTTCGTAATGAAATTGATTATTTTTATTTTTTTTTCTTAGTCACGGAAACACAAAAGGAACATACTTTTTATAAAAAGATCTAAACATTTTTCGAAAAAAGTGATACTATGAAAAATCAAAGAAGGTTTAGTGCCATATCCCCAAAAAAAAACAGTTATGCAGCTACGGACACGTGTTTTGAAGTTATTGCCCTTCATCAGCGTATCGTAGCTAAGGAATTGGATGCAGGATGGGATAGATCAGTAACAAGACTAAATTGATTTATCCCATTCTAGGTCCAATTCCTTAGCTACGATACACTGATGAGAGGCAATAACTCCGAAACACGTGTCCGTAACTATAAAAGGAGATATTTCACTTTAACAAGGAAAAATGGATCTACAGATAATACTGTGAAATAAAATATAAGAATGCTAGTTGCATTCTGTTATTTACTGACTTGTTATGCATCTTATTATTCTCGTAAAATGAAAAATATTTTGAAATACATAGAAAATGTGATGATAACTGACATAATGAGATGAAATAAATGTTTATTTCAATTTATTTATTTTTATTTAATAATATTGTTACGTGTTTGCTATCCACACAAACACCTATATTCGTAGATTCGTTGATTGAAAGTCCAGGTAACACTTACTCACTACTTTATTTACTAATTAACAATTAACAACAATAGATTAATCACTGTCCTAATTATAATCACAACTGAACACTTATAAGTCTCCTTCGTATTTCTTCTTTACTCGCTCACGTTCGACTTTAGACTAAATCTCGGCCCACCGTGCGTCTTATTTATACATCCATTGACCCAGTCTAGAGCACTCCAGAATATTCCCGGCCGTTCGTGTACAATTCCAGCCTAATCTAACCAGTCAACACAGTCCAGTGGCGTAACACTGCCCCCTCCTTAAGCCTGAACGTCCCGATCAGGCAATTCATTATTCCCTGCATACTTGGCTAGTCTCTCTATGTGCACCACCTTCATCTTGGATTTTGGACTTTGCTGAATTCTATATACAACGTCGTTTAGTCTGGTGATAACAGTGTAAGGACCTTCCCAGGGCGGGTGAAGCTTCGGGGACCTGCCTTTCTTTCGTTGTGGGTTATATAGCCAAACCAACTCTCCCACCTGGTACCCTCCTGAATTAGCCTTAAGATCATAACGAGCCTTCATACGGTCACTTGCTATGGTAATTCGCTCAAAAGGAGCCCTGGTGTTATATTGCTTATTTCTTATTTGTGGCCCCATTCTTGCCGCGCAAACTTCACATTGGCGGCACCAAGCCTCCACATCTTGACGACTGTTTACCCAGTAGAAACGTTGTCTTACTTTTGTCAGGGTTTTGTTGATGCCAAAATGTTCGCCAGACGTTTCATTATGCACTTGCTGAAGTACATCTGCTACGTGACACCTGGGGATTAACAATTTCCAAGTAACTTTCCTCCCATCTGGACTTTCCCAAGCTCTCTTCAGCAGTCCATCCTCTACGATAAGGGAGTCCCATTGTGCCCATAAAGCCTTCAGCCCCACTGATTTATTTGAAATGTCCTTCCAATCGGGTCGGGTCCCTCTTTCTTTCCATTTCAGAATAGGACCAGTCTCGTTATCGTTTAACTGCGCTTTCCTTAACGACTCTTTTGTCCAATAATCCGGAACATCAATCTTAACGGTCTTCATTATTTGTACATTCTGTTGTTCTTCCTTACGGTAGCAAGGCTTGCAGTCTTTCTGACACGGTCTTTTGGAAAGGCCATCTGCTATATTCCGCGAAGTACCAGCTCGCCAGTTTTCCTGCGGCTTCTCCATTACTGCGACCCTGTCAGGGATGCGCTGACGACAGTTACTCTGAATATGGCCCACTCTGCCACACTTATAACAGCGCATGCGTCCTCCACTCTGTCTCCCACTACTTTGCTGTTGGGTTTGTCTCGGATCTTGAATGTTGAGCTCATGACAGTTCCTCTTAATATGGCCCAATTTGCCACACATATAACAACGGATGTCTCCAGTTGGCCTCCCACTACTTCGTTGTTGGTCTTGTCGCTGCTGGGAGCCCGATTTTGTCAGTAGTTGGGTCAACATCTTGTGTAGATCAGATATCAGGTTTTGTGTTGTATTGTCTGGCTTGTCTTCCTCCACAATCACAGCTCGTACTCTCTGATTTGGTTGTGTGGTATCCTCATAAGCAGCCTCAATCTCCAGTGCATGCACTAAAGCCTCACTAATAAGCTTATGCCTGGCTAACTTAAGAATTCGCCTAACTTCCTGGTCCCTTACTCCATCAATAAATGTACCTACTGCTAACTGTTGTTGAAATTCCATTGGTGCATCAGGATAGGCTAGATGGGCTAATCTTTCTACCGCAGCTTCGAACTCCTGGAGGCTTTCTCCACCTCGTTGTCTGCGTGATTTGAGCTGAGCCTGATATACTTGGGCGAGATGTTGGTCGCCATATCTTAATTCTAATGCTGCCTCCAAAATGCCAAAGTCTTGTTGCTGTGCGGCAGGAATTGTTTGGAGCAGGTCTAATGCTTGGCCCCTTAGTGCTAATACCAATGCTGTTGCTTTTTCCTCATCGTTCCAGTTATGTGAACGTGCAGCTGCCTCAAATTGTCTCTTATAAGTTGACCATGAACTTTGACCGTCGAAGGAAGGTGGTTGTAACCTAGTACCAGACGACAGTACTAATTGGCCACTCCTCTCCCTTATTTGTTGCTTGAGCCGGGCTACTTCTCCTTCAACAATACTGACTTTTCCCTCAACTTGACCGACTTTTTCTTTAACTTCACTGACCTCTCCTTTAACTTCACTGACCTCTCCTTTAAATTCATTAACTTGTCCTTCGACTTCACAAACTTTCCCTGCGACTTCAGTGACTTTTTCGATAACATCTCCTTTAAATTTTTCAGTGAGGGGAGAAAATGGCTGCCTGCTGTTCCTCTAGGCTTCTTTTTATATCTTGGTTTTCCTCCAATCGTCTTATTTCCAAGCCCTCCATCATTTTTCTTAAGTCATCTTTTTCTTCCTGGCGTTTTCTCTCTTGAGCTTCCATAATTTTTCTCTGTTCGTCTTTCTCTTCTTGTCGTATTCTCTCTTGTTCTTCTTTTTCTTCTTGTCGTCTTCTCTCTTGTTCTTCTTTTTCTTCCTGTCGTCTTCTCTCTTGTTCTTCCATCCGTTGTAACAATGCTGCAAGCATGTCCTGTGTTTGCTTCTCCGCCATGCTTCTTGTTGTTGGCATTAACTCACGACACGTAAATCAGTTCAAAATAAAGTTTACTACACTATAAAATCCGTAAAATGTTGATATCACGTCTATTTTAATAATGGAATGTTCCAGAAAAATCGCGAAACAGCACTAGAAAGTCTTATTTAGAGTCTATACTTCTTTTGTGTTGATAAAATTCACTTATCTCCACTAATTGTCCAATGGAATGTTCGAGAATTTTCGCGAAATATCACTAATAAGTCTTGTTTTGAGTCTATAACACGTTCCCGTTAACACAATTCACGTATCTTCTGTAGTTTCCAAATCGAATGTTCTAGAATTGTCACTAAAAGTCACTTATAGTCTCGTTTTTGAGTCTACAACACGTTCCCGTCGACACAATTCACGTATCTCCTGTAGTTTTCAAATAGAATGTTCTGGAATTTTCCCGAAATTGCACTAGTAGCCCTTTTTCTCAGTCTACAACACGTTATTACTAGCGGCACTCGCGTATTTGCAGTTATTTCTACATCGAATGTTCTAGAAACGTCTCGAAAATCCACTTTAAAGTCACTACTCAGTCCAGAAATAGTCCTCCAAACACTGTCCAGTAACTTAATTCTCCGTGTTACCACTAATTTCTGAGAAGAACACTGTAGAACCTTTTCGAATTTTCCAGAAATTTCTCTTCCAATCCACTTCCGACACCAAATTGTTACGTGTTTGCTATCCACACAAACACCTATATTCGTAGATTCGTTGATTGAAAGTCCAGGTAACACTTACTCACTACTTTATTTACTAATTAACAATTAACAACAATAGATTAATCACTGTCCTAATTATAATCACAACTGAACACTTATAAGTCTCCTTCGTATTTCTTCTTTACTCGCTCACGTTCGACTTTAGACTAAATCTCGGCCCACCGTGCGTCTTATTTATACATCCATTGACCCAGTCTAGAGCACTCCAGAGTATTCCCGGCCGTTCGTGTACAATTCCAGCCTAATCTAACCAGTCAACACAGTCCAGTGGCGTAACAATATGAAGTGTGTAGGTATACTGTAAAAAATATACTTCCTGTTAAATATTTATTTTGGTGTACTTATTTACATTTGCCATTTACAGATCCATATTCAAAGAGGATTAAATAAAATAAAGAACTGAACAACCAAAATCAACAATAATGCACAACTCGCTGCTATCACAACAGTAATAAACATCGTTCGAAGATTATACAATCCTACCTATACAATAATTAATAAATAACAAACATACACAAAATATATGAAAATTACATAATAAACAACATGAAATCCTCCTGAAATGTCTACTGGAAACATTCCCCATGAAACGTTTCGAAATTTCCGTTTCCTTCATTTCATTTCCATGAAATGTTATGAAATCCTTACGAATTTCATGAAATTTTCAGAAATTTTGGAAAATTGTAAAATTTTCGGAAACTGAAAATTTCGGGAACGTTTCAGTGTTTCCCACCGGTACCTTTTCCTATAAAACGTTTCGAAATTTCCCTTTCATTTCTATGAAACGTTTCCCTACTCACAACACTAGTACTATCCCATCCGTGGATATATAAAATCCATGATCTCATCCCAAACAGCACAAAATGTTGTATGTATATCCATTTTATATCCAAAGCAATTCCTAGATGTTCATAACACTATGGATATGCATATACATACATATTATGCATAATAAATGGATATCCCTCTATGTGTATCCATTAAACATCCTTAAAATGAATATTCCTTTTCTGGGTATCCATTCTCTTAATAAAATATTCAGAAATTATTATTGATTAC
Source organism: Rhamnusium bicolor (assembly GCA_029963845.1). Classification (NCBI taxonomy): domain Eukaryota; kingdom Metazoa; phylum Arthropoda; class Insecta; order Coleoptera; family Cerambycidae; genus Rhamnusium; species Rhamnusium bicolor. The sequence goes on along the minus strand of JANEYF010003732.1, from coordinate 914,659 downwards.
AATACGGATGACCACTGGATATCCTTCATGTTTGTTACGAATGTCCATAGGATATCCACTGGATTTGTTATACCCGAAATTATATTTCACAATTCACAAATTAATTTCAGGTATACAGCGTAAATAGCAATTACTGTTAAATATTTTAGCACTGAATCTCGCCTATTCTACCATTATTAATTAATATCTTTTGAAATGGAATATAAGATACCCAAATTAATGTATATTCCGTATATTCAAAGAGGTATTTTAATTATATTTCTATATTAAAATCAAACTAGTAAGTTTAGTATTACTAGATTTTAAATGCGTCTTCACTTAATGAGATGATAATTTTATTAGTTTTAAGATCCGGTCAGACTTTGCCTAATCTGTAGTCCGGTGATAGACAATTTGTGGTCCGGTTTATTCACCTACAAGTAACATTTCAAGTTTACAGGGTGTCCGTTTCCCTATTTACAAAACATATTATATATATCTACAAATCTACATATCTTTGAAACTATTGGACTGGTTTTGAGGAAATTTGGTACACAACCATTTGTTTTTAGGTGGTAATGATACAACCCTAAGATATCACGATATATTTCTAGAGAATCGTTTTAATATGGTGTTTAGTAATACCTGTCCACTTAACAATTTTAGTTATGCAATATTTTTACTTTCTTATACCTAATATAAGGAAGTATAGTAATCGTGATTTTTTTTCGACCTCGATATTTTGATTGATATATACGAAGGGTTCAACCTTCAGAATCCATTCTGACTATTTTCCGAATTATGTTTGTCGGTGCGTGTGTGGATGTGTGTGTGTATGTGTTTATTCGCGATAATTCAAAAAATACTAATGGGAGACTTTCTAAATTTGGCAGTTAAGATTGTCAATAACATTTTAGGTGACACATTAAATTTGGTGAATGTTATACCACCAGAAGAGACATAATGAATGGAAGAAGAAAAAAGGTACAGTTTCGGGAAAAAATTAAAAAAAATTTTATTGCAGTTCTGGGCGAATTTTGACGAATTATACTGAGGAAACATAACTTTATGAAAAAAAAATCTGTCCGCATGTCTGTAGCATCGCGATAGCAGCCGCAGTTTTTGAGATAACCCGTTCAAATTTGGTACACTTGTTCTAAAGGCCAAAGACAATAAAAAATTCGGTGATGAGCAAAATTGGCCAGCTGAAAGGGGGTCCACGGGACTCAAACTTTTTTTGTATTTGACTACAAAAAAATATATTCTGGATGAAAGATTATATCAGAAAAAAAGAAATTTAATTATACATAAATTGATGTAAAAAAAATACAGGGTGTTCCAATTGACCTCAGCAAGCTTTCGTGGTTTGAAGTTTACAAAATATAACGTCAAAAATGGAACACTTGGTATACTATTATTGAATTTCTTTAAACTGTAGAGCGTAGCTCACCTTATGGTCTTTCTGCATGCCAAAAAGCAAATGAGTATCTTTTACACGAAGAAAGTTATAAAGGTTATTATTGTAAACCCGAGTGTAAACCATTATACCTTTTTTAAAATGTCAAATATCTCTGAAACGGCTGGGTTAGGCATAGGGTATGTTTTTGACTCAGAATTTTATGCTCTTTTTGAAAACCCTAAAATATATAGGGTGTTTCATTTAAAATAAGCAAGTTGGGTATCGACTTCCGGTGTAACCAGAAGTGCCAGATGCTTGTAATTATTTTAGTTGAATTGGCCACACGGCCATTAGTAATTCCCTAAATTTTCAAAATTTTCTGGTGCGTAGTTTTCCCTATATCGATCGATGCACTTCCTGGTGATACACCCTGTATACTGGTATAAGAAAGTTATGTGCTGGCCACATCAGATATTTTGTGTAATTAAAATGAACTTTTTTTATAAAATTGTATGGAGGACTTAATTTCACACAAAAAAATATATACCTACTTGCTTGTTTACGATTTATCACTTTTCGTGAAAATTTACATAAAATATATAGCTACGACTGCTACACTATTATTACTAGATAATTTTTGTTACTATTATTTCATTTATTTATCCACTTGGCATATTTTTCACAATGACATAATTTAATATATAGTAATATAATAGCCAATATTGTTCAGAAATAATGGAAACTGAGGATTGCTAAGTGTCATTGGTATACAATTACCAAACATAAGTATGTACAATATTTACGCCGCGTCGCATCGTTTCTTACTTTTTGGTTGTTTTTGGGAAAAACTAATAGGTATAAATTTAAAAACAATTAATTGTTGAGATAATAATATTTAACGTGTTTTTTTATTTTACAAAGAACTTAATTGATTCCAACAACACGTTTGTTTTAAAAGTGTATAATTATGTTCCTAAAAGTAAATTTAAAAACTGGTTTGTCATATTTTTATGTATGTTTTTTTTCTCATCAATTCCATTGTATATATATCAACAACTTTTTTATTAAAAGAGGTGTACATATATATTGTGTTAGGGTCCATATACTTTTATATTAAATAATTAATATAATTATATTGTTTGTATACAAGTTCAAATACAACAAGATTTGTACAAGGTTTCATGTACTATATTATTTATAAAACGATGAATATAAATAATGACAATATTAAACGCCTTTTTATGCAGGCCTCGTAACTAAAGAATTTGTTGCGTACGGTTTAAAAAAAAACGGCTTTAATATCGTAAAATGTAAAATGATACAACAGTGCCCTCCTCACAAAGAATGTTTTAAAAGTAAAGTTGAATAATAAATATGTTAAATTACTATCATTTGTTCATGAACTTTTTATGTAATAAATAAATAAAGGTAGACAAATGAGGCATAACATTCTTTCACGTTCTCCGTATTGTCACTGCTAATACTAATAAATAATTCGTAATGCAGATTCTGAATATAAAATATGGATCTCCTTCCTTACTTAAATTTTTCTATTTTTATAGTCTGTACACTGACTGAACAAAACTAGGCTTGACTCAGTGTTTCTGCCGTGGTTTCTACATATTAAAAGAGATCCGATACGAGTTAATAAAATAACCGGACTAAAGTTTATTGAGCTTCGAAATACAGAAATCCGTTTTACAGTAGGTATGTAGTACCTTGAATTCAATTATCGAAAGAAGTCTGTGTGTACGTTTTTATATCTGTTAGCGTATATGTATGTACAAGTGCAGTTTTTCATTCGTACATAACCTCTTAAAATAAACGTAATGGCTGCCCCAGAAAATGCGTGTATTCAGCGAACATTCGGTATTCGGGATCGTTCCCATACGTTATGGGAACGAATAACGTTCGTTATTCGTTCATTTCCCACGCATAGTCGGTGTGAAATCGACGTGAAGCAAAAAATAAAATATGTAAAATAAACTTAATGCTGCCGTTATATAGTGAGCACGTAAAAGTTGGAATAAATTCCGTAAAATCGTTACAAAGCAAGTGACAAAAATTCACTCAGACACGTCGATTTTTAAATTCATTTCTTAATTTGATTATTTAAAAAAAAAATTTTTACATACTTTTTTAAAGAAGTTATGACGTCATCGGCAATTTTTTTAAATGGCAACCCCCATTTTTAAAAATTCATTTGAAAGAGCACATTTTTCTACATATAGTACGCTAAATTCTAAGGCATGTTGCACGACGAAATTATCGAAAAAAAAATCTTAACTACTTTTAACAGTTTAATAAAACAGAAATACAAGAAATAAAAAATCCAGCAAAAAATAATTAAATTAAATATTCAAATTACGTACCATTTACTTCTTGACAATGCCCAAGCCGAAATTCAAATTCTCGCAAAACGTTAGTAATTGTTTTGGGTCCAACTCTTCCACATTCGTACGTAATTCTGTCTTTTAAGTCCTCAATGTTATTCGGTCTATTAAAATACACTTTGAATTTAAGGTAACCCCATAAAAAATAATCCAATGGAGTTAGGTCCGGAGATCTAGCTGGCCATTATAATGAACCGCGTCTACCAATCCATCTGTCTGGGAAAATTTCGCTTAAATAATTACGCACTATTACCGAATAATGCGGTGGTGCGCCATCTTGTTGAAACCATATGGAGTTCTCCGGTACATTAGGGTTTTCGCCATTTGGGTACAGTGCGGCAAGTCCCGGTATTATGTTTTGTTGGAGCAACTCCAAATATTTTACACCATTTAATGACCCAATAAAAAATGAACCCAAAATTGTAGTCCCAACAATTCCAGCCCACACGTTTACTTTCTGTGGAAACTGGGTATGTACCTCCATCATCCAGTGTGGATTTTCATGTGACCAATATCGACAATTTTGCCTATTTACAGCGCCATTTAAGCAGAAGGTGGCCTCATCAGAGAAAAGTACTCGACTTAAGAAATGTGGATTGGTATTACATCGTTCCATCATGGTTTCGCAAAACTGTACTCTGCGGTCGAAATCATCTTCGTTAAGCTCGTGAACTAAAGTTACTTTATATGAGTGCCATTTATTCTTTTTCAAATATTTTAAAACAGTCGACTGACTAATTGACTGCTCTGCTGCGACTTCGCGACTTGGTTTGTAAGGATTGTCCTCCATTGTCAGTAAAACATCTAACTGTTTATTTTCTAAAATTGCAGGACGACCTCTCGTATAATTATCTCTTACATGACCACACTCTCGGAACTTATTTTCTATTTTGCTAACAGTTGATTGTGTAATCGGTCGATCCGGGTATTTATCGTTAAATAATTCAGTAACCCGAGTTTGTGTTCGGGACATCTCTCTACAACCAATCATCACCAAAATCTCAATTCGCTGTCTCTCACTTCAACGTTCCATTATTAAAACTTTAAATAATGTGACAACTGAATGTGAGTAAATGTGAACTAACGTGACAGCCAGGTCCGCGTTTCTACGTAAATGAAAAAAAGCGTAAACATGAAAAATGTGTAAGTCGTAAAACAGTTCCTCTACAAGGGTTCGACCATAAGTAAAACACGTGTGTGCTATTAATGTTAAATTGTTTTTTTCTCGATAATTTCATCATGCTACATGCCTTAGAATTTAACGTACTGTATGCAGAAAAATGTGCTCTTTCAAATGAAATTTTTAGAAATGGGGGTTGCCATTTAAAAAAATTGCCGATGACGTCATAACTTTTTAAAAAAGTATGTAAAAATTTTTTTTTAAATAAACAAATTGAGAAATGAATTTAAAAATCGACGTGTCTGAGCGAATTTTTGTCACTTGCTTTGTAACGATTTTACGGAATTTATTCCAACCTTTACGTGCTCACTGTATAGTGGCAGACATTTGGTACATTTTAATGTAATTTTTAATATTTTATATCTTGTAAAAAATATAATAATAACAACAGTTGGAAACAAAAAGGGCAATATCGTTTATTGAATTTAGGTCTGTCATTATTTAAATGCTAAAGTGATCTTGTTTATAGTCCAAGAGCTGGCGTCCAAAATGTGCAAGAGTTTTCTCAAAGCTAATTTTTTGAGATTAGGTTACTTTTTAGTGATGGAAAATAATTGTAGAGTCAGCACTTCCGGTACCGGGACACCTGGCGCTGGGACGCTCGCAAAGTTGTAATATTAATTAACGTCTCTAAACTGTTTTCTCAAAGCTCAAAATTTATAGACAACGAGCAAATATAATATAAAACAAGAATCCAACAGTCAGACAGCAAAATATAGGGACACGTGGCGTCAGCGCTACTTCATACCTGTCAAAAAAATGACGTGTGTTAAAGTGATTTCTCAAAGCTGAAATTCTCCAAAACATTAATTAAAACTATAAAGTTAATAAAGGAGACAGTCAGACTCATTTATGATAGGACCACGTCAGTCAGCAGTCGATAGATGTGAGAACGGTAACTGCGCACATTAGTACGCCTTTTCTCAATACATATCATTTATTTTATATAAAAAAATAATTTTAATTGTTTCTTAATAATTGTAATTGTTATATATCAGTTATTATATAGATATCAGTTATTTTATACACGAAAAAAATAATTTTAATTTTTATAACAGAAAAAAAAAAGAATCATTGATTCATTGAAAAAAAAAAAAACATCTAATCGTCAGAATCATTGCCGTCGTCGTGTTCTTCGCCACTATCTTCATTAGAATAAAACGCGATTGCACCATATTCTTCGGCATCATCAGTGGTGGTTGATTCCGAATCTGTGTACAAATAAAAAATTCAGCGTTAAGCAATACATTACATTAATAAGTAAGGTTTTGAATCACATTTGCGAGTCGACTGGCAAAAATTACCTGCAGGTGTATCATCCGGTTGAATCAAAACGTCAGAAATGAAATTAGGTAGCTGATCGTCTTCGTACCAACTGAAATCATATCGGTCATCGATCAACTGCCAACCGTTTTACTCTGGAATCATTGCAGTGGGCACTTTTTCATCAGCATTACTCCAATCAGCATGACTCCAATTCGCTTCTTTAGCAAAGAGTAGTTTATTCTTTGTTTTTAGTTGGAGAATAAATAATAAAATTAAATACAGAAAATTCAGAACTCGGTCAAAGAAGACTGACAGTCGGCGCTCTATATAAAAACGATAAAACGTAAACATCATAGCCACGACAACACTTGTACTCCGCCGGCCGATATTACTTTGATTTTTTGTTATCATACAGCACGCTTACCGATAGGCGGGCAGGTGCGGACTTATTTGGAGTGCGTGCTTTTGATTAAAATTTAAATTTAATTATTCAGAAACTACAACCGACTTGCGGCAAATCAGCGCCCCCAAGATTCAGCGTCCCAGGCGACAGCCTGCCTGGCTCGCCTGCCCATCGGGCCGGCCCTGATAACCTACATTCCATTGAGTTATAAAATAAACAATATGTATTGAGAAAAGGCGTACTAATGCGCGCAGTTACCGTTCTAACATCTATCGACGGCTGACTGACGTGATCCTATCATAAATGAGTCTGACTGTCTCCTGTATTAACTTTATAGTTTTAATTAATGTTTTGGAGAATTTTAGCTTTGAGAAATCACTTTAACACACGTCATTTTTTTGACAGGTATGAAATAGCGCTGACGCCACGTGTCCCTATATTTTGCTGTCTGACTGTTGGATTCTTGTTTTATATTATATTTGCTCGTTGTCTATAAATTTTGAGCTTTGAGAAAACAGTTTAGAGACGTTAATTAATATTACACCTTTGCGAGCGTCCCAGCGCCAGGTGTCCCGGTACCGGAAGTGCTGACTCTACAGTTACTTTCCATCACTAAAAAGTAACCTAATCTCAAAAAATTAGCTTTGAGAAAACTCTTGCACATTTTGGACACCAGCTCTCCTACTATTAAGGTAATTTTTGTTTTATCTACATTTGTAAATAAATGAACAAAAGTAAATAACACAAACTATTTTGTTCGGTAGTAAAACATTATGTACTGTAAATATACAGAAATTGCAGTTTAGATGTGAATTATATTTGACAAGTTACAAGTTCAATATTGACAGGTAATTGCTACTACAATCGTGTTTTTTTTAAATAAACAAATATTATCAGAGCTGTTCAAAATTAAATTGGTTATGAAAAGTTCTACAAATGTGATCTTATGCAATTAATCAGGGATTTCACCAACATAGATTTATGTAAATTATTGTTCAGTTCTTTAGTAAAATCTAAATTAGAATATGCTTCAATTATTTGGAGTCCAATATATGTACAATTGCCACATCACAAGAGTTGAAAATATTCAACGGCGCTTCCTAAAAAATATGTACTTTAAGCCGTTTGGTTGGTATCCTTCGCGAGGATATCCACATGACATTCTTTTATCTACTTTCAACTTTGATAGCCTCCTAAAGAGAAGAGCTACTCAATCAAAAATATTTTTGTTCAAAATTATCCATAATTACATTAAATGTAAAGATCTTCAGAACAGTATATTTTATGTTGTATCTACCTATATTGCTTCAAGACACAGTGAAACATTTACAATTCATACTCCAAGAACCAATATAAGAACACAATATCCCTTCTTCCAAATGTTTACAAACTATAATAATGTTAATACTTGTGTAGATATTTTTAATACAAATATTCACTGTATTAAACAATTATAAATATTATTGTTATTATTATCTTATACACGTATATGTAAATTGTACGTATTTGTGTATACATTTACTAATGTTTGTCGGTTTTTATACCTATGCTATGTTATATATAACTTATATTCTATGTTTTGTATTTTTGTATGTGTGTATATATATGTGTGTGTATATGTATATATATTCTTTTTCTTAGTATTTACTACATCTATAGTTTTTGTTGTATCCTTATCCTGTAAATGGACCTCGGTCTGTTGGATATTTTAATAAAATAAATAAAATAACAAATAAAATATGCATCTAACATAATATGACATTCTTTCTGATTGAAATTGTAAATATATTATTTTTAATCTGATAGTATTAAATTATTTTATATTGTTTTCAATATAAAATAATTTAAGCTTACCAGATTTGCGGCATTTTTACCAAAAATATTTTCCGGTCACTTAACGCCATCCACCCCTTGTTATATTTTCAATGACTATACAAAATCAAATACAAAAGTGTGTAAATAATAATCGCTTTTTCAAGTTGTTAGCTTACAGCATTCATTAATTATTAATTACTTAAAACAGATACTTACTATGAAATCTTCGTTCCAAGTATGAAAATAAAGTTTGTAATCTATTTCACTTCTTTGTCTTTCAATACCACATTGATGCGGACTTAGTTTTTCGAAATTCATATTTTTGAAGCATTGTTTTCAGATACCGTTTTGTCATTTTATTAACATGCAACAGCATATTTGATAAAAATTTGGAAAAAGTTGTATTTTCTGTGTATGAATATTGACCATAGTTTAGTTGCAGAACATATTCCTGCGCGGAGATCTTAACTATTTTTATACTCATATTATGCGGTTAGCGAAAATTCTACCCTAATCTATCTCATTTTGGCTATATTCCTGTATTATATATGTTGACGTAATTATTTTGTTACAGGTATCATGAAGGAACATGAATCGTTATGGATCTTTCTATGCATATTAATCCAACTTGTGCAAGGAAAGGATTCAGAATGTATCTCATCAAATAAATGTAGCTGTTACAAATCCAACGAGTTTGAGTATCAGTGCCCGCCTGGCAAATTTAAAATCGTTTTGCACGTCATACCACGACAATATGTAAAAATAGACTGTTATGATTTACCTGAATATGACTTGAGCATTTTTCCCGATGTTGATGTAGGAGATTTGGAATATTTTCAGATGAGGTTTTGTCCACTGCCTAATAACAGTTTTAACCCAACCTTAGATAAGTTTAACATCAGTAATATTAAATATATGCAACTAGAGGAAATTCGTACTACTACTATTAAAACAGTTACCAAGGAACTGTTCAATGGTCTCTCAAAGTTAGAAAAACTGTCTTTCAGTTTATTTAGAATTGAATTAGAAGACGACTTTTTGGAAAATCTCCCAAATTTAATACAACTGTATTTAGACAATAATGAAATTCATCAATTAGAAAATAATATGTTTTATTACACTCCAAGATTGCGAATATTGCATTTATCTAGAAATTTAATATCTCACGTACCGGATGGAGTATTTAAAAAACCTTTCCACTCTACAGCAGTTGCATTTATGGAGAAATGAATTAACTAGTTTAAGTAAATATTCTTTTACGGGCTTACGTCAATTAAAGTCCTTAGAATTAAGTAGCAACAAAATTAACTCCCTTGATGAAGATACCTTCGCAGAACTGATAGAATTAGTGAATATTAGTTTAAGATCTAATAATTTAAATGTTATAACATCAAACATTTTTAAACGTAATATTGCTTTGGAAGGTGTTAGGATTGGAAATAATCCTAATTTAAACCTATCTGATTACGTTTTTGCAAACCTGACTAATTTGACTAATGTAAACATAGATAATTCAAATTTGGAGAGTCTTCCTCAACATATCTTTGAAGGATCTTTTAATATACTGGACATATCTATAAAAAATAATAGTATTAAAGAGCTACCAGAAAATATTTTCAAAAACTTGGAAAAGTTGAAAAAATTGAATTTAAATGGAAATAAAATTTCAAGTTTGCCAAATGCAATATTTTCCTCATTGAGAAGCCTAGAGGAACTTTACATAGGAGACAATAACCTGACAGAAATAAACGAGAAATTATTTAAAAATACTGCCAATTTAAGAATTCTTAACTTGAGGTATAATAATATAGCAACCATTCATTTGAATGCATTTATTGGACTAAGGAAGTTGCTTACATTAGATTTGTCATATAATCAATACGATTTGAAATATGGTGATAATGTGGAGGGGTTGAATCCTTTCAGTTATTGTGAAGAACTTCAGAGACTAAATTTATCACATAATGCAATTGATATGTTTCCAGAAAGTTTTATGGACAACAAAGTAAATTTGAGATATTTTGACTTGGACTACAATAAGATAAATGATCTTAGGGTATGTTTAATAAAAAATATAAATTGTTGTATCATGGATAAGTTAATATAAACAATACAGAGTGAGCGCATAAAGCGCACAAATTCGAAAAAAAAAATTAATAATGTTTACGGAACAAAATCATTAAACAACCAATTTAGTTTTCAAAAAAAAATGTCTTCTGATAATTGCCTTTTTGTTTTTTATTTTTCGTATGGCCCTTATACATATATATAAATTTATTGAAATCGTAATATTTACTTGTCACTTCCACTCTCCAGAAAAAACTCTTAGGCGTCTTATAATATAAATATATTTGTGATAAAACTTTTTTTACTTTTATCATATTGTTTAAAACAGATGCTGCGCCACTCACAAATTTTCTATAAATTGTTTAGTATTTGATTATCCATGTACCGGTCAAATTGATCGGCAGAAAAATAAATGTTCTAGCATCAAAACCTATGTTTTAACAACAAAAGCTTTTTACCATTAAAATATTTTTTTATTTTTTAGGTGGCGTCTCTAATAAAAGTGTCTACATATGAAGTCATAGTTTATTTAAATAATAATAATATATCAGTTTTGGACTTCCGAGATATTAAAATTTATCCCATCTTCAACCCCAATAATTATGATGCTCTGCATAACAATGATTCAAGCACAGTACTTTATATGTCACAGAATCCAATTAGTTGTGATTGTTTCAATTTTGATCTCATTCAGTATGTTAATGACAAACTTGATCCAGTAATAAAAACATTGGTAGACATTAGATTGGGTAACTTACACTGTTCTACACCAGAAGCATTCGATCAAATTTTAGTAAGAGACTTAAAACCACGTCATATAACATGCCCATTAGAAAATATGGGATGTCCTAAGCAGTGTGGGTGTGATTTTCGTCCATACGATAATTGTGCTGTGGTGGATTGTTCGTATAGAAACCTAACAAATGCTCCAGTAATTAACATGACAATAAATAACGTAAAACAAGTCGAGGTAAATTTAGAAGGAAATGAACTTGAAAATGCTCCGTACACTGGACTTGGATATGACAATGTCACAAATTTATTTTTGTCAAATAATCATATAAAAAAATTAAGCTGGATTCCTCCTAAGATCAAGGTAAGTGATATACACATTTTTTATCAGGTATATACATATGTATAGTATATTTTAAAAAAAAATTTCATTGGTATAATTTTTTGATGACTTTTTATCCTATTATAAATGACAACTTCCAGCTTTCATCTCCCTACCTAGTATGGAAAATGAGATTATATATTTTTTTTTTTTTTAGTTTTTTGTTATTACACGTTATGCTTTCTACAATATGTATTTCATTTTCTTCATGACTCAAATATTAAACATATTTTTTAAAATGTTAATAGAGCTATTAGGAATATTTCTTATGTAAATCTAGTAATTTATTATAACATGGAATTAACTAGAGTTAAGCAAATATATTTGCTCTCATAAATCCTTTGAGAGTTGTCTGTTGCATATTTTCATTAATAGTCACTATATTTAACATATTTTATGTTATTATAAACATTTATGACATCACTACTTTTTAAAGTATTGCACGTTTTGGGGTTTGTGATTTGATTACAGTAGCATCAATATGAACTGTATGCACTCATGTAGAGAATAATATGAGTCTTTTTTTTTATTACAACCATATTTGAGGCTTATGGGAATTTAAAAGGAAGCTATAGTGGTTATCGGGTAGGGTACATCGTCTACCTAATCTAGACAGAGGGAGCAATTAATCCAATTCCATACCACTGTTGATATCTTTCAGTTATGGGTCATAGGCAGTGACTCACTGCCAAGTGTTCTATTTGTTTGAATACCATTTGTATCGAATATAAATCGTGCAAAAGTAAGAAAAAAAAAACGAGAAAATCTTTTCTCTTATATTCTGAACTAGTTGTTTTACAAAAACAAAATTACTTTTGGTATATGATGTAAAGAAATACAACAAATATACAGCAAAAACGTTTATTTTTGTACTGTTTTTCCAGTCATTTTATTGTCTCCCCTATTTGAATTTTTATTTGTACACAGGATAATATGAAATATGACTTGTGCAGTAATTGATTTTTTTTCTCCTTAATCTATAAAATACAGATGAATTTGATTATATCAAAGGCTATATAATGAAAATGGAAGCTTGTACAAACGTGTCACATGTCCACTGTGTTTTAACTCTTTCAAATAAAAACTATTAAATTCTAATAAATAATTAATATTGCTATTTTTTAAATTTTAATGTATTTGAATATGAGGAAGATACTTAAGAAATTTTTTGATACATAAATATTTGCATTAAATAAAATAGTCACTAAGTAATATTTGCACATCATAACTTTTTTTTATAATAGAATATTAAAATGCATTGTAATTTACTCATGTCTGTTATAATCCGGTAAATACACAGAAAGCAATATAAGTTGATAACACTAGAAAGTTTTTTGTGCAGTAAAAGTGTGTATGTAAATAAAATAAATTCATTTGGAATAAATTTTAAGCACGATATTTTTTGTGAGTTTTATTAAAAAAGACGTAAAAAATATCTTTTCCATATTTTTTTTTAAGTCCAGAGTAGTTTTATTATTATTACTTTTTAATTATTGATGACGTTTTCTGCTCAAGTTTATATATGCCGATACTTAATAACACCTAAACCTTATAGAGGAAGAAAATTGTGTTGCATTATGAATGATCTCTTGTAATAATTAATTATTATGATTTGTCAGTTTTTTCTTTTTAAAATGTGTGATGTAATTATGTAACGTATTATTAGTTGTAGTTTACGGAGGTGGATGTATACATACATCACCATTTTAGAAAGGCAATTTTAAATTTCAACTTTCACTCCTAAATACAATGAATTCGCCAAAAAAAAGAAAACTTCACAATTTCACGTTATGTCAACATGAATAATACATTACATAAATAAATATATTAGTTTATATTTTTCTCACAAATCCATTAGATATTTATCTTCAATAAAATTTTATATCTGAATAAATAACTAAAGTTTTCTTTGTAATTTTCACGACTTCATGTTTATTAAAAAGCTATATTTTAACGTTTCATTAACAATAAATTATCTTTTGTAGGTACTAAGATTAGACCGAAATCAATTAACATTTATAGAATCCAAGGTATTAAACAGTTTAAATGAATCCACAACATTACAAAATCTGACACTTTACCAAAATCCATGGAGTTGTGGTTGTTCAACAGTTGGTTTGCAGAATTATTTAAGAAATCATTATAAAAAGGTGAAATTTTTGTCTTTAATTTTTTTTTAAATATGCCTTATTAGATATTCGTCTTTTGTGTAATAATTAACCATTACTTTGTTGCTAGGTTAACCCAAATGAAGTAAAATGTGAGGATGATAAACTTCTTATTGACAGAAAGGAACTGTGTAAATCTCATTGGACAATTGCATTGGCTATAGCTACACCCATCTTGCTCGTCGTATGTGCAACGGCAATAGCAGTTGCCTTATACTTCTATTACCAGGAAGAAATTAAAGTATGGTTATATGCGAAAAATCTGTGTCTATGGTTTGTTACTGAAGAGGAGTTAGATAAAGACAAAACCTATGATATATTTATAAGTTACTCACACAAAGATGAAGAATTCGTAATACAAAATCTGTTACCCGTACTGGAAGCAGGACCAAATCCATTCAAAATTTGTATTCATGTCAGAGATTGGGTACCAGGAGAATTTATCGCCACACAAGTTACAAACTCCGTATTAGATTCAAGAAGAACTTTGGTGATACTTTCAGAAAGTTTTCTTGAAAGTGTGTGGGGCAAAATGGAATTTAGGACGGCTCATACCCAGGCTATTAATGAGGGGCGAGCCAGAGTAATAGTAGTAAAATATGGCCAGTTGAATGAAGAGAAATTAGATAACGAACTGAAAAACGTACCTTAAAACTAATACTTACGTTGAATGGGGTGACCCATGGTTTTGGAATAAATTAAAGTATGCCCTGCCTCATTCAAGAAAAAACCAAAATTATAACAATAATCAAAAACATGCAAATATTATGCTAAAAATCGATGACAAATTCGAACTTGTTACTTCTTCACCTACTGTACATGTAGAAAGCACTCCACCTGTTATATCTTTAGATCCTTCATTACTTAAAAATCATCCGTTAAATTTCAAAAGCTCAGATAATATAGCAACTCCTCCGGCTGAGGCCCCGTTAATGAATAAAAGATGAAATTACAATACATTGTGATATTTGTGATCAAATTTATAATATGCTCAACTATCGTGCCTAGTCGAATAAACAAATAATATGAATTAAACATATTAATAAATATTTAGCAAAAATCGACAGTTTCTGAAATTGAGTATTGGTGGCTGTAAAATCTTAAGTAGAAAAACAGGTTTTGAAAGAAAATAGTGTATTGTATTCATTACTTATGTTGATTTTATACCACTTACTTTCAGTTAAAAAATATTGTGATATTAGTATACATGGGCCAAATTTTCGTTGCTCACAATTCTCACTTAAAGGTACCCATATACTTTCAATTCGGTTTGGGAACAAATATTAAAACATTAAGAAATTTTTTGTTTCGTAGTTTTTATTCCTTTTTGCTAAATTGTACATATTTATTATTAGCGATGTATTTAACCACTTGATAATATTATTTTGTTAATTTTTTAAATTTTATTTAGTTAATTTTTGTATATCGGAAACGGATTTTCTAGTTTGTAGCTTGAACAATTATGAATTGAACATATGCAAAGGTAAGTTATAAAGTATATGTATGTATAACTTTATTACGTTGACGTGCGGATTCTGAAAGTTATCTAAAAAAACCTCGAAAAAAACTTAATTTTGCAATTTTCAGATAAGAAAATATAAAGATATTAGAAAAACTATATTAAAAGGTAACATTTCGAACTAGAATCCAACCATTCATCTAAATTTTTAAATTGAATGTATAATGTTTAAAACCGTACAAATTTCAGAAAAAGAAATGTATTTGCTAAATATACCATACAAACAAATGTAAATATTTTTTATAAAAGGCTTCGGACTTGCATTAATGTACAAATCAGAGTTAGGATATAGGTATATTTCTTTATGATATTCATATTGTATTTAGTAGGTATCTTATTGTTTAATATTTACATATTTTCATCAGTCTTCAGTAATCTATAGAATTAGTATGTATCATATGTATTCTTTTTATCTAGCGATAAATCGAACGTTATCTTCATTTTGTTCTGAATCATTAACCAAACTTCCTTCGTCCTTTCCTTCATTTTGGAACCAAGTAGTAACAATACCACACAACTATTTTATATAAACTTGATGGGTGCTTTGCAATATATTATGATTTGTTGTTTATATTTGTATATACCTATTGTTATTTAGATATGTTTTATAGACTTTTAAATATAAAATAAATTTTTATTTGGCATTTTATTGGGATCTTAAAGATATTCTATTAGTGAAATTGCAAAGAAATATTCTAGTTTTTTGTAATAATTACATTGTACAAAAAAAAATTTTTTTATACAGTAAAAATCATGGAGGTGCGAACAAGGAAACCTTCCAGGTGAAAGAGAGGTCGCCACAGCAAGCATTACTGCAGTCTGGTCTGCGGAGTGCGACCGTATATTATTATTTTTCCGCAACCATCTAAATTTTTTTGAGTGGAAAATACATATTTACTTGTCTAGCCCGGTAAAGTAACATAAAGGATCGGCAAAGTCTATACTTTTGGTTGACAACAGTAGGGTAGATACATAATGAAGCACTCTAGAGAAAGTCTGACATGTCAGTTTATTTCATGAATTTTGTTGTAAAAGATTTAAGTAGAGTTAAAACATTTTTTGAGACTAGCAAGAATGGTTGCAGAAAAATATTGTATGCAACACAGCGTCTACTGGTAAAGAATTACTTTCTAGTCTTGTTACGTAAATAACTGTTGTTCAACATAGAAATATTAATTATTGGGTAAACTCCAAATGGTGCTAGAAAAGAATAAACAATTAATTTTTTATAATAATTTATATTATTTATATTTACATTAAAGGAACATACAGTATTGTAGTAATTAAAAATTATGCGAATCTGTTATTGCAGATTAATAATTTTAATGGAAGACCTACAAAACGTAACAATGTATATAGTCAACATTAATTAGACAAATTCGATTATTTCGAGATATACCCAGATTCATAATCTATACCTATCTAAACTGATCTACTCAGGGCCAACTTTCAGTACCCTTGACAACATACCAAAAGTTAAGTAAAACCATTAGCTTAAACATGAATGTGAAACTAAAACTTTATTGCCAACCCATATACTTTTATACAAAAATAATATTTTTAATGCGACCAGCAACTGGGGAAGTATAACGTTGCTACTTAAAGAATACAGGTATGGGAAGGGAATGTAGTATAGTTTCATCCTATCTCTACGTTACAGTTGAGCGTACCAATAATACACTTTCTTCAAGCAACGGTTATTTTTACACCATTTAATAATTATTTTGTAACCTACAACTCTTTAAATTATATTTCAATTTTTAAATTTTAGTACATTTATAGATATTTTTTTTAGTATGGAGTAAATATAATCCGCAGGTACTTTGGAATGTAAGAAATATTATATACAGTATATCCACGGATGGGGTTTATAAGAGGTGTAAATGCAAAAATATTCGACTTTTCGAGAAAAATTTATTCTACACAAAAGTTTTTTCTTTCCTAAAAAATGTGATTCACATTATGAAACTTTATGTTTGATATACAAAGTGCTTAAATTACAAAAACTTGAAATTCTCTTAGACTAAATTGGCCTTAACTAATTTTCGAACAAAATATTTAAAATTTCATGGCTAGTCAAAATCCAAAATTTCAATTGAATAACGGAATGTCTGTGAAGTAAGAGAATTTTTAATAAGTACCGTTGGTCAGTTTTGCCACCTTTTCTATTTAGCTAATTATATGTAACTATCAGATAAACAATTTTTCTGAATTTATAAAATACCTAACATTGAAATGGTACCTTATAGGAGGTGTTTCAAAACCATGCATTATAACTACAATTTACAAAAATAATATTCAATCGAAATTTCAGATTTTGGTTGGTATATAAAATTTGTGCGACTTTTTCATTTAACAATTTGGTCCACAATTAAAGATAAGGCCAATTTACTCTTATGTGAATTTCAAGTTTTTGTAATTTTTAAGCATCCTTCATAAAAACATAAATCACATTTTCTAGGAAAGCAAAAACTTTTATGCAAAATCACTTTTTCTTGAAAAGTTAAATATTTTAGCAATTTCACCTCGTAAACCCCATCCGCAGACATACTGTATTACTTTCCAAAAATTCAAATGAGGGTCTGTAAATACTGAGTATGTTTTTCAACAATCACTTAATATTTATTAAAACATAACAGATTAATAGCTACATAACATATCACTTAAAGTCTCTCATAAAATTAACAAGAAATAATTAACTGATTTTATACCTAATACCGTTTACTCAAAACATAAAGGAACGGAGTTAAATGGAAGAATGGGGCTGTTTTTCTCTTCCATTAGGGCAGTTGCCATCGCATTGCTTGCTTTCTCATATTCACCTAGAGCTTCTAACACTTTCCCCAAATTATACCTAAAATTACAAAACATCCTGCAATATTTCTTTATTTAAGTCAAAATAATATTGCAAACAAAGGGGCATGGTAGCCGAGTGGGTAAAGCGCTTATACCTAATTACTCGATACCGAATATCAATGGTTTGAATTCATCCCGGAGCAAGTTAGAAATTTTATTTGTAATTTGTTTCGGATTAAGATGGGAAAGGAGAACTTGTGATGCCCTAGATGTGGTTCAGACTCCACAATAAACTGTAGGGCCTCGATTCTCTTTATTCAACAAAATCCTAGGATTTTCTGGGAGTTACTTCGGTGACTTGAGAGGAGGTTAAGAACACTCCAGGACCTCAAGATTTTTCTACACGTTGCCATGACTAGTCTAAATATAAAGGTGGTCTGAATAAAAATGTGAACCTCAATGGAAATGGTTAAAGGGGTAAACTACCTACCAAGTAATGTGATTTTTAGGCTCAATTTTAGCAGCTTCTCGTAAAGTAGTTTCTGCAAGTCCCTGAAGTCCTAAGTAATGATAAACCAATCCTAACTGCTGCAAAGACTTAACATGCTGGGGATTAATAGCTACCGCATTTTGGAAGCACAGTTTTGCCTCAGGCCATTCTTGTTTATGCATGTGATATAATCCTTTCTATATAAAATAATAAAATTTATATTACTAATATATCAGGCACTATAATAACGTAGCAAAAAATTTAATCTAGTTTCATTGTGCTGACAGACAACAAACGTTTTCTTTCAATCATCTCATTTATTATTTAATCCAAAATCACACCAGTATTCAACTTTTTCCTTACACTACTACTCAACAAAGTGGGTACTTCCTACTAGAAAAGGAAAATTCCTACCATATGCATTATGTGATGGCTCAATGGATATATTTGCGTTGCTTCCTGTATGCACATTTGCACGTCAGAAGGTTGGTCTAATGCCAGGTAAAGTTCAGCAAGCAGTAGCCATATTTCTACTTGTAACATCCATGCACGCTGAGGGCCAGGACGTGGACTAAAACTACTCATCGAACTGGCGACTTCACTCAAAGCTTGTTCTACTCTCGAAGCTGCTGTATTATGTAACTGTAAAGAACCTAAAAAATAAATAAATAAATAAATAAAATAATGCAATTACATATTTTTAAATGCTAAATTGTAATAAAACTACCCACTTGAATCTTTATCTGACATTTCAGATGTGTAAAGCTGGAAGACAGATCGTGTGTCACTTTTTCTATCACATTCGGGCATATCCGAAATGGTTTGGCCTTCGTATAAGTTTTTCCATAGCTCTAACATTTGCTTTGCAGTGACCAAAGCTTTCTGAAATATAATATAGAATAATATATACGAGGTTACTACACAATATGAATTATTCTCACAAACATAAGTAATAACTTTCCTTACCTCACCACCTCGTTCGTGTAATTCTAAATACGCCTTAACATACATAAGATTTAAACAGTCTGGATATTCTTCCAAAGCATTTTCTACGACAGTCAATGCAGATTTATGCTGTCTTTCTGCCGTTAACAACAAAACTAATAAATGTAATGTGGATGAATGTTCAGGTTGGAGATCTAATCCTATCCTTATGTGCTGTTGTGCCTCTGTAATATGACCAGTTATGGCCAACTGTAATCCTAGGTAATGTCGACATAAATGATCATTTGGTTCTAGTTCCACAGCACTAAACAAATATGTATCGCTTAGTAACATTGTTAAAAAAACAAATTTAATGAAGGGATACATTTTTACACATAAAATGGTGTTTTGTATATTTTTATGGACTAGATAAAGCAACTTGAGTGACTTGAAATTTGGAAGTTTTCTATATAAGAAATGTGTAACAACAAACTGGGGAAACTTAATATAATTAAATGCGAGTCTAGGAAAGTAACCGGAAAGATACAGATACTTCTAAAATAAAAAATTTCAGCGATAAATCCCCTTAACAGAAAAATGTACCTTCGAAAATTATCCAAAGCATAACATCTGAGCTCTTCTTTTTCCTTTTTAAGCTGACATGCTTCTGCTTGCAAATAATACCCAATACCAATATACAAGTGGCTTCTTCCAAGAAGCCCAGATGGTGAGGTTAATGCTTTTTCTCTACCATCCATGCTAAAATTTGTTCCTTAAAAGAATATTTAACTTAAATAATTTATCTCTTCAAGTCTGATCAATATCGTAATAACAAATGAATTAGAAAATTTGTTGCAGAATAATATATACTTATTTTTTTACTTTTGATAGTTTTGACGTAGTTTTGCTATTTCGGAAAACTACGTCAGTGTTATCTTTACATCAAAGGTTCTAACCCACTCCAGGACTTTGATAGTTTTGATATATAAAAGGCACTCACCTTCTACTGCTAAATTCAGATGTTCATAACATAATTTGGCAGCTAATAGACAATTACTTGGATTACTGGGTTCTAACCGTATTACTTCTTTTAATACAGATAAGGCATGATCATACCTATTTATTGCTAGTAAACTTAAAGCATGTTGTTTCCATAAATGTGGTTCTTCAAATGAAAATTTCATAGACCGTTCTAGTGACTGAAAGAGCACAGGATCATCATGTAAAAAAAGTATAAAAAAAAAAAGTAGTAATTTAAATTTCTTAATATCAATAATAATAATAATAATAAATCGTGCAGTCGTCCACCTCAAGAGAGGACGATGCGGGGAATTCCCCTGAAGATGCGCAGCTCGCAGACGGAAGCATTTTAAGACATCTGGATGCCGGAGAGACCTATACATATCTGGGTGTACAACAAAGGCACATCCAGGATGTAACACAAATAAAGGATTCTCTCCGCGGCAAGTACAGACACCGCCTCCGAAAGATTTGATCTTCCGAACTTTCGGAGGAAGAACAAGGTGTCTGCAACTAATATGCTTGCCATTTCTATTCTGCTCTACTCCTTCGGAGTAGTAAAGTGGAGGGTAGATGAGCTGCGCCAATTAGACAGAGATACCTGCAAGATGATGAATATTCACAGAAGTATTCATCCTAGATCGTCCGTTCCTCGTGTGTACCTCCCACGTCAACGGGGGGGGCCGAGGACTCTTGAGCCTGGAGTGTACACATGGCAGAGTAGTACTGAGTGTGGCATGTAACATCCTCAGGAGCTCAGATCCCCTCTTGCGGTTTGTGAAACATCACGAAACTGTAGGAGTGGGAGCAGGATTGTTCAAGGCAGCAAAAAGAGCCGCAGATGAACTCGGTCTCGCATTTGACATCAGGCGAGGAGGCCGGCGAGGTGCTGATGTTGAGTCAGTCACCGAACTTCAGCCAAATCGTCGATAAACCCCAGCATGGTGTCTTCTATAAGAACATAGAAACGCTGGGTTTATCGACCAGGCTGACATTCGCCTTTCTAAGGTCAGACGGGTTTAAGTCAGAGACCGAGGGATTCATTATGGCCCGCCAGGATGGTGTTATCAACACCTTGGTCTACTGTAGCCACGTTTGGCATGTAGAGGTTCCTGATATCAACTGCAGGACCTGCCATCAGGCGCCGGAATCGCTCATGCACTTACTTTCTGCATGCACCATATATGCGATTTCGGCCTACATCCACCGACATAACGCGGCTTTACGAGTGCTATACTACCATCTAAGGCACTCGTACAGGGTAGACCAGACACCAGTGCTGCCTTACGTCCCCGGAGATATTGAGTCCGTTGTCGAGAACGAGAAATGCCGGATTTACTGGAACTACTCGTTCCCGACTGTCAGGCTAATCCAAGCCAACAAACCTGACATAGTCCTCTTCGACCATCAACTCAAGGTGATGTATGTCATCGAGTTCTCGGCACCTGCGGAGAAAAACATCACCTTGAAGGAGGAGGAGAAACGGACCAAATATCGCGATCTCCGGTACGAGCTCCAAGTGCTGTACCCAGGCTACTCGGTAAAAATGGTCGTCCTTATAATCGGTGTACTCGGAGGGATAAAGCCTACGTTGCTCTCGGAACTGAAGATCATACCGGCCTGCCAAAAATCAGCCGAGTGGCTGGCAGGCCAAATGCAGAAGGCGGTCATTCTGGGTTCTCTCCGTCTGCTTAGGGCACACGATTCTGATATCTACAGTCACTAACCCTGCGGGATGTAGGGAGTGGCTGTAGTTGATGCGCCGGCGCGACTCACGTGAGGCGTCGAGGCCACGGGAGAACTGACCGGCATCGGGAAACCGAAAAAAAAAAAAAATAATAAATACTTTATTTGTGATATAGTAAAAAGTAAAAATCAATAAAATACATAGACAAACACACAATACACAGAAGAATACTGAAGTCACAAACAGTAGCTTGCATACTAAGGATTATAAAACAGAGTACCAAATAAATAAAAAAAAAACATATCACAAAAAGGCGGAGATCAGCTTAATACTCAACTAGTAGACTAGTAATAAAATAGAGGTTATATGTGTATATAAATAATGTCAATAAATAAAAATTAATTAAAGTCTGTTCACATAAGCTTTGCAGTGTTAGCCAGGATAGGGAACAAAAGCACGCAGATGATTGGTGCAGATGGCAGGAAAATATACACAAGTGCAAAGTTCCGATAGCGGTTAAATCAATTTTCATTGTTTATTTTATTTCATAGGCATTGGTAGTAGTTGGACGTTTGTAGATTGTGTTTGAATATAAGTTGAATTGTGTTTTCGATGACTAATATTAATATGTAAGTATTAAACCTAATTGTTAATGACCAATATATTCCCTTAACCTTACCTAAAAATAATAATGTGTTATATTTAAGATAGACAGTCGACAAAGGGTCGCTCTGTAAGCCCAGGTAAACAGTTTTTATGTGCTCATTGAATGAACGCAGTATAATATGGTGTATATTTTAATTACTTTTTTACACAGGTCAGTTCAAAATGCAGCATATTGCTTTATATTAAGATAGAGAGAAACATAACATTGTTTAAATCAGAAGTATGAAAATTGTGCAGCAAAAAAATTTGGTCCGCTCTAAAGCAGGTAGAATTTAAAATTGTTTTATTTTCTGACATTTTTCTTATGGGTACACAAAATAAAAAGTAACAGAAATTTTTAAGACGTTTGGCTTTCTTAAAGCTAAATTGAAATTTTTTATGAAATTAGGATGTTCTTATTTCGGTGTAACCAGTCATTTTAGTTTTTTATTCAAAACTTTAAAGAAAATATGTCAATTTTATTTTTGTTATTTTGTTTCTTTCCACTGCTAACCAACAAAAGGCATTTCTTGTTATTGTAAATAAATTTACATATGTTCACTCTGTTGAAATATTTTTCCACTGATTCGATAAACCTAATTTATCTTAATTCTAATGCCTTGAAATATTTTTTACGCCTGGTAATAAATAAGTAACCCACAATGATATATTTATTACGCCTGGAAATAAACAATTTACAATACACTCACTATTTTGCCCATTGTAAATCGGGCTCACTAAGTGTAACCCACCATTGCAAAGATTAAGTGAACAGACTATAAGGATATTTTTTTGTTGTCAGATACATAGATTTATTTTTGAACACACTGCTAATCTTAAAATAATCTGTTATTTCATTATATAATTTGATTGCAAGATATGAGAAGCCAGCTTCTACCCTTAATTAACTTTTATTTATTCACATTATTTACATACACATATAACCTCTATTTTATTACTATTCCACTGGTTGAGAATTAAAAACAGCTTTAAGCTAGTCTCCGCCTTACATAAACATACTTTTTTTAATGTTTTTTTGTGATATTTCATTTCAGAAGAACTTTATATATCTTTATTTGTACTGAAATGTAACCTCGTTATTATATATCTATGAATGTGACTGATATTTCTCGTTCCTAATTTAGCATTTCTAAATAAACAATTATTATATAATTGAAAATAAGGTGCGAAGTAGTATCACCGTAGTCATGTGTGGTGGGATTAAATAAATGACATAATGTGGACATTTTAAACAAGTAAAGGAACATTTTCTATAAAAATATCCTTACCACCATGGGCATTACAGTACCTTTCTCTTTAATCTATCAATAGTTTGACTGTCACATTATAAATATAAGTTGTATCTCCTTCGCATGTTACGAACTTTCAAAAAAAAAAAATGGTAAAATTGCAGTGCCATTTTAATTTGTAGACACTCTGTAAACTAGTCTGTGAGTAATCTCTTTGTTTTTAAACAAACACCATCCATAGTTTTCAAATCTTTAACAGAAAATATCTGTTACATATTTAATGACACCTTTATAATAAATTTTTTTTAATACATAAAAAAGATATATTTGTATGTCTTACTAATTTTAAAGCTTACTTCTTGTAACAATGCAATTTGGCCCCATCTTACTGTAGCTACAGTTAGCAAATCGTATACAGTTATGGCATCTTGATAAGCACTTAGTCTGATGTCTTTGAATTCTGGAGATTGTGATAGAACTGCATTTCGCACAGCCATAGATTCTGCCACTAGTAATAATAAAATTGTTTCCTCACATTCATTTCTAGGAATAAACTAAAAACAAAAGTAATTTAAACTGATACAAGGAATTTAGAAAAGAAATATAATATTTTTAAGTTTGTGCGACATAAATTAGAATTTTATATAAATGGAATTTGCGAAAAATGATATAACAAATACCAAACAGAATTTCTTACCTGATTAAGAGAAGCATAATACTTGGGTTTCCATACTGAATTTTTAGGTGTAGAATTCAAAGGTGGTTTATATTTTTCCCCAACTAATCCTTGTAATAATAATTCGGCCATTTGACACATAAATTTCAAACGAATACTGTGTACTCCCTGCGATTCAATGGCACACAGAGAACTCCTATATCTTTCCAAAGATTTTTCAGGTTTCCCCTGCTGAAGTAGTATAATAGGTGCTGCCTGAAGTGCCTGTTCTAAAACATCTCCTAATGCTTTTTGAATAACTGAGGGCTGAGGTGAATGGCTTCCTGGAACACACATAAGTAGAGTTGGCATTTCGATCCACAAATCATGGGCGGTGCCAGGTAGAGTACGTAAGCGAGACTTGTTTACTATTTTAGTCTACTGTTATGCATCAAGGTGTCAATAACGTAATTTATTTCTCTCCGCTGTATTGATGATAATTTTATTTTTTTGTATTTTATTCTTGATATTAATTTAATAATAAAGTATGTCAGACCTGCCCAAGGGTAAAAAACGGCCATACCCTGAACAAAGTGAATAAATTTATCAATGAATTCCCAGATTTATTCTACAATGGTGCTATAATAATTTATAAGGTGTGCGAGACTGACTTGATGTGCTGGGACAAACGTGATTGTAAACGTCACGTAAATTCTGTGCAACATAAAACTAAAAAAAATGGCGTGCCTTCGGCAACACAGTTTATGTTCGATTTACTCTTATTGCTGATTGCCTGTGATGTTCCGCTGCACATATTCGATAAACAACCATTTCAGGAGTTCTGGAATAAATACAATCCCAAGGTGACGTTACCAAGTCGCACACCGCTGCGTAACTATGTACCAACTGTAAGCGAAGACATTGTAAATAAGATCAAATGTGTACCAAAAAATACACGGCTGTGGTTATGTGTTGACGAGACGATAGATTAAAATAAATAAATATATACATATATATATATATATATATATATATATATATATATATATATATATATATATATATATATATATATATATATATATATATATATATATATTGTAAATGTTATAGTACGTGTACTAGACCTTCTTAAACCAACATTTCCACTGTTACTAGGTAGCAAAAGACTAACTGAGTGTACTAGCCAAACAATTATGTGGGTGGTGCTGGACACGTTGTAGGTTAGCACATGTTACGTGTAAAGTGCATGCTTTACACCTTGTGGCAGAAACTATTCGACAAGGTTTTCCAGCGATGCATTAATTGCAAGTACTAAAAAAAGTGTTTCTTAAATCTCCTAAACGTCTTCGCGCATTACGTAGCAAGTGTCCCGGTATTCCCGAACCACCACAGCCGATTCTTACATGTTAGGGAACATGGTTGGAGGCAGCATTTTATTATGCTGAATATTTACAACAAATAAAAACTGTGATACTACAATTCAATCCAGACGAGGCTGCAGCTATTAAGTAAAGTCAGACAAAATTCAAAGATGTTTCTGTTGAAACAGCTTTAAAGACTATTCACAAGAACTATAAAGTATTACATGATGCCATACAAAACTTACAAAACAGTGTGTTGTCATTAGCAGAGTTACTGCAAATAGTGGACAAAGTAAATCGACTGCTACACTCTATAGGTGATGCAAAAAATGAGCCCGTTGGAGAAAAGTTCCCACGTGTGTTAAAGCAAGACACTGATTTTACCAGATTAAGACCAATTTGTGATGGTGCATCTACAGATCTGTTAAGTGAGTTCAAAGACTATTTTAAGTATGCTTGTATTACATCAATAGATGTCAAACGGTCGTTCACAAAATATAAGCATATTTGTTCACCACGTCAAACATTACTCTCGGAGACAACCATAGAAACATACATGATGCTGCAAAGTTTTTACACATCTTTTCCAGTTTGTGATAACGAAGCTAGTTAAGAGGGTAAGTTGTGCATATATCGTTATAAATTGTAACAGTTTATTGCTTTTATTACTAGTTAATTTCTTTTCTTACACTTATTATGGTGCGTAGGCTTATATCCTGTGGTGCATTTTTGCCAACTCTACACATAAGTTCTCTGTTACTATTTCATGAGGAAACAGGAGCCGGAGTACATAGCTACAGACGAAGGGTGAGGATATCCTGAAGCCTAGGTACTAATGCAACTATTTTTCAGGCCAAGGTTCATGCCATTGAACTGTGTGTACGAAGGCTGGAATATATGCATCTTACACACAATTAAAATTTGTTCAGATAGCCAAGCAGCTATAAAAGCTCTTGGCTCCTACCGGTGTAACTCCAAAACAGTATGGAATTGTCAGAAGGCTCTAAATCATTTGAGCAAAAACAAAGTGACTCTGGTCTGGATCCCCGGCCACTCTGGTATGGAAGGTAATGAAATAGCCGACTCCTTGGCCAGAGAAGAAGCAGGATCACGATTCATCGGACCAGAACCGATACTTGGCATATCTTCAAGTACTGCTAAGATGGCTATCTCAACCTGGGCTGAAAGGAAAACTCTCCAGTATTGGCAAGAGTTACCAGGATTAGTTCATTCGAGGGCGTTTATAAAATATCCTTTGATATCAAGAACTAAGAAACTTTTAGGGTTAAACAGTGCCGTCTATGCTTGGAGAATGATGAGAAGGCAGACGTGTTATGCACCTGTCCTAGCTGACGAGAGGATCCGATTCTCAATATTTGGCAAAGGGCAACTGTTGCCAGAGGATCTGGACACATTCTTACCTAATAAAGTTATCAGTTTCATTAAGAGACTGAAGTTATTGGGTGAAATATAATTAGGAGTGGGCCACAATGGGCCTGCTGATGGCTGCAGTGGAGGGTCCACAAGGATCCACTCACAATAACCTAACCTAACCTACTATTTCATGCATAGATTTGTGTAAAATTATTCTTTCTTATTTTGTTATATCCTGTTGATTGGGTGTAAAGGAAATTATATACTATATTTACCTATATCTGGTACAATCATTGGTAATACAATTTTTTTTTATATTACCTGTGTTATATATACTGGGGGTTGTAGTTAATTCTTTTTCCAATTTTTGCATATATAAGAGGCTGAGGTCGGAAGCCAAATCAAAACATTTAGACAATTCCTCTTCTTTTTCTGCTTTTTTAAATTTACTCGAAGCTGTGCCATCCTTTTGCAGACAAAGTCCTTTAATTGCATATGATTCAGCAACAATCCTTAAACTTCGCCTACAATATAAAAAAATTACAAATACCCAATTGTTAGAAGATAATTCATTTGTTTTCATGTCTAAATTTTAAAAAAATATTGAATTAATGGTGCTCTCTTGTGAATTAATATGCAACATAGATTTTGATGAAAACTACATTTTGTATTTAAGTTGCGACTGTCAAAAAATTAACTATGTTGTGCTTTAAAAACAAATTTTAAAATGTAACTTACAACGGTAGTTTTTTTTCAGATAAATTTTGCAGATCAGCTAGCTTAAAGTGTCTTAAACTTTCACAATATTGTCCACATGCAAACTGTAATTTACCTAAAAGAAGATGAGCATCCATCGCAACTCCAGCCTAAAAAATAATAAATAAACTGATCTATTTAAAAAAAATGTAAAATTATCATTAAAAACACATTGCCTGAGAATTGTTTGTTCAATATTCACTTTTTTACAAAAAATTGGATAATTATAGTAATTTAATATTTTTCTGTTAAAACTAGGCATCATTTTAGAATAATTATAGTGTTTTTATTTATATTTTTGTTCTATATCAAGGTTCATATTTTCTTGCTGATCTGTCGAATATGCATATTGAACAAATCAAGACACAAAAAAATTGTAAATTATTCAATCTAACGCAGAATTCGAAGATGTCATTGCATTCACTTAATTATTTTATATTTAAAAGAGAAAATCACAATAAGAATATTTATTTTTTTAACATATGAATTGAAATGTTTAATGTCATATCATATGAATTATAACCACTTTTTATTACTTGTCGAATTTTCATTTGTTATTTTTACAACTAGTTTCATCCTATTCCGACATATTCATATTTATATTATATTCATATTCATATTCACTTCATTCATCTATAAGATCATGTTACATGATATTAGATATGTCAAATAATATATAATATACAGAAAACTGCAAATTTGCATTATATAAATAAATATATCAGATATGTGCTAATAATATATAAGGTATGAAACTAACAATAAGAATAAATAATAAAAAAACAACAACGTATCATATATATACACACATATACATATACATGTATATATACACACACACAAACACATACATTACATATACATATATACATACAATACATACACACAGACATAACATGCAAAAACGAGGAAACTAACCATCAGGTTTATTTAAAAATTCATCTACACTATAATAACCCCTTAGTAATAATAGTTTTTTAACTTCCATTTTAAATTTATTCATTTTAAGACATTTTCAAGTAAACTGTAACTAAATTATACACAGATTTTACTTTCATTTAAATATAAACTGAACTGAATAGAAGGGATGGGTCACTTTATGGTTGATCATATAATTCAAATTTGTACAGATGTATGTCTTTAAATGTACAGGTTTCTCAAGATAGTAAATTATATTATGGTGTGATTTTTATTAACAGCCAAGCCAAGGAACACTTATAATAAACAAACAACAGAACCAGGAAACATAATAGGTTGAATCATAAAGTATTAACTTAGTTTAATTTATTCTAGTAGAATGGAGATAGTATTCCATATGAATTCTCAAGGGGGGGGGGCATGTCCCCCCCCATGACAGTGCCTGCCATAAAGTGACCCATTCTTCTATTCAGTTCAGTTTATATTTAAATGAAAGTAAAATCTCTATATCGATGCTTAAGAAACAATACCTCGTATCTCCATTTTTGTCAAAACTCGATTTAGAATTTTAAATTAATGTCCACTCCTATGTCCAACAGTTCCCAATATCTTGTAGCTCCAAGATTAATATTGATACCAAAAACTCTACTTAAAAACTTAAAAAATACCTCGTATAACAATAAAATAACTCGTATCTCCATGATCTCCATGATAAAAATAACATGTAGGTTTCATATCTATTAATAAGAAAACTTAGTTTTTTTCGTCTCCTGTAAAACTGCTAATTTGGAGATAAGAGGTATTGTTTCTTAAGCGTCGATATATCTTAGTTTACTTGAAAATGTCGGAATAGGATGAAACTAGTTGCAAAAATAACAAATAAAGTGAAAATTTAACAAGTAATAAAAAGTGTTTATAATTTTTTAATCCAAAATGGATTTTCACAAAGTAACTTCATCTTCGAACAACTATTTGTTATATCATATGTTCAATTTACATATATTATAATGATAAAATTTTTGTTTGATATATATTTCAAGTAAAATTAGTATTTATTTTGTTATTTTTTTCAATTATTCAATTAGCTGTGTTAGTTAATGTGTTACTATTAAAACAGGAATCATATTAAACTTGGACGCTGCAAATATTTGAATACATAATTTCAAACACACCAATTCTCAGGTGAATATCTGATAATAGATTAAAAATAATTTCAAATAAGTACTTTAATCCCTGTTTCAGTAACTGCTAAATTTAAAAATCGTTTGGCATCAATTAGTCCAAGCTTTGCTCTGTTAACATTCGATTCGACTGCGGGCCATTCATCCAAAAAATTTTCCAGTTTTCCCTCGCCAATCAAGAAGTCGGAAAGACAAACTAAAAGAAAAAATTATTCCCAAATAATAACAATGACCATAACTTACCAAACTCTGGTGATTTATCTTTTAATTGTTCAGCTAATTCTATAACTTTAATCCAGTTGGATTCTTCTCTATTTTTTTCTATTTCTACTTCTATTCTGGTTGTGCCTGATTTAATTCTTCCTGTCATTTTATTGTATTTATGTTAGAAACAAAAATCTGACTTCATCAACATAACCTAATTAATTTGCAAAACGTCAAACACCCAACCCAAATCAATCAGCCTCAAAGTTCGAAACTCCAGGAGGCCGTTCGAGATTACCCTAAGCAATATACAAAGTTCACACTATCAGTTCGAAAAGTGGTATAATTTTGAACTGGGTAAATTGAATGGTCGGCCGTAACAACGTTGTAAATAAGAAACAGCAGAATCTCCGAAATTAAGGAAATACGTTTATATAGAATTTTTTGATAAATATCTTATTTCAACTGATCTAATAAATACGTATTGCAGTGTGTGATAATAAAATAATGCCATTAAGGGCAGTTGTAGGATAATGCACGGTACATAGAAAATTGTTCCATGTAAAACACGTATTTGGGATTTTACGACTTACAACGTTGTTACCACCGAACGCATATAAGCATTCCTTACAGTCATACGGAAATGGCAGTATTTCTAGTAATTTCATTGGCCGTTTTAAGATAGCTGTAGGGCATGCGCAGTTACATGACATGTCATAGTGTATTAAATCCTTTTTGGAATCGTTTGTCAGCAAGGAACTTCCAATTTCCAATTTAAAAGATTTATTAGATATTTAAATACATTGCAAAAAAACTTAATTAGAATGCCACACTCGGCATTGTACAAACAAATATAATATTCATAAGCAACAATACAAAGTGTAAGTAGCCAATCGGCTTTACATAATAGCAGAGACAACTCTAATAATAGCAAGGAACTCGTTAGACGATAGAGAAGATACTCGCCCAGCACGCGGTATGTCCAGGGTTCGAATCACAAACTTGTTATTATTATTTTTTTAAATAAGTATTTTTTTAGTTCGTTAGTAAGATTTTCCTTGCCCTTTATTATAGTTTCTTTATTTTCCTTGCCCTTTATTATAGTTTGTTTATTTTCACGGTGCCGAATTCCCCTTTAAAAATGATATCTGATGAGCACGCTATGCCGTGGCCTTGAAACGGCCAATGAAATTGCTAGAAATACTGCCATTTCCGTATGACTGTAAGGAATGCTTATATGCCCACCGAACATTCAATTGTTGCACTCCAACCATAGAAAATATATTATAATATGCTTTATATCTTATCTATGACTCCAACCAAGTGCACTCTACTTTAGCCACCTCGATGAGCACGTTAAAGTTTACTCGTCATGCGCAGATGAGCTCTCAGCTAAGATATTTCAAACATATTTTTTTGCGATGGGCAATTTCAAAAAAAATAAAATAAAATAAAAGAATAATAATAATTGTGGTTGATACGTACAACATTAGAGCCTGCAGACACTCTGTTGTGAAAGATTCAAATAGGAAAATACTGTTGTTTGATAAGCGTATGTTGAATAATGCAATTAAGTTTGTGAGATCATTAGCTGGATTGATAAAAATAGGTACGACTATAATAATAATCAATTATTCTTGGCTTCAGAAAAAGACCTTTTCAGGGTTTTACCTCAAAAACATGTAATTAGAACAATATAGATATTTAAACAATAACTAATTAACATTTCAAAAAACGTCCATGCAAAAATATCAAGAAATGCATGTTAGCCACACAAGAAGAGAAACAATAAAAAATGTATCTAACTTATACCAAACTTTACCTTTTTCGTTCATAAAACAGAGCAATTAAAAGGTCATGTGACGTTATATCTATACCTAAACTAGGGCGCTGTGTCTAATACAGCGCCCTACCTAAACTTATATAAAACATCTAGGTTAATCTCGAACACACTCCAGAATCCAGGTAACTATTTGATCTACTCCTAACATCTCTTTGAACTATTTTCGATATAAAGGGGATTTTAATTTTTAAATACGTGTGTCTTGAACTCCGTGTATACAAATAATGTTTTCATTTTTCTAAAATATCAGGAAAATATTTTACATATACATATATATACAATGTATATTTGACAGCGGCGTACTATTAATCGTTTAATTTCTGCGTAGTATATGTACAGGTTGTGTCCTGTGTTAGACATGGGTCTTTTAAATGGCAACGTTACAATGTAAACCAGAAGCAGGTAGTAGTTAGTAGTAGTAGCTCCATATTTTACTAGGAGAGTAAGCCTTTTTACCTAGAGACCTACAGTTTAGCGTGAACTCCGAACCACGGTCCTCGATTGTCAACTAACCCATCGCCTGCACCGCTTGCAGAGTGGCAAACCTTCTGGGTAGGTCTCTTCGACCCTCCACCCGTGCTCGCCTCTCCGACTGCATCAGGCTATCGACCTTCCCGGGATTGTCTGTTGACAGCCTACCGACTATTAGCCGAGCTATCGTTCATCCATCCAATTGCCGGACTCGATCTCGATCAGTGCTGCTTAACTTCACTGATCGAATATCGGAAATTAAACGGATGTCCATACCTTATCCCCAATATACCAGAGGCAGGTATAAGTCGTCGTTCATCAACAGATAGCAGAGAATTCATTTCCATTTAGCTGTCGTTCACAATGCCCGCGATACGATGCAAATTTTCAGTACGTCTTCCTTCAGTATCGTCTGAACGTTATTTGTAGCATTCTCAATGTACTATATGCCTAATGATTCAGTACACAACCTATACCTATACCTATTATTTAACGTCAGTCTGTTTGCGCTAAGGCCAATCACCGACGCCAGGAGATACCCCCTTAAGTCCTTGTGTAATCAATCAATGTCACCTCTCTGAAATATTTCTCGAACCCCCACTTTGTTGTTGGGTGGGGATCTTTAACGTGCTCACATCGCATTACAGTTTACATCTTTTTTTGTAGATTGAGTTTCCCTAATGAACATTTTTAAAAAAATATCCCAAAAAAACCATTCAAAACTTGATTAGCAAAAAAAAAACATTTTCTTAATGGAAAATTATCTCCAATAAATTTCTCTAAAATTTTGTCAATATACTTTTTCTATTAGCAAATTCTAACATATTGAATATCATACTTTACTTCTCCGAGGCCGGTTATTGCTAATTTCCTGAACCCACTTCTCTGGGGTTCCATATAGGCAGACCCTACCTGTCAACTATTTGGTAAAAAAATTGTTTCAATTATATTAAATGTTCTGCAATTTGTCTGCATTGTACACAATGAAAAGTTCTTTACTCAGATTAAAATTTATTTAAATTGTGCAAGTTTTGCAATTTAAAACCAAAACCAACACCGCATATAGAAAATACCTAATCCATTTGGTGGACATTAATTTGTAGGTGTGTTTGGTAATAAATAGGTATGTAGGTAAGTATTAGTAGAAAAAAAAAATTAGGCACGAAAATTAAAAAAAAAATATAGATTAAAGTTCTCTCATGTATAGGATATTCTTGCGTTGTCCATACCGAGTGAAATAATTTATGGAAAACTGGAAATAACAGGCTAAATAGGAATAATATAAAAACAGATTCATCCATCACTCAGTCATCACATCTGAAGGGGGTGTGATCCCATGTAGGAGTGGTCATATTATTATATACTGGAAACTTAATTTATTATATTATAGAGAATCAATATAAAAATGTTCCTCCTTGTGTCAAAATATTAAATAATTTTTCTTTCAATTTAATCCCAGAAAATATGAGGCCGATTTAAATTATGCGGTTAGTTCCAATGCACACCTCAACAGATTTCTAGGCGTCGCAGCAAGACTGCGACTGCCGCACCCGCACATCAGCAAGAGGCGTCCCGAAGACGACGCACTCGCTCCGTTAGTTAAACAGCGCGCGAAAGGCTAGCCCGTTGACTGTTTGACGCATTGCAGGTAGATGTAGACCAATAAGAAAGCCTCGCTGTACGAGTATTACGTTGTAAACAAGCCGCACCCGACGTTTAAACTTCACACACAATACGCTATAAAAAGCAGTTCCAAGTTTTTATGTAATTTTTATATATTCAAGTTGTCGCAGTAGATATATTTTATACAATAGGAACGACTAAAAAAATTTTCCACGCTTTTGTGATGAGAAACTAGCACGTTCATAAAAACGAGTGCGATATCGAGGTGTAGGAATATTTACTGGTTTATGTCGTAGCCGCACTATTGCGCTTTGGCGGTAGTGGTTTCGCAGCAGCAATCTTCCCTCCCCTCTACCCGATATTCCTAAACAAAACGAGAAAAGACAGTTGGCTGGTGCACTTAGACGTGGAGCGTTGTGAGTGACTGTGTTGTGTCGACATTATTTTGTTTAGTGTACCGTTAAATCTTAAAATATCGTA
Source organism: Rhamnusium bicolor (assembly GCA_029963845.1). Taxonomy (NCBI): domain Eukaryota; kingdom Metazoa; phylum Arthropoda; class Insecta; order Coleoptera; family Cerambycidae; genus Rhamnusium; species Rhamnusium bicolor. Next base: position 879,675 of record JANEYF010003732.1, on the reverse strand, counting down.
ATGGTAAGTAAATATATTTAGCCATCGTAGGTCTCAAGCAGACGAGTACAAATTGTGGATTATTTTAAGCTATATATTTTCAGAAGAACTTCCATGATTAGCTTGTAAATAGCTGTCAAATGAAGAAGTTTTCGATAACCAACCGGTGTATTATTTTGCCGCAATGCGGACCTTTTTGATGTAACATTAAGAAATACTTTTTAGATTTTCTTTTCAATATTTAGTTTGTAACTTTATTAAATTAGATAAAAATATTGCGATTAAAATTTTTTGTGTATTGATCTGTTGCATACGTAGGGTGTTTACTTTGCGTGAAATAGAGTTGCAAATTAGATTAACCTTATCGCAACGGTGGCATTATATTTACATCTTTTCTAGGCTGACCAACTCACAGAAGAACAAATTGCAGAATTCAAAGAGGCTTTTTCATTGTTTGATAAAGATGGAGATGGTACAATTACCACTAAAGAATTAGGAACTGTAATGAGATCGTTAGGACAAAATCCTACAGAGGCTGAATTACAGGATATGATCAATGAAGTAGATGCTGATGGTAAGTAAATAATTAATTTAGTCCTGGAATCTAATTAACTCCAGAGTTAAAATTTCACACACTAATCAGAATTAACTACCTCATCATGCCATGTCGTAAAATTAACTATCCTGCCTTCGAAAAAAAACCATTTTGAAGGTTAATTAAAAAATATGGGTCATCCAATTTTCAATTATTTTCTCATTCTGTTGATTTTTTAACATATTTGACAGCATGTAAACAATTTGTTTAATGCAAAACCTCCAGTATTTTTTTATCAATATGTGGGCTAAAAATTAATTCTCTTATGCCATATTGGTACCTATTTTTTTTATTAATTTATACATTTTAATACAAAAAAAGAGTTGGTGTTTAATTTTATTTGTGTTTTTTTTACAAAATGATTGTTCAAATACATTATATAAACGTTAACATTAGGTAGGTATGTTCTTAACAAATAAAGAAGTAGTCATTGTCTACCTGACAAAATTTACATCGTCAAATAAGAACAGTCTAGTGGGTTTTTTTTTCTGCATATGAAAATAAATGGAACTTATCAAACAGGTCAAAATTCAGTACTACCTATATGGAACAGGAATACAAAGGTATTTAAAAATTCCTCAGTATCAGACCCCAGTCAAAAGTAAATTTTTCATGAACTAATTTTAATTTAACTGCTATGTTACATTATTAGTATTATTACTTTGGTATTTCAGTGGTACTGTTATAAGTAAAGACCAATTTTTGACATACATAAATATATATTGATATGTGTAAAATTGAAAACCTCCTATATTCCTTATAAGAAAAATCCTCGAGAGAATCTTATTGGATATAAATAAATATATCTAGGTATCTATAACATCTTACCTATGTGAAAGTTTGTTTTCCTTTATTACATTTTATTGAAATAAATTAGTATGTTACATATACAATATTACCTATATTGTACCATTTATTTTATTTTTTGATTTATAAATGGATTGTTAATTACCAGGTTATTATCATATCACATAATACTTTAAAGTATAAAATTTTATTAATAGCTGGAGTGGATATTTGTATCTTAAATTTAATTACCTACTAATCCTAATAAAGATAACAATATGTACAAAATGCTTTTATTGCTGAAAATATTCCTAGTAATCTGACTGATACTGGCATTGGAAAATTATTTTTAAAATTTAGTCATACAATTTTTTTACAATATATTATGACATAGTTTGTATTAACGTGTGAGTCATGCTTGGTATAATGATGGTAAAGTTGACATTAATCAAGTTATTTTTTGCACATGTTAAGTAGTTATAATGGTTTTAATAAAAATACAGAAGGGAGAAGAAGGAGGAAGGAAAGGGGAAAGACAAACATTTTACTATGAAACTCGCTATCAGTATTCACTTGTCACAATTTATTAATGATATAATATTTAAAATATCAGATAATATTGTTTTATGCTGTGGATAAGATAATGCTAATAGCACTTGTTACAATCATATGTCATTTTTATTATAAAAATAAAACTTTGATGAAGAAAGTAATTCATTAATATCAGATAAGGTTCCAGGATGCCTTTTAACCATTATTGTAATGTACGTTTTGTTTTTATGTAATTTACAATCATAGCGTAAAATTTTAATGAATGTGGTATAAATCCAAATGTCTTTTAAGTGTTATTTCGTACTTTAAATGGTTTAAAAAAGAACTTGCCTACCTCAGGTGTTGAATTCAACTAAAATATTATTTGCTTTGCTTATATGAAGGCCGTTTAGTGCCACTTGTACAATTTAGTTTAACTTACCAGATCCTTTTAAACTTAAAACAGTCAGCTGTTAGCATTCCTCTAGTTTAAACTTTGAATTGCAGTTAAACATATTCTAATACTGGTGTAGTAAAATAAAACGACCATAATGCTATTCATAAATTTTTTCCTTTAGTTAACTTTCCTTCCTCATCCTCCCAGAAGAAGTATTTTCATGTCTAACAGTTTTATTTCGTCATTATTCTTCATGGAATTTTCTGTGATTTTATCACTGTAGTGTGGCTATGAATATGTCTTATGGAATTTTTTTTTAGTAACTCGTTATGTTTTCTGTACATAATTCACGGCAATATCATTTGCGTTCTAGTTATCAAGATAATATGGACAACTAATTTAAATAATATAAAAAAAAATCTTGTAGAAGTCGCCATAATATTTTTATTATGGATATTTATTTTTTTGTATAAAAAAATACGTTAGAGGTAATTAAAACTACTTCAAGTTTACGGTGTGCAATCGTTTTTCTTTTTAAATAATTATAATTACTAAAGATACCTAAACAATAGACATAATTATTATTAAATTTATTGAAACATTTATAGATGCATCACCAACAATCTTGCGGTCACTTCAGATTAATAGTGAAAAAAAAAGTTGTGGATAGGTTAAAAATTGCTGGTCGATAAATGGCGCAAACAAGATAATTTGGGTTAATCTTATTTTCATCACCAACAATCTTGCTGTCACCCCCTAACTGAAAATTTAAGTCTTGATTTAAGTTTATGAATTCAATATCGTAAAAACAAACATTTTCTTTAGAAAATTTGTTTTCAATTGAAAATGAGATCTTGATATAGAATATGAATTTTTATAAAAAAAAACTCCAAGCACGATGTCACATACGTATGGAATAATTATCATATTTTTAGGTGCTTTGCAAATTAACATTTATCTTCGCAGTTGAATAGTGTAAATACATACAATATTATGGTGGCCTCATACTTTTAATTATCTGTGTACAAAGTTCATTTATTAAGTAACAGAAAATGCTGTTTTTTGGCAGATGGTAATAACCTATGCTGTATTTAACGACAAACCTAGTATATACTGACTACTAAAGGAACATTTTATTTTGCTGTTTAAACCTATTAAGTAAATCGATAACGAAACATTGTAAATATGATTTGAATATCAATGTTCTTATTACGAAATAACGAAACATCGATAAAAGAAAATAAAAACTGTTAAACATATTATATAATATATAATTAGGTGTAAGATATCAAAGAACCAATCAACTAACCCCAAATACTAGGTATTGCTGTTGTAAATAAAGGTACTATATTAGTAATGTAATAAAATAGCTAATGTTAAACATGATGTTTTTCCATTTTATTTTAAATTTACTGTTAGGAAATAAATTGACTTGCTAGGAAGTTCCACGGCGTATAGTACATTAACATTTTTAATATAATACCACTTTGAACTAAATATGAGGAACACAAAAAAGCTAGTAGAATATATTATGATGCACCTAATATAATTTTCATTAAAACTGTGACTTGCTAGGTTTTTCTAAATTATGGGAGAAATCTCAAATGTAGGTATGTAGGCAATCTAAATTTTGTGGACACGGCCTTATTATCTATCACCAATTTTTTAGATCTAATTAGTTTTTCAGCCAAATTAGTCCAGCGAAAACTGAAAGATATCGGAAAGTCTAGATTACATATAAAAAAGTGTAAAAAAAATCGGAGAAAAAATTATAAATAAATTGTAAATGGCAAAAGCAAAAAATTCTTTTTAAAATGTTTGGTTTGGAAAAAAACATGTTTTAATTATCTTATCTTTATATTTAAATATTTACGTGACATAATGTTATTAGTGTTATTCTCATTGTCCTATTGTATAATCAGTTGAATATATTCTGATTGGGATGTTCAAGGGCCTGAACGTTTAACCGAGATATTATACAGGGTGTCTCATGAAGAACTGCATCGATCGATATAGGAAAAAGTACGCACCAGAAAATTTTGAAAATTTAGGGAATTACTAGTGTGGTCAGTTCAACTAAATTAATTACAAGCATCTGGCACTTCCGTTTATACCGGAAGTCGATACCAACTTGCTTTTTTTAAATGGAATACCCTATATATTTTAGGGTTTTCGAAAAGAGCATAAAATTCTGAGTCAAAAACATGCATATGCCTAACCCAGCCGATTCAGAGATATTTGATATTTAAAAAAAAAATTTGACAGGTGTAATGGTTTACAATAACTTTTATAACTTTCTTCGTCTAACAGGTACTCATTTGCTTTTTTGACATGCAGAAAGACCATAAGGTGAGCTACGCTCTACAGTTTAAACAAATTCAATAATAGTATACCAAGTGTTCCATTTTTCACGTTACATTTTGTAAACTTCAAACCGTGTAAACTTGTTTAAGTCAAATGGAACATCCTGTATTTTTTACATCAAGTTATGTATAATTAAATCCTTTTTTCTGATATAAACATTGTGGGGGTTTAATTTACAACTTTTTGAAATTTTGCGATTTTCTTGGAAATTCAAGAATTTTTAGTAAAAATTTTATCAAATAAGCCATGATTACAAACAATCAGTAATATCAGTCATTCTCTTATGTCAAAAAATGCCACCGCGTTTAAATTACACCCACGAAGACTTTTTGAATTTGTTTATTATTTATGGAGAATGTGATAAAGTAATATCAAGAACTTGTACATTTGCTACTCGATATCCACAAAAACGGAAACAGTCACCAAACAATGTAAAACGCATACTGGATAATTTTAAAAACTATGGCTCTGTCAAGGCAAGAATTCAAAAGTGAAAGCCTATTGTTGATGACGAAAACGTAGAAATAGCAATTCTGGGATATTTTCATGCATTTCCAATGATATCATTAAGACAAGCTGTTCTGGAATCGGGACTATGCAAGGATTCAGTTCACAGAATCTTTATTAAACATAAATTTCACCCGTTTTCGTTCCAAATGGCTCAACGATTAAAATAAACAGATTTCCTAAGAAGAGAAAATTTTTGTGAATTTATTTTAATAAGGTCTGTAGGCGACGATTCTTATTTGGGAAATATATGGTCAGATGAAGCTAAATTTACCAAAAATTGACTCTTTAATCGACACAATTCGCATTATTGGAGTGACTCGAATCCTCATGTGTTCAGGGAGCTGAATTTTCAAGAAAATTGGCAGTTTAGTGTTTACTGTGCCGTAAGAAACCATAGAGTGGTGGCATTAGAATTTTATCAGGAAAATTTAAACAATAGTAAGTTATAAAGATTTCTTCTGCTAATATGTATAATTTTTTTTTTTTGTGAAAGCTAAATATTTTACAAAATTTGAATAATAACTATTTAGAAAATTTACCTCTCGCGGAACATAGAAACATTTTTTATCAGCACGACGGTGCTCCCCATATAACGCGTATTTGATAAATAATTTTTTACGATTTACGATCAATGGATGGCCAATAATGGACCTTTCCTATTGCCTCCTCGCTCGCCCGATTTATCAATTTTAGATTATTTTCTTTGGGGAACTATTAAAAATAAAGTTTATGAAAGCACATTAACAACTATTGAAGATTATATGCAGAGAATAAGAAATGCATTTCAAAACTTATCGCAGGATTCAATTAGAAAAGCTACCCATGAAGAACTAATCCGAAGGTCCGAAAAATGTGTGGAGGTTCGAGGGCGGAATTTTGACCATTATTAAATTAAAATGGAATCATGTTTTTAGTTGTTTTTATCTTAGCTATTTTAGTTTATGCAGTGTCTTCAATCCAATTAATAGGCATATTACAGTGTTTAGTGTTATTTTCCGTTTTTGTGGATATCTAGTAACAAATGTACTACAAGTTCTTGATATTACTTTATCACATTCTCCATAAATAATAAACAAATTTAAAAAGTCCTTGTGGGTGTAATTTAAACGTGGTGGCATTTTTGACATGAGAATGACCATTATTGATTGTTTCTAATCATGGCGAATTTGATAAAATAAAAAATTCATGAATTTCTAAGAAAATCGCAAATGTTTTAAACAGTTGTTAACTTAAACCCCCACAATGTTTATATCAGAAAAAAAGGAAGTTAATTATATATAACTTGATGTAAAAAATACAGCGTGTTCCATTTGACTTAAGCAAGTTTTCGCGGTTTGAAGTTTAGAAAATGTAACGTCAAAAATGAACACTTGGTATTCTATAATTGAATTTCTTTAAACTGTAGAGCGTAGCTCATCTTATGGTCTTTCTGCATGTCACAAGCCAAATGAGTATCTGTTACATGAAGAAAGGTTATTGTAAACCATTACACTTGTCAAAATTTTTTTAAAATATCAAATATCTCTGGGACGGCTGGGTTTTACAGTTCAATTGGATTGACCACACTGCAATTAGTAATTCCCTAAATTTTCAAAATTTTCTGGTGCTTACTTTTTCCTATATCGATCGATGCAGTTCCTGGTGAGAAACCCTGTATATATAATGCAAAGATTATCTTTATATAATGTAATCAAATCATTTTACTTTTGATTTATTTTAAAGTTCATCTTCTGTGTAACAGGTAGGTATATATCAGATACATATATGCCGTCCTACAAGTTATTTGCGTCATTAATTTGCATACTTATGATTCTTATAAAAAAGTGCAAGAAATTATGAATCTGAAAATCCGGTTTATGGTAGTATAATAAAAATGGTTTTTTATTTTTTAATTCGTTCTTGGACTTTCCGGCAACGATTTAAAAAAAAATCAATTTTTTGTGATATCTGTAAATATACATTGAGAGTAGTTTTAGAATACACGATGCTGAATTCTTGTCGAATATGTAAAGCGTTTTCAAATACATATGAGTATTTCATACGAATCATATTGAGTAGCAGAATGAATACAAACATTGCCAAAACTTGCCGCCGAATGTAAATGATAATATTAATGTATAACATACAGGTTGTTTGAAAATCGGTTCCACCATTGGATTTTCGATTATTTTATTTACAACTTTCATTTGTCGAATGCAGAAATATCGCGACTTGGCATTTTACAAACTATAAAGCACGACTGAATTTTCCAACAGTATTGCCATATTGAAAAATGTGTGAAATTGTTGTTTGAAAAGGGCTTTTCAACTGCCTTAAATAACTCTGAAATTTAAGAAGTCTAGACTGTGCCACCACAGCCTTTACATACAAGAAGACTGTGACAGGGCCATATAGTTTGTTGTGGAGTGCCACTCTTGGGAATAATTTTGCTACTTGCAAAACTATTTCGCCGCAAGCGGAGATTAAACCTGCACTACTTTGGCATGTCCAGGTTATTACCTATTTTAGATAGGTTTATAGTTTTTTCGGGCAAATACTTTTTTTTTTTTTTTTTATCAATAAGCTGTTATAAATTTTGTCATGTTGTGGATTTACGATCGATTTTTTTAAAACACATAAATATTGTTACATTCTCGTCTTTCTACATACTTCCACACTTCTAACATATTTAATGACACTGATTAAAAAAAAAAACATGAATTATAAGTGGAAAGTGTGTGTCGATAAAAAATTGTACCTATTAAAGTTTTCTTGCGACTTATATGTTGAATATACATAGTATATATATATTAAAACCACAGACCACAATTAAAACCATTAATATATTCATGTTGCTTGTTCAAGTGTTTCTTTAAATTACGGATGTTCAGATTCAGTCAGTAATCTGTTTAATTGTGCGTTGTACATTCCAATTAGCTGTTAATTTTAATATGATATCACTTCTCATTTTTTTTTATCAATGGAATTTATAATTGCAAACGAAATGACGTTTGCAACAGTTCAAAGTTTGTTTTTGTTTCAGAGTATTGTATATTTTACATAACATCTGTGTGTAACACTCGGAAAACTGATTCGCTGTTTTTCTGTCAGTTGAATTTTGTTTAAATTGAATATTTCTACACATTATGAGTGTTGTATTTGGTTTTGAATACTAATGAGAGCTTGGAATATGTCGTGAATTATTATATTTGAGAATAAAATGGCCCTGGAATTATATAATAAGAATATATGAGGGGATATAAGACAATTTACATTTTAAGTATTGGGCTGCAGTGTCAGCTCTGGAACATCCTCATTGGTTTAATTAAAAAATGTCTTATGAATAACAGAATAATAAAGTTATAGTATAAGAAACTATTATAGTACTATATTTAAACGGAAGTCGTAGGGGCGTAGTTGAGTAGGCCCTGTAGCAAACATTGTCAAGTAGGCCCCTGCAAGAAAATATTGGTGACCGAGGGTAGACGGAGGGTAGCTAGGGTTATATTATATAAAACCATATATAGTTTGTGAAACAAGATATTGTGACGGGACGTCCAGGGTAAGATGCTACGGAACGCAGAGCCGGATTTAACTGTATTGTTCGCTCGTTTACCTTTTCCAATGTAGGTTTTTGTGCTCAGTTTTTAGCTAGCAACAATTTAACAATTGTACAAAAAAGTATTAACTTGAAATAAAAGTATTGAATTTAACGTATTGACTACACATACAGCTGTTACAGTATTCAAGTTTGCATAATATAAATTGTTACTACCCAGCAAGAACCGCGAGGAGGTATGAGCATTTCTTGCCAGGAAAGGATGGGTATGGAATTTTAGTATAGAAAAGAGATTATTTAAAAAAGTAACAAGAAAGCTTTAAAAACAAAATAAAATAAAAAATATACTCTCAAAATAGTACAGAAACAAATATTTTTTCAATAAATGAACTAAAAATAAATTCTAATAGTAAAGTTATTACTATAATAAAAATAAAGACATATTTTTGTCAAAATGAAAAAAATCAATAACATTAATAAATAATAACATCCTGAAAAATAATGTTTCTCAAGCACTGAACCACAAAAGCACAAAAACGGAATTAAATATTGCAGTTGATATCCACAAAATTCACTTCTTCACTTCACTTCACTTTACTCTATCGAATTTCGGAAAAATATTTCCTTTTCTGACATTTTTCTTCAATTTACACCAAATTAATTCAATCGGGTTGAAAATACAGAAATATGGCGGTAATCTCAACACTTGTGGCCATGTCTTTCCACTACATTATCTATACTTCTCATCATTTTTCATTTGCAGGACTTCCAACAGTTGTGCTTTATTGTAATTTTCCTCATAATAGAGATCGTTCCATTAAAAAAAAGTTTAACTCCAGCTTAGTAGAACTCTTGTTAGGAATTTTATGCAGTTGTCTCGAATGGTACTTCGCATTATCAAGAACAATAATGCTATTCAGTTTTAATTTTGGAATTAGTGTATTTTCAAACCATTCCTCAAATATTTCTCCCTCCATGTTCTTGTGGTGATCTACGTTACAGTCTTCCATGTTTTTTCGGCACAGTTTCAATTCATTATCAACCCATCCATCAACTGATCCACAGTGTATATAGTCAACCAAGTCCCTTTATTAAGGGGCAATTAGATTGGTTGACATTTCCTAGATCCATCAGTCCATTCTTTTTTTTATGGTGTCATGAGTATCATACCAAGTTTCATCTAGATAATAAATGGTCTATTTTCCCTTCCGAGTTCTTTTATCTCTTCTAGATATGAATTTCGCCAATCCGCTATTCGTCTACTTTCCATAATCGCCATGCGTTTATTAATAATTTCATATTTAAATCCAATTTTTCGCAGCCAAGTTCCGAAAGTTGTTTTGGTATATTTTTGATGATAATCTATTTCTTTTAATTTTCTGTCTCCCACGTCAATAGTTGGGATTTAATTTTTCTGATACGCGTCGTTAACTAAAGTTCTTAAAAGTTCTGCTATCTATGGGTCCAGTGTTTTCAATTGACCGGCGTCGGATCTTTGTTTTCTTGGGAGGGCACCTTCTTTCACCAGTTTGTGTGTTGTGGGACGGGGAACGTACATCCAAATCCAAATCATGGTCATTAACTCGTCGCTTCAAAATATTATTTCGTTTGCTCGTTCAAGTGTCACCGATTTTTGATTTTCTTTATCACTGTAATCACTATCACTTTCATTTTCACAAACACAATAAGATGCAGACGTAGAGGCCTCCCACGGACGAAACATTTTTACAATCTTAAATTATTTTCAAAAACACACCAGCAAATTAACATATAAAATAATTATTACTCATATTACACTATTACACAACTCACTTCAACACGATAACCTTCTTAAAATATTTTTAAAAAGACGCCAGCAAATGAACATATTAAATAATTATTATTTATCTTATAGTATTATACTTACAATATATCAGCACTGCTAGAATGATTCGGTAACAAAATTAAGTGCGGCTCTGAAGTATCCCAGCATGTTAGTTAAACTCCGCCTCGGTCGCGTGCCAGCAAAAACAATCATCGTTCTCGCTTTAATGTAAGCGGTGTAAAAGACGGAAGATGTCATGTGTTATACATTTCCCGCCCACGTGTCGCGTCTTGCTCCGCATGTCCCGTCACAATATAGATTTCGCAGACTATAAATAAACAACTAAATTTTGTTTTGAATGTAATATCAAAACGATGAAAAAATTGAGATACAATAGGCAAATTAAAGATGATATGAAAGTTAGTTTATTAGATATTAAAGTATTACATCAATTTATTACACAACATAATTTTTGACCAAAACTCGCAACTAACAAAAAATCTGCCTTTTTATTGAGGGCGGGTGGGTTGGTGAGCCCCGTACGCAGTTGGCCCTGTTGAAGCACCGGTAGCTACGCCCCTGGAAAGTCGGATTATTTAATATATTTTTCTTCTCGAGGACTAAACTAATTATATAAAATTTCATGTAAAAATGTCAGTGAATCGTAAAAAAATAATTTTCGATTCCTTTTTTGCATAACGGCGTCCATTTCATCTGTAGGTTTTCTTCTTTAATTGTAAATTGGGATTTGTGTTGTGTTCACCTTTGCTGTTGAAAAAATTAATTCTTTCATAAATTTAAATACTCAAAAAAGTATTTTTTACACAATATAAATAATCCACCTTAATTCTGAATTTGCAAAAGTACTATCAAATGTTTTAAGTAACGTTCATATTTTCAGCAAACATGACACGTTAAAGTTAATGTATATATGAATATAATAATTCAAGTAAATAAAAATTTATCTTGGACTGTATTCTGTGTATGCAAACAGAGTTGTAAAACCATTGTTTTTCTGAACTGTTAGGAAAATTTGAAGTAAATGGCATATATCCATCTTTTTTCGTAGACACGTGAATAAATAACACTTTCTATGTTATATTTTAAATTATGCATTAAAAAACGAATGAAAGGATACTTTCAAATAGTTGCATTTTGTCATGGTAATTTAAAATTTTACGTGTTGACCCGTTTATATAATAGAGGAAATAGGTGATATTTAAAATGTAACTTGCTTAACGTTCCTGAAGTTCTATTTCTCATCTACTTCGTTCCTTACATTTTATTTATTTTGTGAGGTATGATCACGTTAAATTCTAGCAATTTATTCCTTTATTATTTTATAAATTTTTAAACATTTGCAGTATAAAATTTGTTAATATTGACATAAACGTGATATCATTTTTTATGAATTCAATGAATATAAAAACATTTTATTATCCAAATTACCCGTCGTGTTTGTGTCAAAACATGCAGAAGCAATTATAAGATCCAAAACATCAGTTGATATTTATCATTATCAATCATCATCAGGCATTTGACAATTTCATTCGAGATATGAAAACGTTTTTTTAATTAATTTAGTAAAAGTTTATATTAGATGCGGTAATTGTCTTTGTAACAACAAAAATGTTAAACAACATAAAGATTAAAAAGTTTTCTACGTAAATCCTAAAAACTGTTTTTGTATACGATATCTTTTTGAGGTAAATTTATTTTATTTTTAAAACAATTCTTTTAAATTCATTCGGTTATCCCAAGGATAAGACGATTATCCTATAAAAACAAATTAACAATTCGATAACACTGCAATTATTTGAAGAGGAAGTATATATCGCTATTTTTCCGGTCAGTAAGAAAAATATAATTGCTTTTCGTGAGGATAATTTTATTTATTAAGTGTTACATAAAGCGATAAATTTTATCGAATACAGTAAAATTGTTTTCCTCTACGATTTCTCGTGCCTCGTGTATTTGGCCCCTTATTTATATTGTCATTTAACCATCTCTGTAAGACCAACATCCTAATACATTTGTAATATAAAAATAATTTAATTTCATTAGTTTTGTTAATTTGATAATTATAACTTGCGTGCGTCTCAATTTAGGTTTAAGTAACCAACAATTTGGGTAATTTTTTCTTGGGGCACCTTTATGTCAACATTTCATCCTTACCCTTTACATATCCTTGTGTTATAAAAATAAAAATTACCCAGAACGTAACATAATAATGCTTCTTTTTTTAGAATATAAATAGTAATTCACAGTAATCCACGAAAGTATTGATTATGTTGCGTGTAGCGTGGGAATAAAATTAATGTCTATTGATTCCTTATACACGTTGTGATTTTGAGACTGAACAACTAATTCGTGATAAAACTGTCGAATTGTTTTATTCGTGATGAACAAATTTTATTTGTAATGTAAATAAAATGTGGAATATTTATAATTATAAAATTAAGTATGCCGGATTTGTGGAATTCCGGAAGGGTCGAAGGTTTAGCACTATTAATTTTATACATCGGCTCTGATTTTGATGAATGGACAAAGGTCGAGTAACAAATCGAAGGTCATATAGAAATTTCATCGTTTCCGTTAACGGTCTGCCAGAGGACATGTAATCAGATTTTATTATTATTATTAAAATGTTCTTGCTGCGGCCGTGAGCAAAAAAAATTAGTTCCGACTTTGAACACTAATTTAAGTAGGAAGTTAAAAAAAATCGGTTCGAAAATGTATAATCTTTGAAAGCATCTTTGATTAAATAGTACTGTTAAATTGCGACATTCCCTCTAATTCATTCAAGATAATGTAGTATTTACAATGTTTACATTGTATATTAAATTTGAGCAAATATATCTGTTTACAATTGTATATAGTAGTATAATTTGGCTTTGACTTTATTGTATGGTGATAAAAAACAACAGCTTTGTTGAATTTGTTCAAAAATTGTCTCGTCTGGAAGTTAATTAAAGTTAATTGTTGTAATTTAATTGAAAACAATGAATGTTTATCGTTGTGTAAGACGTATTTAACAAGAAAAGTGTGTAATTGATTGTATAAAGCATCAAGTATGCGAAATACCGTTCGGTTCACTTTTCTTGATTGGCAATTGATTAAGGGATGCATTTTTACTTACCCTACGTTGTTAACTATGGAAAAGTTAATTTTTAAATATTTTGTGACATTTACGTATATTACTAGGACAAAAATTGTATTGCGATCTCGTAAACAGTAATATTTATCCTCCTGGTCAGATTCATGTTCCTTGGGTCTCTACAGAATAGATCGTCTCACTTGTCCAACATACATTCTTAGATTACCCATCCGTGTAGTTAATTTGATAAATTTCGGACCTTTTTTTAATTCTGTTTACTTATGATGGATAACACTCATCAATGAATCCTACAATCAATATCATATCATTGAGTCCTACAACCACAGGTTCCAAGGAATCTATACAAATTGCTGTTCTCGTTTTAATCTACGTTTAAATTATTTATAAATAATAAATGTTTATTATGGTTGATTTTCTACTTCACTTAATTTGTAACATCGCTTTGATGACCATAAAAGGAAACTTCATATTCTGAATCATAATCTGTTTCAGGTTAGGTTTTTTAAATGTTTAATTAAATTTAAAAAAAAATACGAATGGAAAATTGCTGTAGAAAATAAATTATTATTCTAAACTATAGTGACAGATATCAAAAATATTTAACAGATTTTAACGTAGGCTTGAGTGGGTGAGATCAAAAATTGGCACTTTCAACACTTATTGTAAAAGCCTCCGTTTACTAAATAAAACCAAATTAACCATATAGGTATTATTAAATGCAATCATCGAGAGCAAAACGTGCAAAATTTCAGTTCAGGTAGGTAGAGGGTAGGTTTTTTTATGTCTATAAAGTTCGCGAAACACCTTTAACTAATTGAATATTTAACCGGCTCATAATTTGTTGCTAAAATGTTGCTAATTGGTTGTAGTAATACTGAATTTGTTGCTCATTTTTTTAAAAAAACTTCACATGAAATTAGCGAAACACCTTCATTAAAAATTTAAATCATCGTGAGTTATAGACTGAATTATTCATTTTTTTTTGTTGCTAATTAGTTGTAGTAACTGCAACGTTGAAATTTTTTAGTTTTTAAAAATAAGTGATGTTTCGCTAAGTTCATAATATGAAGTTAGCAAAACATCAACACACAAAATGATTATAAATAATCGGGAGACTTAGCGTACTTAGTTTTCTTGTTGCTAATTAGTTGTGACAATATCGCTATTGTCCTGATTGTTCTTAAGAAATGAGAGACTATCAAATTTTATACAAGAATAAGAGTTAAAAGATAATTTCGCGAACAATTGGCATATTTTCCTCTCGACAAAGTCTGGGAAAGCAACAACTAATTCTTACGGGCCACACAACAAATCCCCATGACGATTTCGAGTCCAAAATCCATGAATCAACCCTTTTATGGGGGGGGGGTGTTTTGCTAGAAATATTGAAAAAATTTCCATTTATCGGGATATTTGGCATATTTCAGTAGCAACAACTAATTCGTATGAGCCGCACAACAAATTCCCATGACGATTCCGAGTTCAAAAATCATGAACCAACCCTTGTATGGGGAGGGGTGTTTTGTTAGATATATTAACATAAATGATACTTATATATTTAGCATATTTCCTTAACAACAAATTCTGCAATGCTATAACTAATCGTACGAGCCGCACAACAAATTCGCATGACGATTCCGAGTACAAAAACCATCAACAACCCCATAAACAGTGTGTTTTGCCAAGATTACTGAAAAAAAAAAAACTAAAGCGAATATTTGGCATATTTCAATAGCAACAAATTGTCTAATGCTACAACCAATTCGTACAAGCCGCACAACAAATTCCCATGACGATTCCGAGTCCAGAAATCATGAAGCAACGCTTGTATGGGGGTGTTTTCCTAGACATATTTGAAACCTATGTTTATATACAATTATACTTTTGTAACTTTTTGGTGCGCAATTTGTTAACAACTACTACGGCAAAATCATTAATCAATAATTAATCAGCGACAAAGGAACTAATAAAGTTAAATTGCAGTTTTTTAAAATAATTGTTCAAATTATTTTTCACTCACTTTATACGAATTTTTCTTGCTATTTTTAAAATTTTCAATTTATATCATTAGTATAAGATGTAAAAAAAATATTATTCAATTTTGAATAAAATTATTTGTAAGTATTTAAAATTTTGTCAATCGTGTTTAATAATAATAAATTATCATTTTTTAATTCTTATTGTATAAAATTTGATAGTACGTTGAGTTGTCTTCCAGTTATTTATAATCATTTTGTGCTGGTATTTTGCTAACTTCATATGAACTTAGCGAAACATTGCTTATTTTCAAAAAAATATATAATTTCAACGTTGCAGTTACTACAACTAATTAGCAACAAAAAAATTAATAATTTAGGTTAACTTCCGATGATTTAAATTCATTTTTCTTGAAGGTGTTTCGCTAACTTCATGTGAAGTTAGCGAAACACCTCGTTTTTTTTAAAATAAAGAGCAACAAATTCAGTACTACTACAACCAATTAGCAACTTTTTAGTAAAAAATTATAAGCCTGTTAAATATTCGATTAGTTACAAGTGTTTCGCTAACTTTATGATGTTTTTTTTCACTAACTGATTCATAGTCTTAATCTCGGTCTTATACACAGTTTGAGCGTATTTTCATTTTGGTATTTTATAGTTAACAATGAGTGCAAGGAAGACACTACAATGCTTATAATTATAATTATAAAATAAGGATAGATGCTGAACACGCCCTCCGCCAATAGGAAAGTGTGTGGGAATAAAAGTATATTACATTTTTGTGAGGATTCAGTAGCTTTGAACTTTACAACTAATGTAAACAAGTGAAGTTTTTCACATATTTGTCGTGTTTGTAATTTTGAGGTTATCTTGAATATTGTCTAATAAATAATGTTCTAATTACCTACATTATACACACTTTTAAAAACATAAGTACCTAGTTAGCTTTAAAATTAGAAGTAAACAAATATTATATATATTGTTTAAACGTTATTTGTGGCATTCACTAAATTTTTCTTTTTTCTTTTTTTGGGACTTACTGCCACATGAATAATTCTTCGTTATCTAAAAATATAATCATCCAGTATGTTACTGGAAAAATAAAACTCTGCGCTTGTGACTTTACGTCAAAAGACTAGTCAGAGGGCGTTTTTTTGACAATTAATATGAGACATACAAATAATAATAAATATATTATTATTTTTGTGTCTCATATGTCTAAAACACCCTCTGACTAATCTTTTGACATTAAGTCACAAGAGCAGAGGTTTATTATTCCAATAACACATACTGGGTAACTGACCATATTTTTTAGATAACGAAGAATTATTCATGTGGTGGTAAGTCCCAGAAAAGAAAAAGAAAAATAATATATACTTATACATCTACAGATGTTTTACTGTTCCTAAATTCGGCAGAATAGAAATTGAGATTAGTCGCAAAGAATTTAGCCACCATTATTGTGTCAATTCCTGGCAAATTCGTACAGTCCTCTTTTAAGAAACCTCCCTCCATGAATAATTATTATAAACTTGAAAAACAACACGAAACAGTCCAAATATTCACAAAGCAGTCTCGATAAGATAACCGTAGGTTTTGCTTACTACAAGAGTGATGTCACATTTAAAACCAACATGGCAGGTAGCGTTTTGTGACATGTTCACAGACTAAAAAATTGCAATTTTAAAATTGAAATAATAAATCAACCTCCTCGTGTTTTTGTAAATACGAACCGATAATTTCCGATTTCTTATTCGATAAATTATCGAATTCACATAATTTAATAATTTATTTTTCATAGTGTCATTTTTTCTTTTTTTTTTCTAGAAATTTATAAACACGAAGCAAATAAAATGTTAGATTTTTAAAATGTAAGTATGTTTAGTAAGTTTAATGTTTTCCTTAGGTAATGGTACAATTGATTTCCCTGAATTTTTAACGATGATGGCGCGTAAAATGAAAGACACAGATAGTGAGGAAGAAATTCGCGAGGCATTCCGAGTATTTGATAAGGACGGCAATGGTTTTATCTCAGCAGCCGAATTACGTCACGTTATGACCAATCTTGGTGAAAAACTTACGGACGAAGAAGTTGATGAAATGATCCGGGAGGCCGATATTGATGGTGACGGCCAAGTCAATTATGAAGGTACATAAAATTCATTCTTACTTACTATTTTTTTTAATTTGCATACAAATTTTGCACCATTTGTTCAATATGAAGACTATTATTATTCCGTCTTAAGAGAAAACAATGTGGCGTAGAGAAAATGTAAATCAATAATGAATTAAAAATATTTTAGCTGACCCTCTTCTAAATAGTCACATAAAACCGAGTTTTGTTTCATTTATAGGTTATTAAAGGGTGTCCCAACAAGAACGCCGGATTTAAATTGCGCGCCATTGTTTTATTGTTGGGTTGGCAGCATTATCAAGTTCTGTCACCTGTGGTTACTTCGGGTAGTTGCTATGAAGCGCTTTACTGTGGAACGAGTTTTGATTGTTAAAACGCATTATAAGTATGGTGAGTATTACAGAGACTGTGCAGAAGTTTCGTACGATCCTCGGTCGTAACTTCGCATCAGAAGAATCCACAGTTCATAGGCTAATAAAGAAATTCGAGGAAACTGGTTCGACTGCAGACATTAGAACACCTGAGCGCGCTCGGTCCAGCTGGTCTCGTGAGAATATCGCCTTTGTGCAGGACAGTGTTATCGAGAGTACAACACTATCCATTCGTCGCAGTTCACAACAAGTAGGCATTACGAGAAGCTCCTTGTAGACCAATCAAATTAAGCAAAAATCAGGCCCACTTTCACGATAATTTCCAACCATTCCCGACCAATACCATTCGATTCAGTTTTTTTTTTAATTCTCATGGTCAATTTTGCCGTACGTTATATGAGCAAGAATTTAATTTATGAACAATTAAAGTTGTGAAAATGATGAAAATCGATGTTTCTAAATATTCAACTTCAAACGCTGCGAAAACGGCAACAGATAGAGAAAAATTGCTCAGAACATTTTTTATAGAACGTTAAATTCCCTTCAAAAAAGTCCGCGACGGCATATCTCTACGATAAATAGTTAAGGCGTTACAATGAGTTAAATGTTTATTATTTTTCTACTGCGTACTGGTCAGCTGTATACGCAACGCGTATCCACTTTTTTCCACATAAACAATTTTCTTCGAAATTAAATTGCGGCACACTTAAACGACTTGGGTATCGCTCTTTTGGAATTCCAGAGCCAGGCTTCAAATTATCTTTTGAGGAATACGCTTTTCTACACTTATCATGAACAGTAACTTCATTAACATTTTCTATTTGATTCCATTTCTTATTCTCACATTTCTTGCTGTTTTCTATAAACGATTCGATTCCCTTTTGTTTTACTGTTACAGTCTTGCTCATTTGCAGAGTTCCTTCACATATAAAACAATTTTCTTCTAGCGACATTTTTGATCGGTTTATTTTATATTAATCAACAGCACAACCACAATGATAATGTAAAAATTGCTCACAACCAGTACACTGTATAACTGCGTTATAACTGCGCCGACTATTAGCATCAAACTGAACAGCTCATAACTTAATAATAATTTATCTTATAACTTAATAATAATTTTCCAGGTCTTTGAGTATGCATAAAAGTATATAATAATTATATCTAGACCAAAAAAGTGATAAATACATTTGCTAACGTTGTAAAAATAAGAAAATTATGAAAGATTTACAGCAAGTCTACTTTCAAATGTTCTGCGCAGGCGCGGCATACGAGTCTGTTAATCGCGCATGCGCGTTACTTGTACAGCTGACTGATATACAGCAGAAAAATAATAAATATTTAACTCATTGTAACGCCTTAACTATTCATCGTAGAGATATGCCGTCGTGGACTTTTTTGAAGGGAATTTAACGCTCTATAAAAAATGTTCTGAGCAATTTTTCTCTATCTGTTGCCGTTTTCGCAGCGTTTGAAGTTGAACATTCAGAAACATCGATTTTCATCATTTTCACAACTTTAATTGTTTATAAATTAAATTCTTGCTCATATAACGTACGGCAAAATTGACCATGAGAATTCAAAAACATACTGAATCGAATGGTATTGGTCGGGAATGGTTGGAAATTATCGTTTTGAAAAACCCTTAATTTTACTGGTCTATTGCAGTGAATTCTCGTGAAGGATCTTCACATGCATGCCTACAAAATTCAGTTAACACAATAACTGAAAGGAACCAATCATATGCATCGGAGACAATTTTCCAAACAAAATCATCTTAAGTGACGAGGTGCATTTCCACTTAGACGGCTTCGCAAACAAACAAAATTGTCGCATTTGGGGAACAGAAAACCCTCGACAAATCCATAAAAGGGGAATGCATCCTCAACGAGTCACTGTGTGATATGGAGTTTGAGCAGGTGGAGTAATCGGGCCTTACTTTTTCCAAGATGAGGATGGTAATCACGTAACATGGAGAACGTTACCGCAATATGATTGTGAATTTTCTTTGGCCTTCTTTGAATGGTGTTGATATTCAAGACGCATGGTTCCAGCAAGATGGCGCTACCTGCCACACTGCCCACGAGACGATTGCCTTGCTGCATGAGAAATTTCCAGACTGAGTCCCCTCGCGCAACGCGGACCAGAACTGGCCAGCGAGGTCATGTGATCTGACTCCCTGCGACTTCTTTCATTGGGGGTATCTGAAATCGCAGGTTTATGAAAACAATCCCCGAATCATACCAGAACTACAGAATGAAATACGGCGTGTCATCGGCTAAAGGGAGGAACAAGTCTGCGTAAATGTTATCACGAATTTCATTGATAGAGTGACTGCATGCAGAGCAACTCGTGGAGGGCATTTGTCTGATATTGTTTTTCATGCTTAAATGGAAACATGTCTCGTTTTTAATGATGTAAAAATATATGCCATTTCATTTTTTACCTTATTAAATCAGGCGTTCTTGTTGGGACACCCTTTATTACCTCAAATTCAAATGAACGTAACCTTAAACTTAACCCGTAAGTTTTTTCCAAATGGTCATTAGGAAATGGCAGAACATGCAACATTTCTTATCGCAACCACATCAACTGTTTGAAACATAAGCTGGGGTGAAATACACAGGTCTAGCAAACAAATAAAATAGAACAAGATAGATTTATTGGGGTTCAAAATAAAACAAAGAAGGTTTAGTGCCATATTCCCCAAAAAAGAACTGTCGCTATGTGTTTTTTTTTTTTGTTTCGATTAAAAATAGTTTATTAGTTGTGTAAACCCGACGTGGTGTTGTGTCCATATGTTACTTGAGGGTATTTTAAGATGAATGTATTTTTGAATAGTACATCGAATTTCAGTTTATTTTAATGGAGATGCGGTGGCGGTATATAAAAAAAAAATACTAATTTCCAATTATAATTCTTCAATAACATTTCCATATGACGATTTCTCATAAACTAATGGTTTTTCATCATTAATTGTATGATTTTTGAAAATGAATGGTGCAAAACTTCTGTTCATATTTAGTAATAGTATACAGGGTGGGGCAATAGTGCGTCCGACTTCGATATGTCGAGTTCTACGATAGCTAGAAATTGGCTCACTCTGTATATTCGAAAATAATTTTCGGTTATAGACTTTTTTGTCTAATTTATTTATTTTTAAATCAAGTTTCTAGCTATTATAGAACTCGACATATCGAAGTCGACGCACTATTGTACCACCCTGTATAAAGCTTCTTCGATTTAGTTCAATATAATTTCTCAGTTTTGTTGTGAACATTTTTGTTTGTAAAATTTTTAAATAGTTTCCTTTAAGTTTCCCATAAAATTGTGTTAATAAATGCAGTTATTTATTTGATATGGTTAATTTTGATCGTGCACTTTTTGGCAACTTGCAAATTGCTATTTGTAAGTTTAATTCTGTGTGAATAATTTTACTATATGAGATATTTCTCGAAAAGCTCATTTTTTGGATTGTTAAAAAAATAAATATGTAAATTTCCACTTTGCTTGTTACAGATTAAAAATATCCATACATACTATGATTGTGTACGGTACTTGAAAGTTTATATTTAGCTTTAATTATAACGAAAACGGTATAAATAACGTAATTGTAGGCATTTATTTATTGACTGAAAATTGAAAAATTTCAACTATGACATAATTTGTGGATGAAGTAGAATTCTCACAAATTGGTAGAATTGATCACAGTAGCGGCTCGTGTAGTTTGGATTTGGAGGTACTGCATAAAAATGGCATAAAACACGTGCAATCGAGTGTATTTTATGTACAAAAAATATGTTTTCGATTCTTTTGCTTAAAAGATGTGCAGTTCTATGATTGTTATGTTTAAAACGAGCGTTTAAAACGCGTTTAAATACTTACAAAAAAAAAACATGTTTAAAATATCGATCTAGAATATGATTGATTACAATAATTACAAACAACTTTTCATCACAATAAAATTTTTTTGAAATTCAAACGAAGAAATCCATTTTCGGAGATTTTTAATAGTAAAATGTTGTTTCGCCACGTGACAACTTTTGATGGTTATAATTTTAGTTTCATGACAAGCAGAAATGATCACCTAAATCGATTTTTTCCAAATTATAATAATTTTTCTCGTATCGAGCGTGCTTTTTGAAGGACACTACATATGTCTTTTTTAATTTTAGTTTTATCATAACCACGTAAAGCCCGAATTTATCACAAAAATTGAGACAAAATATGTTTCTTGCAGCCACTTCGTCACCGAATTTACAGAAATTAAGCTCGTATTAAGTAAAGTTCGTTTTTTTTTTTTGTTTTATCAATCAAATGTGTAATATAAATACCCGCCAAATCTAATACAATGCCCGTAACTCGGTTGGCCCACACTTGTCTTATAAACCATAATGCAAGAAGTGGGGACCAAATAGCGCGTTAAAATATACAATACGGATGGCACATACGGACGTTAGTTAATGATGAAGTTAGCTGGATTTGTAACACAGAATATACGCACTTGCTACAGTATTTCCAGAGTTGCCAGTTATCATATCACTTACGGTACAGCGTTGTCAGTTCTCATATTTCAATGAAATTTGTATGATAAATTAATAAATTCGTAGAGGTAAATTCACTTAAAACAGATAGTGTCAAAAAAATTTAAACGTTACAAAATATTCCAGTAAACTAATTTGACGCATTTTTTTAAAGTATTTCCTGAAGGTTTTTTTTTTTTCAAGATAATGAAGGACCATTTTTATACCTCATTATAACTCCATTTCGTGAAAATTCTGCTTAGTCTGACATTATTGCTCTTTTTTTCATTTCTCTTGACCTCATAACAAAAGCGGATCATAACAGATTTTGCTTTTTTATTTTATTATAAATTTTAAAACAGTTTTTTATATTCTGGAGTAACAATGCAATTTTTTATTTAAAATATCCCATATAGAGTTAAACAATCAATAAACCTTGATTATTGCATGGTGTTTTTCCCCTTTTTAAAATTTTACCTACACCATAAAATTTGGTGTTAAAAGATTTTTATTTCTTTTTTGTTTACTTCCACATTCATAAATTAGTTATTTCTTCTATTCAGCTTTACTTGAAACAAATATTTTTCATAATATTTCCTGCGAATGGTGTAGTGTATGTATATTTTTGAGTAAAAAAGAGTGTTGTAGCTACAGTGTTCCACAAATAACTCGGTGATGACTTAATATTTTAATTTGATTGAAAAAACATCCGTGAAGCCATATTGAGTTTGCTCAAACGGGTTGCCACCCTACAATAAAATTGCACGTCACCAATCCTTGTGTTACATAATTTGATTTAACTAATTTGAGAAACACCCTAGTCATCACTTTGTTATTGGAACACTGTAAAGTAGACCAGAAAGCGTATGACTGGTAGTATTCCTTTGCAGATTTCCGAGCTCTATCGCTCATAGTTTTCAGTCGGTACTCAACACATGCTTCGAGCTGGTCAGTTTGTAGTCTTGCTTTGGGAATGTGCTTAGTGGCATGTTAATTTAATGTCTTATCGGTTTTTTTGTCATCTTTACTGTCTTCACTGTTGGCACTGAAAAATTTGCCTAATGAAGTTAAAAAGCAATTCCTTCTGAATCACCTATAATTTTTTATTCATTACTAGAAATGTAACCATTTTATTTTTTGTTTAATAATATTTAATTTTTAATAAGTATGTTTATAGGAGTGTTTTCAAATTATTATTTTTAGATATTATCCCATTTTAAGTATAAATTTATAAATACCAAGTACCTTACAATTTTAACCATGATAAATAATTACGTTACTATTTGGATCAGCGACGACTGAAAATTTGTTAGCCAATATTCACAAACTGACTGACTATATCTTTCTGTTTTTTAATAAAATGTTGCAGTTGCTGTCATTTGGTAAGCAAGTACCAGAATATTTTTTGAATTTATATTTTAATAATGATAATAATATTTACAAATACTAGTAAACCATTCATCAATTGACATGTAATAATTTGACTAAACAAATCACTTGGGCAATAGTCTCCTGATTTTCATCACCATTTGCATTCCCAAATCACTAAGCAAATTTGCATATAACAGAACAATATACAAAAAATGTATATATATTTTCTAACCCTTTTCTTAAAAGTGACATTTAATGGAATTACATTATTGATGGCCCATACTGACGAAATTGATCCTTAAGCGTTCCCCGTTATAGTAGAAGGCTGACAATTTTGACTTTTAGAAACTATCTTTTAAATGGTAAGGTACTTGCTATTGTTATATAAAACCATACCCTTATAGGTTCATTCGTACCCTTTTAAAACAATATCACTGGTGATAACAATGTGTTTATGTTTGATAATTTTAGTTTATAAGTGTATAAAAATCACTGATATTTTAAAATTCAATGGCAATTTAAATGCAGATATATGATTTTTCTGTATCGCTAAATAAGTTACGTACATACACATCTGCAGTTTAATTGACATATTGTCATTTATTTGGCATCGACTTGCTCTTTCACTTTATTAGGCTCTATTATTAGTTCCTTGGTCTTTATGCTTTTAATGTTAGTTGGTATATATCTTTTTTTGATAAAAGCACATTTCCAAGAACTTGGACTATGCATTCTACTTCATTTTGCAGTATCGTACCCATAATCAATAATAATACTAACCAAAGGAATATATATGTAATGTGTATGTTTGTCGATGTTGTCACTGGTTGTCATTTTTTAATAATATAAACGCGTAAAAAAATTAACCTTTTTTAACACAAACATTCAAAGATATATCTTTGTTATAACATTGGTTTTTTGTTTTATAGTTAGTCGTAAGATATAAAAATAGAAGGAATTATCTAGTTCAATTTAAGGCAAATGGTTTTTTTAACGCCGTATAAGTATATATATATTGTACTGTTCAGATAAAATCTTTTTTAAACAAAAGAGCACAAGACATTTAAAGTTTACCTTATTTACTGAATTATGTTTGACCTACTTAGGGCCTGTCTTTTCATCTCTGAGTGTTACTGGTAACCAGAAGATTAGAATGTGAATATAGTCATAAATAAAATGTTGTAAAACAACTTCTAATCATCTTGTTATCAGTAACTTACCCAGAAGTGAAAGACCGGCCCTTAGAGGTTAAAAAAACTTGTTTCTAATCTTAATCTCACAGAAACTTTCAAATTATTTTTTGCTGTTTCGATTGAAATAAATTTGTAGCATAAAAATTTATTGAAAAGGTTTAATATATTTGTACGACTTGTAGAGAACAAAATGAATCAGTTCTAATAGTTTATAAAATATAGTGTAAAATCATCTATTTTAATGCAGAATTCAGTAATTGTTGAAGTTGGTATTTTAAAGTTATGTAGGCGATTATTTTTAAATAATATTTTTTAGTCTTTATAAGAGTACTGAACCTAGAGTAATTAGTTCAAAACGTATTTTGTATTTAATTATGATTGGTGCAATTTTATTTTAATGAAATGATTCATTAAAGTTAATGCAGCATGTTGTTTGGGAAGTTCGAAAAGAATTGCATGAATGTAGATCAGTAGCCATTAAATTTATTGCATATTGTTAATTTGATCTAGTATGTCGATCAAGTATCATAAATTGGCCATGGCTTTTAAAAATGTTCAAACAACCCACAAACCATTCTAATCCATTTCAAAGTCTCTATTCAATATACAGATTTTTTTTACAGTTTTATAATCGTATCAAGATAGACAATTTTTCTTGGGGTAACAAAAAATATAAGGTGGCAAATAACCAGCAGATATTAAAACTCCTCAATTATCTGACGTGAAAAGGTGTCAGTCATTCTGTAATAATATATTTGTCACATTAGCGCCCTGGTTCACAAGTTGCAAGCCAGAAATAGTTTTTGGTGGTCATTTCTAATATGAGGGCAAAGGGACGACTCCATTTGGACAAGACTTGCAGGTTTAATTCAACGCAGGTCGGGGCTTATGCCCGCTGAGTAGTTGTTTCCTGTAAATCTTATTCAATATATAGTTTAGCCCAGCAGGGTTATAAGTTGCAGCTCTTGGTACCTGCTTTGCAGTCACTCAAGACATCAGTGATATCTGACGGGTAGCAGCACTGTCCACCAGAGGGATACACATCACTCACTATGTCTGATAATATGTTAAACCGAGTCCAAATATATTTTTCTGCCCTGAATGCAATTACAAATTATTCTGCGTATTTTTTCTGAAAATATAAACGTACCTCTGAAGTCAACATATTTTTAGCTTTAATACGAAAATAAATGCACAAATCAGTTTGATAGAGATTTTGGTGCATTAGAATGAGGCTTCCCTAGCCATACTATATTTTACTTGGCCAGAATTTTTTAGATGTAAAAATTCAATGAGCTTGTTGGTTAAAGTGGGTGTAATCATGCATTGAAGATTGTTCGAATTTGTTCTTGCCAATGTTGACTACATATCCTTCTATTTTATAGTTTTATGTATATCCTGGGCGTCAATGAAATTATGTACACCACCAATATCTTCTTTTTTTTTTTTTTGAGAGAGTATTTTGAAACCAAAGTAAATTATTTATATTTAAAAACTCATATTTTGATATCCAATCTAAACAAATGTGGCATATTTTTTTTTTTTTTTTATATATAGAGCTGGCTCTGAATCGGTTTTAAGAAACAATATGGATTTTTTTTTTTTAGGCAAATGGCTATGGAATCGACTTTATTTTAAATCAGATGGTATTTTACCTATGGAAAAAATTGTAATCAGTAATTGCATTGGTTTTAATACAAACATTTTTAAATATTATGTAATAAAAACTATTAATTTCACGGCTATCATCACATTAGTTGAAATCAGTTGCAGACAAATAGGTGCTAATATTTCTCTCGCATAATAATTTGCCCAAGTTTCAAAATGTTGCTATTAAAAATGAAGTGAAAGTGAAATGTGTTCAATAATGCCGTGGCACTTAACGTCGTTCAACTTAAAAGTTAGTAATTGAACAGAGAGAGATAGGGATTGACCGTAAATTATAGAGCACCCTGTATGTTATCTCATTGACCGCCCAGTGTAATAATTTTGGTGTAATGCACCTTTATTTATATGTTGTGCGGAAAAACAAGAGATTTTGGCTAATTCGTTATTGTGTTTTGTTGCAGAGTTTGTCACCATGATGACCTCAAAGTGAAGAAGCCAACAGTTTGCATTTCAGCTTTCCATTGTTTCATCCCGGCTCATTATCTACATTTTCAACATCTCGAACTTTTTGCTTGGCTGCCGGGCCACTAAAGTGAATAACTTAATCGTTATTTAATTTACAAGACAAATTTAATTAATAATAAATATTTATAAATTAATATAATTGTGTAAATTTTTGTAATATATTTGTTTTTGGGACGGTGCCACACCAGCATCTACCTGTACTGTATCAAACAATTCTGTGCTACATGTCTAGTTGAGTCAGTCGTTTAAACGTTATTCACAAAGTATGAAAACGTACTTATTATATAAATAAATAAAAAATCGTTCTATTTGGTGTTAGTCTAGGGGATACAGAGAATTAGGTCACCCTCGAAGAGTTTCATGTTTCATACTTTGTGATCCAAATAAATCTGTGCACTTACTATAGTATGTATCCCCTTAATTTAATTTTTGGAAAAAAGTACTGTTAGGTTTTCTGTTTCATCATCCCATTGTACTGTATTGTAGGTTTTACATTTTTTAGTATATAGTATTTTCAAATATAAGAGATAAGGTTTCCTTTCATCCAACCTGTTATTTTTATTAAAACTTTTAATTTATTTTACTGTTAAGTAAGTCGGTAACGTAACGGTTACAATGTGAAATTATTAGATGTTTAAATTTGAAATAAATGTGACTAAAAGCATATTTTATCTGGTGATTCGTTAATAGTACCCGATATATTTATTACTATATATTATTACTATGACAGTTTTTTATGTTAACATTTTTTCTTTATTTAAAATAAAATAATTTAAAACTGTTCACGCTTTTAATGAGTTTGCCTTTAATCGTCGCAGCATTAGAATTGCTTTTTTTTAGGTCGCCACGGTGTGTGTTATTTTTAAATTAAATGAAATTTTGTGAATTTACTTACTAAATTGCTGTCGCAATGACAAAAGATGGCAAAAATATAACTTGTTCAAAAAAAATTAAATTGCCGCAAAACAACATTGACCACGTGCAAATGGCTACTGTGGTGTTGTGACGTCATTCTATTTGTTTTGATGTGCCGTATTGAAGATCTTATTAGATAGTTGTAAAATATCGTCTGATTCAGCGCTTTAAAATGAAAAAGAACGATATGAGATTAGGTATTCAAAGCACCGTTAAATGCCTCACTAACAGTCTTCAATAAAAATCGTCGGAAAGAATATTTGTATATATTACTAGTGAGAATAGCGACATCATGCGTCAACATAGAGAAAAAATGAAAATTATAGTTGCATGCCGTGAGAAGTGAAGCAGGATTGGTACGAGATGGATTATCTTCAAGGAGAGGAAACTGAACCAAAATCCAGGACCGGTAGCTGCTACCACATGATTGACAGTAAGACCTATGTACACATAAAAGCAAAAGTATAAAATGAATAATAAAATACATATTATTCGGAATGACTGAAGTTTGCCATCGCATTAGTATACATGATCACAACTTATATTTGTTCTGTATTCGCGGATTTGTTAAATTTGAGCAATTTGGCCTGTACGTATTTGTATAAGATGAGCGTTCTACATTTGCCGAGGTTAATGGTGCAAATTCTAAATAGTTCACATGGGAAGGCAGTAATGATGGGAATAATCAAATTAATAGGTTATTTACATATCCCGATTATTTCTATAACTTAGTAGTACTAATTTAGTAGCTGAGGAAATTAGTTGTACACAATTGCACGAAGAATGGGATGGCATCCGATTCTATTTTTCTTTCGGTTTCAAAGTTGGCTCCTCAAATGATAATTAGTTAATGGCAACAACAGAGTACAGCTAACTCAGATTTGATTTAGCAAACCAGATACAATAATTGGAGAAACGTTCTCTTTTTTATAAAAACATAGGTACAGGATCATCGCACGAAAATGTCCTTTTTTTGAAATAACTTATTTTTGAGGTTATTAAAAAGATGAAAGACCTTTACAAATTTTTTTTGCAATCCAAATTTTGAATGAAAAAAAACCAATGCGCATCGCATTTAAGAATGGCATTTTACTTTCTTTTTTTTTTTTAAAGAAACCCTGTTTTAGAATATTTCGATTTTCGTCATTTTTTGGATTTTAACATATCGTTAATGGTTATGTTAAACGTTAATGGTTATGTTAAATGTAGTTTGAGATGTAGTTTCCTTTGAAAATCAGAAGAAAAATTAACCATGAATTTGAGGTAACATGACGCATATGGTATTTTAGTAGTCGGAAAAATGTGAAATCAAATTATTTTAAAATATTCAACAAAAAACAAAGTAAGATGCAAGACAAATATGTGATGGTGCAGCCCAGATCCGTTAACTGCGTTCAAGGACTATTTTACGTATGCGTGTATTACATCAGTATGTCGAACGGTCGTTTTCAAAATATAAGAATATATTTTCACCAAAGCGAACATCACTCATGAAGACAACCATATAAACATACCTGATGCTGCAAAATGGCTACACATCTTCTCCAGTTTGTGATAATCAAGCTAGTTAAAAGGGTAAGCTTTACATACATTGTTATAAATTGTAACAGTTTATTGTTTCTCGTATTAGTTAATTTCGCGTACGCCACTGTCCCACGGAACATTTTTGACAGCCTTATCAATGACAGTGAAGAGTTATTGTTTACTGTGAATGATATATCAATTAAATTCTGTTATTATGTAAAGGCTCTTTAAAAAATAGGATTTATTCATATAACTTCTTGCACCGATTGATGGAGCTCCTAATAGCACATCAAACCATGTATCTAACGCATTTTCGCCTAAAATTGGAATAGCCTTCTTGTTCCAGGATATCTCGAAAACGGTTGATTATCAGACAAGTATACCTTTTTGCTTAGAGTTAGTAAATCCGGCCCAGTAACCAGCTCGATCTCGATTTGTTCGGCCGCGTCATAAAATCACGAGTTTGCCTACAGGACCTGTTGGTCCTTCAACAAATACATCATAATTTCAATTAATGTCCGCAGTGTCAAGGTCACGGTGCAAAACATTTTTGGGTCCACAATTAAGTAAAAAAATATTTTAAATTGTTTAATATGAGCATAAGGTCTTTTTTTATTCAAAGTGTAAACCTACAAGGCAACCCTAGCTATATAACAAACAATAACAAGAATAATGGGATGAGCACGAAGTATATAAAAAAATAAGAATAGTTTTCTCAATACCATGGTAATAATTATTAGAAATGGGATTGGAATCACAATCCCTTACGCGCTTTTATGGTTGCAAATCTATCAACAACCACTCAGATACGTGTGCTGCCGTATTCTCGATTGCAAACTTTAATATAATACTGAAGTCATTTCCACACACAACAAAATACAGTCAAGTATAGTGACACGCATTTCGCCAACACAGTCGGCATCATCAGAAGATGAAGGAAATTTAAAATGTGCCCTATTTATAACTTAAAATATAGTCATAAAGCAAGATATTCACTGTCCATAAATATGGACATCCAAACAATAACCATCCTATTGCTGTTTTCATGAGCCAAATTGGTATTTTTGGGAGATAATTAAAATTATATATAGGTACGTCGAAATATGTTGTCATTACGAAATATAGATTCCGTTTCGGCTGTACTATACAGGGTGGAGAAATAGTGCGTCCGACTTCGATATGTCGAGTATTATAATAGCTAGAAACTTGATGTAAAAAACAAATAACTAGACAAAAAAGTCTACAACCAGAAATATAGAGAGTGAGCCAAGACGATTATACAGGATCAACTAACATTTTTTTAAATGGAGTGACATGTATATCAACATTTTTTGAAACCTCTTTGTGGCCTCCTTCCATTCCTGTATTATTATTGACTCTGTCCCAACCACTTGGATGTAATGATAATTTTTTGTTGAAATTATGCAATTTACACGTGTATATTAAAAAAAATCACTAGTCACAATTATCGATTTTAAGAAAAAGTATGTTAGTACCAGTTATAAGGCATCTGTGTGATGACACTCAGCTATTTTCACTTCCTAAAAGTATACAGGGTGTGCAGAAATAATTTTTAAATTTACAACTATTTGGACTGAATTTTCTCATTTTTTCAACAAAAAAAAATCATTACATCCAAGTGGTTGGGAGAAAGTCAATAATAATACAGGAGTGAAAGGAGGCCACAAAGAGGTTCCAAAAAATGTTTTGATATACATGGCATTTCGTTTAAAAAAAAATGTTATTTGACCCTGTAGAATCGTCTTCGCTTACCCTGTATATTCCGAAACAATTTCCCCGGTTATAGACTTTTTTGTATAGTTTATTTATGTTTTTAAATCAAGTTTTTAGCTATCATAGAACTCAAGATATCGAAGTCGGACGCACTATTGCCCCACCCTGTATATTAAACATCCCATAAAAGCAAAAACGTTATAAATAAATATAATTTGTGGCCTGAAGATAAGAATAGACAGGGGAATTAATTTATAAGGTAAAATCAAAATTATAAAAAAACTGCGAAGAGTATCCTATAGAATGTGCAACAATCACCTATTTGCACTTGTTTTTATTATTATTATTTTTAACAAGTTAATTGAAGGAATTTTTGTTCCGGGGGCCCCCTGGACTCTCGAGGCCCAATGCACTACACCGTCTAGCCCTATAATAGCTACGCCACTAAATATCCAAACAGCTGTTCTGAAAAAAAAGATCACATTTTTATCATTTAATGTACAGGACGTTCTACAGTGTATCCACGTTAAGGACTTACCACCCTTGTAAAAATTTTATTTTTTTGACCGATTTTGAGAAACTTTTTTTATTAGGTAAGTATTTAAAATGCGCATTCAACGAGTGGGTAACTTTATTTTTGGGTCGCAATCATGGCCAGCTACGACCACTTTTATGGACTCAAATTTCAAACAGTACCTTTACGGATTTTTTTAGAAAAAAACTAACGATGGATTCGTTTTTAGAATTACTTCAAACGTACCTATACCGACTTTTATTGTTTTAAACAAAATACAGGGTGTCCGAGAAAAAAATTATAATAATAAAATATTTTTTTCAATTTATGAAAAAATGTAATAAAAAATTTAACGCATTTCTGGTTTTGGTATCAAAATTACTATTTTTTTTTAATACACACTCTAATTTAATGCACTATTAAAAAAAAAGAAAAAATATTGGAACGTCGCCCATTCGAACGATTTTTACGTTTTTTTGCAATATTTATTTTGATTGCTATTTGTTAAAAAGCTAAGTGTGCTGTGAAAACAATGTTATTTTAGTTACCAGCTGTCATTTACTAATAGTTAAGCAGTTTATAGTATTGTACTGTTCCAGAGAAGTAAAAAGCATAAAAAATGTCTTATTCTTTACAAGAAAAAGTAGAAATAATAAGATTAGTTGGTGACGGAACACGTACTTTTCGTGAAGCAGCTAATGAGTTTAACCGATTACATCCAGAACGCAGTATTAACCATGTAACAGTTGCGTATATTAACAGATTTTTTGACCAACATGGAACAGTTGAGAGACTTCCAAACCAGCATCGTGATCGGGAGCGAAGAGGAAACCAAATGATTCTTGATTATTTTATTGATAATCCACATTGAAACCTTAGAGATGCTAGTAGGAATTTAAATATTTCTAAAAGTCAAGTCTGGAAATATTTGAAAAAAAGCGGTAAGAAACCTTTTAAGCCATACACTTGAAGCTGGAGATACTGAGGCAAGAATGGAATTCTGTTTATGGTTGCAAGGTATGTACCTAGAGAATCCTGATTTTTAAAAAATATTTTAGACACGGATGAAGCTACATTCACGACAGACGGTATTGTATCATCACAAAATATCAGAATGTGGAGCGAAGATAACCAACATTGAGTAATTGAGTGTAAGAGACAATACTCTTCAAAGGTAAATGTTTTCTGTGGCATTTTAAATGAAAAGATTATTGGGCCATACTTTTTTTATGAAAATTTGAATGCTGCTAGTTTTCTCAGATTTTTACAAAATAAGTTTACCGTCGCACTTGATGAGCCTCCGTCTGATTATCGCGACAATTTACATTTACAACTTGATGGAGCACATATCCATAATGCTGTCAGTGTGAGAAACTGGTTGAATGAGAATTTTCCTAATCGCTGGATCGGTCGAAGTAGTCCTTTTATTTGTTGGCCGCCGAGATCCCTAGACATTATGCCCCTTGATTTCTTTCTTTGGGGAACAATAAAAAATAAAGTGTATGCTACAAGGCCCCACACCCGAGAAGAGCTTTGTGATAGTATTAGAGAAGCTTGTCAGAGTATAACTCGACAGCAGTTAAGAAATGTAATAAGCAATAATCGTCGACGTATTGAAAAGTGTATAAGGGAATTCGGTGGATTAATCGAAATGACTAATATTTAATTTTTTACTTTTCTTTTGTTATGTTCTAATTTCTTCATTTTGTAAAAAATTGTAAATATTGATTAAGAATAATTTGTATTAGTGTTAAAAAAAATAATAAATTCCTACAATTTAAGAAAAGTAATCCATTTTTTCTCGGACACCTTGTATTTTATAACAAAGAAAATCGGTACAGGTATGATTTAAGTGATCCTAAAACAGAATCCGTCAGTTTTTTTCTAAAAAAAATTCCTAATAGTACTTTTTGGATAAATATTTAATAATTTAAAAAAAAAAATTCTCGAACATCCTGTATTTTATTTAAAACAAGGAAAATTGGTACAGGTACGTTTGAGGTGATTCTAAAAAAAGATTCTGTCGTCAGTTTTTTTCTAAAAATTCTCTAATGGTACTGTTTGAAATTTGAGCCCATAAAAGTGGTCATAGTTGGCCATGACTACGACCCAAAAATAAGGTTACCCACTCGTTGAATGCGCATGTTGAATACCTACCTAACAAAAAAAAGTTTATCAAAATCGGTCAAAAAAATAAAGATTTTACAAGAGTGGCAAGTCCATAAAGTGAACACATTGTATATAACTTTAGGTCGAAACTAATATGAAATTATGATTTCTCACCATATCTATCTGTACCGTTTATATAGGTTTTAGGAAATATGTTGTTTTTAGAAAATATTCTTGTATCGTAGTTGTTTTGATAAATACGAATGTTATTCGTTGCCTCTGTCATTTTCAAATGTTTGGTCATTATGAATTTAGTTGTACTATATTTGATTGTCTCTATTTTTGCGTCTACACCCATACCAAATGCAGTCATCGCCACAAATTATGCTTGCCGTTGTTTTAATTCTCTCTATCGTCCATACACTGTACAATTCGGACAAACTCTCCTACTCCTGTAGTCTTCCGCAACGTCCATGGTACCGCTCGGGAATGAACGGTAAAATTGGCTGCTATATTTAGCTGCTGTTTGGACGCAGGTTAAGGTTGCGTTTTCACCATACACCGTCTCAAGAGCTTCTGCAATATGTTTTGTACATATGCGCATATTCCTACGCAGCCCAACCCATCAGCCTTATCAGCGAGTCAGCTGGACACGCGAATAACATATTAATTACCATCGCCCCACCCCGAGATTCGCAGTCTGCCGTAAGGGCGGCGATTTACAACATATGACACGCCTTAAACACACATTATTGGCTAGAACAGGGACCTAACTTAGACTGTATTTTATTACACAATGACATACTTACTAGCAAAAACAACCCTCTGTTACTAGTCACGCCCAATTTGCAAAAGCTCTTGAGACACGCTGTATATCCATTTTAAATTTATAAATCGCTGTTAAAACTTTTCTGTTCGCATCGGTATTGCCTGGAATTTTATATATTAAGGACCGATTTTTCCCTCTTCTATTAAATTTGTTCGAAAGATAGTTTCCTTGGCTACAATTGTATCGATAATTGTTTCTATGGAGCCTATTTATCAAATAGATTTAATGGGAGATGGACAGATTGGCCCTAAATCCATTTAGTATTTAAGACGAATCGCTTGCTTCTACTTTTCGTGCTCATCAATAGAAATATTTTAACAGCGATTTAAAGTTTTATGTTGGCAATCCTGGCGACGAAAGCGTGCTAACGCTGCCTTAAAAAGTGATACCACTATTTCACATATATTAAAATTTACAGATCGAGCCAACCCAGTACACGATTAACGGCATGCGTAGTTTACAGTATTGCCGCCTTGTTTAAGATGGAGATCTTAATGAGCATCTAATTTGAATTATTTAAGTATTATTTTATTTTTTAGAGTAGTTGGTATAATTTTTCTTTATTATCTATGAGAATATTAATTTATGTTTTTAGAATTACTTTTTGTTTCGAAAAAAAAATCAATTTTTGAATGTGTGCTGTTCTGATATTTTTTAAATTTTAATGTTTTGCTATCTGTGACATCTCAGAAGGAACATTGAAATTGTGGTAATTTTGGTAAATACGTTAATACGCAAAGATTTCTTTCAATGAACGAGCAACACTCTTCACTGCAACTTTAGCAAGACCGAAATTTGTTTTTCTTGCAGTGTTGCCAGTCGTATATGCATTTTTTACCCTGAATATTCAACAAAAATCCCCAAAATTACCCAAAGTTTAATTCAATTCCCCTAAAAATCCCCGATGAAATTTTTTATGAACAGCAACAAAATACAAATGTACTCGAACAATAGAAGATATTTGTTTGTAAATAATTTATTAAAAATATACAAAAAATAATACTTCGGTTATAAATATAAAACATTTCTATAATAAAAATATCTGTGTGTTATGTGGCCAGCACATAACTTTCTTATACCAGTATATATCATCCTGATCTAAAAAAATTATTCTATTTAATTCTTCACTTGCCTCAATTAAATTTTAATAGCGTACCTACCTTGAAATCTGTCATTAAAATTTTTAAATAATTAATTATTATCAGCGTTTTTCGATACTGTTGATAATAATTCATGTCATATATTTTAATAATTTTTTGTTGACATTGATATTTCTGTAACTAAATTAGACCGTTCAAATGTCAAACTGTTAAATTTATCCTAACCCCATTTTATGAGGCCAAATGTGTAAAATATTTCAGTTTACATCAACTTTATTTAACTACTTGGAAAATATATTTTATTGGCTTGTAATAGAAGACATGATTTATAATCTTTCATCAAGAATATATTTTTTGTAAAGTCCAATACAACAAAGTTTGGGTCCCGTCGACCCCCTTTCAGCTGGACAATTTTGCTCATCACTGAATTTTTCATTGTCTTTGGCATTTAGAACAAGTGTACCAAATTTGAAAGCTTTATCTCAAAAACTTGCTGCTATCGTGATACTACAGACATGTGGACAGATTTTTTTCATAGAGTTATGTTTTTTTCATTATAATTCGTCGAGATTTATCCAAAAATGCAACAAAATTTTTTAATTTTTTTTTGAAATTGTACCTTTTTTTCTTCTTTCATTCATTATGTCTCTGTACCACAGTCACCAAATTTAATGTGTCACCTAAAATGTTTTCGACAATTAGTCCCATTAGTATTTTTTGAGTTATCGCACACACACACACACACACACACACATACACACGCACACGCCCACACGCCCACGCCCATGGTCACGCCCACCCCTACATCCACACACGCACCGACAGACATCATTCGGAAAATAGTCAGAATGGATTCAGGAGGATTCAAAACTTCCATATATTAGGTATAAGAAAGTAAAAAATATTAAAAAACGATAATAATAAAAACGCTTCTAAATACAAGAGAGGGAAGTAGGTAATTTGAATAAAAATAAGTAGCACATGTCGCATTTCTAATAATTAATATAAATTATTATCGTTTCATTAATATGGTAATCTTGTTACCATGCCGTACATATAAAATAATTAGTTAGGTTAGGTTTCATGTTACAATTTGAATTATGGATTGAGCCCAGTTCAATTGATATACCTGTCAACTCATCTGAACTGATGCAATTCGTTCATTTTTAAAGTGATTTACAAATAATAAATATCTCGTTTCTGATTGCTGAATATCTTGTAAACGGAATGAAAATCGGGCAACTGTAAACTGCGCATACAGCTAATCGTATATCTAGTTGGGTTGACTCCGATCTGTGTACATATTTTTATATTCAAATATAGAAATAATGGATAAAGTTTTTTATAATATAAAACTAACACACATTTTTCGGAACCAAAGATATAATAAAAAGGGTATTATATTATTTCCTTTACCTGGTGTATGCGGCAATCAAATAGGGTCAGACGGTGAATAATAAAACGTCCTTTTGACATCATCTTATCCTACTACATACAATATGAAAAGAATATATGGTGAAAATAAAATGTGACAATTATTGAGTTTATGATGCGTATACTACGTTTTATACCTTACCAACTTTTTATAGTATGTCCAAATATTTTATATAGATGTCATAAAATGAGTTTTTTTTTATGACATAATAAATATATTCTCATAGGTAATTTTTCCTAAAATGAATATATACGTTTAACTAACATATGATACGTTGTTCTGATTAGCTATTCTTTGGTTTATTGACAAAATATGATTTTAAAAAATATATGGAAAATTATTAGCAATCGAGAATTTATCTAATTCATGCTTTGAACGTATTTTATATAAGCCCATGTCGACATCTCACCGATGAAACTTTATGTGGAAAGAAATTAGCATTACACTGACTCAGTTAAGTAAAGTAGTGCAATTCAAAATAAAAATGCTGTTTTTATACAATAAACAAGGTCTTAAAAATTTAAGTAATTCTATAATTCTCTATCATATGATGGTAAAGCTCAGGCTCAAAGAATATTACTAGAGACCTGGCTAAGGCAATCTATATGGTCGAATTTATTTTCAATTACGTTTGAAGCTATTGGATGAAAATATAAATATATAGTCTAAAATATCAGTAATGGGGACATTTTAAGACATGAGCGAAAAGTTGGGTCGGTCTTAGGTTCACTACCGGTAAAGGTAAACAACTTCATATAAGTAAAGGAGCGGTATAATTCTTAATATGATAACTTATCCTACCTTAGACCACTGGCGGTTCTTCTATAGGGTCATTTGGTCAATAATCTCCCACATACAAATAAAAAAATAGAGCTATTCATTTTCTGAAATTTAAAAATATATAATATATACTTACATATTTTTAATATTCTTAAAAAATATATTAAAGTTTCTAGTTCATTCTATGCACAATACTATTCAAATATCTAGATCACAGGATTTCGTATCCCCTCCGAGCACCGAGCTTCTACATTCATATTCATTACATTATGCATTTATAGAATTTAAAAATCTTGGGTCAATCCGCAACTTGTCCTCAAAGCTAGCTACGGACCAAATTTACAACGAATTAAAGTGAAATATACTTATGCTCGAATCGTCAGAAAGCAAAAGAGACAGAAAACACTGGCGGGGACAATGTCTCTGACACATTTTACGGAAACGGTAACGCACGAAGTTCAGAGTAGAGCAGTCTTAATGCTGACTAGGTACGCGTTGGTCGGTAAATTCTGTCGCGTTGTTTTTAATGTTTTTATTTGTGAATATTTTATTAGTAAATCTCTACTTGTCGTGAAATTAAGTAAAACAGTGTTTTTGGTGTTTACTATTAAATATGAGTGTTGTACAAAATATATTAAAACTGAAAGATGGACATAAGTTGGGTTATGGGTTAATCAATTTGACTTCATTGCAGTTCAAGTGGTTGAAACCACAGATAGTTCCAATAAAGTAGTTTTTGTGTTTAGATACGTTTTAGACGGTGTTGTATGTGAGAGATTTTGGAAATTTATTCAGCCTCAAGGAACGACATCGCAGCATTTGACAGATGTAATTTTAAAAGAGTTAGAATGTCTGAAAATTAATGAAAGTCCTGAAAAATTGATAGCACAAAGTTACGACGGAGCATCAGTAATGAGTGGTGCTTTTGGAGGTGTACAAGCCAAAATTAAAAAAGTTATCCTTTAGCAAATTTTATTCATTGTTACGCTCATCAACTAAATTTAATTTTACAAAAAGCATCAAGTCAGGATAAAAGCATAAAATTTTTTTTGCTAATTTACATAGCTTTTCTTCATTCTTTGGAAAATCGGCAAAAAGAACAGCCGTGTTAGATAATGTTGTTAAGGTGAGATTACCTAAAGCGGCTCCAACACGATGGAATTTTAATACAAAGTGCATAGAGACTGTTTATACCTATCGAACAGAATTATTAGATTGTTTAGAAAAAATCATTGATAATGAATCAGAAAACAACACTCTAAACCAAGCTATTGGTTTAAAAAACTACTTACAAAATGAACATTTTCTTTACTGGTTAATTTTTTTCATTTAGTTATGCCTCATTGTGATATATTGTTCAATCAATTACAAAAATGTAATATCGATGTCATAACAGTAAATAAGTGTATTGGCGATTTTAATAGTAAAATTGAAGACATCAGAAATAAAATTTTGAATAACTATTTGGAGGAGACATCCATGCAGTCTGCCCAGAGATGTAAAACGGAAGAATCAAAAAGGAAAATTTTATTAGAAGTTTGTGATATAATTACATCTGAGATCAAAAACAGGTTTGGCTTTAGTAATCATTTAGCAGTGTCTCAGTTATTTCACGCAGATCGATTTAAAGATTATAAAAAAAGCTTTCCTCAAGATATGTTTAAATTAGTTAAAACGGAGTATCCAGTCATAAATCATTTGAAACTTAAAACTGAATTAGAAGTATTATATAGCCGAGAAGATTTTTCTAATAGTGAAGGTGCAGTTGCTTTGTTACAGCTTTTTGTTAACAATAATTTGTGCAATACTTTTTCTGAAAGTGTCAAACTGTTAAAAATCTTGTGTACTCTCCCTATGACTACCGTCGAAAGTGAACGTTGTTTTTCCACCTTAAAAAGAATAAAGACATTTTTAAGAAATACCATGGGTCAGGAAAGGTTATCTTCTTTAGCTATGCTTAGCATAGAAAGGGCATTAATAAAGAAAATAAAAGACTTTAATGGAAAAGTAATTGACCACGTTGCATCTCAAAAAAGACCGGAGGATCGACTTGGAATTTAAATCACTTTAAAAGGTAGGTAATACAGTAAACTTTTATAATTGACCTCCCTATCTTTTGACCCACGAACCGCCACTGCCTTAGATGACTGATGTTTTTATATAAAAGTTTAAAGATAATGTTTAATATGAAAAATACATATAGTCACAATTAATTTAGAGTTGAAAAGTCCAAACCATCAATATGGCGCATCGTATTTTGCGAAACGGAAGAGATTACAACAATAAACGGAGCAGGAGAACTAACTGTAAATAAACAATCTTGGGTATTCCTGTAAAATGCTTTTGCTCTGCATCCGTCTAGTTACATCACATGTACGAAACATGTCTAGAGAAAGAAGGTAGATGAGGGAAGGTATTGTAATACAAAAAGTTCATTTATTTAAACTCTTAAATTCTTTTATTAATATTTTTGATAAAATATCATTAGAGTATTTGATGGAAATTGTTCAGTAACTGTCATATCATATCCAGTTGAATTTGAGAAATATGAATATGACTCATTATGTCTAAAA
Source organism: Rhamnusium bicolor (assembly GCA_029963845.1). NCBI lineage: Eukaryota > Metazoa > Arthropoda > Insecta > Coleoptera > Cerambycidae > Rhamnusium > Rhamnusium bicolor. The sequence goes on along the minus strand of JANEYF010003732.1, from coordinate 838,836 downwards.
TACAATTTGTTAATTACTGTCAATTAACTTCAAAAATAAAGTAAAAATGTGTATAAATTTTGCTAACTGAGAATGGTAAGTAACTCTACTCTTGATGAGAAACCAATTAAACATTTTATAGAAATTTACTATCTCCAGCCGTTCATAATATATAAAACATTTCTGAAAATATTATGTCATTTTTTTGACATACGAACTCTTCCCTCTCAATAGAAAGAGAATCCGGGAAGTTGGGAGATTTTGCCATTATTTTTTCTATATTTTAAGTCACTCACTAAGATTTTTTATAAAAACATTGAAGTGGTTTGTCATACGGAATTATTATTTTTTTTTTCATTCGATAGGCCTGACAAGAAGACATTACCTCAACATCTGTCTACGTTAGAATATTATGCACTGCTGAACTCGATTTCATGTAAAATCTGCGTTCAATGCGAAAAAAAGTAAGAGAATTAAGAGTTTAAATATGCGGGAGAGAGTTGACTGTATACTGCTTTTGGTCGGGTACCGGAGATGCCGCAATAAATAATATTTATTCTCGTTGCTCTGCTAAACCACCAACGCAGAGCAACTGTCTGTTGTCTACCAATTTTCTATTATTCTGTCACTCTCTGCTACATTAAACGCAGTTTTTGCATGAAATCGAGTCCAATGGTATATAAGAATGAAGTTGTTTTTGGAGTCTCTGAAATATACGTTCTCAAGTGATAGTACGTTTTCTATTTAATATGTATAAACAATGTTTGGAGTCAACTAGATTATTCTCTGCAAGAAAGAACCATGTATAAAAGTAATTAATTGTTCATGTAACCAGATCCTTCGCTATTTTTTTGTCTATCCGTAAAACTCATATTATTGCAATGAAAATAGAAGTACACAATGTTGGAAGCAAGGATTATAAAAAACTCTTATGAGGACTTCAAAGAGATTTCTAAAAGTTCTTGACATGTAAATGTGTATGACTATATCAAAATAATTTAAAATCTTATTATTAATCATATGTATATAGATGGTAATAATAGCTGTACTTATGCACTGCTAAGTACAACCGGTCATATTATATCGGTAAAATGAAGTAGCTGTTCTAGTTCTGGTACCTCTAGGTATAGAGGCAATTCACTAGATAAAGGAGATAAATTCAACCCCCCATTCTGGAGAATTCTGCTGAACCTCCTTATCATGAACTATAGAGAACTTTAACGTGCATCGTATTGTAAACATACGAACTCCACATCTATTTTCTAAAGATATAAGTACGAGAAAAGGTAGAGCAGAGATCGAATACCAATCGTATTGTCCAAACTAATCACATACAGATTAAGTACACCCATTGCGATTAAACTAAACGATTAACGTATTTAAATCGCATACAGAAAATGGCGAAGGATCCGGGTATACAGAAATTCTTAAATTGTATAAATACTCCTATCACAAAAAACATCGTATAACTTATACCTAAACATATTTCATTTATAAAAACAAAATTCGGTAATAAATATTCCAACAGCAACAGTTATAAATTTTAAGCTTAACATTTAATTGAAATCGAATTTTCAATTAAACATCAAAATATTTAGACAAAATCAATATCATTTAACGAGCTATAAATGTTCCTGCTGAATAAATATTTATATATTTCGCTACACTTATTTCACCTAAAGTTTACCACAGTGATTACATTTAATTGTAGTTCTGAAATAACTTTAATGAGAATATATTTTATCGTTTCACAATTTAAGATAAATTCAAATAGCTTTTTATTAATATTAAATAAAATAAAAAAATTCAGATGGCAGAGTTTATCATTTTTAAACACCACAGGCAGCCAATCTCTTGAATCCCTAAAGTTGAGGTAGGGGTACGTATTTGGAAAGAATGGACACCTGATATTCGAGTATACTGGAATTACGCTTTTAAAAAAATCCTGGAGCCCTCAGATAAGAGGCAAGTGCGTCTCGATCACGGAATCTTGGAAAGATATTCTATTGGTACACTCATCCTTTATTTATTCAAATGCAACAAATATACTATGGTATCTGTACTTAAATGCAGCAGATATAATCACTCCCTTTACGCAAAAACATGCAATGATATTGGATATTGTAACTATAATTACAACCAATTGAAACAATAATATTACATGTTGCTACATAAAGGGGTGACTACATTCGGATACAGTATATAATAATTCAATCACACAGGTAGTTTCATAATTAAGTGTCTAAACTTCGAAAAGGTTACATTATGTGACAAAAAATTTCGAGGCCGTCCCTTATGAGATCTAATTCCCACGAGATCTAATTCCCACGAGATCTAATTCCCACGAGATCTCATTCCCATGAGATCTAATTCTAATAGCCACCCTGTATCTCTGTACGGGTTTCCAAATGAGTTTTACATAGAGCGGTAAAGAGTCCCATGAGTTATAATTCCCACGAGATCTAAAACTCCGATGTCTTTTCCCATGAGATCTAAAGCATCACCCTGTATATATGTTCGGCTTTCCGAATGCGTTTTACTGTAACCTATCTAAAAACACCGATTTAAAATTCCCACGAGATCTAATAACCAAGAGATCTAAAAATCTGACGTTGCCTTAGATACTGAAGTAAAGCATTACATGTGCAGCATTCAGAGTCGTAGGGACAAGTAAGGTAGCGGACTCACTACGCCAGTTTTAAAAATAATGTGGGAATATAACTTGAAAATAAAAATATATTGATTTTAAAAGTATTACAGGATTTGCTTACTTTTTAAACTATAAACCATGCAAAGTTGTATAGAGATGTTACTGGACTGTAAAGTGAACGTAAGGTTTTTTAAGGAAAACCAGCTGTTTAATTTATGACAAATATATCATTAAGTGGATTAGATCCTTTGATATGACATTAACACAGGTATAGCAGTCCATGGTAGGACTGTCCGGCAACGGTTCTACTGGAAAAAAATATTGCCCTTAATTTACTATGCAAAATTTATATATATTATAGTTCGCTCAAAGCTTTATTATAAGATTTTCATTCATGCTTTGTACTAGAATAATAATTAATTGCTTTATTCTTATACATGTTAACTATATTCTGAATAAGATTTGCAGGAAACAACTACTCGGCGGACAAGAGCCCAGACCTGCATTGAATTAAAACCTGCAAATCTCGTTTGGTAGCTACGATCATTTGTCAATTCCTCACTAGACATAGACTGGTTTCGAACTTTATATATGTTCTCGTCAGTATGCCATAAGTACTGGAAAAGACAAATAATAATAGCAAACTAGGCTAGCCTAAACCAGACTAAGCAAAACCTGCAAATCTTATTCAGTATATAGTTCCACGGGGGTTAGAGTGGAATCCCTAAGACATAAGTAATGTCTGACTGGTAGTAGCACTGACCACCAGAGGGATACACTTATCACTCACTATGTCTGTTTTGCTTAGTCTGCTTAACTAACCAAAAGAAAAAGGGTTAGTTATTATATATGCACATGTAAAGATACGCATGTTTATATCCTATGATAAAGATCTCGGTTTTGTGCTGACATCATTGTTTTACATCGTTTTAATACTTAATAATTTGTAATTTTAATATTTGGTGGAAGCATATTGCATAATTTTGAGGCTAAGTATTGAAAATGTTTTAATCCAATTATTTTATTATTTTTTTTTTTGTATCTTTTTTTTTTTTTTGTATCATTCTATATGAAATATATTGATTACGAGACAGCAAAAAACTTGAAGATACAATTATTTGAATGACTTCTTAAGATGTGATCGCTTTTAATTTTATACAAGGCGTTACTACTTTCTATTTGCATTCGTAAAATTAGTTAAGGAATACTACCCTGAAATATTTTAACATACTTAAGTTACACCCTGTATAGTGTAACTAGGTGTTCAAGTTTCAAAATTCTTCTCAGACTCTTTAGATCTCATCGGAATCTGAAATCGGTGTTTTTAAGTACGCATCCATGATAACACACAATCGGAAAGCCGAACAAATATACAGAGTGATACGTCAGAACTCGTGGGAAAATAATTTCGGGTATTTAGATCTCATGGGAATTAGATTTCGTGGGAATTAGATCTCATGGGGTACACTCAAAATTTCGCAAAAATAAAATATTTTTAACAAATGTTTTTCTTGATTTTATGTCTTAAACTTGTTATTCAGCAGCGCTGAGATATTCCTTTCATAAACGTCAGTGTAACTCAAATATAATGGGATCAGCGCTTAGCAAAATATAAAATATGGTTTTATTTTTAAGCTTAAGATAGTTTTCTCAAGAGGGTTTTGTGTATAATACACTTCACTGCATGTAGTAGGTACTCCACATTGCTTACATTTGCTTTAATTTACTAATAAAGGATATCTTCATTCAAGTAACAAATGTTTATTTCAAATAATTACAAAATTTTATAATCTGCGATAATAATTGTATACATTTGACCGAAATCTGGCAATGGTACAAGTTAGCTTACATTGAGCATTTCTGCAAATAATCTTTTTGCCTATGTTAAACAAAAAATAAAGAGGACTAAGTTTCTTACGAATATGCTCTATTATCTACTTTATATTTCTTCAATTTTGTTACATTTTGAGTTCGGCGCGTTTCAAAACATAGAAATATGTTTATACTTCTATATCATTTTTTAAAACAAAACGACACAAATAAGTTTTTAATCTATTATGAATTGTCTATTTTTAATTTGTATTCAAAAATATATATGACACGTTTATTTTCTTATGTCTTAGTTAACCGCAATTTATGTTTATATTGTAACAAAGTAACGTATTGTTTTTAACCCATTATTAAAGTTTGAAGTAAAAAAAAATTGAAAAAAAAAACAAGATCAATATCTGCCGAATCCTATATTTGCAGCAAATTCATTATTCGTAGACATGCACAGTTCTTAGAATCTCTGCTATTTCGGCCCTTACCTGCCGGAAACCGATACATTTATAAAACCCGCCAAAAGAGCGCCATTAAATCTCCAGTTCACTAGGTCACTAGGTTGAATGAAGATGGACAGATTTCTTTACCACTGACCTATACCTTGTCCGATTCGCATGTGTAACGAATAATTCCGCGCACCTTATATAAATAGGATGGATTCGTCTGCCGTATCGTTGCAGAGAACGAAAACTTTTCAGTGTTTTCAGCAGGCGTCGCGACGGCCGCCCTGACCGTGGACGGTACAGATATTAATAGTGTACGGTGTGTCGCCAATTACCGCTCTTTTATGCTAAACGAGGAGCGCTCAGCCAGATTGGCCTTAATGTCCGTTTTGTACAACCTGCAACCACCTAGGACTCATTTGGCACGAAGGTAATATCGATTGATACGTTTTCATTATTTTAGTATATTACCTTGACGCTACTCAATTATTGTTGTGTAATTTTATCACGGCCGATACTATGGCTTGGGAAACCTTTTTGAGTTGTTTGTGTTTATCTGTTTATGTTATTTTTTTCGCAAGAAGTCTCAGAGCACGTGGTTTAAGTACGTGAAGCGATGACGTTTATGACCTAATAATCGTAGGAAATTATTAATTACTTAATAATTATACTCAACTACATTTTACTGGAGAGTATTATTATCATTTTTACAAATAAATAAACGAATTAATTAATACGTATTAATAAAAATTTATTGTCGCTTATTTTAAATTAAACGTATTATTTTGTGTTTGATTATTCTAACAAATTGATTTGGTTACTTACAGTCTATTTGTAAAATTAAAGTGGATACTTAAAATTGCACAAGGGAGATTCCCCTTAGTTATTGCTGTGGCAATCGTTATTTTATTTACATGTATTTTTTTTTATATTTCCACACATTTAATTTAGAGTGCTAACAATTTGTTGGTCACTACAATAAATATTTAAATGCGGGACCTGCTTTTATCTTATTATAAGTGAGGATAATATTGTTCTCATGTTTACCAGAATTTCTGCTTCTTTTTTATTATATAAATTTGATATATTAAATTGCGTTAAAATTCCGACTTGTGAGTAATATACTTACCATGTTTAACGCCATTTTGTACCCTAATATTTTTAAGTTAGTTATCTTTGTGGCTTTTATGTCGGTATTAGCAAAAGCAAGTTTCAAAAATAAATTCATATTAACGGTCTCTTCTAAATTTTTGTAAATAAATTTAGTAATACAGATGACCCATTTTGAAAATCACACGTGAAATAAAATTCAGTATTCTATAAAAATATATTTAAAGGCCCCATGATTTAATCTTAAGAAATGTGTAGCGTGTACGTATGGAAATGAACATATATGTTAAAAAATACCTAGAATAGGTGGAAATATTTATTTCAGACATCCTGACAGAAAAGATTTTGAGCCTTGTGTCTTGATATTAACATGTACGTACACTAAAGAAAAAAAATACATAAAATTTTTATTCAATGCAAAACAAAATGTGTTCTAGAGTTCTTTTGATAGTATTGTAGAATAAATGAATGGTATTATTATACTGCTGTAATAAATAACTGCCTCTAAGTATAATGAAATACATTTAATATACACTTATCTTTTGCTATAAAAGAATATATTAGAGTTTTCACGCACGCTAAGTGCCAAAGACCCCTTTCTGATTGTATAATCGATTTTATTCTTTGTTTAGCCATTTAACGAGTCTTTTATCTACTATACAATATTGACATTCAGGTTTCTATCAGTTTTTATCGGTGTCATGTATAAGTTGATTATGTTTTAAATTAAATGCGGTGCAAATTTAGTGAAGCTCATTATTTTTACTTCTATTTAACAATTCATTTCATAATAGACTAAAGTGAGAGTTATCTGGAAATATTGTGATTATTGAAAAGTTTAAATTAAAGTAGTCTGTTCTTGCATAATTATTCTGGTTTTCCCGCCATGCCAGACATACGCTCCTGACTTAGTACTTTCGTTACTGTTTTTTTTCTGCGTAGTGTAAATACGGAAAATACGAAATATAGCGATCACCTGTTTGATATTTGAAAGTACAAATTAAATATTTATTCCTATAGTCAAAATATTTTTTTACAACAGTAAGTTTTAATTGATTTTGGTATAGTCATACCTACCAATTGAACCACTTCTTCTGAGGATAGAAAAGTAAAAATAACTTTCCTTCTGCATTTTCAGTTTTATTTAAAACTATACATAAATATATTCTGAAAAACACATTTAAGTATAAATCAAATTTTTGGCAACTATAAAAGATTTAAATCCAACGGTACAATATAAACAATATGTCACATTGTAACAAAGCAAGTTAGAAAAGCGATCCAAACAAAACAGAAACGAAATTTTGTCAAGTTTACACAAATTGTTTAAAGGGTAATATAGTAATATCGTAAAATTAATTTTTTTTACGTTCCTTTTTGATATTTCTTTTTTTGATACATGTCATGAAATGGTTATTTTTTTTGAGAGGGTCTCTAAACTTACTTTTAAAGAATTATTTGTGGTATTCAATATAAAATGTAGCAGCTTGCGTCAGTAAGGCTATTATTTTGATTTATACAATGGCGCGCGCATTCACCATAAACAACAATTACAGTAGATACATATAGACGCTTTCCAGGTTTAAAAGAACGTGATTTGCAGAAATAGATTGCTTTCCTATTATTGTTACACACAAGTATATTGTAACCGGGAGGGTTTTCCTATGCGTCCCAAAAATAAAATATTTGCCAGTTTATGCTGAAATCAGTACGAAACTACCCTGACTTCAAATATAAAAAAAATCTGACTGTTTGTGTTTCTTGACATTTTGATTTGAAGTAATGTAACTAATTTTTTTTTGTCGAACATACAACAATACGGTATGCAAAATATTAATATGCTTTTAATTCTTACTTTCATAGATTTATTCAACATTCAATTTTAATAAAACGCTTAGACCAATATGGAATATCGTCAGATGTCATAAATCTACTTAGCTCGTATATCTCCAAGAGAGTACAATATGTGCAGTATCATGGTTATAAGTGTAACAATATAGATGTACTGTCAGGAGTCCCGCAAGGTTCCATTCTTGGTCCCCTTCTATTTAATATATTTATAAATGACATAACATCTTCTCTCATAATCGGCTTTCTAATGTAATGAAATTGTATTCTAAAATCGACTCATGTGATGACTGCGCTCGGCTACAGGATGTATTAAATCAAACTATTGATTGGTGTTTTGCCAATAATCTGCCTCTTAACATTAAGAAATGCAATGTGATGTCGTTCAATAGGCAATTAAATCCTTTAGCCTTTGCTTATCAAATAGACAATGTATTCTTGGCTCATCTCTGCTTTATAAAAGATCTGGGAATTATATTTGATAGTAAACTGTCTTTTAATGAGCATGTTAACGTAACACTAAAAGTAGCCTATAAAAATCTTGGATTTGTAATAAGAAATAGTAAAGATTTTGCTGACCCTAGCACAGTGATACTCCTATATAACGCATTCATAAGATCACGCCTGGAATATGCGTCCATAGTATGGTGTCCAACATATGCCGCATATATAGACAGTATTGACAATATTCAGCGTAAATTTCTCAAGTATATGTATTTTAAGGATAACAGAATTTACCCCACTATTGGTTTTCCCCACGATTTGCTATTAAACTTTATAATTTTGTGTCACTGAAGGAAAGAAGATCCATGCACTCTATAATTTTTCTGCACAAGATAATTAAATATGATTTTGATTGTCCACAAATTCTCCAACACCTTGACTTTAACGTACCGAGATTAGCCTTGCACTCCTGAAACATTTCATCTGTCCACTCCTCGAACTAACCTATTAAAAGCATCGCCACTCTTTCAAGCTTGCTCTAATTATTCAGAGGTTAAAGACAATATTGATATATTCAATAGTAAAATAAAGGCAATAAAGAACGAAATTCTTAAAAAATTAGCAATTTACCTAATAGATCTGGACTACTTAGTGTGTTAATAATCTGCTTATTAATTTTTTTTTGTTTTTTTTCTCTAATTTTGTCTGTCAATCATTTCTGTATTATGTTATATACTGCTATTTTAAAACTATGTTTTGTAAAATAATGTATTTAAATGTTGAATATTGTATAACTATCGGCAGAAATTTTGTTGCACTATTTGTTTATAGTTTGTGTTCCTATCCCGTAATTGGTAATTTACTGTAGGATAGTGTAGTTAAATAAATAAATTTTATTGTCCCAAGAAAATTTTAGCAAACACGTTTTTTTTACGAAATAAATTGCAATTGAAAAACGTTTCATCAAAATGACAACATAAAACAGTTAATCTTTTTGAGTATAAATACTTCTATTAATAATTTAGTAAAATTTAAAAAGATATTGAATGTATTACATATTAAAATTAGCACTTTTATCTATGTTGCTTGTCCTGTCATTTTAATTTGTTCGTCCCCTTGACGTGCGCAATTTATACAGTATACAATAATTTTAAATAAAGATCTATACAACTTAAATATGTCAAAACGAATTAATTATACTGTAGTATATTTATTCTTTTAAATTTATAACCAGGTTTATACGACCTTGTTCCGTGACAGTCTCCATCGTTTTTATGTAACTGAAGTATATTCTAAATCATAAGATAATAATAGAATTTAAAATATTTCAATGAAACACCAGCAACAATTTTAATGAAATATTGTTGTGATCTGACGATTTATAAAAAAAATAATAATTTATGTTATTTTGGTATTTCTGATTATAGGTCTGTAATGTCATGTAAATCATTATGTTACAGAATAATGTCAGAGTTATGTTTATTTTTCATTAAACATTTTTATTTATGATAGTTTCATGACTAGTGGTGGTAAACTTTATTGATAGTTTTAATAAAAGTTGTCAATTAGTAGAATTGGACACTACCTGCCCCCATCGGTTCAAATGTTCTGATTATTAGTTGTTATATAGTTTCCACATATACAATTCACAAATCTTTTACTGGCAAGTAAATAGGGCGACGACAGCGACGGTTCCTCCTGTTGTTAAAACCCACACTACAACATTTGCCACGTTATTTTCTTTTGTATCCGTCATTTTATCAACTGATAACTATATTTTTCTACTGTTTAGTTCTTGTTTAAGTCTATTTAAAATTAATTGTTTACAACGATGTAATTTACGATGTTTATTATGTGCTCATATGAATGAATGCACTGTAATATGATGTATATATTACTTTTTTACACAGGTCGGTTCAAAATGCAGCATATTGCTTTATATTAAGATAGAGAGAAACGTAACATTGTTTAAAGCAGAAGTATGAAAATTGTGCAGCAAAAAATTTGATCCGCTCTAAAGCAGAATTTAAAATTGTTTTATTTTCTGACATTATTTCTTACGGGTACACAAAATAAAAAGTAACGGAAAATTTTAAGACGTTTGGCTTTTTTATAGCCAAATCGAAATTTTTTTATTAAATTAGGACATTCTTATTTCAGCGTAACCAGTCATTTTAGTTTCTTATTCATAACTTTAAAAAAATATGTCAATTTAATTTTTATTTTGTTTCTTTCCACTGCTAACCAATAAAAGGGATTTCTTGTTATTATAAATACATTTACGTATGTACACTCTGTTGAAATATTTTTCCACTGATTCAATAAACCTAAAAGGCATTTATCTTAATTATAATGCCTTGAAATATTTTTTACACCTGGTAATAAATAAGTAACCCACAATGATATATTTATTATGCCTGGAAATAAGCGGTTTACACTCGCTATTTTTCCAATTGTAAATAGGGCTCACTAAGTCCAACTCACCACTGCAAAGTTTAAGTGAACATACTTTACATTTTATCACCTTTCTAGTATTTGGGGAGTTTATAATTGATTAATGTTATAAAAACAATAGAAGCCATTTGAAATTTAAAGCTTTCATCCAAATTTAACTATTTAGATTAATAAATTCAGCAGATATGGTAAAATTTTCTTATATTATAACTGAATCTTAAGCATGTATTCTGGATTTTCTGAAGACTTCCCTTATCTTTATTTAAAATAGTTGGTATTGACCAACGGCAGTGTCGGAATAATCAACATAACTAAGTAATATTGAATCAAAAAGTTTTAATTTAACACGTTTAACGAATATTTGAATGCATATACTTATAGTATTTTAAGTTTACCGTATGACACCAATAAGATTGCTAACATGTTTGGAAAATTTGAGGTTTATATCAAACAAAACACCCAGATCTTTACAGTTGTACTGGGAATTAAAATTTTGTAGAAATAGGTCTGTAATGTCATGTAAATCATTGTTACAGAATACTGTCCTAGTTATTATGTTTATTTTTCATTAAACATTTCTATTTATGATAGCTTTATGACTAGTGGTGGTAAACTTTATTGTTAGTTTTAATAAAATGCTAATAGGATGAAAATTTTACAATAATGAACGACTTTAGGCACAAAGCATCATTCTACTGTTTAGGAAAAGTACCAGTGACAAGGCATTTATTGATAATAAAAGTAAGATGCATACTTAGATGAGGAATATCTCAGATAAGCATATTAAGGTCAATTCCATCAGATCCTTTGGCATTTTATTTAAAAGAGTGTATAATTTTTTCTACCTTATCGACTGAAACGTCAGCAAAATTGAATTTGTCATCGCAATCAGAAAATGTCTTATTGTCATATTTATTAGAAATAAATTATAATATTAGTGCTAACATATTAATAAAAAAATCTTAAATTTTGTCTGAGTGTGATTAAGATAACAACATTATAGGTGTTTGAGGTCTAATTGTAAGAACAAACTTAAATAAGAATAAAAAAATAAACAATAAATTAAAACTCCAGTTTTTAATATATTTTTTTTAATTTTCAAACTACAAAAAAATTAATAGTAATTGCTTTAATACTAATTTCGAACTAATCACAATTCAGTATCAGTATATAATACACAATATTAACGAAACTAATTGTAAATATTTCAGTATAATAAGACTAAAAAAGTTCTCTTTAATCGATTTTTATATTTATATTTTATATAATATAAAAATTGATTAAAGAGAACTTTTTAAAGTCTTATGCTGAAATATTTACAATTAGTTTACTTAATATTATGGATTTCCGTCGGAAAATAAATAAATATTAAATGTATTGTATGTAAATATACGTTTCAAATAAAAAAAAGTTTTCTTTGCTCGTAAATAAAAATCATCTGGCCGTCATATTAGACAGTAAAAACATCATTACTGTATAATACAAACATTTCACTAGCAAAGATGTTTATCAGTGATTGACGATGATTATTTTTTAGTAATTGGATTTTTTAGAGAAAAATATGTCAAATAAGAGGAAAACAAATTATTCAATAGACAAATATATAATATGCCGATATTTAAATTATTTACTTCTATTTGTATATAATTTGCGCACGTTTTTATAAAAATAACATCTTTATTTTAATTGAATCCATCATTTCAAAAACAACATATGTAAATCACGTTTTTCAGGATAGTGAGATTGTATACGATTTGTTACGTAGAGAATTAGTTACGCATTCACTGTAAAAATACGTTAATCTCATATTGCCAAGTACAAGAATTTTGCCAATCTGTACTGAAGTCACTGCAAAAACAACATTAGTCAATGATTAATGTAATTTTTGCAGGCACCCCCAGAGGATACTGCTGGTTAATGATCTCAAATTTGAACAAATATTTCAGTTTGTTGTAACGTCTCACGGTGGTAAATTTGTATATCATAATAATGTCATCAAGTGAATCGGAAAGAAATTATGAGTCGAAAAAGAATTCTAATTTTTTGAACTACGAAAGAAATATTAAAAGAAACTCTAAAATTAAAGGCAAGGAATATACTAACCAGAGAGGAGGAAAGAAAGCATGCAAAAGTAAAACAGGCCAAGACTGATAGTGCCATTTTTGATTTATACTCTATTAAGGATAATTATTATTATTTTCATAGGACCCTGTTAAATATATAACAACTCCCTTGATTGCAGGTAAAAGAACTTATGTTTCATTAATTTTTAGGAAAAATCTGAACACGTTATCGTGTTTATGTGCCAAATGAATACTTTAAGATGTAAATAACATATCGGGTGTAACAGGATCATGGTACACCCCCTTTTCGCCTTTAGTTTTGAAGATAATTGATTGAAATTTGGGATATCCTATATACATAGTAAGCGGCACTTTTTGACATACAAATGATTTTTTTTCACTTCCGGTTTCGCCGGAAGTGACACTAACTTTCGGTTTTGCATTTTTTGAATTCTGCATAATTTTCTGAATCCAACGATACCAAATAAGTGATATTTCAAACGTCAATATTTTTTATAATATAATTTTTAGTTTTCCATTTAAGTGTGCTATGACGGTTCCGATTTATTCTAAATGACCCGTATAATGCTGGAAAAATCGAAATCCCGCCAAAAAATACTAGATTACGTGATTTATTAGCAAATAAAGTTCATCAAAATGGTTTTTGGGGACAAACTCAATTTTTTCAAATGGAACCATATTGGTACCGTGACGTGGTACCATTTATTAGTACTATTAATAAGGAATTTATTAATATGTCGTATTAAAATCTGCAACAAATACAAACAAGATTACAGCTAAAAGAAAATAAGAAAATACAATTTTGTTATAATTACATAAGGTGGCTTTGGAATACAAAAAAATGAACACAAAACGTTACAACAATTATTCAAAATTCTGTCCATGAACAGCTATGCGAGTTCAGAAGTGCATTGACGGTAGTCAATGCACTTCTGAACTCGCATAGCTGTTTCTCGAAGAAGCCATTTGCTGGGCTGATATGCTATTCATTGCGCGACTTATTCGTATTTCTAGGTCTTCACGGGTTGTAACGGCGGTTGCGTAGACAATATTTTTTAAATGACCCCAAACATGAAAATCAAGGGATGTTAAATCAGGTGACTTTGGAGGCCACCTCACAGGACCATTTGTCGAAATTACGTTTTCTCCGAATCTCCGAGGGTAATCAAGTACTATCCTTGAATTATAGGGAGGAGCGCCATCTTGTTGGAAATACATTCCCTGTAGTAAATGGAAAGGTAATTCAGCTAAGCTGTCCTCAATTTCAATTTGCAGAAATCCCAAGTATCTGTCATCAGTCAGGTGTCCTCCAAATATTATTGGACCAATGATTCTACCACCGATTATTCCAAGCCAAACAGTGAAACCGAACCGCACTTGAAAGTTACCCTCCCGTAATAAATTTTGATTTTCTTGTTACCAATATTTTGTACTTTGTTGGTTAAATAATCCCAAATTTATAAACCTAGACTCGTTCGAAAATAAAATCATTCTCAAAAAATCATTGTTTGGCTGCACGTTATTCTGCAAAATCCAATTGCAATATTCCGTCCTACGTTCGTAATCATTTTCGTACAAGTGCTGGTGCAACTGGTATTTAAAAGATTTATAGTGGTATTTGTGCGAAATTCGGCTTACTGTTTGGTGACTGATTTCCAATTCAAACCCAATTTGCCTTAAAGAAACAGTCTTGTCAACTTCTACTCGAGCCAAAACATTAATTTCCGTTACTTTGTCAAGAATGAAATTTTCTTCGGGATCATTGTTGGGCTCACTATCAGGATATCGTTCGGCATAAAGATGTCTAGCCGCAACGGCATTTTTTTCTACATTCCCCATAAATAATTACCATGTCCACTTTTTCGTCTCGTATAAATTTGCGGCATTTTGAACACAATTAACAAGAATTTTAAACAATTTCTAAAGATACAATAAAAACACCAACAAATGTTTGACAAGCTAAATATTTCATTGTTTTCAAAGCCACCTTAGTTCTTAACATTTAATTAGAACAAAATTGTATTTTCTTATTTTCTTTTAGCTGTAATTTTGTTCGTATTTATCGCACATTTTAATATGATAAATGAATAAATTCCTTATTAATAGTACCAATAAATGGTACCACGGTACCAATATGGTTTCATTTGAAAAAATTGAGTTTTGACCCAAAAACCAGTTTGATGAAATTTATTTGCTCATAAATCACGTAATTTAGTATTTTTGACGGGATTTCGATTTTTCCAGCATTACACGGGTCATTTAGAATAAATCGGGATCATCATGGCACACTTAAATGGAAAACTAAAAATTATATTATAAAAAATAATGACGTTTGAAGTATCACTTATTTGGTATCGTTGGAATCAGAAAATTATGCAGAATTCAAAAATGCAAAACCGAAAGTTAGTGTCACTTCCGGCGAAACCGGAATTGAAAAAAAATCACTTGTATGTCAAAAAGTGCCGCTTATTATGTATATAGGATATCCCAAACTTCAATCAATTATCTTCAAAACTAAAGGAGAAAAGGGGGTGTACCATGATCCTGTTACACCCGGTATTTGTACTTATTTTTTGTATTTTTAATTACAACAACGACAAGATTTCTTTTTTTTATTTTTTTTTTAAATTATCGAGTTGTAGAAACATAACAGTTAAAGATATGCTCCACAAGTTTCAAAAATAATAGTTGGTAGGAAAAGTTTTAAAAATATTGGTATTTACTGCGTTAAGCAGTTTTTACTGATTTTTGAAAATTCTTGTTATGACTTATGTTGTTTATAATGATCGATTCAATTTGAAAATCGACAGTAATCATAATTATTTACTTTTAATATTTTTCTTTTCTTTTAAGGTACTGAGAAAAGAAGCAATCATGAATTTGATGTTTAGGAAGAACTTTAGGGAGCAGAAGTCAGGGGTATCAGCTGGCAAAGGGTCGAAGGGCACCATTGGTCGTCACACAAGTAAGAGATGTAGTAGAGAACAGGGCTATACTCCAATGGAGGAACATCATTATAGAACGCACCTGTTTTTTAGTCCACCTCGTTGTAGTTACAGTCAGGGGGGATGAAGATGGTAATTTACAATTTTACACTACATGCACATTTCGGTTACACGTTGATGAATTACTGAACCTAAAAATTCATAGTTTTCAATTTAAATCAAACCCCATACTTTATTTTATGAACACAGGTATAAATTTAAAATATAAAAATATCGGCAAATGTTAATTGCTTAATAGTTCAAAAAGTGGTTTTAAATTATGATAATTACAATAATAATAGTAAATAAACACATCCATATTATTTACAAAATACCATTTTATTACATGCAAACTACCCTTGAGTATTAATAATGGTAAATATTCAAGCAAAACACTTTATAGTCAATCCAACTTAATTTATAGATTTATTATGGATTCATATTCATTCCTGTCTAGTGCTAAATGGTAGATAATATATTTCGCATAAGGCAAATATTTAATATAGTAAAACTAGTTATTCTGAATTTAATTGACAAATTTATGAAAAGTAAGTGTTTGTGACGTTCATGCGATACATTTATTTCTGAAATTTTATGTAATTTCCGTGTTATTACATATAGAGCACGTTTTGGTGAACAGCCCGGAAGGCGAATAATTCAATACTTTTTTGCACAATAGTACCAAAAATACGTATAAACAGTTTAAGAAAATTAATGTATTTAAAGGTTACATTTTATAAAGCTAGCCAAATGGCGCACAAACTGTAATATAATTATTAAAAGAGTGTTTGTATAAATATTTTAAAATTAGCAAATAAAATTTTGATTCAAAATAATAAAAGTAAATTTATCGGTGCGTTGGTATCCGAAGTATGCACATAAAAGACCTATATAAGTAAACGTTATAAACTAAAGATATTAAAGTTAGAATTTGATTAAACAAACAAAATAATTTCTTATATACCTACTACTTGCAGCATCCCTCAAGGCTCTGATAGAACTCCCTTATTATTGACGTTATTTATAAATGACATTGGTGCATATGCAGTTTGCAAATTAATATGACTATCTCTTCACTATTTGCAATGTTAAGCAACGATACACCATTTATATTGAGTTTAGTTGATTACTTATTACGTGCACCTAGCATTTTAATTTATTTTATAAAGTTTCAAAAATCATTTAAATAGATAATAGTAATATACTAATATAGCCAATTAATCGTTTCCATTATAAAAACCAATAAAATGGACTAAAAGATCATATAAAATGCTCATTTTTCAAGTTTACATTTATACACACTTTTACAAATTTATAGTACACACATAAAACTACTTAGCGATTGAGCTGTAAGTACGTGTGTCTTTTTGCAAATGTGTTTTTTTAAGTCGTATTGTTTCCACATTTCGCTTAAATAATCGGAGATCCACTTACATTGTCTTCTGGATCTAACTGTTTTATTTTTTATTAAAAAATATGTAATATGTATAATTACATGTCCCAAGTAACAGTTTTTTTTTTATTTTTTTTGTTTGATATTTTTACTTTTGCCCTAATAATAAAATAATAATTAAAATATAGGTAAAAATAATTATCCATAACTCAATATGTTTATTGTTTGTATACAGGACTACAGACAATATTAAGTCAATAATTTGTCAATCATAATCGTCTAGGTTTTTGAAAGATAAAACGTAATTTATAAAAAATTTGCAAATTACACATAAAATTTATTTGTCTATTACTAGATGATTATGATTTATCTGACGGATTTAGCAGACTAGTGTAATGAAGTTAGAGGAAACTCAGTGTACGTAAATAGTTCAAAATACTCTATACCGTCGCAGCATTGTAGCTCTAAACTAACAAGTGGTTTATTCGATCTATTTCATTTCTTATATCCATTCCATATCCCCTCGCAGAATGTGGTGACCCGAATTTTCCGTAAAAATAGTCTTTTTCCCACATTATTTACTGCGGAATAATAATCAGAACTTACACTTTTCAGTTTCTTAAAAATCTGTATTTTTATACATTGTTGTTGTCCAGTTGTGTGTGAATTATTATGATCTTTGTTCATGTACTGTGTGTTTGACGTACCGCGTTTTATCTTCATAATGACTAAAATATTAATTTTTAACATAGATTTGTTAATAGAATGAATGGGTGCTAAATAAGTTGTCTAATTTGGTATTTGACAATATTCAAAAAAAAAAACCGCAAACTCTGCTAAATCCTAAATACTTGAATGTTAATCAGGTACATGTCAGCTTTCGTCTTCAATAATCAAATATTGTGTGTGCTGTAATAAACACAATAATTTATAATAAAAAACATTTAATTACTTTTAACAAATTTTTACTAATTCGATTTTTGACAATGGAATTTTCCTCTCTAATAATAAGTTTTTGAAGTTTCGTTGGTCAAATTCTCGGGCAAGGAGCAAAAACCAAGAGGTTGCTGGGGAATAGACACATAACTGTATGTCAAATTAAAATGCACAAGCTCTTTTCTCCGTAGCCTTTTATATTTGCCGTTTTAAAAATAACGTTTTTTTTACAGGAGCGCCGGGTTCTCCAGGTAATGCCTTAAGAATGCAAAATGCCAGACTATACCAAGGTCTGTCAGATAGTTAGCTTGTTTTAATTTAAACTAACTGGACTTTAGAAGTTTTGTTTGTCGTAAAAATATTATTAAATAATAACAATGACTTTACTAAAAGAAATTAAACATGAATTGTTATGCTCTTACTAACGGCAATATTTATTTTTAACACATAATACAAGAGGCACCATAAAAACGAATTAAAATTTCAAAGTGTTGCAAGTTAGATGAAAATTATATTAGTAGTAAAACAACTGTACATCATTGAAGACCATGAAAATGCATCAATGCATTAGTCATGCACATCGTATGTTCATTATTGAACAATATTTCAAAAATGGATCTTGTAACAGATATCTATTCAACGATTATTATTTAGACGCCACTTCAACATTGACCGAAATATCCCAGTTCCGTCTCGTTGTGTTATTAATTTATGGGTTAAGAACTTTCGAGACACTGCTTCAGCATGTAAGAGAGAACTTCTAGGATGACCAACTGCGGTACGTACACATTACAACATTAATCGAGTTCGAGATGCTATAGACCTGTCTTCTCAGCGATTCTCGGCGGCATTCAGTGTCATGACGCCACCTCAACATTGACCGAAATCTACTAGTTCCGTCTCGTTGTGCTATTAATTTATGGGTTAAGAACTTTCGACACACAGCTTCAGTATGTAAGAGAGAACTTTCAGGATGACCAACTGCGGTACGTACACAATTAAACATTAAGCGAGTTCGAGGTGCTATAGACCTGTCTTCTCAGCGATCTTCTCGGCGTCATTCAGTGTATTTGAACAAGTCCAACTCCAGCTTGCTTCGCATATTGCACAATAACTTAAATTACTACCCATACAACATGCAGATTATTCAGATATTGCGAAATCAGGACCTTAGTTGTCAGCAGTTTTGTCACTTTAACAAGCAAAACTATCGTTAATGGTCCAACGAAAATTCAAAACAAATTCAGCGACAACACCTTCATTGTGTTAAAGGAACTGCTTGGTGTTCAATTTCGTCCTTTGGCATCATTGGGCCTCATTTTTTCGATGATGTTGTTTCGATATGTAAATATGTTGGAGACATTATTAGTACAAGAATTGCGTCGTTTTTCTTAAAATCCCGCTGACTTATGGTTTCAATATGATTGAGCCACAGCTCATACCGCAAGAGCTTTTATAGATGTTTTGCGAAATTTGTTTCCGCATCATTTAATATCCTGAAATAGAGATTTATCGTAGTCTGCCAGGTCACTGGGTCTTACAGCGTGTAATTTCTTTTTGTGGAGCTATCTAAAGTCCAAAGTTTACGTCAATGGTCCACATACCATTCAGGAGCTCAAGAATAATTTATGGGAAGAAGTTAGAAGGATACCCCGGTGAAACTGCTAAAAAATGTAATAGAAAATGGAGGATGAAGGAATGATTGGAGAGAAGAGAATATCACCTTGCAGATGTTATTTTTAAAAAGTAAGCTTTCTCATGATCTTCAATAATGAACAGTTGTTTTATTAATAAAATTATATTCACCTATTTTGAATTGTGATTCAATTTTATCGTGCAGCTTGTATATTTGACTAATATTGTAATTAATTCATACCTACCTAGTAAATCACAATTTAATTTATTTTCGATTTGTTTTGTTGCCATGAAAAGAATCATTCCAGAAAAATCATGTTAACGAATTTTTAGCTTAATTTCGTTTATATTTCACTGATTTGAAATTATTTGTAAAATATTAAGACATTTTTGGAAATTGTCTACACGCATAGTAATTGTTTGGCAAACCCAGTAAAGCTAGTGAAAATTCGTTAATAAAAATTAAGGTCTCAAATGAGTCAGACTTTTCCATCGATTGTGATTTTTTTCGTAATACCACAAATAAAACGTGTTTTCACTTCCATTACCACTATCTTCCACATTCACTACCCGATTCCATCTGTGGACTACTGCGTATATTAAAATTTTATGACATTGGCTGATTCAAGTAATCATTTTATCAAAAAATATTTAAATGAGCTGGCTTGTCTGAATTAAGATTTGTGTCTTAAAACCAAGATTAGAAAATAAATAATCAAATCAATTAAACTAGTTTTACTAAACTTACTCTGTCTGCACCGAACATTATTATTATTATTAGTCATAAAAACAGATATCGGACAGAGACAAGAGGTTTAGTACAGGGTTATTCATTATAAATTACTCACCCCTTATGATCGTTATTATTGCCTATAGAAAAAAAAAGTTTTAAACAAAAGTTGTGTGGTTATGACTGAATTTTGTTAAAATGCTATCAAAAGTACAGTAGCGTGCAGATCTCAGGTGATACAAAAAGATAATAATTTTTTTTAAATGAGATACCGTGTTAAATTTTTGGAATGATCCTTTGTTCCTGATTTCAAAAATATACCATATGTTACCCTTACCATATACCTTTTTTGAGTTATTAAACGTTGAATATCTTAGTTAAGCTAGTTACTTTAAATATGCAAAAGTTAACATTATTAAAGTGAGCTATGAAAATGACAACTATTATATTTGATAAGTGACATTTCTTTAATCAAATATTCAAAATGGTTTACAGTGAGGAAGAAAAAGTCCAAATATTTACTTGTTATATACAAAATAACAAAAATAAACGTGCAGCAAAAAGAGCATATAGGGTGGTGTATCCAAATCGTCCAACACCATCAGAAAATATGTTCAAAAATATTTACCGAAAGGTGAATAATACCTCCAGTTTTAGTAGAAAAAAGCGTGTAGTTCAAGCAAACCAGGAGGAACAGCTAGATATTATACTGCTTCGTTTCGAAGGTAAGCCCATCCATATTTATTCGCGAATAGACTTTTTTGAAACATTGTATTATTTTTTAGAAAATTCTGAATGTAGTATAAATAATGCAGTCGATCAATTAGGTAAAAGTTATTCCATAATCCAATGGTCTTCCGAACTTTCGGAGAAGAACAAGGTGTCTGCAACTAATATGCTTGCCATTCCGGTTCTGCTCTACTCCTTCGGAGTAGTAAAGTGGACAGTAGAGGAGCTGCGCCAATTAGATAGGGATACCCGCAAGATGATGAATATTCACAGAAGTATTCATCCTAGATCGTCCGTTCCTCGTGTGTACCTCCCACGTTAACGGGGATCCGAGGACTCTTGAGCCTGGAGTGTACGCATGGCAGAGTAACTCTGAGTATGGCATGTAACATACTCAGGAGCTCAGATCCCCTCTTGCGGCTCGTAAAACATCACGAAACTGTAGGAGTGGGAGCAGGATTATTCAAGGCAGCAAAACGAGCCGCAGATGAACTCAGTCTCGCATTTGACATCAGGCGAGGAGGCCGGCGAGGTTCTGATGTTGAGTCAGTCACCGAACTTCAGCCAAATCGTCTGAAAGCCCGAATCAGAGCTGCCGAACAGGAAAATCTGTTTCGGCAGCACGTCGATAAACCTCAGCATGGTGTCTTCTATAAGAACATAGAAACACTGGGTTTATCGACCAGGCTGACCTTCTCCTTTCCAAGGTCAGCAGGGCTTAAGTCGGAGACCGAGGGATTCATTATAGCCTGCCAAGATGGTGTTATCAACACCTTGGTCTACCATAGCCGCGTGTGGCGTGTAGAGGTTCCTGATATCAACTGCAGGATCTGTCATCAGGCGCCGGAATCGCTCATGCACCGTATATGCGATTTCGGCTTACATCCACCGGCATAACGCGGCGTTACGAGTGCTATACTACCATCTAAGGCACTCGTACGTGGTAGACCAGACACCAGTGCTGCCTTACGTCCCCGAAGATATTGAGTCCGTTGTCGAGAACGAGAAATGCCGGATTTACTGGAACTACTCGTTCCAGACGGTCAGGCTAATCCGAGCCAACAAGCCTGACATAGTCCTCCTCGACCATCAACTCAAGGTGATGTATGTCATCGAGTTCTCGGCACCTGCGGAGAAAAACATCACCTTGAAGGAGGAGGAGAAACGGACCAAATATCGCGATCTCCGGTACGAGCTCCAAGTGCTGTACCCAGGCTACTCGGTAAAAATGGTCGTCCTTATAATCGGTGTACTCGGAGGGATAAAGCCTACGCTGCTCTCGGAACTGAAGATCATACCGGCCTGCCAAAAATCAGCCGAGTGGCTGGCAGGCCAAATGCAGAAGGCGGTCATTCTGGGTTCTCTCCGTCTGCTTAGGGCACACGATTCTGGTATCTACAGTCACTAACCCTGCGGGATGTGGGGAGTGCCTGTAGTTGATGCATCAGCGCGACTCCCGTGAGGCGTCGGAGGCCACGGGAGGACTGACCGGCATCGGGAAACCGAAAAATAATAATAATAATAATAATAATAGTCATTGTCAATAATAATAATAATAGTATTCAAGTCATTAAAGATAGGATTCGACTTGAAATAAACAATTTGAATGTAAATAATGAAGCCATTTCCGGTGCAATTATAAATATAAGAAGACGTTATCAATTATGCATTGACAATAATGGTGGACACATCGAACATCTTTTATGAGTTGTCATTTATTTATATTTGAATTTCCTAAATAAATCTTTATCTATTTTGTATAAATATTTGATTTTTTTCTTCCTCACTGTAAACCATTTTAATTATTTCATTAAGGAAATGTCAGTTATCAAACATAATAGTTGTCATTTTCATAGCTCACTTTAATAATGTTAACTTTTCCATATTTACAGTAACTAGTTTAACTAAGATATACGACGTTTAATAACTCAAAAATGGTATATGGTAGGGGTAACATATGGTATATTTTTGAAATCAGGAACAAAGGATTATTCCAAAGGGTATCCCATTTAAAAAAAATATTATTTTCTTGTGTCCCCTGAAATCTGCACGCTACTGTACTTTTGAAAGCATTTTAACAAAATTCAGTCATAACCACACAACTTTTATTTACAACTTTTTTTCTATAGGCAATAATAATGATGATAAGGGGTGGGTAATTTATAATGAATAACCCTGTACAAGCAAAGTAAATTTTTTTTCATCGAGTATATTAGCAACTAGTAGAGCACATTTTCAGTAGGTACTTATTTACGTCAGTATATAAATAACATAAACTATTTGCGAGCAACTAGAAATCCCAAATGGCATCCCAGGGTTCTCGACTAAACGGGAAGAATATGTATTTTGGCAAGTTACAGCTGATCCATTGAATCAGCATCTCTATCTATTTTCTAGTATACGCGATATAGACAGTAATATACTATACACGCCAGCCCGATACAGATATTGACACGCGTACTACTTGGCTAGTGTTTACGGCGTCCATTTTTAGCTTATTAATTTTGCAAACAAGATTCGAAATCCCGGCAGGCACAGGCACAGGTATGACAATGCTTTCAAAATAGTGGTTATATTAAAATATTTACCATTAGCCATTTGTCTTTGAATGTTTAGTGCCTATGTCCCTATGTCATGTGATTAATATTTTTGTGCCAAACTTATAAACACGATACCTACGTTCATTTTCGCCAGGCTTGAAAATATGCAAATAACACTAATTTTAGAAAAGCCTCCATTGGATAATTCGCGGAATTTTTTTTTTAATTAGTTTATTTTTGTGATGGATATTGGCATATCTTTTACGAAAAAATGTATACTTCACAATCAATTTCCTGAAATTTTGACAATGACAATGAACTAATAAAACATGTTTTGCTTTCATGGTCTATTTCCATCGGACTGTAAATATGTATACAAAGTAGAACTGAAATAATAAACTTACTGTATTGTGGTATTTCAAGAAAATAAATTCTTAAGTACTTAAGATAATTAAATTGTGTAACATGTAAATCACTTAATTTAATGCTTTCGTTCTTCTTTGTTAAAAAATAAACATAACTAGCTATAATTTGCTGCACGAATCTAACATATTAACAGATTTCATTAATATTTTTACAAAACTATTTTTACATGATGCATGGTTAGCAATATGTTAAACACACGTGATCTGAGTAGGTACATATTACATTTTTATATATCAATCTTGTTGAATATAAATTGCCTTCATAATTTGTATAACTTACTTAACTCGATTTTAAGCTGTCATCAAATATGGGGTTATCATAAAGTAAGGGGTCTATTTTAAATTCTTATATAGTTTTAAGAAATTATGCTAGTAGCAGAAAGTAAACAGAATTTAGTTGCCTCAATAATTGGATTTTAGTGTATCTATGGAAAACAAAAGAAATGTCGTGGCAACTATTGATACAAGTGTCAAACAAAATAATCGTAATTTAAAGAATTGTTCTCAAAATAAAACTCGCGTAACGTAAATTGTAACAATTTCAATATGGATCTGCAAAGAAGAATTGGTTTAGTGCAATGTTATTATGAAGGCGGTAAAAATTACACTACTGGATTACGAAGATTTTGTACGAAAATGGGTTTGAGAGCAGGGCCGTGCAAAATGAAGGCGTATCGTAATTTGATTAGTAAATTTGAAAGAACAGGGTCTGTAAAAGACCTTCCGAGGCAGGAAGACCTAGGATTAGTGATGTCCAAGTTGCAGAAGTTCTTCAAGAAAATCAAAACGTAGCCAATACTAATCCGCTAGCAATCAGTAGTGTGAATGCGATATCAAAACGATTACAAATGCCATACACCACAGTTTGGAAAATTTTACGGAAAATCCTAAAAATGTATCCCCATAAACTGCAACTGCTGTTTGAATTAAAGAATGCAGATTTTGCTCTCAGGTACGATTTTTCATTACACGTATTGACTCAGATGGAAATTGAACCCGAATGGTTATCCCGTATTTTATGGACAGATGAGGCCCATTTCTATCTTAATGGTGGAATTAATACTCAAAACTGTCGAATATGGTCAACAGAAAATCCACATAAAATCGTTCAGCAAGGCCTTCATGACAAAAGAGTCACCGTTTGGTGCGGTTTAACAGCTAATTTCATCATTGGTCCATACTTTTTCGAGGAAATACAGAATGGGGAGGCCGTATCTGTAACGGTTACTGGTGAAAGATACCTGCAAATGTTAAGGGATTATGCAATTCCACAGTTGTAAAACGAGCACAAGGGAATTGAAAACATGATTTTTATGCAGGATGGAGCACCTTCGCATATTTACCGACCAGTTAAAAAATTGTTAACTGCGGTTTTTCAAGATCGTGTTATAAGCAGACATTTTGCAAATTAATGGCCACCAAGACCGCCTGATATTAACCCAGCGGATTACTGGCTGTGGGGATATTTAAAAAATTTGGTG
Organism: Rhamnusium bicolor; assembly: GCA_029963845.1. Classification (NCBI taxonomy): domain Eukaryota; kingdom Metazoa; phylum Arthropoda; class Insecta; order Coleoptera; family Cerambycidae; genus Rhamnusium; species Rhamnusium bicolor. The sequence goes on along the minus strand of JANEYF010003732.1, from coordinate 813,147 downwards.
TTTAGAACACGCCAAACAACGCTGGAGGAATTAAAGGAAATTATTAGAGAGCAAATTCGTGCAATTCAACCAGAAACGTTAAATAGTGGAGGAACGGTTGGTAATTTTACAGCAACAAAATGGAGGTCATATCGAGCATTTGCGATAACTAGTGTTTGACATCAGAAATCCCATTATGTAAGCAACTAGATACCATTACTTTTTGTTATTAATTTGATTTGTTAAGAATATATAATAAGTTGAAATATGTCCCTTACTTTATAATCACCCGATATACGTATTTATTATTAATTTGCATAACATATTTTTCAGTTATGATTGAAAAACGGCTATTACAAGGTGAAGCATAACAACGAGGCATATTTCAGTGTTGCAAATTAGATGAAAATAATCTTATTAGTAAAACCACTGTACATCATTGAAGAGCATGAGAAAACATTTTGTTTTTCAAAAATAACATCTGCAAGGTGATGAACTCTTCTCTCCAAACATTCCCACATTTATGAACGAATATGTCTCCGTCCTGTTGAAACCAAAAGGAAAACAACGCATTTCTGGTGCTAAAAATGTTCCCAGTATATTTACGTATCTTGCTGAAGTAACGATAGCATTTTCATCCTCGAAGAAATGAGGCACAGTGATGCCAAAGAACGAAATTGTACATCAAACAGTTCCTTTAACGCAATGAAATTGCTGTTGATGAATTTATTTTTAGACCAGTTTTTAGGCTTTTGCTTGTTAACGTATCCTGTCAAATGAAAATGTGCTACGTCTGACATCCACACATTGTTGAATAGGTCAGGTGTATCCTTTAACGGTCACAAAACTTCTGACAAAAACATTCAAGGCAAATCAGGTCTTGATATCGCAATTCCTGAACAATCTGATTCTTGTATGGGTAGTAATTTAAGTTATTGTGCAATATGTGAAGCAAGCTGGCATTGGACTTGTTCAATGACATTGAATGCCGACGAGAAGATCGCTGAAAATACCGATCTATAGTTTCTCTACGCGATTAATGTTTAAATGTGTACGCACCGCAGTTGGTCTTTTTCTTACATGCTGAAGCAGTCTCTTGAAAGTTCTTAACCCAAAAGTTAATAGCACAACGAGATGGAACCGGTCTATTTCGGCCAACGTTGAAATGCCGTTTAAATTATCGTTGAATACGTGTTAGTCAATTTTTGAAATATTGTTCAATAATGAACAGGGATGTTGATGATTCGAGCTTACTAATGCTTTGGTCGCGGCTACTATTTAGATAATAGAAATGCCTTTTTATGCTTGTTCATGTACAGTTGTTTAACTAATAAAATTATTTTCACCTAACTTGTAACATCTTGAAATGCGACTCGTTTTTATTGTGCACCTTGTATTTTAAAAGCAGCCAATTTTCTTCTGTAAATACTTTGCTCTAAAGTATTTGACGGCTTCTTATTATTATTTCAGTAAAATATTTACAATTGTTGGAAAAAAATAAAAAATAAAACAGTTCTTGGGTTGGGTGATTTGTTATTTTACTTCATTCCATTCAGTGGAATAAACTTTTCTTACACTCTAAAACATTTTATTGCAATAATTTAAGTTAAACATTTTTGTTGACAAAGACCACGACTGTGTTATCTAAATATATATAAACTTTGTTATGTAAAACAGAACTGAACAAATGCGTGAAAATCTTGAGAGTATTATAAGAAATACATGACTGCCATTGCAGCTGTTTAACCGCCTGCAACTTTTTATGTAGATGTTTATGCCTATTTACAATTTTTAAATGTATGTCAATGTTTTTTCTAAATATAAGTAAAAAGTACCTCATTGTTTTGGTGTATTCGTGACTTTGAAGAAGGAAAATGCTCAGAAAAGAGAGTACAAAACATGTTTGGCAATCATCCCTTATTTCTTGATTAACGGGAGAATAAATGTACAAACACTTAGCAAAACATATTAAATTGTGATATTCTTGTGTCAGGTGTATAAATAATGCAAGAGCTGATGAGAACTTATCTAACAAATTTAATGTAACATTATTGTTTTGTTTGTTCAATGATACAATATTTTGGTTGATGATTGATGGATTTGTGTATTATTTACACAATGATGTCATCATTATAAATAATTAAAACCTAACTCCAAAAAGATCGTGTTTCTATTTGTCTGTAACAACTCTTGATCTAAATAAAACATCTGGTAAGAGAATTATTGAAGTAATGAAGAATTAAGGAAAGTAAGTACCTATCAAATGATATCAGCAAACTTTCCTATTAGGTAGAGGAGACGCTAGCTCCAACGGCAGGCAGTTAAAACACCCATCACATTTTAATTTCGTTTAGAACAGTTTTTAAATTTTTTTTCAATTTTAAAGAAATAAGTAAAGTGTTCCATACTGTATTTGTATACTGAAAATACATAATACGTATTGAATGAGGTGTATCTCAGGAATCTGTTTTGAGATTAATTCTCTTTTAAATTTTCATTTTCACCATGTAAATGAGAACACGGCTGTCTTACAGATTCCTGACAAACTGTTTGGAGCAAAACAAACAAAGAGCTTGAATTGTGAATTGCCATCTGTAACTTATATTTCTTGTATATATTATTTTTTTTGTATATACAATTTAACTAGAGCTTATCTTACTGATAATGGCATGAATTTATTTCCAGCTTTGTAAATATAAATCTGTAAATATGGTATATACACTGTAAAATAGTAGAGGCTGGCTAATTTTTATCAGCATTGTAAAATTTTAAGATGTTTGTTTTTATGTTGTATTCTCATCAAATGTTAATGGAAGACTTTCATTCTGTATTTATACGTTACCATTCTAATGATTGAAGTTTCACTGACTGGAAATATATGAGAAAAAATGAGCTGAAATACATTAAAACAAGAATAAAAAACTCTGTGTTGAGGAGTTATAAAGTACATCGGGTAGTTACTAAATCCTGGAGATTTATCATCATACTAAATTAAAAATGAGTCATTTTGTCTCAATAAATGTGGTTACAAACTAAATTAAAGAAACACATTTAGAAAAGGATAACTCTAACTTTTAGATACGTCTAGTTGTTCAATCGCTTTTATTTCCGAGAGCTATATGCCTAAAGGCACAAGGAGGACACTCAGCAAAGATATCAGCATCAACACAACCTTTGTTGGGCATTCTGTGAAAATACAGACTCTGTAAGACGTTTAATATGATATGCTTCAAAAGAATGAATTAAAATAATATTTCGACTCTTATATCAATCAATTAATCATTTGACATAAATAAGAAATATATTTTAAATGGGAAAAGTGGATTAATGTATATAGTATTCAATTGCCCTGAAAATATAAAAAAAGGACACCAAAAAGGACCTGCCCCATATAAAAAATAAAACCACCAAGGCATGCTGTTTTTAATTGTGTAACAACAACTAATTTAGAGAAATTAATAAATAACTGGTCGTATCTTCTGAAGAATCATTTGCTCTAGTTCATCTAAATTACGAGGATCATTTAGGTATATACGACTTTTGAAAAATACCCACAAAAAGAAATCTAATGGCGTAAGGTCTGGGAAACTTGCTGGTTCTTCAATAGGCCCTCGTCTGCCAAATATGTCATTAATGTATAAACGAACAGGAACAGCATAATGTGGTGAAGCACAGTCTTGCTGAAAATAAAGTTCATCCCTAAAAGAATTCGGTTATTTGTTATGACTATACAGTGCTATTAAAGTAGGAACAAACAGCTCTTGTAAAATCTGGATTCATTTTCTTTTCGAAAAGGAAGGACCTATAATTATATCCTCAATTGTACCATTACAAATTTATTTGAAATTTGTTTCCGGCTCGGATGAAGTATGGATTTGTAGATGCTCTAGATGTCGATCTGATTTTCAGGTAGTTATTTTGCTGACTATAGGAAGGCGGTTAAGAAAATATTAAAAAAAAAAAGTTTGTATTCCGTCAATGAGGAATTTGTAACACAATTTATTATTCAAGCATAATTATAAAAAATTATTTCTCATGTTTTTAAAAAAATAAATAAAATTATGACATACATTAAGGCAACTATTTTTGTTTAATACATTTGAAAGCGTATTTTACAAAGTGTTAATATGAATTCAGGTTACTGTTACTATTTCTAATAGTAGATATGGCACATGCCACAATATTCCAAATTCCTTACAGATAGGTATGCACTTCTGTTGAAAATGCAAGTTTTCCAAGATTTCATCGTGAAACACCACCTGGTACACGATAATAAGAAGGCAAATAAGACAAACAGCCAAATAAAATATGTTATTTTCAATTTGGAAGTAATAGTTTTGTTTTTCAGAGCCGCGTTGCGGTCCTATGACGGGGGCGGGCGGAGAGCCTCTGCCGATGCAGTCGACTATTTCTCCCGCAATGACGGAGTCCGACTTACCTCAACCTCTAGTCGTCAGGACCCCTTCTGTGTCCCTCATGAAGTGGCCGAGTACGCCGTCCCCTACCAAAAACACCACCCCTTCGCGACAAGTAAGTAGAAAAACCATTAGTTTTATATTTATTTTTACTTGATTTGTCATATAAATTTAACCAAATAATTTATTGTTATGAAATATATAATGTCTCTTTTGACAAAAATTTTATATATTTTTTAAATTGTTTAAATACTTGGAAATAAATGTTTATAAAAAAGGAAGGCACTAGTAATCAGTATAGTGTTGTCTTCTCAGCAAATCAATTATTTTTTTTTAAGAATATATTAATTCATTAAAATAATCTCCGCGTAATGTTAGTCTGCCGAATTATGTGTTACACGATTCTGTAATTTCTTTGTTATCGTTGGAGGCTCTAAAATGGCAGCTCTACTCGTTGTCAAAACTGATTTTGATCACCATACAGTTACATCATTGGGTTTACTCAGGGGCGGTTCTAGACCCCAAAAAATGGAGGGGCCCAAAAATAAAACCAAATTTTTTAAAATTTCGTCAGTAACTTCGTTTGTAAAGTTAAGATTTTCAATAACCATTTCTATTTATTTATTTATTTTTCATAGTAATTTTCATGTAAATTTAAAGGTAGTGCTTAAGGTCGCGACGAGCTGCAATTTTCGTTTGAATTAAATTTTTTTAGTTCAGAGTTAAGATTTGCTTCAAAATTGTTCTTATGCAACCCGACAATTAGGTATCATACAGTTTTATAATCAGAAAAAATATCAAAAACTATCTATTGTCATTAGAAAATAATGAACTTGACCCCACATCTTTTGAGATTACTATGATTTCAAAATGGCGTTTACTTTGGATTTCACAAGGGCTGGTCCAAACACTTGCTTTGCGTTATAATATATAAAATCGTTGAGTCCTTATATCCTCCTGACAATTTGCTGAAGCAATTTATTTATTAAATTTATAAATGCGGCTCAAGAAGTTGTGGGGGCCTGAGTCCTCCTAGACCCCCGTCGAACCGCCCCTGGGTTTACTTAAAAAACATGTTGCTCAGGATTATTTCTTGTTTCAGATTCTTACACAATTCATTTTATTTTAGATATTCGATAATTTATATATTTTTTTGGAAATGTATGCAGAGGATTTTTGTTAGTAATAATAAACTCAGTCTCCCAAAAATCTATCTTTTAGTTTATGTGTAAAAATGATTTTAAATTGTTAGGACAACATTTCTTGAAAATATGTACGAGTAAATTGCATCCAAATAATTATCAGGCGCGCCTGGATAACGCCTGATTAAGTATAAAACCCACGGACATTTACCTTGCCATAAAAGGCTACAACCTTTAATATCAAACGTCAGCACTTTTAATTCTTAATATGCATATAATTTATGGCTTTGTAAACAAATGCTGTATCCATGGAGTAAACTATACCCACCTCTTTAATCTAATATTGTCTTAACGAATTTTATGCATGACATATTTGCAGCAAAATCATAAATATGTAATCACTAGGCCAAGCAATATTTTCTGTGAATTATATTGAAAAATAATACATACGTAATTGGTTTCATTTGAATATACTATAACCAACTAACGCGAGATCGAGGACGAATTTATCGACAGCGTGATACACCTCTATTGGAGAGTATATGTTTTATAAACTAAAACATGGATCCAAGTGAAAATGCAGTATCTTTATTTACTTTTTATTTCCAGATTTCCAAGTCCACAAAAATATATATACCAGTGAATATAATTATGGTACGAAATACATGTTATTTTTGTGTAACTGTACTGTTTAGTATAAAAATTGAGATGTATTGTATATGTACATGAATGAAATATAACGTAACTATTATTCATGTGTAGGAAGTCTCAAAATAAAACTCGCTCAGCAATCGTTATCCTTTAACCTTTATAATATAGATATAAGACATGCTATACCACTTGTAACGTATTATATATGTGTGTTCCTTTTAACAAAAAGCATGCAACTTGAATTCGTTGGAATTATTTTTATACGAAGCAGCTAGTTAAAAAATAATATTTGGCAAATAATTTTTTAATGTACTAAATTCCCATATTAGTGACATTTAAATCTTGATCCTGATTACTTAAATGCATTATAAGGAAAATAAAGAAATGGTAAATTTAAAGGAACTGCAAGAATATTAGTGACAGATATTTAGATTACCTCGCTGAGTAATTAACTCAGCCTCACGTCGTCATATCTTTAAGCGAAACCGTGTATATTATCAGATTACTTTAAAGCTAGAAATTTCAATACTATTATATATATATATATATATATATATATATATATATATATATATATATATATATATATATATATATATATATATATATATATATATATATATATATTTTTCTTGACCGTTAATATCAATTAATATTGATAGTTTTTTTTTTGTGGGGATTTCGGTCAGGTATAACTAATTTAATTTTTTTCTAACGTTTCGGTTTATTACACCATCATCAGAGAAACTATTAATTATTAGGAATTTGTTTTAAAATTTTTTGTTACATGTTGTTTGGTTGTCTGTTTTAACGCAACTGAGATATTTTAACATTTTAAAACAAATTCCTAATAATTAATAGTTTCTCCGATGATGGTGTAATAAACCGAAACGTTAGAAAAAAAATTAAATTAGTTATACCTGACCGAAATCCCTACAAAAAACTATCAATATTAATTATTTATTTATGAATGAAAAATTAACCCACCACTGGAAACTAGAACGTTTGATTTAGAAATTGTTGGTATTCATATTGTTCAAAAACAATACTTTGTTAAAGAAGTAAATGATTTCAAGTTAAACAGTTTTTTGAGATTAGCAGGAATGGTTGCAGAAAATATATTGTGCGCTACACACCGTGTGTGCGTGCGTGTCTTTACTGGCCTCACCAGCTTCCCAGGGCGAGCGCCAGCTGTGGTATTACTATTCAACTGACCAATGAATATTTGTGCTTTGCTAGGTGAAAACGAGCAGTACGCAAACACATAGGGCTCTGTTAGATATTAGAGTAATAATAAATTATAATTTAAAAAATTAAAAAAAACACGCTTTAATAGCAAACCGAACTAAAAAGTAAAAAATGAGAATGAAGTGATCGACAAAAAAATTCATTTTATTGTAAAAAGCGTGGGGTACTTGATATCAATTGTTATAAATATTTTATTGGTAGCTATTAATAAAAGTATCATAAAAATATAGTAAAAAGGCACCCCACGCTTTTTACAATAAAATGAATTTTTTTGTCAATCACTTCATTCTTATTTTTTACTTTTTTAGTTCGGTTTGCTATTAAAGCGTGTTTTTTTAGTTTTTTTCAACTATAATTTATTTTTTTTATTTTTTAGTCATGAAACGAAAACAAATGTAATAGTCTTCAAGAATTTTTGTCGAAATTTTTTAATTAAATTTTTTTTCAAAATTTATTGATTTGAATTTATTTCGGAAGGAGCCAACCGCAGAATCAGTTCAGTGTATTTCGGAATTTTTTTTTATTTTCTTTTTCAAATTATTGTATTGCTATTGTTGAATTGCTGTATATTTTGACAAAACGAAAGAATTAAATGCTTTAAAAAAAAAACATTCTTATCGTAAATTGGTAACTAGTTCATCTTGTATTTCAAGTATAGTATGAGTTACAGTATTCAATTAGTGGTTAACTTTCTGCCAACTTATCATGGATGCGATATTTTGGCGAATGCGCCGATTACACAACATTGACATCCGCTTAGAATTTTTTTTTAAGAGAAATGAGTCGATACGCATTCAAGCTATTGTCTTGTCATCGGTCCTTAATAGGTGTGCAAATTTTCAATTTAATCAGATGTCTTGAAGTTGGTGAAAATTACGTTGAAAAATTCCGTTATTTTGGCGAATGCGCCGATCACACAACTTTGACATCCGCTTAGAATTTTTTTTTAAGAGAAATGCATCTATACGCATTCAAATTATTATATTGTCATCGGTCCTTAATATGTGCAAATTTTCAATTTAATCAGACGTCTTGAAGTTGGTGAAAATTACGTTGAAAGATTCCGTTACATAGATAGACACATACATAGATACACACAGGTGAAGCTAATATAAAGCGTGTTAAAAACAAACGGTAAACAATTTTTTTTTAGAATGCAAAAATCGAAAATAAAATCTCACGCACACAATTACTTATTATTTAGCAATGTTGGGTCTATGCATGCCAATTTGCATAATGTAATGAGAAATTTTTATAATGGTATATTATTATGTTTAAATAACATGCTATTACGGTTAATTCCGCAGAATAATAACGCGAAAATTTTAGATACGATCTTTCATTTAGTTTAAGTGTTACTTTTTACTAAATAGAATTAAAGAATGCAATGTGCGGCAAAAAATAATTATATCTATACATGTATTTTACATAAGCAATAATTTTCCTGAAGCAGTTAATGAATAAGGTAAAAAAAGAGGGGTGAGCATGTACGACTTTCTGCTTTCAATTTTCAATGTGTTCTATATGTAGAGGATGTCACTGAAATGAGTAGCACTGAAACGGTAGATTCCTTGTCAAAACTAAAGATTAAACTTACGTCCTAAATGCCATTTAGATGATTTGTTACAACTTTTTCCAATAACATTAAAACTAATAAAATATTTTGAGGCACTTTTCAAGCATATTTTAGTTGAAGGATACCATAAATTTTCCAAGGGAGATGATTAAACCAGTGGTGTAAATATATAGTAGGGTTTCAACAATTTTCATAATTTACACGCAACTCAAAAAAAAAAAATCTTTTGTTATTTTTTATAAAAATCGCGGTTTTCTCAAACGTATCTATAATTGTTTGTAATTTTATTTTCAGGTTAGCTTTAATTACGGAAACGATGGTAACAACGGGGAGACCGCAAGGACGTTATCTGGACTAGACAGAGATTGTTTTATAATACCAGTCCACAGTTTAGATAGATTCCTTCCAGCTGGAGTGCCAATGCCAGTAGGTATATAAAACAATTTTCAATTATTACCGATTTAAACGCCCATGTGCTATATGATATATGATACATATACAGTGTGATTCGTAATTACGAAGCAATACTTAGGGGGCGATAGTAGACGATAAACAAAGTCTAATTTGTAGGACCATACCGCAGAATAAGCCCCCAAAGAAGGCCCATGAAAGTCACTTTTTTGGCGACTATTTCGAAAGTTTAAAACATCAAATTATAATTTTAGGCGGGCATAAAGGATAGTAGAACCATTTTTGGGCGTGCCTCTTGGTATTGTCCTCACATTTCCAAATTTTTTTTAGGGGTGGTTCCGCATTTTCCCCTTAACTTATTTATTTTCAACTTTTGACATGAAAATCGACAAGGAAACTATTCTTTGACTACTGCTCAAAAAAAAATCTTGTTGATATACGTCGTCTTGCATTTATTCGATTTTTTATTCGCTCACGTTCATTCTAAGAATTTGAAATTTTTTGCTTAAAAAAATTAAGTGACATGATTTGTCATTCTAAAATTTAGAAGTACCCCTACTATTTAGATATTCTCCAGCATAAACCTGTACAATTGAAAATTATGTTAACAAAATTATTATATTTATTAATATACCCAAATAAGTGGTGGATAACTCGGCCCTAATGCTTCTCAAGCTGATTTTGTCAGGGTCATTATCAATCAATTATTTGGTTTCACGCCAACGGGTAATCTGATGAGATGCCAAGTCCGATAAATTATAGATGTAGGAAGTGCTGATATTGACCTTGTAACGTGAACGTATCTACCCTCGTCTTCGAAGTTTGAAGTGGCTATGTAATTGTTGGTAACAATGTAACAGATGATACAATTAGGGACAAAATATCTTCGATGTATAAATTCTTGTAACTGTTTATTTGAAACAGTGGCATTGTTTTATAAAACATAAACATCTATAAACTTTTATATACCTAATTTTGTCGAAACCTATTAATTTTTGAAAATTTTGAAATTGTGTAACCCTAAAATGTTTATAAACTACAATTTGAAATTAAAACTTTACTAGTAAAATTGTCGGTGGAAAAATAAATAGTACATTGTATATATCCGTTTAAGAAATAAAAGCCCTGGGCGAGAATTATGGGACACCCTTTACATTCTTTTCTATACACATTATTATTTATTTATTATTCAATTCTTTATTTCCAAATCACAGGCACAAATAAATTATACAAGTAACTAGGAGTACGTCTAGGCAATGTACAACATATTATACATAAGATATGAATAAATAGTGATTACAGGAAGCTATAGAACATTATATATCTATATAGTACTAATAAAATAATCATGTAAGTAACAAGAAATCACTGCGTATACAACAAATAAATAAACAAATAAAAGGTAATGCTAAATTGAATTCATTGATGTCATAAATGCTTTTTTCAATTAGGAAACGCTTTAGTATCTTTTTGAAAATGAATAAGCTACTGGATCTTTTTTACCTCAGTAGGTAAATTATTGTAAATTTCACAACCGTTATAATAAACGCTTTTTGGTATAATGCTGTCGTGTGTTGGTCAGGAATTAACTGACTTTTAAATCTTCTAGGGTAGTCGTAGTTTCTTTGGTTTCTAAGGAAAATTGATTTATATATATATATATATATATATATATATATATATATATATATATATATATATATATATATATATATATATATATATATATATATATATATATATATATATATATACCACCTTAGTTGGTATATAACTAGCAGGTTGGCCACTATCATTTGTCTGTTCCATAACCTATGGCATACTGAAGAGAACAAATAAGTTCGAAATCGATCTATGTCTGGTTAGGAATTGACAAATGATATTGGCTATCGATCTATCATGATTTGAAGGTGTAATTCAATGCAGGTCGGGGTATTTGCCCGCTGAGTAGTTGTTTCCTTCAAATCATATTTAATCACATTAGTTTAGTCCACCTGGGCTAGGGGTCGCCGCTCTCGGTACTTGCTGTGATGCAAGTCGCTATCCGCCACAGAGACATCTAGGATGTCGGTCGGATAGTAGCATTCAGACCATATGAGAAGTTTCATACCTCTCACCACTATTCACTTCACCTTAGTTGGTTATATAACTAGCAGGTTGGCCACTATCATTTGTCTGTTCCATAACCTATGGCATACTGAAGAGAACAAATAAGTTCGAAATCGATCTATGTCTGGTTAGGAATTGACAAATGATATTGGCTATCGATCTATCATGATTTGAAGGTGTAATTCAATGCAGGTCGGGGTATTTGCCCGCTGAGTAGTTGTTTCCTTCAAATCATATTTAACCATTTAAATTATGATGGAATTCATTTGTTATTATTTTTTTCCGTATAAACGTTTCGGTATGGATGTATACCTTTTTTCAATATATTCTTAAATGTGGCACTAACTGCTTTATTAACGTCTTTTTTTTAATGGTTCTTGTACACTTTTAGTAATATTTCTTTTTTGTATATCATTATTCTGTTCTCTCACACAACCGATAAAGTGAGTTTATCGGTTGTGCTCATAGAGAGAACAGAATAATGATATACAAAAAGAAATATTACTAAAAGTGTACAAGAACCATTAAAAAAAGACGTTAATAAAGCAGTTAGTGCCACATTTAAGAATCTAAATTTAAGAATATATTGAAAAATGTATACATCCATACCGAAACGTTTATACGGAAAAAATAATAATAAATGAATTCCATCATAATTTAAAAAATTAATTATTAAAACAAGAACCATATTCCCAAGAAAGAACAACAAGAATATATATATATATATATATATATATATATATATATATATATATATATATATATATATATATATATATATATATATATATATATATATATAATATATATATATATATATATATATATATATATATATATATATATATATATATATATATATATATATATATATATATATATATATATATATATATATATATATATATATATATATATATATATATATATATATATACCTGCCGAGTTATTACTCTCAAATTTTTAACACGAATCTCGTGGGTGTAAACTCCCCATAACCCTAATAACACGCGTTTGTAAGCCAAATGCACGGCGAGCATAAGTAGGACTCAAGCCCCAAAGCATAATCCCATACCTTAGATGGGAGTGTATATTTGAATAGTAGAACGCTAGTAACTCATCTGTACTCCAATGATTTTTTTTAAGTTTCGCATACCGTAGCAGCCTTTCCCGAGTCTCACACATATGCCATCAATGTGACTGGACCAAGTTAAATTGTAGTCAAACATAATTCCTAAAATTTTAACTGAAGCTAAAGGTAAGAATTCATCGTCGGCACTCGGCTAGGTGTCGTGACTAAAAGTAACAGTAACAATTTTATCTTCATTCAGTCCAGGCCTGTTTTTCTTAGACCATATCATAATATCTTTAAATAGAAGTTTAGATACGTTTTTTTACAGCATCAGAGTTTTTCTGTACAACTAACAAATGTGTGTCTTCAGCGTAACAAGTAATGTGTATGATATGTTTACATATATAAGGCAAGATCAGTGACGAAGATAAGGTAAAGAAATGGTCCTAATATGGAGCCCTGTGGTACACTTGAAATTATGGGACATTTCATGCTCTGTCTCATTCGCATATACTACTTGCGAATGGTCTATGATGTAGCTTGATAGAAAATTTAAAGCTGGACCTCTAATACTGTATCTAGACAACTTCGCAATTAGCATATCATAATCCACGGCCAAATGCACCTGAACAGTCAATAAAGATATCAAAGGCACGAAAGTCCACCACTGAGCCATGGAGGTTAACTAATGTAGTGTCCACACTCTTATTTTTTTAAACAACCATGTTGAACTGGAGACAAAAGATTATTAATTAGGCTAATAGCCCGATAGTTATTGTAAGAGTTTTTGTCTCCTTTCTTAAACAATGGAATGACTTTGCTAGATTTTAGTTTGTCGGGAAAAGTACCGGTTTCGAAACATAAATTGATGATGTAAATTAACGGCATAGCTAAAGTGTATTAGATTTCTTTAATGGATTAATTGACATGTTGTCAAAACCACTAAAATTTGATGATTTTAAATGATTAATAAATAATAACGTATCTGTTTCCGTTACACGATGAAGAAAAAAAGATTTACCTAAAAGTGATATATTTCTATCCAAGAAAGCAAAGTCTATAGGTTCGACTTGAGGATCTATATGACTTGTGGTAAAATTAATGTTACAATTATCTGCAACTTGTTTGCTAGATAAAGAAAAACCGTCTCTATAATCTCTATTTCTGTTTTTTGAAGCACGTGGCTTGCTTATAATATCCCACATAGTTTTGACCCTGTTTGTGGACTCAAGAATTTTATTGTCATTATACGATATTTTACTTTTCTTTAGTTTATTTTTATATTCATTATTTATATCTCGACAGGCTAGCTTTAGTTGAGGGTATTTTTTAGCAAGATCGGAGATAAAGCATACGCTTTTCTTTAGTTGTAGTAGCCCATTTGACATGCATATCGGAGGTAAATCACCAAAAAGCTTGTATGTAAATAAAACTTAAGTTTCTCTAAAAAACCTTCAAACTAAGAAAATAAAATTGTTTGAATTTTGTACAAACATAGCGACCTTTAGTTTGCTCAGTACTATTTATCGCGGCGCATTCGCCATATTTTTAAAACGGCATGCAGTTGAATTATTGATCTTTTTTAATGTCAGACCCTTTTAAAATCGATGATACATAAAATATGTGTTACTTTATGTTACAGAAACCTCCAGCGACTGGAAATTCCCTAGAAAGGAAATCTCAAGGAAATTTGCATGTCATGGAGGTAAGAAAATATTAAAGCTGTCAGTGAAAGTAAAATTTCAAAATAAAATTCTATACCTATTAAATATTTCTTTTCACTCTTTCTTTTCTTATTTATCAATTATCGTTTAACTGGAAATTTTGTTTTTATAAAAGAGTCAAAAAACAGACAAAATTAAGTAGTCCTCCGCCAATTTAATATAAAAATTATCATAAGTCAAACTGAATTCGAGAGAAATGTTCAGAGACAGCCCAAAACCTGCAATTTGCATAAGGTAGACATACAGTTTATTTCAAACTTATTTGCAACATAAAAAATCTCGGCTTCTTTGATCTCCTTACCCCCGTTAATGAAGCCGACGCTTTTTATATTGCAAATAATATTGAAATAAACTACACTTTCAAACAATTTAAATACATTTTTTAGGTGCCTGATCCGAAACTATGTGTCTTATGTCATTTAATGAGTCCACTGGAACCAATTGATCCCATTTTAGAATCACCTTTAGTACAACCACTTTTTAAACAAAGGGTAACCGCAGGCGAGTTAGTGAATGAAGTAGCACAAGCCAAATCGGCGGTAACGGGGATGTTATTAGCTAATATGGAAAGATGTGGTGAGTAATCTGTGTATACTAATAAACACTTAACCATGTTCGAATGTTTGTTTTCAGTGATACCATCCTCTTGGCACATGATAACCCACCACCACTCGCTGCGTTCAATCCTATGATTATTAATTACTGATATTTCGTTGCCCGTTACATAAAAAAATCTAAAGGAATAAATGTTCGCAACAATTTAGCTGAGAGGGGATTTCGCTGTGTACTGCACACCGCCTCGAAGTTGTTTTCTTTATCGTAATAGTGAAATAGCGATGGCGATCTTTCGTGAAATTATCGATTCTCAGAATCGATTCAGATAATTGTAAAGATCGATCCATATCAAAATCGGTTAGCAAAAAAGCGATTCTTAAAAAATCAATCTTTTATTTACATAAACAAGGCAACAAAATTACAGAAATATTGGGACTATTTGGAAAGGATAGAACTAGTTAACAATAATGATACAATGATTGTAAACTGTGGTTAACTAAAATTAGAAACACAGGTGTAAACATATTTATTGAACAATAAGTAAAATAAAAAACACAATTGACCATATGCATGTAACTTTTGGTTGCGGTTACAGAATTGCCATCCGTAAAAAAATAATACCATTTTTAGATACTGCCAACATAAATAAACTAGTATTTTAAATTACGCTCGAGTAATTATGGTCGATTATTATCACATAATTTGTTCATAGTTTATTGGCTGATGATTAATTTTCGATTATTTTTTTCATTTTATATGAAAAAATTAACAAGGAATCGCTTAAAAAAATATTAACATTAATCTTAAAATAGCAAAAACAACAATTAAAACATTAGCCAATGAATGATGAAAGAATTATTGGATATTCTACACATATATAGTAGGTTCTATTTTCAACAATTATAAATTATTGTTATTGGCAGTACCAACCGACATTGGTTTATTTTAGTTTCTCCACGCTAGGTGGATCTGTGTGGCTAATGAAAGGAGTAGAAAAATACTTTGATAGGTAGTTCCATGTTCTGAGAGATTTATTTCTAATGAAGATTTTATTTATCCTTCACATGGAAAAACAATCGATTTTTTAATAAAAAAGATTGATTCCTGATTAAATCGCCAACGAAAAGATCGGTTCAAGATCGCCATTGCTATAGTGCAAAATGTTTGACATATTTGGATTTTGGTATTAAAATATCGTCAATGATTTTGTTAAACGTAATTGCCTTTGAAAACAAAATAGCTGCTTTTCTGAAATTCAGATACAGTTTACTCGTCAAAGTAATGTTCCTCATAAATCAGCATCTGTCATGGTTAATTCTTCTTCTTCATTTCAAATACAAACAAAATCATTAACGATATTTTAACATCAAAATCAAAATATATCAAAAATAATACAACACGTCACTTTTTTTGAAATTAGAAAAATGGGGAAAAACGAAATGTTTTAAAATATACAGGGTGTTATTTAAAAAAAAAGTAAGGTGTCATATTTCTTAAACATGATATGTAATTGTTTTTTTTTATTTAAAATTTTGGATTCTACGAAAAAAATTAGTTAATGAAGGTACACCCTTTTGATAGCATCAATAATAACTAAGTTATTTCAAAAAATTTCGCGTGACGACCCTGTGTGCAACCTTTGGTGGATGTTCTAGGAACGTTGCTTAGGAAAAATTTTAAATTGTCCTTAAAATGTCTGTATAGTACAGGCTGAAATTTCGAAATTATTTTCCTTCATCAGCGCAACGTAGTTTAACAAATGTTTTATTTATTATATGATCCCATCAATTCTTGTTCTAATATAAATACTGTTTGTATTTGTTGTTAATAATATGAATTTAGTGTTACTGTTTCCATATTATTCAGTTTGCTTTTTATGCTATCTATTTAAGGACCCCTCAAAATATAAGTATTGAGGGCACCATACTTTTATGTTCCGTCGCTGTGTAATTGTAATAATCTGTATCTTATTTTCCAGCGGAATTCCCTTTCATAACTTACTATGTGATAAACACCGCACAAACTAATCCTGTGATGTTTTACAATAATTTACGAACTGCCAGTCTGACCAAATTCGATCCTAGAGCGACTAGGTACACAGCAGCACACACATTGGACCTATACACCGAAGTAGCCTCGATTTGTAGACCGCCGATTCATGAAATTGGTATGTCTTTGACGAAAACCCATACCCCTACAACTGGTTACCTAGTGTCAGTTTACAAGGTTTTCGAAGGGGACGACAGGGAAAAATTCGAAAGGAACTGGTTATATTGGACAGGTAATATATTTACACAGCTATAGTAAAACCAGAATAAATAAGCCAAAGGGTGGAGTTGGCTGTGTTGCGGGAAATTGATGGCCCATGTCTGATGAAGAGAGAATTAACTAATCACCTCATGCAGTTTCTATTTTCCTTCACAGCTCAAAGCATTACCAATGCTAAAAGGATTCTTGGCACGCTCTATATACCGATCGATTCACAATTTCGGGAACATAAAAATAAAAAGAATTATGTAGAGATAGTATGTGTAGACATACACCACTGGTCTGCACTTCATGCAATACCTGCGTTTAATGTGATAAAAAGTATAATAATTAGAGTTTAAATATGTAAGAGAGAGCTGACTGTATATTGTTTCGTTGCCATTAAGGTGCCAGCAGGCGCAATACAATCCGCAAGCGAATGTCGAATTCAGCCGTGTGACAGTAGTGCAGGGCAACTATCTCTGTGGTCTACCATTTTTATATTATTCCATCGCTGTCTGCTACATTAAACACAAGTTTCACATGAGGTAGTGACCAGTAGTGTATAGACATACTGCCAAATGTACACCCTCCCGACCCCATCTTAATGCATGATAAAATAATGCAATATGCGTTTGCTCTGCGTCATAAATATGAATTGCATGATGTATTCTCTGGATGCTCCGCCTACATTATTGCTATTCAATTCATTGTAAAGGCTGCCGTCAGGGCTGTCACAAGTACTCTTAGAAAGTATAGTATTTCCAATCTGTGTAAATAGTCCATCTGCACCGTTGCGGTCTCATTACAAAGCCTGTCTGTGATGGAATAACACAGAAATCGTGCTTGAATATAACGAACGATACCCGTTTGTTCGACTCCCATGGCATGGATGTAATTATGACATTATGAGTGAAGTCCTTTGTCGGACGTTTGATAGTATTTACACTGAGATCGGAAAAACTATACTTGAAGTATAAGTATCAAGTATTCAAATATCAAAAAATTACTTGAAGTATAAAGTACAGTTTTTTCTTAAAACATACTTCAATTATCAAGTCCTCTTAAAAATTACTTATTTATCGCCAAGTAATTTACTTGAAGTAAAACAACAGTACTTGAAATATTACACAAAATTCATAAAAAAATTAAGTAAAAATCAGTAACTTTCCATTTAAATACAATTTGTATTTATGGAATGGATAAATGATTTAATGGTTTCAGATTGAAATTAGAGTTGTGTAAAAAATATAATTTGACATATTTAGTTATATGCTAAGCTTATGCGTGTATATCACATGGTGAAAATTAGTGACTATAAAAATAAATTTATTATATGTTTTGTCCCCCTGCAATGGACCCAGTATATCTGAAATCACTTTTAAATTAGCAATGTCTACACCAAAAAAATCTTAGTCCGAACCTTTAAGATGGAGATCATTTTAATTGTTTCGGAGGAAAAAAGGTGCAACATGTAACCTTATCGTAATAATAATTATGTAATGATGATAATATTATGTTTTGCTGAATTCCTTTTCTTTCCTATTTTCTACTATTAATTTACTTAAAGTACTTCAAGTACTAATAAATACTTGAAGTATAATTTAAAGTATTTTACTTTTAGTATTGACAGCTCTGGCTACCGTGTCTTCACTGGTTGTTTTAATCCTGTATTCACTAGAAGTGTGAATCGATAGGTATACACTGCCCTAATAATGAAAAAAAAGTACTTATTTATAAATGATTCCTTTAAATTGACATTTTTCAAGACATGTTTTCCAACATGATTTTAGTGATTAATTTTGACAAATTTCGACTATAGGAGATAAAAGGTAGCATCTACGATATAAAACAACACTTGTCTTTTGCTGTAAAACATTTTAGATACCGTATTTTTTCAGAGCAATCATTGTAAATTCGGTAGTTGCTGCATTTTTTATGTATGTATTTCTTAATTGAAGGAAATACATACTGCTTTTGATTAATTGCCAAGTTACAATCGTTGAGTAGTATATCGATATGGTACAATAAAAATGTGACCTTCGATATCAATAAAAAAAATTGGGGAAATCTGGAAAAAATGACTTTCATTTACGATTATTACATTTTTTTGGATTTTTAATTACTATATTCGTAGTTAATAATAAATCATATGAAACTGTGTAAAACAAAGATCTTATTTTATTGGGCGTGCTAGAAATAAAAATAGTTGAGAATGTGTATTATTTTCGATTTTCCACACATCGTGCGTTGTAAACAAAAGATTGCCTTGTACATTTTTTTAATGATTTAGTATCTAGAAATTTGTCGACAAACCAAATCCGGTCACCATTTTGCAGCGATGTCAAAGAAGTGTAAAATTAATACGTTGTTTCTACGAAGTAAGCTATTTTCCGGCTTCTTCTATTTATTTTTTTTCAAACCACTTATTGATTGGCATTTTGTAAAATTATTTTTAAAACTAAATATCTCTTCAAATTCTGCCCTAAAGAATTACTAAATACAGTTCATTGCACAGAAATAGGAAATATAAAAAATGCAATGAACTGTACATGAATTTAATTTAAATTTCAACACATTAAAATTGTTTCAGGTGCTAGGATGATTTACAGATACTTGCCGTCAGCAGCGGGATTAAGACGAATATCATTACATAAATCACTTAGCCCCAAAGGAGACAAGATGTACATTTTGATGTGTGAATGTGCGTATTTATTAAATGATGTAACTGTCTGTGCATTGATTTTACCAGCTCTACGGGCAAGACTGACAGGTTATACAGGGATTTTTAGACCACTGCAAACATTCTAAATAATACATTAACAACAAATCTTCTGTATTTTAATTTTTGCTGCCTTTATAAAACAGAATACTGATAAAGGCAAAATTTTCCTAAATATTACAAGATGTAAAACTAAACGTAATATGGTACCTATATTTACCTATATGCACCATATTACAAATTAGCTATTTTCAGTATCATCAATTTAAGGGATCTGAATTATTTGATAAGCTATTTTTATAAATTTATTTGGAACACATAAAAGCCGTTCCAATATAGCTTTCTTTGTACAAAAAACATATCGATAAATTATAAGTGCTAATCAAAAATAATTTATCAATATTGTAAAATATCAATTTGTTTATAAACCAAGCATTACTTGGTGTACCACTTAACAAACATTTGAAATATATTTAATTAAGTTAATATATTACCTTAAGTGCAATGCCATATATTCTATATGACTTGCTGAAAATTGTGATTCTTAGGTATAAATAAAAATATATGTAGTAAAATAAAAACACTAATTTAAGCAGGCAAGTTTGACACAAAATGTTATATTTACTTTAGTACCTAGGTTTTATAACAATTTACAAAAAAAAAAATAGTGTCCAGCTTGCTTAGCGGTTTAAGTATTATTTGTAGCAATAAATTATATTAACAAACACATATCACTAAGTGCAAAAAAGTGAATAAACAATAATTACAGCTTGTAGTGCTAAATAAATATATTTTTTTCTATATGTTTATTAGGTGTGTATATGTGATACATAAGTATATTTATAAAATACAGACAGGGCGTAAGTCAATGTTGTCCTTTTTTCCTTTAATAATTCAATAGGAATTTAAAAAACAATGCTAATTATCATTTAAATGAACCAATTGAGTTCATCAGGTAGTTATTCATTTAAAATTTGCTATAAAAAATCAAAAAAGAATCTGATTGTCCAGTGATGCATAGTAAGTTTTAAAGGCTGCCATACTAAATTTTAATTGAATATCTCTTCCTATTTCAGAGACAAAACAAAACAAAAAATTAAACCTCACGTCCAAGACAACTTAATTCAGATTTGTTGTAATTGTATTAAAAAAAATACAAATTATAAATTGTACATTAAATATAAATAAAATGATTCATAATTTGATATAACCATTGTAATCTCTTTAATTATTCGCAAAATATATTTGAAATATACAAATGTTTGTAAATAATAATTAGCAATATGATTACATATGCTACAACCACCAATTACAAAAGAAATTTGTTGGTTCTGAATGTTGATTATGATTTTATGTTATCTATCACAACAAATAATTGATAATAAAACATTTAAATCTTACTTGATTATTAATTAATGAAATTATTAAATAATGAAATTAAGGAATTGATTACTTTATAAATAAAATAAGTACATGGAGATTTTCCAACAAATCAAAAAATATTCAATATTAAAAAAAAAACTATATGTACAAATTTAAAAATAGACAATTTTTAAACGAAATTCTCTTCTTGCATTAAAAAATAGGTTTTATTAGTTCACCCCAGACAATGGATATAAAAACAAAAATAATTAGGTAATAATAATTTTGTTTTACTAACAAAACTTTAACTCATAATTGCTGATATTTACTTGTCATTGTGTTTTTATTATTACATTTTTTAGTACTTGTTAAGAGACATACATAATGTGTATATTAATTAAATATATAAATCGTTTGGCCGAAATGACTTTCTTTTACTTCTTTTGTATACATACCTACATATCTTGCCTGATAATGTTATTTTGTATAGAATATGATAAAGTAATAATTTGTATTGAATGTATAAAATGCGAAAAATATTTATCAAAGTAAAAAAAAGCGTTTCGTTTAAAATAAAATGTCTTTCCAATAACTTCCTGACTTTATTTTCCTAAAATAATTACCTTTCCAATCTGATATTATTTATGTGATCAGTGTAAAGTAACCATCAAAAATGATCACATATAGAGTGTAAAAAACAAAAATAAAAAAATGTGTTAATTAATATAAGTACCTAATTAAGTGTAACTCAGTGATAAAGTAAGAAGGACTCATTCGCCACTATTATCAGTAGCAGGTATTTGAAAGGCAATTTAGATGATGGAGTACCTGAGATATTAGGTTTATTGTTAGTTCCCATTTCCCTTGTACTATCCACTAGTTCCTTGGTACTCTCCAAATCACCTTAACTCTGGTCATAATTTTTAATATTACCCATATTTTCTTAGAAGTATATACCAAATTTTTGTAGCAGCTTTTCCCTTGACTAAAATAGATTTTTATATATGTTGGACATTAAGAAAATGGATAATAAAAAATTCAGTTAAGGATAACTTTCAATTAGGTATATTTTAACTTACTAATAGAATTCAACAAAAATAACTAATAATTATTACTATACACTTTCTAATAACCCTTTCGACCTCTAAATCTTTGTCTATTATCCAACTGAAAAGAAAATGTAAAAATTTTACAAATAATCACAAGACTATCATAATTTTATTACCAATGATCTCTTGCATTCAAAAAATGTATTACGAAGAACTTGACATTCGGTAGGAACTGATCCATCATTTGATTTTAAACAATCACGTGGTGTTCTTTTCTGCTGCAAAACATATGTATTATTAGGTGAATATGTAAATCTTTTGGAATGTCATAGATAGGTAACAGTTGTACTTCCATATGGCGATTTACCCTTAAATAGCTATAAAATATCACTTACTATTTTACAACAATCACTTTCTAATAAACACATTTTCAAGTCAGCTCTAACTCCAGCACAAGGAGTTGTATCTGCTAGCCTTTCATTTTCTTCTGCATAGCGCATCATTTTCTAAAAATAAGATGAATTGTAGATTAAGGTACATGGAATATATCATAAAAAAAATACTTACGATCAAGTTGTTAATATCTTTACAATAATAAATTATAAATAGAAAAATATTCAGTTTGCAATTGCAATCTAACCTCACTTTAGTCAGTACAATAATAATTATACAAATGAACTACTATTAGAGTTGGGTCTTTATTTCTGTAAAGTTATTAGGTGAGTTCCTTTAACACAGCTAACCTAAGTTGTACGGTTACAGCACGTGGTTACAGAGACTACATCAAAAGAAATTATTCATTTATTTATGCAATATAATCAGTGTTTATAAAGTATAAAGTACAACTTTAATTACCTTAGATTGGTGGTAAAAGGAACACACCTATTTTGGAACTTATGAAAGATTTTGTCACCATCTTTAAAATAGTAGTGTTACTGGACACTGCATGCGGAATTATCAAATTCTATGGGAATGATATGACCACTGATCAAAGCCATGCTCTGTTGATCTTGGTATCGTATCAGTACCTCTGTAACAGTTGCAAATAATCAATCGTTACCGTTTTCAAATTACAACTTAGCTGAAATGTAATTGATAAATAATTATATTTTGGGATTATATCTGATTATGCGTTTAAATTTACTGTCATTTAACGCTGGTTGCAAGGGAAGTTTTAAAATTTTAATTGAAAGCCAATTCAGTGTTGGTATAAAAGCTACTTCGTTCGTACCAATGATTCATGAACAAAGCAATCATGATTTATTCCAGTACTTCTGACAGATCTCTAATTACTTACACGTAGAGCTCATATTTGAAAGCATTGATTATGATCATTTAAACATGTTTGTATTTTCTGGCACGAAAAAAAGCAGTTAAAGAATAGTTTCCATACAAACAATAGTTGACTAAGTTTTTTCTATTTCATTGTCAATTATCGTAACAAAATCTAAATGAATTAATAAAATCATTACAGATAATTTAACGTGTATCTTCGTTTATATATTTTTTTTAAAATCAATCATTTTAAACATGGGAGAATTTTTGTCATACTGTTAAAAAATCATCGACGATACAAATTTAATATAAACTTGAATTATATCACTATCATTAGGTGTGTTCTTTCTAACTAAGATCTCAGTTATTCTGAGTAGTTTTACGGTTACGGAGGCTATATCAAATGAAATTATGCTTTTATTTATGCAATGTAACCGTAAAACAACTTAGAGTAACTAAGATTGGTGATAGAAAGAACACACCTAATCAGTCACATGATTTTTATTAAATAAGCTTTTCAGTCTCTGACGTCACCACTGTTTAGATCAATTAACGTATCGTTCCAAAATAACGTTACACAAACACAACACACACTAAAGAAAGACCCATCTCTAACAGCAATAGATGTTAAGTGAGGTTATATTTTCATCTATGCTAGCAAAATTAAATAGTGTCAAAACAAATTTAAAAAAATGGATATTATATTAGACTCATGTAGAATATGTTTAGGAAAGCAAAACTTAAGAAGTATTTTTGAAACCCAGCGTGATATTCCCATCAGGGAAAAAATTGTATATTGTACCTCTGTACAGGTAACATTATTTTTTTGGTTTATAGTTTATCAGATAAAAATATATTATATTTTTAGGTGTTCCAGGACGACTGTTTACCAAAAATGATTTGTAACCAATGTTTATTTTATTTAGATATAGCTTATATATTTAAAATTGTGTGTGAGGCAACTGATAAAAAATTAAGGGACCTTCAATTAACCAAGAAAATAGGAGACTTTGATGAAACAGAATATGATGGCACTCAAGAGTACTTTACTTGTAATGAAAATGAAGATATTTCTGGATTGTTAAATATTACTACTTCAAATGTAAAAAGTTATTCGGAAAATAATCATGGTTTTAAAGAAACTTACCCAAATAATGCAAAAGTAGATAATAATTCTGGGATTTTAGTAAATAATAATGAACCTGTTGAGATAAAACATTTTATTGATGAACGTAATATAGAGGTGACTGTATTGAATGAAAACTTTGTGGATACAGGTAAATCTGAGGAAAATATTGCACTGTTATTATTACAGGAAGAAACAAAAAATGGAGTTACTGCAGAGCCAGGGGAAAGTGTGGAATTAATAGCTTCTGAAGAAATTCACACTGATATCGAAAGAGATAAACAAAATTTTTTAAAAAATAATTTTGTTGAGGATCAACTAAAAATAAGAGACATGGATAGCTCACTATTTTCAGAAATAGATAAACAAAAAAAAGAACACTTTAGTAGATGCAGATTATATCACGGACAAAAGTATATTTAAAGATTCCTTAAAGGACAAAGTTGGACGCCATATTGCAAAGAAAATTGCTGGTAAGTTTCCTCAAAAAGTTCAACAGAATAATAGTTATATAACTGGTGAGAAACAAAGAATTTTTGAAAACAGGTTAAAAGATAAAGTTGTATTAAAAGAAGTAAGCTTAGGTCTGGACTTGGGCAATAATCGAGATGGTATGGAAAATTTTGAGGACATTTTAGAAATTGATCTGCCAATGGTAGTTTTTGAGGAGACTGTAGTTACTAGTAATGAAAGCTTTCCATGTTACACACAGAACATTGTTAATCAATTGAATGAATCTAGTGCTTGTAAGCAAACTAATGAAAACGACAAAAAATATATAAACAACCCTTTAGATTCATCATGTGAGAAAATTACAAAAAGTAAAGCAAATAAAAATCCAAAAATGAAATTGAAAATAAGTCCTATGACTTTAAGAAAAGGTAATAGAAAAGTAAACGTATTTGACGATCATAGTAAAAATATTAAAAGGAACCTAAAAAAAGAAAGCCAACGATCGAGCCAACGATATAACAAAAAATACAGTAAAAGGTATATCAACTAAGAAAACACAGGTTGGCTTTAAGTGCGATGTTTGCAATAAGTCATTTCCTTTCAGAAGTCATTTAATTCGCCATTTAAATATGCATACTGGTATAAAAAGATATACTTGTGAGTATTGCAAACAAAAATTTATCAACAACTACAATTTAAGTGTACACATGCTAAAACATACAGGTGAGTTTCCTTTAAAATGTGATTTATGTAATAAAGGATTTCCCAACCCAAGTTTGTTGAAACGACATATGATTTCACACACAGGCGATACAAACTTTCAGTGCCGTTATTGTTCAGTGAAGTTTACACAATCGAGTAGTTTAAAACTGCATGAGAGAATGCATTTGCACAGACCATCATATCACTGTGATATATGCTACAAAGTGTTTTCTTATACGAATTCTCTGGCAGCACATAAAAAACTTCATTTCAGTGCAACACGATTTACATGTGATGTTTGCCTAGCTACATTTTCGAGAAAGTCCTCGTTAATAAGGCATATGGAGGGACATTCTAAATCTAAGAAAATTAAGTGTAAGTTCTGTGATGTATCATTTAATACTAAAAATAATTATTATTCTCATTTAAAAACTCATTGTAAATACAAATGTGATATTTGTGATGAAGATTTTCGTTATAAGACTAATTTATTTAATCACATGAAAAAACATAAAGAAGGTTTAAAGTGTGAACAGTGTTTTAAACCATTTCAAAATAAGACACAATTAGTCAAGCACTTGGAGAAACATATTAAATAAGATATTTTTTTGTTTATGTAACTGATATTTTTAATTTACACAAAGTAGGTGATTATGAATATCAGTTAACAATATTTCAAGAAACCGGAGACTAAGTATAATATAATTCATGTGATATTATGATCTAGTTAATTTACTGTGTAGTAGGTATATGACCATGTATACAATATTTATAGACAAGGACATAAATTAAACACAGGGACGGATTAACCACAGGGCACAATGGGCAATGAAAAAATCGTGAGTTCAGTGATTCGATGAAAGAATATACATTATTAAAAAAAATAATAATAAACAAAACCCTGTCGACATATTTATTTTTCTCATATTTTTCGAATTATTTGTTCTCTAATAACAAGAGAATATTCTACTAAAAATATTATTAATATTCTTTATCGCTGTACAAATTTTAAGGTACCTACTTGAAAATCACAGTAACCTAGAACTTATAAAAATATTCGTCTGCGGCGCAGCGGAGAAGACCGCCCCTCACAATCCCCATGTGCACGCCTCTTGTATTAAATCTGCCCTCCCCAAGCATTATATCACTACCCTCCATTTATCTAGTAGGGAGCGAAAAAATAAGTAGTGCCCAGGGCGACTAATGGTCGTAATCCGGTACTGATTATACACTTATTAGTAGAGCTGTCCGATGTGCCTGGAGTACAGCCACGGTCTTGCGCTGTCGTCACACGTGCCGATTTAGAAGTGATTTACGCTGCAGTTTTATTTGAAAGGTTAATGCGTGAGGTTGTACCTATAAATTATACATAATGTCAAACGCGCCAAAGGGTAAAAAACGACCGTACGCGGACACAGTGAATAAATTTATGCAAAATAATTTGTAAAGTTTGCAATCAAGACTTAATGTGCTGGCACAAAACAGATTGTCGTCGTCATATCAATACCGTGCAACATCAAAATAAAAAAAATGGCATGCCTTTGACAACTCAGTTTATGTGTGATTTATTGTTAATGTTAATAGCCTGTAATATTCCGCTACACATACTGGATATACAACCATTTCGGGAGTTTTGGAATAAATACAATCCCCAGGTGAACTTACCAAGTCGTACATCGTTATGTAGATATATTCCAGCTTTTCGTGAAGACATTGTAAATAGGATTAAATGTGGATTAAAAAATACACGGCTCTGGTTATGTATTGACGAGACGACAGATTGTAAAAAAAATTCTATTTTAAATATTATAGTACGAGTACTGGACCCTCTTAAACCAACATTTCCACGGCTTTTTATTATGCTGAATATTTTCAACAAATAAAAGCTGTGATACTACAGTTCAACCCTAACGAGGCTGCAGCTATTAGGGAAAGCCAGACAAGCTTTCAAGGCGTTTCCCTTGAAACAGATTTAAAAAGTATTAATAACAATTATAGGGGACTACACGACGCAATAGAAAAATTGCAAAATAGTTCGTTGTCGTTAGTGGAATCGCTGCAAATAGTGGACGACGTAAAAACACAGCTACAGGCTATAAATGACGCAAAAAATAATCGCGTTATGAAAAATTCGAGAGTGTATTACAGAAAGATCCTGATTTTAGCAAATTAAGACAAATTTGTGATGGTGCATCTACAACTTCGTTAAGTGAGTTCACGGATTGTTTTACTTATGCCTGTATTACATCCGTAGATGTCGAACGGTCATTTTCAAAATACAAACATATTTTTTTCACCAAAGCGAACATCGCTGACAGAGACAGCTGTAGAAACATACCTGATGCTATTATACTATAGATCTTCCCCACTTTGTGATGACGACAACCAAACTACTTCATAAATCTGTTTAAAAGGGTGAGTTTTATACAAATTTTTATAAAATGTAACATTATTGTTAACATTTATTTCCATTTAATATACTTATTCAAGTATTATATGATGTAAACATATGAGTCATATGACGGCTCTGGCGGCCAGGTGACCTCGGACAGCTCTACTTATTAGGGATTACGTGTCCCCTATTGGATATTTAGTGGTTTGCAGCTTTCAAAGCTTGAGTGATTGTGGGGGGGGGGGAGGGGAGGATGTTTAATAGACAAATTCTCTAGATGTTTGATAACTTAAAGTTGTTATTAAAAATTGACTATCTGTATATTGAACTGTACCGCATGGAAGCCAATTGTGCGCCTCGGTCCGAGTAAGGGATGAAATGAGATAGATATACGGTCAACCTAGTGGGAAGCGCTCGCGGACTTTTGCATAGCAGCTTTGTGTTATTTTATCAATAAGAGGAGCAGTGTAGATTAAATTTTATTTCCACAGCCAATACGTTGCGGCGTATATTCATTATTCGATCCTCTACTCTGACGGGACGCACAATAAGCTTCCATACTGTATACATTCTCATTGAACAAACAAAAATAGTAATGTTTCAATTAAATGTAAAATAATGTATTAATTTTATTTACCCATATAGGTAACTATAACCAAATTATTTATTGATTTTAATAAAATAAAATATTTTAATTAATCTGTATTTGTTGTTTGCTATTCTTTAAACAAATTGTATGTGATTAACCACTAAAGTGAATTGTATGTAACATTTATAAATGTAGAGGGTGGGCAAATTTCGATGTTTGTATAGGGTAACTCGGTAACTATAAGATATACAAAAAAATGGAAGATACAAAAAAAAAAATTTCTTTTTAACTAAACCATAGCCAACTACGACTCCTATTTAGAAAAATACAACTTTATGCCACAATTCGAAATTTCATCTTTTTAAAAATTTTCTCGACGCCATTGTATTATACAGATAAAAGTGCCTCAAGAATGTAAAAGTTGGTTTTTCACAACTTTACAGACAATCAAGATATTGACGTGTATAAAAGTTGAAAAATCAAACTTTTGTTTATAACTCGAAAACAAAAGACGATAGCAAATTTTTGTTTTCGTCAGTGAATTTGTCTCAAAAAGAGAGATCGACAATGTAACTTTCATTTTTTTGTATCTCTTACAGTTACAGAGTTACCCTATATAAACATCGAAATTTCCCAACTTTACTTACTATTTGACAAAAATCTAGGTGGATTTAAATTCCAGGAAAATAAAGCACTGCTTTCTTATATCTCCGTTTTTTACTTAAAACATAATATTCCTATTTCAATTTTGTAAACTGTAATCTTGTTACCAGGGCAAATAAGTATTTTACCGGTTGCAACCATTGCGCCAAAATTTATAAACTCTTGTATGTACAAATTTGAATCCATTCAAAGTAGTATTTAGTTGAAAAATGAGTTAGATAGCAGGAGTTTCGTATGTTGTTAGAGGAGACATTATAGGATTGATGTTTTATACTTAAAAGTAGGTATAAAAAAGTGGATAATAAGTAAGGTATCTATAAATATATAAAAAAAAGAATAATTCGTAATTCCAGAAAGATGGCGCAGCTGATGGTGTTAAGTTGTACTTAACTTGTAATTATTGTAAAGATTTTGGTGATAAATAAGCATCGATTCCACAGTGTACTGGACTGTTAGTAAAATAATATCACAACTATATTTATAACATCTTTATTGGAAACACACACTTAAAAAACAAATATTCTTTGAAAATTATAGGTACATTTAAATTATAACAGTTATTATATTTTAACAGTAACAATATTTAAAATTTTTACTACATGCTCAGTTTATCAGTATATTATAGTCCTTCATGATAAGAAATACATTAAATATCCTCATAGAAATATTTCTTATTATTTTGTTATATATAGAGGAGCCTTAAAACTTTTAAATGGTATGTCCTTACCCATTATTTCTAACACATTCAAAAAACGCTTTAATCCTAATTCATTCTAAATGGACAAATAAATAATATCGTAGAAATTTGGTATAATAATATATTTTATGGTACATTGGAACCACTACATTTTCCACATATTCACAGTAATAATGAATACTTCAATCACTATACCTAGTTTAAAATTATGTATATATCTTAGCCATATTGCGCATTCCGGTATTTTGAAAAAATCCTAACCGTACTTATACAAAAGGTTAGCGGTTGAAGTTAGATTTCCTCTTTTTTTTATACGATACGCGTAGTATTTTAGCAAAAAACCATATTATGCAATATGACTGCGACATATAATGCAAATTAGCTCTGTATTATTAATATATAAAAAAAACATTTTCTCTATCTTGGTTTTTTGGGTAACATCTCAGTGGTGTTAATTTGTTCTGTAATCTGTAATAGACAGGCTTTATTTCTTTTGGTATAATTTAGTCACAATTTCCAATAAGTATAAACATTTAAAGTACTTATTATCATGAACTAAATACATTTTTGTCTTTTAATAATCTTTTAGATAAATATTCTAAATAGAAAACAAAACAAGAAAAATTACTAATGATACTAAAACTATATTTCTAAAATAACATATTTAGTTACTGTTTTAAACATGTTTATACTTTAAAAAGTAGAAGTTACTTTTACAATTTTAATATGTGATTAATTATGTTAATAATGTACTGTATTATTTGATTGCAAAAATTTCATATTTACTTTGAAAATCATTTTGTTTCCATTTTTTTTTAATTATAATAAAACAAAAATCTAATATGACACCTATACATGATACTATTTTTAAATAAATCGTAAAAGTACTCTTCTTAGTCTAGTCTTCTTCTTAGTATAGTAGACATATCGATATTACATTTGTTTACACAGTTTATAAATTATGTGTTAATTAAATATTAAATCCGCCGACATTCATCCGGCCGTCGAAAGTTGCAAACCGGTAAAAGGGTATCACACATCTGCGCTTTTAACCATTAAAAAGCTGATAATTTATGGCTTTGTAAATAAATATTATATCTATGCAGCATACTACAATTAGATAATTACAATCTTATATTTATACGTATTAATAAATAAACTATAAAATAATTTTTGATAAATTAAGGCCATTTGATACAAATATATTTAAACTAATTTTAGTCTAGTAACTAATAAGGCAAATTAGAAGCCACTTAGTTAGGAATTTAGTTAATTTAACTTTAATTTTTCATCTGGCTTTAGTCAAGACATTTTCTTCTGTGTGTCGTATCTGCTATAAACCTAACTATAAGCTAAATATTACAGATACAATATAATAGAAATATCCCTTTACTGATGAACGTGTACAATCCTATAATGTTCATAAAAAATATGTTTTATAAAATTTTGATATTTTAAAAATGTACAGGGTGGGTCAATAGTATGTCCGACTTCGATATCTCGAGTTCTATGATAGCAAAAAACTTGATAAGTAAACTAGACAAAAAAGTCTATAACCGGAAATTGTTTTCAAATATACAGGGTGAGCTAAGACGATTCTACAGTATCAAGTAACATTTTTTTTAAATGAAATGCCATGTATATCAAAAAATTTTTTGAAATCTCCTTGTGACCTCCTTTCACTCCTGTATTATTATTGACTTTCTCCCAACCACTTTAATAAAATGATTTTTTGTTGTTGTTGAAATTATACCATTTACACGTTTATATTAAAAATATCACTAAATATAAAGGGTATTCCATTTGAAATAATTGAGAAAATTCAGTTCAAAAAGTTGTAAATTTAAAAATTCTTTTTGGCCACCCTGTATACTTTTAGAAAGTGAAAATGTGTGAAGTGAAATCGATAATTGTGACTAGTGATTTTTTTTAATATACAGGTGTAAATGGCATAATTTCAACAAAAAAAAACATTACATCCAACTGGTTGGGAGAGAGTCAATAATAATATAGGAGTGGAAGGAGACCACAAAGAGGTTTCAAAAACTGTTCTGATATACATGGCATTCCATTTAAAAATATTGTTATTTGACCCTGTAGAACTTCTTGACTCACTCTGTATATTCGAAAATAATTTCCGGTTATGGACATTTTTGTCTAATTTATTTATGTTTTTAAATTAAGTTTCTAGCTATCATAGAATCTCGACATATCGAAGTTGAACGCACTATTGCCCTACCCTGTATATGATATACGAATATTGATCCACAAAAGTAGAATTTTATAACATGAAATGTGTAGTCCAATTACAAGACTGAAGGATTGTGTCTAGCCCTTCCAACTGGCGGCGTCTCAAATAATACACTCGTTTTGAAGTACGGGCGTAAATTTACAAAAAAAAAAAAACTTTTTATAGAAAATCAAATGCCGCTTAGTGACATTTGACCCTATGTGGCGGCTTAAGCTAATGATGATCAACGTATTCTTTTAGAGGTGGTTCCTTTAGATCAAATTGGTATTCTTAAAAATTTATTTTATATGATTTTTTCCCATGAGAATTATTATTTTGTTAGGCGTTATTAATTAAAACAAATCACACAAATTTTATAAAAAGTTTTCTTAATCTCTGAACTATATTTGCAAATCTCGCAATTGTACTATTTTAAAAAGTGTCGTTACGACTCGTCGCCTAAAATTAATATTTAACATAAATTCGCAATATAAAGAATAGGTACCTACGCAATAATATCTGCTATTATCGGTTTATTCGAGCAAACCAAACAAAAGTTATTATCATAAACTAGAGCCAGCGAAAATGGTTGTTTGCATACCTTTATAATAGGTAGTTTTCTTATGAGTATTTGTTAATTTCAAGTAAGAAAATATGAATATAAATAATTGAAATTAAATTGTACATTTTTATACCAATGTTAATTATTTAACTGAATAAATAGGCATTTTTAATTATTCTATGATATGAATGACAAATGATAATATTTATACATTTCTATGAAATTAGAAAAAAAGTGCACGGGGATTTAATAAAGTAATATGATGTATTGCAGGCAAAATATAACGCAAATACTGATCAAAATTCTAGTTTTAAATATAGATAATATGTATAAGTACTTTACCATGTTTAATAATGTTATCATAGGCATACACATACACACAGATGAATCGGGTAATCATGGGAATCCGGCGGTTTCGAACATCTCGATTTCAAAATGGTTGGTTGCACACGAAAATTACTCGGTAGAAAATGAAAGTTCGACCCCGTTCGAATATAGCATTTGTGCGATGTGAATAACATTATGGTTAAACAATATGTCTACATTAATCTAACAGTTTTTCAGTAACTATGGAAATTATAAATAAAGACCGCATATCAGGTAGTCATTCCAGGTACGGGCTCACGTACAACTCTCGTATAGCTAGTAAAATGAGAATAAATATTTTGAAATGTAATGGTACAAGATTTCTGTAGGAATTAATTAATTAATAACCTTCTCTCATTTATTCAATTGTATATTACTAATTCCTTGTGTTTTTATTTAAAAATAAGCTCAGTTAATTCACAGTTTTAAATTATGCAATTTAATAAAAAATGTAAAATTTTCAAATCAAAAGAAATAAAAAAATATCTATAAAAAATATTAGCCCCATCTAAAATTATTAGAAAACTTGCCCCCTTAATGAAAAGTATGAGTACGCCTATAAATCTTACTGTGCCTAATAACTTGTAGTTTTTTAATTATCTTACATTTTTTATAAACCTGTATGTATTTTTTTAATATGTGCTAAGATTATAAATGGCTTAAACATTCAAAACAATTTCACATTCTATCGTACCGATTTCTGCGGGTTGATTGCTTCTCTCTTAAAATTACTAAAATACATATTTGCACTGAGTACCATACTACAAACTACCCTTAAGGCCACATATATTAAATTGGTCTCATAAACTTAGTAGTATGTCTCTTTTCGATACCATCCATCAGGATTTCTTCTTATGTGCCATTTTCTTGCTTCATCAAAAAAGAAAATAAATATTGCAAATGGAAATGAGTAACACCACCTAAAATCAAAGAAACAATAATTATTTTATTTTAAACTTATTTAAATATATCTTGTGCAAATTATTACGAATGCTCACCATCTAAATAATATTGGATAAAACTTTAAGTAGTTCATATGGGGAAGATACGACAACATGCAAGCTACAACAGTTTCAAAAATTAAACTTATATTTAGAACCATGTTTCCCATTCCTGTAAAAGAAATTTAAATGTAAACAAATGCAATTTCATTTTATTTAATGTTATTTTATCATCCATAATAATTGATTTTCTTGATTTGCCATATCCCACCGGTATTATTGCTTGGTTGGTTATAAGTAATTTTTTGTTTGAAGGCAGCTTTGGTAAGTTTTCTCATGTATTATGAACAGACTTACCTTGTTTAAATATTGAATTAATCCTAGTTTTACAAACAACTAAGTCCAGCCACTGAGTTACTACAACTGATATCATGAAAGCAGTGTAGCAGGTGTATTCCAGTTCTTTTCTGTGTACATACGACCATTCTTGCCCAAATGAATCCATGAGATCATTTACAGATTCAGAATCCCACTCTTCCCGAAGACCTAAATTTACATAAATATAAATAAAAATGCATTACATAAATTTGGTTTTTTTGTTTTGATATGTAGCCGTATCCGAGGATGAAACAATGAATGTTTCTCAAGTATTCATATTAAAAAGAAGTCATATTGTGAAGCACAAGACTTACAATGAATCCAAGTTATCCTTTATCTTTATATGTCCACTCGGTACTTTATACGGTAACTAATTATATAAATATATTTACCAAATAATCTCGTTGGCATAAACCCGTTTTCAGCCATGATAGCAAAATATACAAAGAATCCTCCCAAAGCTTCAATTAAACCGATATGACCATATGCCAGGAAGTATAATTTTCGAGTTACCAATTTATCCTTTTTAGGATTTCTAGGTGGTCTCATCATAATATCACTTTCGGCTTTTTTCGTAGGCTAAACTGATAGCTGGTAACATATCCGTCAAAAGATCTATACACAAAATAGCCATGACACCTGAAATACAAAAAGTTTATACAGTTTGTCCAAGGAGTACCGAACCGAAAAATTTTAAATTTTGAGACGATAATCAGGGATGCTATTTAGTCTGTAACTAACACCATAAAATTGTTCTTAATACTTCTGTTTGTGGTGTTTTATAAACAAATATTTTAACATTGACATCTGCAATAGGTCCTACTGACTTGTGTTACGAATTAAAAAAAATATTCAGAATGTCACTATACAAAAACAGAAACATTGCAGAAAAATCGGCATTGGACGAAACCTATT
Organism: Rhamnusium bicolor; assembly: GCA_029963845.1. Taxonomy (NCBI): domain Eukaryota; kingdom Metazoa; phylum Arthropoda; class Insecta; order Coleoptera; family Cerambycidae; genus Rhamnusium; species Rhamnusium bicolor. The sequence continues at coordinate 777,596 of JANEYF010003732.1, read as the reverse complement.
TTTTTCAGCTAACCTGTTTCCTTCCACCCGTAATAATAATAAAAATCCTGTAATAATCTTAGTTTGTATCTATTGGGATTAAAATATTCGTATAAAATGATTGTGATTAACTCATTTCATTTTGTCATTAATAGTGAGTACATCAGTAATATCATATTCGTATGACAATTATTATATGGTTATAAATATCTTTATATGACAGATGGTCGGGAATCACTTTCATCAAAATGTTCCCCGACATTTTTTTTAAATTGGAATAAAATTTTCAAACATTTCAATTTTTTATGAAATTCAAAATTAATAATTGAAAGTCTTTGTGTAATGAAAATTTTCCAAATAAGCATTGCATATCATAATATGGTTCATTTTTGATGTTTGAGTGCAATATGAAGCGAATATTTTGTAAACTAATACAAAGAAAGATAAGATTCCTCTGGAAAAAGTTATAAAAAATGTAATATTTCCCGTTTTTTATCTTGTCAATGTAGTAAACATTATAAAAGAAATACCTTGAATTTATATTAGCTGTTCAAAATGACGCCCCTCCTCATTTCTGTATAAATTAATTCTTCTAACGAATTCCCGCAAACATTTATCCAACTGTTGTGGAGTTATTGTTAACTCATCACCAATTTTCCGAAGGGATACCGTCCTATCAATTTCAACAAGGGCTAATATATTTAACAACATGTCGACTTTTTCACTTCGTGTGTAACCGTAAAGGAGCGACAATCAATTAGTTATTTAAAAACTGACAGTTCAAATAATATTATGTGATTCTCATTTATTTCCAAAGGCAACTTAATTTATTTGCAAATTATTATAATGCTTTAGATTAATATTTTTCATATGAGACCAAAAGTTTTAAATTTCACAATTCATTTATAATGAAATCCGTTATACTTACACCAATTTAAAGCTTCAATTATGACGATTTCTATAGGGAAGAAAAAAATTAGTAATTGCCGCCCAAAAATTATTTTGAATTTTTTCAAACAATTTCATTGTAATGAAAAATATTCGCTTCATATTGCACCCAAATATCAAAAATGAAAAATATTATGATATCCAATGCCTACTTGGAAAATTTTCATTACACAAAGAGTTTCAATTATTAATTTTGATTTAATAAAAAATTTAAATAAGTCAGCCATATTTGAGGATAATGTCAAAAATTTTGCTTTATTATATAGAAAATTCTATGCATAATCAGAATATGTTAAAATATATAGGGTGTTCCATTTAAAAATTCAAAATTGATGACACTTCCGGTGAAATCGAAAGCAGTATTGATTAAAATAAGCCCATTTACTTCTCATGGGTAAGTTTTAATTTTGAAAATCATATTCCAATTAAAAAAAAAAATGGCGGGCTGACACATGATCTCGTTGACACCCGGTATATGAATATTGGGTGTGTTTATTGTCTCTAAATGTGTACCCCTTCCCGCACAACGTTAGTTTAGGGATACAGGGGGTTGTACTATATGTGGTGTGTTATTATTTTTATTATTATCTTACCTAAAGGAAGTGGAATGTTCAAAAGTACAAAAGCCAAAAATGGTAAAATTTCTGGCACATTCGACGCTAACGTATATGCAATAGATTTCTTTAAATTATCGAATATCCTGCGTCCTTCTTCGACTCCCGTGATAATTGAGGCAAAATTATCATCCAGTAAAATCATATCAGCAGATTGCTGAGATACTTCTGACCCTGATATGCCCATAGCAATACCAATGTCTGCTTTTTTAAGGGCTGGTGCATCATTCACACCATCTCCTGTTACTGCAACTGCAAACAGATGTTCATCAGTCGATAATTTTAATTTCAATGCAGAAAAATATCGGCAGGATGGCTCACCGGACATCGAAAATATATTTTTGCCCAGATCAAACGCATATTTGAAAAAAAAAATTACATTTTAATCTTCACCATCTACGTATTTAAATTTGTGTATATACTTACCTATTTCACCTAGTCTTTGACATCCCTCCACAATGTGCAGTTTTTGAGTAGGTGAAGTTCTAGCAAACACAATTTCTCGAAAATTGAAGAGTATATTGTCTAATTCTTGATTAGTGGCATCTCGCAAAGCGGAACCATGAATTACTATAGCTTTGTCTTTTATATTTGGTGGAAGAGTCTCTATTATGTTAATATTATATGCATCTATTACTTCTTTGCATTTTACTATTCCTACTTGTTTTGCAATGGCTTTGGCTGTAATCTGAAAGTTATTAGAAAAAGAGAATAAAATGTAAAATATTTTTAAATAAAAAATACACATATAACATAATTAATGTTTTCGCACTCGAATTGAAAACACCGGATAATTGATACTTAATATTCATCCAGATACCTACCCACTTAGGCTGTGGATGTTGATGGTTTATTAAATTATAATTTAGGTAGCGTTATCCCGTACGTATAGAGATACCTACATTTTTGTTTATGATTTTTTAAATGTGTTAATTTTGAAAAACTATTGTTATATTTTTGATGGAATGTTCCAACTTCAAAGACAATTAGAATTTGAAAAAAATTCGGTACTTCATACACGCAGAATAAAATTTGATTATTGATCATTCTTCATATGAAAATATCTGCAGTGAATATTAAAACCTATTTTCAAGGTCATAGCATTTGTTGACAAACAGGCGGGAATATATACATTGAATTGGGGAAGGGATGCATATCAAATCACTTACTGGATGATCTCCTGTTACCATCACAACTCTAATGCCAGCACTTCTGCATCTTTCAACTGCATCAGGCACTTGCGGCCTGGGAGGATCTATCAAAGACATAAATCCAACAAACCTAAGATCCTTTCTAGGAAAATTAGGTGGTTCAGCGCAGAACTTATAATCTTTGGTATAAGAATTATCTAACAGTAAGTCAGCAAATCCTAAAACTCTTTCTCCTTTTTCTGCGAGTTCTGTCATTGCCTTGTCGCAGAGCATGCGCATGTCATCAGACATTTCTTCTGTACCATTTGCAGTGATTATTTTCGAACATCTTGCCAAAATTCGCTCTGGAGCCCCTTTCATTACCACTAGACAACCACCTTCTTCCATTGTATGAATACTGATCTAAAAATATAATATAATACAATTTAAGTACAAGTAGTCACTAATATGTGTTGATTTGAACGTTAATTATTATTTTAGATAGTAATTAGAGCTGTAACGGTATTTATGAACGCAATTGGCAAATTTAGGCGGTCTGTTTTACGGCTCGGTGTATGCATATGTCACATTTGTATGAATAAAAATCTGTCATTATTATTAGCAACGTCTTTAAACATTCTGGATTATATACAAGATATATTACAAATCCTATATAATGCCTTCGGTATAAGAGTGAGTACGGGTTACAAGAGAACCCAAGTTATTACACAACGGACAGGTTTGTCGGAAGAGACCATGGAAAGTTTGTTATTTATACCAAATACTTGCTTATACTTGAGGCACCCTTTGCTTATACAAATGTTCTCTCATCGGGTATCTGAGTCGTTGCTGTCTTCCATACAACAAAAATGAAAGGTAATCAATTTTATGAGTCATTATTGCATCAACTGTGACAATCGTGTGATGCCACTGTAATAATGTATGTTAGGTAACCATCCAGAATAGATAACATATCAGTAAAAAGTAATTTGTAAAAAAGAATATTTGTTCATATATTCTGGTTTTTGCTTTTGTTCTCATTATGTTGAATACTTACTTGGTATTTAGTAACTGAACTAAATGGAATTTCAAGTAATTTGGGATTTTTATGCCGGAATTCACTTGGGTTTCCATGGATATGAGAGAGTTCGACAAATTTAAGGATAGCTTCCTCTGAGGCATCCCCTCTAACTTGTCTGGTTTGAATTGGTTTATCTTCTTGCCCGTGTACAAACTCTGCTCTGTTACACAAGGTAGCACATCTCATTAGCGTGTGAAAACCTGTTAGAAGATATATGTTGATATCAATAACATGTTTAATTTATTGTACTTCATTAAAATTTATTAAAATATTAATGAATAATCATTGTGTTAAAGAATAAAACAATTTTTGACTGTAGTTTAAGAATTATTGTAACCAAAAAGTCAACGTATGATAATGTTTTACCTGCAAGCACCCTTAATATAATAGATGTTTATTTATTAATAATTTTTATACGTTATTATTATTGATTAAAAAAATTTGTACCCTCTGTTTTATTGTAGTCTCCAGCGCATTCTTGTTGAGTAGTAGAATCTGCATCCATTATTCTATTGTCACACCAAAAGTGGCAAACAGTCATTTTGTTCTGTGTTAGAGTACCAGTTTTATCAGAACAAATAATCGATGTAGAACCTAAAGTTTCAACCGCTTCCAAATTTTTTACTAAACAGTTTTTAGCCGCCATGCGTTTTGCTGTTACAGATAAACATACTGTTACTGTGGCAAGTAAACCTAAAAAATAATAACTATTAACAGTGATCTTTTGAATAACTGTTAACAATTTTTACCTTCTGGTACGTTGGCAACGATAATACCAATTAAGAACAACGAAGCTTCAATCCAAGAATAGTTCATTGCTAATGCGGCTGATCCAAAGACAACACCCAAAAAGCAAGCCCACACACTAATGATTTTCATAAAGTGTTCAAGTTCTCGAGCAATTGGAGTTTTATTTGGTTGCAATCTAGCTGTTAAACCGGCGATTCTTCCCATTACTGTTCGATCGCCGGTTTCACACACTATACCTGAAAATACAAAAATTAATTATTCGTATTTCTAAAAAACTTCATTCAGAATACTCAGATGTCCAACCAGATCTCCTGGTTTGAATTTTCTGGACGCAGTCTTTGAGCGCTGAGGGCTACTATTATCTTTACATGCATATGTAAAGGGAGCAGATCAAGCAAAGCTTCCATTGCTGCTGTTGGACAGGATCTCATTGCTCCTGTGATTCCCAGACATGCGAACTGTTGCGCTTTTACCAACTTGTTTCGTGCTGTTTCATCTTTTGTTTTTTGCCACCGTACTAGTAATGCATGGGTAACAGTGGGTCCCACAGTTGTTAAGTATGCCTAATGACTATTTTTTTCGTTTTACCGAAGAGCTTGTGACATCAAGAAGTCGCTGTTGCTCTTTCAGTAACCCTTGTCAGGTGTTTGTTCCAGATGATTTTTTGGTCTAGGATTACAACTAGATATTTAAACTCATAGGAGAAGTCAGTGTGTACACCATTCAATTTTGCGGCTCATAGGGAAAGCCTCAATCATTTTGTGAATGTTACTGAGTCCCTTCCCATTATCAATCTTACTGTTTAAGACTCAAAACATTTCCGTTGTTTAGTTCTTTTTATTGATTCATAGAAAGTGTTATTAAAAGCAAAAAGATATTTCTTTTGTTACAAACGCCCTTTCACAACATATTTAGTTAAACTTGAAACAAATCTGAGGTAATTTATGAACAGTTGAGTGACATAGGGATAAGCGATTTAAAGAGATAAAAGTAGGTATATCCCATTGTCGCAAAAAGCAGGACGTCATAACTCATGAAATGTTTATTTAACATTATCATGACATGACTTTCAAAAATGATATTTTCAACATTTAGTTATAAAAATTAGGAATGTGTAGCTTTTCTGATGAGCTACTTGTAACGTATATTTGTGTACAGTATGTTTTACATTCTAATCATTTATATAAGTATATTCTTCTGTACTATTTTCGACATGTATCTTAATTTGCCATGTAAATTCATTTAAAATTATTTCAACGATTAACGTCTGCAAATCTTGCCTTCATGAAACTGATTTTTCACTGGTCAAGTAGATCTTATATTTAATTACATCTGGAAAATTTTAACACGATTTTGTAAAATAAATTATGTTTTTTCATCGCAGTCATTTCTTTATCATTAAACATAGATTTATCATGATCCCATCTATTATCACATGAAAGTTAAGTAAATGAATGTGTTAATCAACCAGAACCTTTGAAAACTAATGATACACTAATGGGATTATAAAGAGGTGGCAGAAAAGTGCGTCACAGAACACCTTATATAACCTTTCGTGCTTTAGATCATTTCACTATATACATATTGTCTTTGATCATGGTGTAATTTAATTAAGTCTACACCCAGCTATTGTTCTAAAAGCAAAAAATACTTTTTCTATTGACAAATAGAGGATTATTGTGGAAGAAGCACATTTTGTAATATTTACTGATGATTACAGTATACTATAATAATTTAAAAGAACTACAATGAATTATTTTAAAACAAAATTTAGGAGTTACCAAAACAAAGAAATCGGAAATATGCAAAGTGATAATTGCATTTAATGACAAAGTACATACTGTACGTTCACAGAGGTATCAGTAAATGGAATTTTAAATTATTCATTACTTATCTATTTTATAGAGGATACTGATATCATACCTCTTGATGTTCCTTCAACTGCATTGGTGGAGAAAAATGCAAAATTTTTCGTTTCTAATATATTATCACTCGAACATTCAGGACCTCGAAACTGTGGCTCGGATTCACCGGTTAAAGCTGAATTATCAACCTTAAAAAAAGTATAGTAAATTAAATCCTCAATATTCTAAAATACACAGAATTATGGAGTTCAAAATGATCATTCCATTTCAGAAAAAAATTATAATTCAGGGAATCCAACTGCATATTTTGTAAAAATGCATTGTTAAAAAGGAACAATACTTTCCGTGTTGACTACTATTGCAAACGTATGTAAACCTAAAAGTCTAAAAACTGTCGTAAATTTTAAATGGCTTCATTATTTTATTTTTATTAACATTAACGTTTTCTGTTTAATGACAAATAAGTAACTACAGCTATAATTTAATTTGCTTCAATTAAATTTAACTGCAAATTGCGTTACCAACGACTTGAATGAAGTCATAAATATGTGTTATTAAAATGTTAATAACGATTTGAGAGTTTAGTTTAAGGAAGTGTGAAAACTGCATGGTAATTTTTTGAGTAGGCTTGTCGACCTACATATTAAGTATATTTTTATTTTAGTACCTGTCAAAATAATTATATTTCTGGTTGGGATAGTCTAAATATTTAGTAGCCTAACTTTTTTAAAGCAAGTGACGTATTTCTAAAATTAATAAAATCATTAAAGTTCTATTAAATCTGATTCTACTATACTAATCGTTGTGGAAATTCAGTAATTCCAAACCTCATCCTCAGTTTCCGAGGTAAAATTTAAATTTAGATGCTCTATTCATAAAATATATTTTAATTTAAATAGTTCTATTAAACTGTAGAAAATCAACAGCAATGCAACTAAATATCCCATATTAATATCGATCTATTATCGATTGTATTATTTTTAACTGGGTGGTCTTAGTTACTGGAGCTATCCAGCCAAATGCATACTATTTAGATTTTACTACTAGCGTCAATCTATCTGTCTTCAACTCACTGTTATTATTATGGTCTACATCTGGATGCGGTATTATTGGCGGTGTAACGTCATTTATAATATATCCGTCTGGAATCGGCTCATTTCCCAGTTTTTAAATATAGTTACAGGTACATATTTTGCACGTGTTTCTCTTTTGATTCATTTATAGGATATATGGTTTTCAATTTTTATAGTTTAAAAATTTCATAATTTATGTTTAACTATTATTTCAAATAAATCAATCGTTGGCCAAATGAAACTAATAATGTAATTTTATTGTGTAATTTTGAAGAAGAATATAATCAACAGATAAGTGGTATCGAGATGCAGTCTTGAAGATTTTCTTGCAAATTTCATCAGAAATAAACTTTTTTAACCATGACATCAAACTATGATGAAAGACGTATACAGGATGCACAATAAAACCTTTGCAACTTTTTTGATATTACTGTCATTTCTAGAAATAAATTATTTTTTCTGCAAATGAGTCACATTTTTACACATTGACCTATCACTCTTCAGTGAAGAGTTAAAACAAATGTTTTTTTACTCTAGTTCGATTCAGCAGACATTACTTTAACCACCCTACAATACAAATAATTTAAATGTAGTGTTCAAAGAGTGGAGATTTAAAGAACTACTCACGATTTTATGGAGTTAACTGTTTAATGCTTTGCCAAATGTAAACGAATATGAATTTAACAATTTTCAAGTGCCTTTCAGAAATATTGGGGAAAATTGTCGAAACGGTTTTTAAGTTTTATGTTAGCTACAGTATTATTGAAGATACGATTTTCGTGTATAACCGTGAATTGAACAAAATATAGCAGCTTTAAAAATAATAGCTTCCTAATTTTTAAATTGATTCGCTGACACCATAAATCTCCACAACGACCTTGTTGAGTTATTCCATTATTTAAACGACGAATACAGTTTCGCATTTTTCATTTTCGCTTAACTTCGGCATTTTAAGTTGTTGATTATCTGGTAACTCTCATAAGTCAAGAAAAATTGTCAAGTATTCATTCTTTCGAAATATCAAATGGTTTAATCGTTTTTCAGAGCTGAGTTCCATGTCTTTCACCAGGACGTTTTAATAACAGGAAAAATATAAATTTTCGCCGTGGTGAAAAATCGAAAAAGCATCCAAAAAATGTAGTCCGATATTAGAGTACAGGTGTCGAGAGAACCAACTATGTAGCAGTGTAACGTTCAGAAAACTTTTGAGTAGGAGGTGTCACCATGTAAGCAGGAGTTAAGTGCAACGGAAATACAGATGTCTTCATCTCACTGGCGGTTGTTCTATAGGGTCATTTGGTCAATGACCTCCCACATACAAATAAAACAATAGAGCTATTCATTTTCTGAAGTTTAAAAATATATAATATATATGTTTTTAATATTCTTAAAAAATATATTAAAGTTTCTAATTCATTCTATGCACAATACTATTCAAATATCTAGATCGCAGGATTTCATATTCATTACATTATTCATTTATAGAATTTAAAAAATCTTGGGTCAATCCACAACTTATCCCCAAAGCTAGCTACGGACCGAATTTACAACGAATTATAGTGAAATAGACTTATGTGCGAATCGTCAGAAAGCAAAAGAGACAGAAAACACTGGTGGGGACAATGTCCCTGACACATTTTACGTAAACGGTAACGCACAAAGTTCAGTCGAGCACTAGCAGTTTTAATGTTGACTAGGTACGCGTTGGTCGGTAAATTCTGTCGCGTTGTTTTTAATGTTTTTATTTGTGAACATTTTATTAGTAAATCTCTACTTGTCGTGAAATTAAGTAAAACAGTGTTTTGGTGTTTACTATTAAATATGAGTGTTGTACAAAATATATTAAAACTGAAAGATGGACATAATAAAGTACAAGTAGTTTTTATGTTTTGATACGTTTTAGACGGTGTTGTATGTGAGAGATTTTGGAAATTTATTCAGCCTCAAGGAACGACATCGCAGCATTTGACAGATGTAATTTTAAAAGAGTTAGAATGTCTGAAAATTAATGAAAGTCCTGAAAAATTGATAGCATAAAGTTACGATGGAGCATCAGTAATGAGTGGTGCTTTTGGAGGTGTACAAGCCAAAATTAAAAAAAGTTATCGTTTAGCAAATTTTATTCATTGTTACGCTCATCAACTAAATTTAATTTTACAAAAAGCATCAAGTAAGGATAAAAGCATGAACATTTTTTTTGCTAATTTACATATGTAGCTTTTCTTCATTCTTTGGAAAATCGCCAAAAAGAACAGCCGTGTTAGATAATGTTGTTAAGGTTAAGGTTAAATATCATGGGTCAGGAATGGTTATTTTCTTTAGCCATGCTTACCATAGCAAGGGCATTCATTAAGACTTTAATGAAAAAGTAATTGACCACTTTGCATCTCAAAAAGACCGAAGGATCGACTTGGAATTTAAATCACTTTAAAAGGTAGGTAATACAGTAAACTTTTCTAATTGACCTCCCTATCTCTTGACCCACAAACCGCCACTGCTTCATCTTATTTATTATTTTTTTAGGCCATCCTCTATATTACCATAAGAAATTCAACCGTTTATTTTGACAAATAGTTATGCATACATATTATTAATTGCAAGGCAAGCAAAATTACAGAAATCACGTTAATAAAAATGAAGTTTTCATTAATATTTTGACACGCCATGTTATTTATACTTGGTGACACAAAATATTAATGACAACTTAATTAAGTTTCAACCATAAGCACCCTGTAAAAATTTCTGAAATTTTAAATCTGTTATTTCTTCTTCAATTTACGGTTATACACAAAAATCGTATCTTCACATGCAGCTAAAGTAAAACTTTTAAGCAATTTTCCTCAACATTTCTGAAACGTACTTGAAAATTGTTAAATTCATATTCATATATTCACATTGGCAGAGTACTCAACAGGTAATTCCATAAAATCAAAATGGTGAAAATCATTAAAATCTCCTCTCCTGAATATGTTGAATACTGCATTTAAATTGCGAGTATTATGGGGTGGTTAAAGGTATATCTGCTGAATCGAACCCGAGTAAAAAACCTTTGTTTCAACTGCTCACTGAAGAGTGACAGGGTAATGGGTAAAAGTGTGATTTTTTGAAAAAATGTATCTCTACAAATATAAGTAATATCAAAAACACCTAAAACTATTACTTGTCCATACATCATCTTAATATGATAGATAAAAACCTACAATTGTTTTTCACATTTTCGGAACCAATGATATTTTTTTAAATTACAAGTGTTTCATTGTTTACTCTTGTAGCTTGATGTCACAGTTAAACCAATTTATTTCTGATGAAATTTGCAAGAAAATCTTCAAGACCGTATATCGATACCTGAAAACATGTTATAGTTTTGATAAATTGGTTGATTTATTTCTCATAATATGTTTAATATTAATCACTTTTAGCCAGCGACGTAATATCTGTAAATTTCATGTTGTATTCTCTAATCTATGTATTCGTATTAAATACTATGGATATTCTTATCGCGTGATTTCTAATTTTCTTATTTTCAATGTAATATCGTGTATATTTTTTATTTTCTAAGTACCATACTACAGCAAAATGTATGTACTCACTTTAAATCCTTGGCTTTGAATAATTCTTACATCAGCGGGTATTCGGTCTCCAAATTTCATTTCAACCAAATCCCCAACTACTAGATCTTTCGACATAACAGTCATGGTTTCCCCACCTCGTATCACAGTTGCTTTAGGAGGTACCATATTTGCAAACGATTCCATGATCTGCGAAAAAAGAAAAATCTCAGTAAACAATACAATACAACACATACATATGGTGTAGGTAGACAATGCGTATACAATTAAAAAAAATCAACAGTATAATTTTGTTTGTTTTCAAAATGAGTTAATTATACAGTCCACACATATTTTCTTAAAATATGAGTTTTTTAAAGAAAACGTCTTTTTAAATGCATTGAAGCCTGTTGAAGAGAAATATCGGTCTTGAAACGTTGAATGATACGTTGGTTACTGTTTTTATAATTGGTTTAATATTATTCCCGTACATTTTTAAATTAAATAGAGGCTAATGATACCCCCTTGAGATATGTCAAATTTTCTTCACAACGGGCAGTATTTTCCTGACGTGGGTTGGGATCTTTGATGTGAAGCTAACATTGACGTGGTTTTCCATAAAACAATAAAACATCATATAATGCACTCGCCACCCATTTCATCAACCAAGTTGGCATCATCTGGAGATGATTAAGACTAACCTTATGTTAACAATGAGATTTTTCGGGTGACAAGAGCGGTTAATACTGCACGATACTAAACAGTAATAACCATGACATTACGGTAATAGCTAAGGTGGTATGGACATTCAAAATGGATGGTAACAGAAAATAGAATCCCTTCCACTTTACTACTCGAATTTTGAATCTGAATGATGTGATATGATTGAGAATCTTCACCAGCAATTGTCTATAAATGATGTAATGTTTGTTAGACTGTTTAAAATAATAGAATATTAATATTAAAAATATGGAGAACGATAAAATGCAGAAGAAATAACCATTTTCTGGCTTTCTATAAATCCAAAACATACAACAAGGGTTTTAAATGTCGCATTATTAAAAAGGCTGAGGGAGAGACACATAAGGTTATTGAACTGAATTTTAATAGTATTTTTTGTATCATTTGTGTCATCAGTCATTACAGAATACAAAAATTGTTTTAGCACTAGTCTCTGTGTAGTTACAGTATCCGTTTAATTTAAAAGTCACGTTTATTTATATTTTTTTGAGATTTAACGGAGTCATCACATAACCGCTGGTATTAACTTAAGTGGAGACCACTGGCGGTTCTTCTATAGGGTCATTTGGTCAATGACCCCCAAATACAAATAAAAAAATAGAGATATTCATTTTCTGAAGTTTAAAAATATATAATATATATATATTTTTAATATTCTTAAAAAATATATTAAAGTTTCTAGTTCATTCTATGCACAATACTATTCAAATATCGAGCCTCTACATTCATATTCATTACATTATTCATTTATAGAATTTAAAAATCTTGGGTCAATCCACAACTTGTCCTCAAAGCTAGCTACGAGCCGAATTTACAACGAATTAAAGTGAAATAAACTTATGCGCGAATAGTCAGAAAGCAAAAGAGATAGAAAACACTGTCGGGGACAATGTCCCTGACACATTTTACGGAAACGGTAATGCACGAAGTTCGCTAGTAGAGCAGTTTTAATGCCGACTAGGTACGCGTTGGTCGGTAAATTCTGTCGCGTTTTTCTTAATGTTTTTATTTGTGAACATTTTATTAGTAAATCTTTACTTGTCGTGAAATTAAGTAAAACAGTGTTTTTGGTGTTTACTACTAAATATGAGTGTTGTACAAAATATATTAAAACTGAAAGATGGACATAAGTTAGGTTATGAAGACCGAGTGAAATTCAAAGGTGGTGGCCGTCCAAAACCTATTATGACGATAAAGCAAACATCTCTTGATAAGAAAAAAGAAGTTAATAGGTATTTTCGAAATTCAATGTACGATTTATCCGAGTGGATTTGCGGATGCGAGGTAAAAAATGCATTTTTTTGTTTCCCATGCCTATTATTTGGTGATGATTCTAATCTTATATGGTCCAAAATAGGTGTAACTGACTTGAAACATTTAAAAATAAAAGTACAGAAACATTCGCTCGCATCAAGTCATATGAATAACTGTTGTAGTCTAGCAACACTTGGTACAGTTGATATTAGAATGCAGTTAGACAGTGACAGTGCCTATAGAAAAAGTTTAAAAGCTTACAATGAAAACGTTTCTAAAAATAGATATATTTTAAATAAAATAATAGATAGTTCCAATAAAGTACAAGTAGTTTTTGTGTTTAGATACGTTTTAGACGGTGTTGTATGTGAGAGATTTTGGAAATTTATTCAGCATCAAGGAACGACATCGCAGCATTTGATAGATGTAATTTTAAAAGAGTCAGAATGTCTGAAAATTACTGAAAGTCCTGAAAAATTGATAGCACAAAGTTACGATGGAGCATCAGTAATGAGTGGTGCTTTTGGAGGTGTACAAGCAAAAATTAAAAAAAGTTTTCCTTCAGCAAATTTTATTCATTGTTATGCTCATCAACTAAATTTAATTTTACAAAAAGCATCAAGTTAGGATAAAAGCATACAATTTTTTTTTTGCTAATTTACATAGCTTTTCTTCATTCTTTGGAAAATCGCCAAAAAGAACAGCCGTGTTAAATAATGTTGTTAAGGTGAGATTACCTAAAGCGGCTCCAACACGATGGAATTTTAATACAAAGTGCATAGAGACTGTTTATACTTATCGAACAGAATTATTGGATTGTTTAGAAAAAATCATTGATAATGAATCAGAAAACAACACTCTAAACCAAGCTATTAGTTTAAAAAACTACTTACAAAATGAACATTTTCTTTACTGGTTAAATTTTTTTCATTTAGTTATGCCTCATTGTGATATATTGTTCAATCAATTACAAAAATGTAATATCGATGTCATAACAGTAAATAAGTGTATTGGCGTTTTTAATAGTAAAATTGAAGACATCAGAAATAAAATTTCGAATAACTATTTGGAGGAGACATCCATGCAGTCTGCCCAGAGATGTAAAACGGAAGAATCAAAAAGGAGAATTTCATTAGAAGTTGGTGATATAATTACATCTGAGATCAAAAACAGGTTTGGCTTCAGTAATCATTTAGCAGTGTCTCAGTTATTTCACGCAGATCGATTTAAAGATTATAAAAAAAAGCTTTCCTCAAGATATGTTTAAATTAGTTAAAACGAAGTATCCAGTCATAAATCATTTGAAATTTAAAACTGAATTAGAAGTATTATATAGCCGAGAAGATTTTTCCAATAGTGAAGGTGTAGTTGCTTTGTTACAGCTTTTTATTAACAATAATTTGTGCCATACTTTTTCTGAAAATGTCAAACTGTTAAAAATCTTGTGTACTCTCCCTATGACTACCGTCGAAAGTGAACGTTGTTTTTTCACCTTAAAAAAGAATAAAGACATTTTTAAGAAATACCATGGGTCAGGAAAGGTTATCTTCTTTAGCTATGCTTACCATAGAAGGGGCATTAATAAAGAAAATAAAAAGATTTTAATGAAAAAGTAATTGACCACTTTGCATCTCAAAAAGACCGGAGGATCGACTTGGAATTTAAATCACTTTAAAAGGTAGGTAATACAGTAAACTTTTCTAATTTACCTCCCTATCTCTTGACCCACGAACCGCCACTGGTGGAGACTTGAGTTTAAACCAAATAATATCAGGTAGTACTGGGTGGTATCTCGTATTGCACTCGAGTTACACTGGTTTTAACAAATTATAACTTGGTCCTATTTGGTTATAACCAATTTGTCACCCAAGAAGCCTTAATGTATCCCATTTATACCTAAACTATTGTCACGGTTTGCTGAACCGTGACTGACTAACATCTGTCACTATTCATACTAATTTTACACTATTTAAATTCCAAACTTACAAATATTTCCAGCTGTCTACAATTTGTTACATTCCTAATTAATTTTAAATTACTAATATCTATTTTATGGTTGTTCTCAAACGCATGTTGGGTAACACTAAACTTATCTGTTCTATCATATTTGAGATGAGCCATATGCTCCTTAAATCTAGTTTGAACTGATTGTTTAGTTTGTCCAACGTATATTTGATCACAGTCCGTATAGCTAATTTTGTAAATCCCCGACTTTTCGTTTGTTTCAATTATACTTTTTGAATTGTCTAAAAGTTGTTCCTATCATCCCTATATCTTAAAAAATATTACCAATACCATTGGTGAATCGAGGATCGTATAGAATCGATACAAATTTGTGCAATATATAGTGTTTTGTGGAAAACCTCTTCGGTGTGAGGTATATTATATTTACTAAAATCAATAATAGTCAGTAGTATAGTGCACTTAAATCCAGTGCCATATATTATACAATTAAATTTGTGGTGTTTACGGAAATATTTAAAATATGCATTTAATTTGGATAATACAATATGTTAGTGAAAGAAGAAGAATTTTGGCACATCTACTGTGATTACCTCACCGGAATCCTGAATAAACTAGTCTCCACTGATCCATGTGGGAGTTTGACTGTTATCGTGGAACAGTGCGTGACAGTAACAATTGTCACTTTATTTTTGGATTTTAATTATTGAATATTGTAGGCAAACATAAAATATCAAAATAAATATTTTATTTAGCAAGTTAATGTGATGGTTTATCTTTTTCAAAACAAACTTCTAAACCTAAAATGCCTTCCTTTATAAGCATGTTATTACATATATCCGTTTGTACTTACTTTTTGGCTTTTATGTTCTTGGAAATACATAAAACATCCTGTAACGACAACTACAACAACGAGAACACATCCCAGTATCAGATTATCCGTATCTGTTTCGTGAGTTGTGAAATTCCTAATTAAAAAAGCGGTGAAACATAAAAAGGCACCTATCCATAATAATAACGAGAAACCTGAAACAAAAAGAATGTTTATCAGATTTCATGGATAGAGCAGTTTCAAACGAACAAATTTAAACATTGGAAGCAGCACTGGCGGTTCTTCCATAGGGTCATTTAGTCAATAACCTCCCACATACAAATAAAAAAATAGAGCTATTCATTTTCTGAAGTTTAAAAATATGTAATATATATATTTTTAATATTCTTAAAAAAATATATTAAAGTTTCTAGTTCATTCTATTCACAATACTATTCAAATATCTAGATCGCAGGATTTCATATCCCCTCCGAGCACCGAGCCTCTACATTCATATTCATTACATTATTCATTTATAGAATTTAAAAATCTTGGGTCAATCCACAACTTGTCCTCAAAGCTAGCTACAGACCGAATTTATAACGAATTAAAGTGAAATAGACTTATGCGCGAATCGTCAGAAAGCAAAAGAGACAGAAAACACTGGCGGGGACAATGTCCCTGATACATTTTACAGAAACGGTAACGCACGAAGTTCAATAGAGCAGTCTTAATGCTGACTAGGTACGCGTTGGTCGGTAAATTCTGTCGCGTTGTTTTTAATGTTTTTACTTGTGAACATTTTATTAGTAAATCTCTACTCGTCGTGAAATTAAGTAAAACAGTGTTTTTGGTGTTTACTGTTAAATATGAGTGTTGTACAAAATATATTAAAACTGAAAGATGGGCATAAGTTGGGTTATGAAGACCGAGTGAAATTCAAAGGTAGTGGCCGTCCAAAACCTAATATGACGAAAAAGCATAATTTTTTTTTTTGCTAATAGCTTTTCTTCATTCTTTGGAAAATCGCCAAAAAGAACAGCCGTGTTAGATAATGTTGTTAAGGTGAGATTACCTAAAGCGGCTCCAACACGATGGAATTTTATACAAAGTGCATAGAGACTGTTTATACCTATCGAACAGAATTATTGGATTGTTTAGAAAAAATCATTGATAATGAATCATAAAACAACACTCTAAACCAAGCTATTGGTTTAAAAAACTACTTATAAAATTAACATTTTCTTTACTGGTTAAATTTTTTTCATTTAGTTATGCCTCATTGTGATATATTGTTCAATCAATTACAAAAATGTAATATCGATGTCATAACACTAAATAAGTGTATTGGCGTTTTTAATAGTAAAATTGAAGACATCAGATATAAAATTTTGAATAACTATTTGGAGGAGACATCCATGCAGTCTGCCCAGAGATGTAAAACGGAAGAATCAAAAAGGAGAATTTCATTAGAAGTTTGTGATATTATCACATCTGAGATCAAAAACAGGTTTGGTTTCAGTAATCATTTAGCAGTGTTTCAGTTATTTCACGCAGATCGATTTAAAGATTATAAAAAAAGCTTTCCTCAAGATATGTTTAAATTAGTTAAAACGGAGTATCCAGTCATAAATCATTTGAAACTTAAAACTGAATTAGAAGTATTATATAGCCGAGAAGATTTTTCCAATAGTGAAGGTGCAATATTACAGCTTTTTATTAACAATAATTTGTGCAATACTTTTTCTGAAAGTGTCAAACTGTTGAAAATCTTGTGTACTCTCCCTATGACTACCGTCGAAAGTGAACGTTGTTTTTCCACCTTAAAAAAGAATAAAGACATTTTTAAGAAATACCATGGGTCAGGAAAGGTTATCTTCTTTAGCTATGCTTACCATAGAAAGGGCATTAATAAAGAATATAAAAGACTTTAATGAAAAAGTAATTGACCACTTTGCATCTCAAAAAAGACCGGAGGATCGACTTGGAATTTAAATCACTTTAAAAGGTAGGTAATACAGTAAACTTTTCTAATTGATCTCCCTATCTCTTGACCCACGAACCGCCACTGGGAAGCAGTATACCTTGAACCAAAATAATTGATTCCTTTTTGTTTGTGAGTTCGATTATGATTATTTTCATTGGTAACAGAGGTTTAGCAATAATGCCAACCGTATCGACAACAAAATAAAGCTGTTGAAGCCAAAGTATCATATTATTACATGGTTTAAAGTCAAATAAAAAGTTATAGCGAAGTCGAACTCTCTGATCAAGTTGGGAAAATTCTATATATACATTATTATGGCAATATATGTTTCGTTTTGTTTAATTCCTCTGATTTATTGACGTGTGCAATTTGTATTAGTACACTTGTGAGTGGGGTTTAATTATCATTATTTTTTTATTTAATTTTACATTGCATTTTATACTTGTTAAATATATGACTTAATAAGAAAATTTCAAAAAAAGGGTGATCCGAGTTACATTATCAGTTTATTATTCATTTATTTTCTTGCTGCAAATTATTATTTGTTTTCCTTATCAACTACAAAACAACATTTGTTACATTACTATAATTTCTAGGAATATATTTATTAAATTATATAATCTATTATTATGTTTCTATATTACATTAGGATATTTTTCATGTTATGTACACCATAAACGGGACTAGTATTTTATTAAAAATTTTAATGCAGCAACAATTTTTTAGATAGTGGTCAATTATTTAATAGTAACTATTGGACATATTCATCATATTCTAAAAATTTATTATAATAGAAAGAAGTGTATACCCATGATATATTTATAGAATTCAACAAATCACTTATTTATACCATAAAATTAAACGGGTAGTTAATATCAAAACTTAACACATAACTTAGGTAATGTTTTGCTAAAAGCTATAAAAATATGGTGAAATACGTGGAAGCACTAAATGTTCTTCATCATGTCTTTGTTAGAACTGAGTTAGAAATTGGTAATGATAGGAAAAACTAAATTTGCTTCACTGCAGCTGGTATGAGATTTTCCAGTGCGAAAAGGTTATCATTAAAGAAAAAATAATGTCAATTTCTAAAACTCGTCTTCTCTTTTATTTTGATTTTGCAACATAAATACAAAATAGAAACTTCTATCATATTTAGACAGAAAACAAGTTTTAAAGTGATTTTATTATTATATAACTACCGCAGTGATCCGCACGTCCACGTTTTAAATTTTTTTGATAACTCCAAAACTATTTGTCACCAATTTCAAAAGTCATAACTGCGCTTCCTATTTTATCGAAAATTGTGTTGTGCTTAGTAAATTTGATGCGATTGTTATTTTTACCACAATGAAAGAGATTAAAATGAGCCATAGTTGTTTTCCAAAATCGAGATTTGGGTTGAAATAGCCGGTTATTTTGTTTTGGGAGAAATCATCGTATTGCAATTACTTTATCTTTGCAGTAAGCTTTTCTTAATCTGTTTATCTGAAAAAAAATATTTGATTAATTGTTTAAGAATTTTATTTCCCCGTTACCGTGTATCAGTAGGTGAGTTTCAACATGTGATTCAAACGACATAAAAAGTTGTTTATTTTCGAATTTGATGTTTTGTAAACATTCCTATTGATTATATGGCAAACAAATTGATTCGATGTCTCTCATAAACTCTTAAATTTTGGCAGTCCACCAAACACATAATGAAGGTTACACATTATGATCTAAGAAACATGTTTTATAAAGTGTTTATATTATTTTTATTGTTTTATTGCAGTGACAATGAAAACACAGTGTAAAACATTAAATTGGTGATTTGTACTCATTTTCAAAAGACATTATTCTAATTTCTGCGAGTTTTACCCGGTGTACAAGTCATGGACACCTCTCAGGATCCAATCGTAATACATAATTGTTCAAGGAAAACATTCATATACATATTTTGGACGTATTTATATTACGTATTGTAATGTCCCAACATTTTTCTCAAGTGGCACCGAATTAAAATACTTGCACTGAAATACGCTTATGACATCCTTACCTCAAATTTACACAATAGATTGTCTGACTATCTGTTTGTATGTAGGGATATACTTGGTAAGTTTGTATGCCAATCGCATATTTTATCCACCACGACTTTTGTTAGACTTAAATTTGAACGTGGACGTATATGAATAGGCCTTTTTCCGTCTTTGAAATTTAAAAAACTTGACAGAATATAGAGGGAAAATTTAGCCAAATTTTAAACTGTTAACAAAATGGTCAAATATGTTAAGTTATTCGTAGTGGACAATACCTCAACGCAATTATTAGAACCAGTTTTTTTTATATAAATTCGTAGAAAATGTTAAAGACTGCCAGTAATGGTATTGGCGATAATGAATTACCTCAACGATTTATAAAGTTACCAAAATGATGTTAATTACACAAACATTTGAATTTTATGTAAAAGAAAGTTTACTTCTGTTAATATAACAGTCATTGATTAATGATTTAGTCATTTTTATCTGCTTAAAATATTTCTCTTAATTTATTTATGTATTTAAGTCTTTATTTATATATAAATAAACTCAATTGACTTTTCAAAGGTGGAAATGTTGGTTTCTCTGTTTATAACTTTCACAGTTATTATACAGGAAAGAAAATTTCATTCCTACGTATCCATACAAATTTTTTGGCTTCACCTGATATCTTCATTTTGGGTTTAAGTAAATGACAAAATTACATGCATTGCAGAAATGTGACTTATTAATAAATTAGAATCATCTCCAAAATTATTAAAAAAAAAGTCTCAACTTTTTTTAAACTTTTTTAAAATAATAATTTTCTAATAATCTTTGTCACCACATTTCCAGCAATAAAGTATAGGTGTCTTAAATTTTAACCGATTTGAAAAAATAGAATTGTCTAACTAAATCATAATATGCTTTATTTTTTTTTTACATCGGCTACTACGAGTACATACAGGCTACAACAAAAAGTATGATATTTTAAATATATGAAAGAAATTTGCTTTTTAATGTTTCAAAAATATTTTATTAGAGACTCTACACGTGTTTCGGCTTTTTAGGTATTTGTCAAGAGTACAGGGAATACTGAACAGTAAAATTTGTGTTCATTGGTTATATAACCACATAAAACTATTGTAGAACATGTTTTTATAAGTTGAATATTACTTTATTTTTTAAATCTAAATTATTTTATATAAAATATGGTGGTTGGTAAAAAATTGTTGTTCATTCGTTAAATTTTTCTTATTTTTAACAGCCTTACTTATTTCTAATTGTTCTAATAGATCAAGTTTCTTTCCTTTCTTTTCCGAATGGAGTAATTTGACATTATTTAAATCTATAAAATGACTGTTTTCTATACAATGTGTTGACATGCCCGTACTATATACATTGTTTAAAATAGATTTCCTGTGTTCCTCGAATCGCTTTTTTACATTTCGTCCAGTTTGTCCAATGTATATAGCATCACAGTCACTACATTTTAACTCATATACTCCTGTTATTTGTAGCTTTTCAGTTTTGTCTTTATTATTAATTAACATTTTACCTAAATTATTTTTATTTAGTGAAATTGTTCTACATCCCAGTTTATTCAGTTTATTACTAACTCTATTGCTGATCTTAGGCCTATAATTAATACATTTATATCTCTTATTGCATTCCTGAGAAGAAGCGGCATAAAACTCTTTACGTAAATTTTTCTTTTGTTTGTTTTTTATTAGTTTATCTATTAGGTTTTCTTTATAGCCATTGTTTCTCGCAATTTCTTTGATTACGTTAACTTCTTCTTTAAAATTCTCTTCGCTTAATGGAAATGTTAATAGACGATGTATGTAGCTGTGTAATGTTGCCATTTTTATTTGCAATGATTGTTTAGATTTACTATGAATTAGTTCAGTGTATAAAAAGTGAGTTTTTAAAACAGACCGTTTCTATCCCATTCATTCAAATAACACTTTACAACAGCATCTATACTTAGATACGATAATCCTACGTTGTCTCTTGTTTCACAAGATGACTAGATTTGTTAATTAGAAATAATCATATAAAAACATAAAATACATAATAAAACCAACTACTGAAAATTTTTGAACAATAATTTGTTTAAACTATTTCTATATACATATGACGAGACTGGTATAAAAACATTATAATTCCCTGAAACGCATCTATTAGACCAATTAAATATCGCTTCCGAGTTATTATATATTACATAAGTATTCATTAACTATAAGGTGTGCTAGTTAATGTTCTGTAAAAGAAAATCATTGGTAACATTAATATCAATTAGTATCATTTTAAAAGCTGTTAGCGTATAGGACCAAATAAATGTATGTATTGGCTTAATATAATAAGATTAAGGATTGCTTATCGTACTATGGGTATTTTGGTGCTATTTCTAACTCCAAGCCGGCAACGGAATAATAATTCAAATGTACTGGAAGGACTAACGAATATCGATGTATGCCATAATAAGTACAAATAGAGGCACTATGAAGTAGTACTGCAACTAACCAACTTCGATCACGATGTACTAACTGTTGATTAAATATAGTGGATGATTGACTCAGTGTGTTTTGTCAGGAGCCGATAGATTGATTTATTTATTACTGATTAGTTGCCATCCATAGTATTATCCGAAAATACCAAAATCAAGTTTGAGAGTCTCCTCAACAACATTCAGACGGATTTGGATGACTCTTCTCTTTCTGTCACTCCATTTACTCCTCCCTCATAAATTCATATCGAGCAAGACCCTCACGAGAAGCCAACGCAATGACCATATCTCAATCGTTATGCATTGCATTCATTCATGATCCTCTTGATTTATGCTCTATCTCACTATTTATTTGCACATGATGCTTAATATATCCATTTATCGGCGTAATTATTTTCTAAGTAAAAATAAAATATTTAACGCAAATTTGGAAAATATATTAAATATGATTTACTTGTAACAAAATTTTCTTCACGGAGCGACTCCAACGTACAGGCCTGTAAGGTAGCTATGTATTCTTTTACTCAAATTAAGGTGGAGGTATGCCTACTATGATGCACCCATCTAAAATTCTTTCCTGTAGTGATGCTTCTAAAGACATCTCTTGAAATGCTTTGTTCCTACTATGTATCAAATAGATTTTGGCGTTCTGCTTAAAAGTATTCAAAAATCGCTTAGAATAAAAAATACAATAGTTATGTTTGCAAATAGAGAGAACCATAGCAGTGTGGCAATTTACTTACCTTGGGTTAATGTTTTAATAAACTTAATATATTCTGGAACTTTATGGGAAGGGGTTAATGTATTTGGTCCCGTCTTTTGGAGAACTGCCGCTGCTTGCTCCGGTGTTAAACCATTTTCTCTGTCTGTTTGTAACCTTCTACACAAATCACCTGAAAAGAATAATGACACCGATTATTTTATATTTTAGGAAAATTCTATGAAAAAAAAGGTAATAAATATAATATCGATTACTACATAAATATTCTAAAGATGTGCATGGCGAGGAGTGTGCAATAGCCATTATGTTATACTTTATCCTTGACATATCCTCATATTATAAATTCACGATATATTAAATCTGGCGAATGAGCTGGAGTAAATTTTTCTCATTCAATTGTCACATCATCGTAAACAATGTAAATTTCTGCAACTTATTATAACTCAATATTATTATTATCATTTCTTCATCACTTCAAATAGTTACTATTTTAGTGAATATAAATAGGGATATGAGCACTATGAGCAGCCTGCATTAATAAATCTAGAGATCTAAATATATATTTATTTTTCAGTAAATTTTCTTTAGTTAGGAAAATATTTCTAATTTTATTAAATATTTAATTGATGAAATTCGGTACAATGTTTTTTATGCGGCTTTTTATAATTTCATTGAATAAAAAGATAAAATTGTTTGATGTCGATTAGTTAATTTGCAATTTTAACGAATATCTTTTGTCACATCAAAGTAGTAAAACGTAATGAAGACATTTCCGAAGGTTAGAATAATTGACCTATATTTTCGTGGCAGAAATATATAAACATGTTTACTTTGGTAATTACTAAAGGTTGTCCAAGATGACTTTATGCTACTAGCTGCGTCACGAAGATTATTGATCGAATTTATGAAATGGCAATTATCCTTATGAGAAAATAAGACATAAAACTAAAAGCTTCATAAGTAAATATATTCAAATTTTCAAATCTTGTGTGATATTATATAGATTTATTATGTAATTATTATTGAATAATGATAGATTTCTATAAATTCTTTTTCTCATATAAATATCCCTCTACATATTTATCTTTAATTTGTAAGAATTAAGGCTCTATTTAAGAGAAATCAGACAAATAACTGGAAACAATGCAAAACTGGAAACAAATAACATGAATATACATTCCAAGCAGCACATTTGGTAGTCTCTACGTAGTAGCTACCATCAGTGGAACTTTATAGATTTCCGCAACTAACGACCGTTATGTAATGGGAACGCTCCGTCTACCAAGCATTCACCAAAATAGGGAGTAGTTATTACGTAGCAAGTACTATTCAGGAACCTTCCCAGGTTCGTGATAACAACTAGGTTACGTAAACGAACGTAACCAAGTAGTAGGAATGATTTCTGGAACAGCTCTTTTGTGGTACGAGAGTAAATTATATTTTGCTCCCTCTCTCTCCCTCTCGTTCGAAAAGCAAAATATAATGTATTGCAATCGGACTTACTGATTGTGAGTTTGAAGTCAATATGTCTAAGTTAAATCGATTGAATGAAATATGTGTATGTAATAAACGAATAAACCATGATGTCTTGCATTCGCTCTGTGTGAAAATTAAAACGACGATTTGTTTTCTGTAAAATGTTTACGTGATACTTCGATAAAAAAGACAATTGTTTTTTCGAAAAAAAAAATTGTTAAAAAATTATGTGCACTCGAAAATAAAAAAAAAATTGTTGGAAAACATTTTTTTATTTATATGTTATGAAGTAATAATGATCTGTTTATAAAAGTTGTTTGCAAATGACCGTATTTAATAAGAAAATGTTTTCCAGAATTATATTTTTATCAATGTCAATATGGCGTCATCATTCAATAATACTTTACCAAAAAGTAGCAAATACGACGAATGACGTCATTTTCTTGGTAGCTTTAAACCGGTCTCTACTACGCTACTACGAAAAAGTTACTACAAAGTTCCCATGTACTTTACGACCATTACGTTTAAGTTGGTAGAGATAGCTGATCCGAACTATACTCCATTCATTTCATATGAGCACATAATTTTTTCTTACCTGGACTCGCAGAGCGATCCTTTGTCTACCTTCAATCGTGCATAATTCTCTAGT
The DNA here is from genome assembly GCA_029963845.1 of Rhamnusium bicolor. NCBI lineage: Eukaryota > Metazoa > Arthropoda > Insecta > Coleoptera > Cerambycidae > Rhamnusium > Rhamnusium bicolor. Next base: position 752,501 of record JANEYF010003732.1, on the reverse strand, counting down.
ATAGGCGCGCGGTGCAATATATATAAATTCACAAAATATATTTATATAATACCGCGCACCAATGCTAGAATTTTTTATGTGTTTATATGAAATTAATGCAGTAAGTATAGATAAAAATAATTAATTTTGTTGTTTGAGATTGGCAACACGTTAATGACTGACTAAACATCAACGGATGACAGGTGGAAGTGTTATTAGCAAAAATCAAAGAAATGATTAACTCGAGGATTTACCTTGAATACCAATAAAATTCAATCTCGATTGCCCAAAGTTGACACTATTATCCATATTTTCTGTAATCTGATCATTCACGTATTCGTAAATTTTGTAACTTCCATAAGTTATTCATTTGTCTGAATTTTGCGAATTTGCTCAATGGGCGAAATTTTGATTAATAACAATTATTTATCTATTCAACGAATAAGGGTTAGTTCCACATCAATTCAATAATTTGTTAAATTGTTAACTTCACTTAACTGTAACATAACTTTTCTATAAAAGGTCGATGAATGCCGGAAAATCTTTATTATTGTTTTACTGCTTTTCAGCGCCATGTTCAATTACTTCCGATAAGAAAGTGTTTACCAAATGTCGCTAAAGAGTTAAGTACACAACTTTAAAACTCCAGAAAATATCCCCCTAACGTTACAGGAACTTTAAATAGAACACTTTTAGTTATCATTACTTTGAAGTGATCCTTTGGTAAAGCTGTGCAGTCGGCATTACTACTAATTCTCACTTTAAAGTTGAAAATGCTTTAAAGTAATGCAGGGTAATATCCGCGACGTTGCACATACTGCAGCAGTTACTTGAAAGCGTAATGAATATGCAGTACCTAAATTCAGTAGAATTTACGTAATTGTTACTACATAGACATACCACAAGGTGAAGAATTATAAGAGCCATTACAACTTACATTAAATGGTCAAAATATTTTTCATTGTTTTCAGTACTCAATTCAGTATTATGTTAAACAGAACTTGCTGCAGGCAGATTGTATTTTAGCTTCCATCTTTGAGTATGTTAAAAAGAAATTCTTAAATATTCCATATAACAACATAGGTACTCAAATTTCAGAACCGCAGGCAACATTAAATTTCAGTTACTTGCTTATACTTTAGTACCTACCATAAACAGCTCATAACTGGTATCATCTAATTTATTTTGGCGTACGATTTCCGTAAATCGTAATAAAAAAATGGTAATATCCTAGACATACAAAACAAATTCCTTTTAAGTGTATCTTATAACATCTGACGTAAGAAGACAATTCCATTCGTATTTTCTTTTTTAAAACACTCAAAAATAGGATTTTACCTCAATAACAAAACGCGATTTTTGGTTGTTTTTATTTCTAATAATTGATCTACAAATTGATACAACTTTATAATTTTTTATAACAAAAAGTTATGATGTGATTAATTTCGAAGAAATTTTATTTTGTTTACCTTTTACATATTATGCCTACCTATTTTTACACAGGTTTCAACCCCGTTGAGTAATTAATTAACCTTCAAAATACCTCTTCATTGACTACTCGTACAGTGAAATGTGTTGCCAAAGTTGCATTTTGAAATAAAATAAAATAATATTTGGCAAATATGTTGTTACTTATTTAAACTTTATTCATAGAGTGATCTGTTCAGTTGTAAGCGTTAACCTTCACTGAAAATATGCATTCTTAAAATAGCCGGAAACCGTTAAATTTTACATCAGTGATTTTAATTTATTGAACAAATCAGACCGAATAGAATAATTTATGTATATTATAGTAGGTGTATCCGTTTTCGATTTTGATTATATTGAAGCAAAATATAAAATGTTTTTTTTTATCTACATGTGACCCCTATGAATAGAATCAATATCATCACTCGTAACATAAAATTGCATTAGACTTGACTATAAATATATTCATAATCGTCGTTAATATATTTCTAGAAAAATTACGTAGAGATCATGACGTCGTGTCGCATTAAATTCAGTAAGATCCGCCGAAAACTACCTATTTGTGAATTAGAAAATAAACCAATCTGTTGCACCATGAAGTTTTTAACAAATTATTACTTTCGTATAACGAAATTAGATAACGGTTAAGGCCGTTTTACTGAGATTTTTTAAATATTCAAAAGAAGATATCGAGTAGGTGTATTTACCTTCGACCATAAAAGTTTTATGGTCGAAAGTATTTCCATCAACACATTGGTGATTAAAATCTTATTAGAATCGGATCAAAATCTTATTATAATCTTATTAGAATCTTATTAGAATCTGATTGAAATATTGTTAGAATTTGATTAAAATCTTATTAGAATCTGCTTAGAATCTGATTAAAATCTTATTAGAATCTGATTAAAATCTTATTAGGATCTGCTCTAAATCTTATTAGAATCTGATTGGGATCTTATTAAAATATTATTTATAATCTGATTAAAATCTTATTAGAATCGGATTAAATTCTTTTTAGAATCTGATTAAAATCTGATTAGAATCTGATTAAATTCTGATTAAAATCTTATTAGGATCTGATTGCAATATTATTAGAATCTGATTAAAATCTTATTAGAATCTGATTACAATCTGATTAATATCTTGTTATAATCTGAATAAAATCTTATTAGAACCTGACTAGAATCTGATTAAAATCTTATTAGAATCTGATTAAAATCTTATTATAATCTGATTAAAATCTTATTAGAATAGGATTAAATTATTTTTAAAATCTTATTAGAATCTGAATCAAATCTTATTATAATCTGATTAAAATCTTATTAGAATCTGATTAGAATCTGAATAAAATCTTATTAGAATCTGATTAAAATCTTATTAGAATCTGATTAAATTCTTATTAGAATCTGATTAAAATCTTATTAGAATCTGATTAAAATCTCAATAGAATGTTAGTAAAATCTTATCAGAATCTCATTAAAATCTTTTTAGAATCTGATTAAAATCTGATTAGAATCTGATTAAAATCTTATTAGAATCTGAGTAAAATCTTATTATAGTCTGATTAAAATCTTATTAGAATCTGATTAAAATCTTTTTAGAATCTGATTAGAATCAGATGAAAATCTTATTAGAATCTGATTAAAATTTTATTAGTATCTGATTAAATTCTTATTAGAATCTGATTAGAATCTTATTAGAATCTGATCAGAATCTGAATAAAATCTTATTAGAATGTTAGTAAAATCTAAGTAAAATCATATTAGAATCTGATTAAAATCCTATTAGAATCTGATTAAAATCTTATTAAAATCTGATTAAGATTAAGGAAAGTCGTTCATTTTTCCCTGCTTTACAACTTTTTTACGTAGAAATCGATAATAAAAAGTTTTTTAAATTTTTCCATCACCCGAATTAAATAAAAATTCCAAATTCAAATTTTAATTCAAATTTTTTTTTATTTAATGAAACTATAGTCACTCGTCTTAATATAATTTAAGCTTTTTTAACTAAAAAATAAATTAAAAGAAAACTAAATTGAGACGGTATTTTTAAGAAACAGGTGAAAAACTTATTTGCCGGGCTCACGTAAAAATTATATTAAGACAGCTGTATTTTCTAATCTAACCTAATGTAGAACATTAGGTTAGATTAACAAGAATTGTAAAGCAGGGAAAATTGAACAACTTTTCTTAAGAAAAGAATCTGATTATAATCTTATCATTAGAATCTTATTAAAATCTTATTAGAATCTGATTAAAATCATAAGATTTTAGAATGTTAGTAAAATCTTATTAGAATCTGATTAAAATCTTTTTAGAATCTGATTAAAATCTGATTAGAATCTGATTAGAATCTGATTAAAATCTGATTAGAATCTGAATAATTTTGTTTCCCATCGATCAAAACGAAATTATGAACAAATAGCTGGTTGAAAATATAAATTTTTTTAAGAAATTTTCAAAGGGTTGTTTTAACTCTTGGGATCCTGCAAGTCGATGAAAATTTACAAGTTCATTACTAACGAGTTTATTTACCAGCGGTCTAAACAGTCTAAACGTATGCGACGAAAATTTTATCGATTAATTTGCGGATATACTTCGAAATTTTAAAAACATTAAGTTCTTAATTTAAACTTTTCAATAAAACTGTTTTTTTTTATAATTATTTTTATGGTAATGATTAGTAACATCCAAACATCAAATTATATTCCTTTTTCGTAATTTATATCAATATTAAGCCTTTACTTATCCAAAGTTTTCTTTTAAAAGAAGATTGACCATAATGCCCGCTAAAATAGCAAAACTCCCCAACAATCATAACCAAAATGGCTAGGTACAGAAACAGTTATGAATATGTTTCGAAAATTTAGATAATATTTTATGAAAAGAAACTGATTTCTCTAATGTAACCATTCAGTTCCGATTGCTGCAGCATCTCGCTTTTGAAAGAAACTTGTTTCGAAACTATTTTAAAAAATGATAACCAGTTTCTAACAGAAAAAAAATATCTTCTGTGTTACGGAAATGTTTCGAAATGTCTGAAACACGAATTTCTTAATATAATCATTAAGAAGGTCGTGATCTAAAAAGAAAGTGTCTCTATCATCAAATCAAATATTTTTCATTACAACTTTTTACTTTCCTCAATATTTTCTATCGAAATTGGAAATTCTTCTACTTTCGCCGTCTTATCTGACAGCGTTGTAAGTACATGAGTTGCAAGATTTGTTAATTTGTTATTCGCCTTTTTATACTCCACACCAATTTCATTTAAAGCCGTTGTTGGTTCCACATCTCTTGTTTACTATACCAAGAAGAATGATTAAATTGTTTGGTTTTTCCCATTTTGTATCTCGAAACTCTGATAGGTATTTTCTATGGTAAGTAAGAATAACAATGCTTGTAAAAAATGAGGTTATAATAACACTATATACTTAAAAAAAAATTAATGAGTTTGGAAACATTTAGATACATAAGAATATATTTCATACAAATTTAATAATGTATCAGCACAAGTTTACAGTTGGTAATGAGGTAACAGATGCTGCAGTATGTTTTTAAAATGTCTTCAAATACTTCTTCCGAAGAAAAATTTTACCTACAGGTGGAACCAGTTAGTAAACTGTTCCATGATGTATTTACAAAAGTTAAAAAATTGGTTCTAATTTCAGAAAAATGTTGGAAATGTATGTAAACCATTGAATCTCCCATAAAAATCGAAACAGTTACAAAATTGTTTCCCACTACCATTTGTTTCGAAATTATGTCCAAAAATGCTACTTGCTACTGCATCAGGAGGATCCCACCGTCGAACAAAAAAACGCAACTGTATTTCCCTGAAATTTGTTTACTATTTGTTTGTATGTGGATGATATTTTTTGTAGTATTTGGTACAAAAGTAGTTAGCAGACAACAGCATAAAATCTAAATTGTTTCACTTCAGCAAAATTTACATTGAAATTGAAAACAGTGGACAACTACCATTGCATTTTTTGATGTACTAGTAATTAGAGATGTTGAAAATCAATTTTCTAACGACTCACAGCAATTGTGTCCAACACATTGGTTATAGATTTCTGGTTTTTTGCTTATTTAAGCTTCCCTCTCGGTAAGGTGCGGCTTAATAAAAATAACGCATTAATTAAGGATCTTTGTGACTTACGGTTATCCTTAAACTTCAGTCGATAAAATAGTCAACAGAACTAACTAAGCATGTTGACTATTGTTGACTGATATAAATTAAATTTAAAATACTTTATTTGCTGATTTAAAAAAAACCGCTGCCAATTACTTGGGGATCAGAACTTCCTCACAGTAGTAAAACTAGACGTGTGGTGAAGTTTATAATAAAAGTAATTTTTTCACAAAAGTCACATTTTTTGAAGTTTCAAAAAAGTCGCATTTTGACGTTTCAAAAAAAGTCGCATTGGTGGAATGTCACTAATATTTTTTTTTAGACATTGGGACCGATTTTGCTTATCAACGAACTCAATTTTTTTCACGAATACATAACTTCCTCACTTTGAGGGGCGAGGAACTAACAAATTACCGCGTCAATCTATTTAGATTTTTTCTACTTACAAAATCACCAACTCGCGTATGTCTACAAAACATGAATGAATGAGATAATTAATAACAACATTTTTCCACGTGTTTTTCTACCACATCCCACATTCAAATAAATCTTACTGAAAATTAAGCATCAGAAATCCTATGCGTTTTTTCAACTTTACAAGATTTATTTATAGCAATGAGCAGGGAGAGCAAGATGTAACAAGGAATGAAGAATTCTAGTTTAATATAACACAAACTGTCCTGGCAGAGACAAGGTTCATTCTCATCCATCCATCACTAACCGAATTAACTCGTCAAGACGGTTTAGTTTTCCAATTTTGAGTAGACTAAACTTTTGAACTTGATTTTTTTAAATTTGACGTACAATTTTGAAATTAACCACCAACTAGTAGTTAACTTGCGATTAAAAAAACTGTTTCTTAATAGGCAATTATTAAACAACAATTGAGTCGGCTGATCAACTGAATACTTAAAGTCTGTTCACATAAGCTTTGCAACGTTAGCCAGGGTAGGGAACAAAATGCGCGCAGATGATTGGTGCAGACGGCAGGCAGATATACACAAGTGCAAAGTTCCGATAGCAGTTAAATCAATTTTCATTGTTTATTTTATTTCATAGGCATGGGTAGTAGTTGGACGTTTGTAGATTGTGTTTTAATATAAATTGAATTGTGTTTTTGACGACTAATATTAATATGTAAGTATTAAATCTTATTGTTAATGACCAATATATTCCCTTAACTTTACCTAAAAATAATAATATGTGTTATATTTAAGATAGACGGTCGACAAATGGTCGCTCTGCAAGCCCAGGTAAACAGTTTTCTATGTGCTCATATGAATGAACGCAGTATAATATGGTGTATATTTTAATCATTTTTTTACACAGGTCAGTTCAAAATGCAGCATATTGCTTTATATTAAGATAGAGAGAAACATAACATTGTTTAAAGCAGGAGTATGAAAATTGTGCAACAAAAAAATTTAGTCCGCTCTAAAGTAGGTAGAATTTAAAATTGTTTTATTTTCTGACATTATTTATTACGGGTATACAAAATAAAAAGTAACGGGCATTTTTAAGACGTTTGGCTTTCTTATAGCTAAATCGAAATTTTTTATTAAATTAGGATGTTCTTATCTCGACGTAACCAGTCATTTTAGTTTTTTATTCAAAACTAAAATATGTCAATTTTATGTTTGTTATTTTGTTTCTTTCCACTACTAACCAATAAAAAGCATTTCTTGTTATTGTAAATAAATTGACGTATGTTCACTTTGTTGAAATATTTTTCTACTGATTCAATAAACCTAAAAGGCATTTATCTTAATTCTAACGCCTTGAAATATTTTTTACGCCTGGTAATAAATAAGTAACCCACAATGACATATTTATTACGCCTGGAACTAAGCAATTTACAATACACTCGCTACTTTGCCAATTGTAAATCGGGCTCACTAAGTCCAACCCATCACTGCAAAGATTAAGTAAACAGACTATAGGTGTTTAAGCCGGATACACATTACACTAACTACTACGTGGTAATGTCACAAACTATAGCCGACAGTCCAAATTCGATATGCTTCTGCTAAAACAACCTAAATCTCTTTTATGTTTGCTTTAATATTTAAAATAAAAATTAAGTAAATGAAAGAGTTTGATTATTTTTCAAAGTTTAACTGATTCTATTATAATAATAATAAAAGTCTCAATTTAATAGCCTATTATAAAACATAAAAGTATTTTTAAATCCAAATGGTTTGCCATCATTACCTAAATATTGAATGTATTAAATAAAAATTAATGGTATTGATCGTTGATGTCCTTGACTAAATAGAGAAATCCTGGTACGTATTTTGCAAAGAAACCTGTAAACCTAACATGACACACAAATCATAAAAAAATTCCTCTTTTGTAACTTACCGGCAATATTTTGTCGATGGATTGCCGAATTTAAATGTCTTTCACAATCACGGCGTGTATGAAATACGTAACGTCGATTGCATGGAATACACAGAATATGTGACTCATCGTACAGTTCGCCCATCCGTTGTTGACACTCCAAAGGAATGCAAACAAAACATTCGCTGTGATTTCATAGTTACGTTTTAATAATTTGGAGTATTAAAATATTATGAGAATTTACATTAACACATTTAAATTGCATTAAAACAATAAATATAACTGCTCGCCTAATTTTCTCTTCATACAGAAAAGTCCAACAACGGGTGGGCGCACTGTAGTTTTTAATCATTTTTTTGTAGTTTATGCACAAAAAGGGCACTGCGCCATTGCTAAAAGCGTTTTATGCTAGAACCAAACCAAACACCACCACGAAAATAACCGAACCACTCGCTTTCTTGTTAACTGAGGAATACGTGCCAATCACGTATAATTTTACATAGGTAATATCCTGGTTACCCATGGAGTCCTGAACCTTTCTGCCTCGATACTGGCTATACTGGATGCATATATTACAGTTATATAAATAAACACAGCACATGAATTTTTATGTGATGCGTCTATTAATTTTGTTTTTAAGTGTTGGCTCTGAAAAAATTTCCGGCACTTGATAATATGTTAACCCCAAAAGTCAATATTTTGTAGACGCATGGTTACAAGAAATAAGACGGTTGAGAAATGAGTATTAAAAGTTTATTTTAATTTCTATTAAAGTTAAAATTAAACTGGTCTTCCTTTGTTTTTTAGTTTTGCTGTCGTTTCTAAAATATGTTCTTTCATTAATTTTTTAAGAGTTATAATGGTTGCATCTGCGCTTAGGGGATAATCCAATGTATATGTATATATTGCATTTCTTCAGTAGGTTCTTTAAAGATTTATGTCAGTTTCAATCCTCTTTTTGGTGATTTTTTTATTTTTAGCGTTTTTTTTAGCTTATTTTCTCATTTTCTGAGTGATGTTTTTCTGTGTTCCAGTAGGGTTTTCTAACGAATTGCTTTTTCTTATTTGAGGCACATAATTATGATTTTTAAGTACATAGTACTTTCCTAGAGCTAGTAGTCATTTTGGCGTAGTGTTCTACTATCGCCTCCATTATCGTTCTATTAATTTACTACAGATATAAATTTATTTCAGGATTTGTTTTTCTTTGGTAATATCTGTTCTGTTCTATTTGTTGAGGCATATGTCTGTAATCTAATAGAATTTTGACAAGAAAGAAATTTTCCAAAAATAAGCTGTTTTTGAATTTTCTTTAGGGTTGATAATAATTACAAAAGAAATTTGGTTTTGGTGTGTTTCTCTAAATTTATTATATAAAGGAGTTATACGCTAAGATTCAAGAGACAAGTAAAAGCTTGCGTAAAATTTAGGCCAGTCCGATCACGTCTAAACACTTTTTATGGGCCACGCAGTAGATTCTCTGAATTTAAAACATTGTTATAATATGTTGTCATATAGTTAACTTCCTGACTTGACAACCATATACCCGAAACTTAATTATTAAACTAATCTAACAATTACAATTGGTATATAAATTTTATATAACTGTGGAAGCGGATTATGTAACTGGCTGAATCCAATCTGTAATATAAAACCTTTCTGATGCTCATTTTCGAATTTTTGTGTAGAAAAAGAGTTTTTACGTAAATATATTAGTACGTTCTTCATATGTTGCAAATTTCCAATTTAATCAAAATTATCACACGCCGTCACAAGATATATCTACCTACTTGAACAGATCAAATTGTGCCCTTAATTAAATTTATTTACCTGTTACCTAGCAGTGGAATTAATCAATTTCCTATCAGTCAATCGTTCAAATATCCATAATCATTGATATTCGTAATATGTTGTGCTCGTAAATCCCATGCAAGGTGTATTTATTTGACCCAAGAACAACAAAATTGTGTGTTTTAAAAAAATTGCAGACATGGAAAAAGAAAATAATATATCTTAACTTTTAGAGACATGATATATCGATATGTCTATATTTACAATAAACCAACTGTATTATGAAAATAAAAATTGCGAATTATTTTTGTTAAATTTATATTACTAAATGTATTAGTGTAAGCAGTCTCAAATTGATAAAATTAAATACTTTACGCATTATTTCTTACAGCTATTGATATGTATACCACAAAAAGATATCTGCAGAGGCAAAGAAATTTATACAAGTACAATATTCATATAGAAATAGATTTACAATGATTCTTAGACATGTAAATGCCAAAAAAAGAGTTCTTTTAGTGGTAATAGTAAATTATAAACTAATATCTGAAATAATTATGTATTATCGTCAACGTTATCCAGTTAATAATAACCAAAAATTATATTAAAAGGCTTAATATCAGATAACCTACTGGTACATATACATTTTAAAGTAGCTCTTGATGTGATAAATCATGCAATATTAATGAATTCATTAATGTGTTGAGATATATTTGATACTTTATTCCCTAGGATCTCCATATGTTTTGTAAAACTCTTGCATATTTAAAATTAAAGAAGAGAGTCCAAAAACACACTGGATTGTTTTCTGTGCTCCTCAAGGATCTCATTTAGGACTCACATTGTTCACACTTTAATGACTTAATAAATTTGTAAATTCATGTGGTTCGAACTTGCGAAATTATAGAATCAAGTGCGAAACCTGAGAATTTTAAAATCCCTGAGAATAAATCATGAGGACATAATAATTATTAAAAAATATCAAAGATGATTCTTAGCCATAATTTATGGCGTGACTCGCTTCTTTCATCTAGTCTAAAGTTTTACAAAAGTCTTAACTTCAACCTCTAAAATATTTATGGAAACTTATGATTTAGCATGGTGTAGAGTAAGCGTTATTAAAACATATTTAGAAGTTATTACTAACGTATTTGTTATTAATAACTTTTAGGTTTTTGTTTCATTGTATATACCTTACTAATATATTGTCGGTTGAAATCTTCTTAACAATCAAGCTTTGAATATTCACTGGCATATGTTCAGCTAAACTTGAAATACCGTATATCAGTTAATATTTCTGATAACCCAAATACAAATATCGAGTAGGAGCCGAGAATTGCATTGGGAAATAGGAAAATGGGAAACTTTATCAACATTCATGTAAATATTGTTGTTATTTAATTATTTTTGCTATAAATACCTACTACATATGTGTAAAGTAGTAAGTTATAATAGGAGAAGTTATATAGGAGCTATATTTTATATTTAGAGTACCTATATTATTAAAATATGTAAAACGTATAAAGATTTTATATTATAAGCCCTTTGATGGTTATCACTTGTCAGGATATCACTAGCTGTGATACAAAAAAAAAAAGTGTTATTGAACACGTTTCACCAAGATTTCTCAAAAAAAATTGTAAGTATCTAACATACACAATTCTGAATCTATCTTTAATCCCTCACTTGGTTGTTTATGATAATAGTCTTTCAAAAGTACAACATTGAGGTTAGAGCGTTGTAGTATTTCTGTCGGTAATAAATGCTGAATCATTAAATTAATTACACACATTTCAAACGCGAGAAAAAATGTTTAAAAAAATGAAAACCGATGAAATATACTTCAATTAATATTAAATTGTTAAAATTGGTGAATCATTAATGATTGATGATGCATATTTCCGATCTATATGTGGGAACAGGCATTTTTTATAAGTACCGAATGGACTGTTTAATAAATGTGTTAGAAGGCAAATATAATTTATAGATTTGTCTGTTTTTGGAGAGCCATTGTGAATACGCCATATGTGTAACATTTTGAATATCTTGGACAAATATTTATAAATGCGTAGGTACATGCTTGTACTTATTAATTAGTTTTTATAAATAATGCAGAAATCTGTGATTAACAAAAAAGTATTATTATTATTATTATTCGTATTTCTTATATATCTATCGCTACTTGCTGATGAGGCTAGTCCATCGTTGCTACATATCAATATTTGAAAGTAGCAAATATACTTTTTATTGTTACATATCTTGCATCAACTTCGGACTTCATGTAACTGTGCTAGTGTATATATATATATATATATATATATATATATATATATATATATATATATATATATATATATATATATATATATATATATATATATATATATATATATATATATATATATATATATATATATATATATATATATATATATATATTGAAAAGCTTTCCATTACATTGGAGAAAGAAGTTGTTCAGTTAAAAATATTTGTTATTTTTGAAGAATAATTAAAACTGAGAAGTAGCAAAATATTCATAAATACAAACCATACAATATTTGTTTTTTTATACTTTAAATCATAGAAAAAAATTGTCTTGAACTGATCCTGCAAAATGTTTAATATTTTCACATAAACAGATCTGAGCAAAATTCCATCTACATTATTCATAAACTTTTTAATAAATGATTGCTTTTCACTTTACATAGTTGTCTGTGTTAATAAACGTATATAATAGCCTTTTTTTAAACCTCCAGGTTCTATTATATTAGATAGAAATAATAAGCAAGAAATATTACGAATGTTTCTCTGGAATGAAGTATAATAATAACATTAATAACTGCAGTGTAACCAATATTTTTCGCCTGAGCGAACAAGTAACTATAACTAGAAATTACTTTTATTGTATGAATCCTTAATATTTTTTTTTACAAATATACATTGCCACCCCTCTGGCGTGTTTCAAATATTAATTAGCAACAGCTTATTGATCCTTTCTCTAACAAAATAATTCGCCTGAGCTAAACAAAGTGACGAGTAAATTGCTTATTTTTCTGCTCATTATATTTCATTAAAATGATGTCAATTTATGCGCATGAATATGATAGTTAATGTTAGAAAATCCTGCTAGGTTAATAATATAGTTGATGTAGCGAGCTACCCTTAGTGCTCTTGTATTGTCCTCATTGCATATTAATGAAACCTAATTAATTAATTATTCTGAGAGTCTTCTGAATTATCTATTCAACATATAAATTTAAAACCGGTTTAGAAATTCAAATAGAATAGGCAATTAGTTAACCCATTTTGTCCCAATGGTGCGTTAACGCACCACATATTTTATGATTTTTTTTTGTTAAATTCAGTAAATATTTTTGCATATCTATTTATAAATTTTATTATTATCAGTATTAGAGAACTTAGTACCGTACGAACTGTTGATTTTTATTTTAAAACAAAATTTTTATGACACCTCAAAAAATCAAGAAAAACCCTGCATAATTTGGTGTCAAAGGTTGAGGTGAATCTAAAACAGTAAAATATTTTATTTTTGGAAAGTATTGTCATTTTTGGTAGGTCTATAATATGTAGATTACATGGTAGAAAAAATACATTTAAAATATAATATAGATTATGGTTTATTTTTATTAAATAATTACTGGTGCGTGAACGGACCACTGGTTTTATCTATGAAATAAAACCAAGCTATTGCCAGCCTCGACAAGTCAGCCTATGTAGCGTAAACAGTCGCCGATTAGTGTGTTGTTTAGTATTTGTTTGTTTCTTGTGCAGTACACGTGATATTTAATTGAAATTAGTAAAATATGCCGTTTTCGAGGTATTTGACTCAAAGGAAATTAGAAGCGGCTCTGGAGGAGATCGTTACGGATTTGGAGAATGATGATGAATTTCGTATTACTCGTATTTACGTATTTTTATATTTTATCCTAGATACAACTCATTCTAGCCTTGGTCTTAGCGGTGACGTTGTCATGAGTCTACTTTCTGTTGTGGATAAGCCAGTGAATCATCAAATTTTTTTCGACAACTTTTTTTCGTCATTCAAACTCTTCGTACATTTAAAAAATAATGGTTATTTTGCCACCGGTACTATCCGCGAAAATAGGACAAATAAGTGTCCATCCGAAAATTGTAAATCATTTGGTAAAAAAGACCACGAGTCCCATATTTCAGCATATGATTCTGAATCAAAAGTTTCTATTGTCCGTTGGCACGATAATTCGGTTGTAACGGTGGCAAGTAATGTTTATAGTGTAGCTCCTGTTCAAAATGTTAAACGCTGTAATAGAAAAGAACGAAGAGATGTACAGATACCCCAACCTTATGTAATTGCCCAATACAATAAATATATGGGTGGGGTAGATTTACACGACAACGGAATTGCTAAATATAGATGCCAAGTATTTGGGAAAAAATGGTGGTGGCCTTTATTTTGTAATTCATTGGATAGCTTAGTCGTCAACGCATGGACAATTTATAATGTCAATGAAAAAAATTTCCCAGGTAGATTTTAAATCTTACGTAGCCTTGCGACTTTTAAAAAACTGATAAAACAATAATTGAAAGGAATCTTGCTCCTCCTATAGATGAACTGCGTTATGATAATACAGGTCACCTCATGATTTCTCATGCCAATAAAGCACGAAGGAGGTGTAGAATTTGCCATAGCCACACAATTTACATTTGTAATAAATGTAATGTACATTTACATACTTCATGCTTTGTACAGTATCACCAAAAATGAAATCGGGTGTTACCAGTGGTGCGTTCACGCACCATGAAATATTATAATGTTTTTTTATTAAATAAAGTTCTATGTAGAAAATAATTTACGCTTAGTTATTTTATGTAAGATTGAAACTTTCTATGATATATTTTCGTTAAAATTATTAGTTATATCTTATGTGCCTCAAAATAATATTTCATGGTTCCTCCCAGTGGTTCGTTTACGCATCACTATTTTTTTTATATACGTTAATTTTTTTAATTTTTTTTGACACGAGGAATGTATTCTTAAGTGTAACAAAATAAATATTTACAAACAAAAATGTTCGTTTTTTGAATTTTTCGATGCTTGGGATTTAATGGGTTAAGTAAAAAAAAAACTTCATAATTTATAGTTATTCATTTTTAATTTGTGAAAAACTGTCAAATAAAGAAATTATGGGCTTAAAAGAGTCGATATTAAAATCTACACAATTTCATTTAAAAATAAAAAGTTAATGGTTTTTGCAGAAATTATGTTATGATGACTTTTTCCCTTCTTTTTCGTTGCACTTCTTTTACATCGTTATCGATTCAGTTTTGCCATAGATCCTGTAGTAATAATGAATTATATCCTTTGTTATTAGAATAGAATGTAATGAAAATTCCTGTTTCCTGCAGAGGAATCGTAGGAATTTTAATAACATCGCTTTATTAAATATTAGATGAATCTCACTATTGTACGAATTTTAGAGTATCTTCCAACTTAAAGTGTGGATGGATAAAGTTGTTAACTGACATCATTTCAAAAATTGGAATATCCTATTTGAGAAATGTGTTGCGATGACAACCAATGTTTCGTAACGTTTCTATGGCTAGATAATGAGACAGCGAAAGGATACAGAAGCTAAGAAACAATATAACTCCGTACGTGTCTCTGGTGATTAACGATTGGTAAAAACGTTGTTCTGACAAATTAGCAAAATTAGTTATAGTTAATTCTCTATATCTGGCTGAGCTCACCTGTAGTGTCGGTATACATTGACATTTTTGGTGAGCCATTATTAGATTACACTTGCGTTTTTATAGATTTACTTTTTCACTTTTTTATTTTTTCACTTTTTAGTTGATTCTTTGTATCACTTAAGTATAATAGTTTTCTGTAATAATTTTAAATGTTAAATTTATAATGTTAGTTACTGATTATTAAAATGGTTAAAAATAATATAAGGGTCGGACACATAAATGTGCGATCGCTTTTGCCAAAATTAAACGTAATAAAAAGGTTTTTACAGGATTATCAATATGATATTTTAGCTATATCAGAAACTTGGTTATCCCCGTATATTAATAATAATTTAGTAAATATTAAAGGATATAGACTTATAAGAAAGGACCGAGTTGGAAGAGCAGGAGGTGTATGTTTTTATATAGCTAATACAGTTAACTTTAAATTGGTAGAACGTAATGATAATATAGAACAACTATGGATATCTGTTAAAACATCTAATGACATTACTATATACGGGGTGGTTTATAGGCCTCAGACTGTAGAATATAAATATTTTCTCTCAAATCTTGAGGAATCGGTATGCAACTGTATACCTATTTGTGAGAGGCTTGTCATATTGGGGGACCTAAACATAAACTTGTTGGATGTTGACAGCCCTAGTACTATATATTTAAATTCACTTCTCGATATACTGGGATTGTCGTAAATAGTAAATAAGCCTACAAGGATAACAGAACTATCTGAATCACTTATCGATTTGATTATTGTCTCTGATATTTCTGTCGTGTTAAATTCAGGTAACATAGAACTAAATGTGTCAGATCATGAGTTGGTGTTCTGCAACTTAGATATAAATAATAAATTAGTACCACATTTTATTACATATCGAGATTTTAGTAGATTTAATCTTGAACAGTTTACTAATGATTTGCTAACTATACCTTTTTATCATATTTACGGTCTTGAACATGTTGAACAAAAGGTTAAATTTTTTAACGATTGTCTAATTCAGTTGTTTAATTTGCATGCACCATATAAGACTATTAAAATAACAAAACCACGATCACCATGGGTAACTGACAACATCAAACTTCTAATATCGCTAAGAGACAAAGCTAAATCAAAATATAGAAAAACGAAAAAAACAGCACATTGGGACTATTATAAACAATTGCGGAATTATACTGAAGTGGCTATAAGAAATGAGAAAAGGGCATATTTTAATTTTAAATTTGGAACCAATGATTCTAAAATTATATGGAAAGAACTAAAATCTTTAAATATAAATAAACAGAAGTATTCTGAGTTACCATTACACCTAAAGGACCCTAACACTATAAATGACCATTTCATAAACAGTGTACCCAAATCAGACTATGACAATAGTCACTTAATAGATTACTATAAGAATAATACTTTCAATAATATACCAACTAACTTTGACTTTAACTTAGTAAATGATGATGCAATATCAGAAATTATACATAAAATTAAGACACATGCAATGGGGTTAGATGATATTAATTTGGTCATGTTAAAGTACTGCTGTCCGCATATCATACCTTATATCACGCATATAATAAATAGCTGTTTACTAACAAATACTTTTCCTGATCTGTGGAAACAAGCTTATATAATCCCCATTCCCAAAGTCTCAGATCCATCGTTACCTAAAGATTTACGTCCTATCAGTATACTACCAACTTTATCAAAAATTTTAGAAAGAGTCATGTATTTTCAATTAATGGTACATCTACAAAATTTTAATATACTACCTGCTCACCAATCTGGCTTTAGGCGAGCTCACAGTTGCACAACTGCCTTGTTGAAAGTCTCAGATGATATCTTGGAGGCATCTGATGGTGACAAAATTACAGCCTTAGTACTGTTAGATTTTACTAAAGCTTTTGATACCCTCCAACATCGTTTACTTATCGCT
This sequence comes from Rhamnusium bicolor, assembly GCA_029963845.1. Classification (NCBI taxonomy): domain Eukaryota; kingdom Metazoa; phylum Arthropoda; class Insecta; order Coleoptera; family Cerambycidae; genus Rhamnusium; species Rhamnusium bicolor. Next base: position 735,111 of record JANEYF010003732.1, on the reverse strand, counting down.
ATTCTTCACTTTATTGGTTTAGGTAAAAATGCAGTTAATCTGATTGAAAACTATTTGAATAATAGAAGCCAAATGGTGAAAATAGACAATAAATGTTCAACTGTGCGCTCGCTTAAAGTAGGCGTCCCCCAAGGATCAATATTAGGGCCTCTGCTATTTAGTATTTACACCAGCAGTTTTTGCAACAACCTAATACATTGTAAATCACACATGTATGCAGACGACACACAGCTGTACCTATCATTTGATAAGGATAAGTCTGTAGAAGCAGCCGAGAAAATAAATTTAGATCTTAAAATTATTGAGAAGGTTTCAAAAGAACAGTTTTTGTTTTTAAATCCTGTTAAATCGAAATTAATTTTGTTTGGAAATAAATTAACTATTGCTGGAATCGTTGAACATTTTATTGTAAAAGTAAATGACACCAATATACCGATTGTAAATAGTTCTAGTAATTTGGGTTTAAATTTTGATAACACATTTAGATACACTACACAAGTTACGAAGTACACACAAAAATCTTATTTGGCATTAAAACTACTTTATCCGCACCGCAGATATCTATCCGAGAAAATAAAAACATTATTATGTGAATCGCTTGTATTGTCAAATTTTTCCTATTGTGCGCCCGTTTATTATCCTTGTCTTGATGTATTGACTAAAAATAGAATACAGAGAACACAAAATTCGTGCCTTAGATATATATTTGGAATACGTCGCAGAGACCATATATCACATAAACTAAAGGATTTAAAATGGTTGAATATGAATAATCGGCTCAAGTTACAGACTTTGTGTTTGTATCATCAATTAATTTGCACTAAGATACCACCATACCTATATAACAAAATTCGCTTTCGGTCAGATATTCATAATATTAATATTAGAAATAGAAATTACATAACACCTCCCTCTCATAAAACTAGTCTTTATGAACGGTCTTTTAGTTACAACATTTCTAAACTTTATAATGCTATACCTATAAATATTAAACAATTGGCTGTAAAAAACTTTAAAAATGAAATGTCAATGTACCTATACATTAATCAGTAACTAGCAATGAATTTAATTTTAGTTGAGAACAACAATGTAATAAATCTAATTTATTTATTACTAAGATAGCAGTTTCTCTATTATCTCAGTTTAGTTTAGTTTAGTTTAGTTGATTTTTTACTGTTAGGCATTATTCCAGTAATAACATTTTGGTTAGGCTAGGTCAGTGTATTAAACCGGGGGGCAGATATTGTTTCTGCCTGCTTGAGCATAACCTAGTGGTTTTCCTTTGGTTTTTTTTTTCATTTATTTTGATATATTTTGATACATTTGATTTATTTTGATGCATTTGATATGTTGATGTATTGATCTGTTGATATATTTATTGTGTTGATTTGATGTACTTATTGTAAATTTGGAAGGAAAATAAATGTATTATTATTATTATTATTATTATTTGCTAGTTAACACCTTTATTCATCCACCCTTTCAATTACTGCTTTAATTTTTCCCACGGATCATGTCCCATGCATTATCAGTTTTGACTATGGTGATGTGGGATCATTATCTACTGGTCTGAAGATGAACTATACACACAAAACGCACTGTGTATAATTAAAATCTCTTGATAGTATAGCAAACTCAGACCACTATTTTTTATATAATTGAATGGTCGGCCGTAACAACGTTGTATGTAACACAAAGCATAATCTCTGGAATTAAGGAGAGCTTTATATAGAGTTTTTTAATGAATATCTTATTTCAACTACTCTTATAAATACATATTGTAATATTTGATAATAATGCTACTAACGGCAGTTGTAGGATAATACACAGTACATAGAATTTTGTTTCATGTAAAACACGTATTTCGGATTTTGCGACTTACAAAGTTGTTACGGCCGACCATTCAATTATTCGGCGAAAGACATACAGATATTTCATTAGAAAATAATACTCCGGGTAGCATACAATAAAAAATAAAGTGACACCGAAAGATATTAAAATACAATGCAACCATAGCTCCACAGAAGCAAAACAGGCTATAGACAAGATCTACAAAGTATGGCTGGAATTAAAACGCAAAAATTGGTACATCCGAAGAGACAACTTAGGTCTCCATGTAAAATTAATACATACCGAATTACTATTCAAGGAAAACTACTTTAATTTTTAATACTTAGACCGCGATTCAAGAAATAGTTCATTCACATTATCATAGTCAGTACAGGAAACTCCAAAACTTAATTAAAAGTAAGACAAACCAAATTAGCAATTTTAGTAATCCCACAAACAATTCTTGTGTTTCTACATTTACATTTTACCCTAGAGTAGTCAATCTAACAAATGTCAACTTTAATTCTGATGAAATAAGCCTATTAGAAAAAGGTTTAAGATATTCTCCTAATGTATATAACAAACAAGATATAGAGTTATTGGCAGTCGATACAGAATTAGCATTAAACTCATTAACTAATACCGAAATTGAAGACAGATTTAATATCGCTAATTTTTTTAATAACATAGAAATTTGTAGAAATAATAAAAACGAAATAGCAACTATAAAAAATATAAAAACTATAATTCAAGAAAATAATTTAATTCTTTGTAAAGCAGACAAAGGCAATACGGCAGAATTCCTAGAAATGCGAAATTAGTATCTTCTGATGTAAAAAGTCTTTTTACTTCAATTCCACTACAAACTTTATTTAATATAATAGACCAGCTTATAAATAATTCAGATATAAGCGCAGAAAAGAAAAAAGAGTTAAATATCATTATTAAAAATTGCACTAACCAAAATTATTTTAAATTCAACGGAGAAATTTGTAAGTTGTTAGACGGATTACCCATGGGTTCACCAATCTCTCCTTTATTAGCCGAAATTTTCATGTCAGATTTTGAAAATAAATTATTTAACACCAAAAACATTTTAATAGAAAATGTGTTCTTTTGGATACGCCATGTAGATGATGTATTTTGCATTTGGAAAGGTACGGAAAGACAGTTAAAAGAATTTCTAAATTTATTTAACTCCTTTAATGAAAAAATTCAGTTCACGTTAGAAAAGAAAATGAAAACGGTTTAAACTTTTTTAGACGTCAACATAAAAAATGTTAATTGTTGTTTAGAATTCGATATCTACCGTAAACCTACCTGTACAGATACAGTAATACACAATAGTAGAACTATTGTGTATTACTGTATTCTTTCCAAATAAAAATACCATCGTTTCATAGTTTTGTTCACCTTTCCTTTAAGTCCAAACAATTTTGAAAAAGAAGTCAACACAATAAAACAAATAGCAAGGAATAGTGGATACAAAGAAAGTGTCATAGATAATTTAATAAAAACAAAACAAAAGAAAAATATGCACAAGGAGTTTTACGCTGGTTCTGTACAAGACGCCAATATCATCCATAAATGTATTAATTATAGACCTGGAATTAGTGATAAAGTCAGCAATAAATGAAGTAAATTAGGTTGCAAAACAATATCTGTAAATAAAAATTACCTAGAAAAAAATGTTGATAAACAATAAGGATAAAACAGAAAAACTACAAAAGACAGTAGTGTATGAACTAAAATGTAGTGACTGCGACGGTATATATATATTGGCCAGACTGAACGTAACATAAAAAAGCGACTTGAAGAGCATAAAAAGTCTATTATAAATAACGTATATAGCACCGGCATGTCAACACATTGTATAGAAAACAATCATTTTATAAATATGGATAATGTAGAATTACTTCACTCCGAAACGAAACGCAAAAAATTAGACTTACTAGAAATATTAGAAATTAAGAAAGCTTCCAAAAATAAAAAAAAAACGGTTACAAATGAACAACAAATATTCGCAGGTCACCACATTTTAGTAATTTAACTTTTCTAAAAATTCCAAATCTTTAAAACCAGTTTTATTAGTATAAGTTGCCAGATGTAACATTCAATATATAAGCAAGGAACACAAATTATAATTTAGTACCTCTCACCTGTACTCTTGAAAAGGGCCTAAAAAGCCGAAACACGTGTAGAGTGAAAATATAATTTTGAAACATTTAAAAGCAAATTTTCTTTGTTTATTTAAAATATTTAATAATGTTTCACAAGGAACCAACCGCAGAATCAGTACAGTGTATAAAAAAAAATATTCACCATTTAACAAAACAGTGATTAGGTTATAAACATTTCAAATATTATAAATTGTAGAGTGTAACTTCTAAATACTCTGTCCCAAAAAGGCAAAAAATAATCGACAAGAAGTATTTTACTAAAAAGATAAGAACACCAAAGTAATTAAATTTTATTCAAGAGTATGATGGCTATAACACTTAGACTATTTATAAAATCATTGGCGCTGGCACATTGACTCATTTAAGGTTAAAATATCATTTTGTCGAAAATTAGCACTTATAATATTTGAAAGTTACACTCCTTATTAACTGAATGGTTTTTAAACAGTTCAGATCACGTGGGATAAAAAAGGTTTATTTTATTATCTGATAGATGATCGTCCACTACATCGACACCCAATAAAGCTTTTATTAAAAAATAATTGAAAACCTAGTTGCACTAACATAAAACCCTAACGTGCTAATTTTACGTCATTTCAAATTATTTTTAAACCGATCAGACTGATCAGATGGTGCTATATATGCGTCAATGTATACGTAAAATTGTATACGACCTGAAACGATACCAGACAGTAATAATTGTGTTAACATATTTTTAAATATAGCATAAAGGTATTATAAAAATTTGCATAGGTGTCTGAAGCTTGTCCTGTCCTACATTTCTGACATCTTACAACATAATTATTATTAATGCACAAGTACGTGACACATTTTATTTTAACAACTACAGATATACAGCGCAAACTCCCTTACAGATAAAAAATCATTTGCAAAATATTTCTATCACTGTTTTCTTCCTCCCCGTCACATTCATTGATTCACTTATATGTTTTTTTTTTGATTTTCTAAAATTCTTATTTTACATTTGTTTATATTGTCAGTAATAACACTCTGATTCAAGTCAAATTAAAAAAACTCTAGTGACAATGATTATTATTTGTAGACATACCTTTTCTAGTAGTAAAATTCCCAAATAACAATTTAAGTTTTTTTAGTACCTATCTGATAGCTATAAAACTCTTTTTTAAGGGCCTTGCTTAAAACTTTTTTTTTCAAAATGTTCTAAATACTAGGATAAAACATCCTTACGCCAAAAATGGAGAACCTTATGAAGGCTCTGAAGTCCAAACTTGAAAACCATTTTGAAACCTATTAGAGGAGATACGAAAGCTTTACAATATTCCTTGTGTCAATTAAAAAACTGTATGAAAACCTGTTATAAGACTGTTATAAGAGTTAGAAGTTTCATTGCAAGGCTAACTTCTCTTAAATTTGGTTTCAAAATCCTTACAGTTTAAATAATGCATGAAGACAATGTATTTGGTTTTTATACATATAAATTGATAACACTCCATAAAATGACCTTCTTGTCTAATGTTTCTAAGGCAGATATATTGTCACGTGTTATCTGTCGGTCGATGAGTACTAATAAATAATAAATAATGTTGAGCGTAAAGAGTAGAAAACGACCGTACGCTGATAAAGTGAATAAATTTATCGGTGAATTTCCGGATTTATTCTATGGTGGATGTAAAATAATTTGTAAAGTTTGTGATCAAGACTTAATGTGCTGGAATAAATACGGCTGCAAAATTCATGTCAATGGTAACCGGCATAAAAATAAAAAAAATGGCGTGTCTTCTTTGGAACCTCAGTTTATGTTTGATTTACTATTAATGCTGATTGCCTGTGATGTTCCCCTGCGCATATTGGATAAACCAGCATTTCGGGAGTTCTGGAATAAATACAATTCCCAGGTGAATTTACCAAGTCGTTCATCGTTACGTAGATATGTACCAAGTGTTCGTGAAGACATTGTAAATAGGATTAAATGTGCATTAAAAAATACACGGCTGTGGTTATGTGCTGAAGAGACGACAGATTGTAAAAAAAATTCTATTTTAAATGTTATAGTACGGTTGATTTCAATAAAAACTGATACACTTTCTTTTAGCTATGCAAATCATTCTTTCTTTGATTGATATTAATAATCTTACAAATGTCACTTTGACGTTAATCCGTGGTAAATCACCTCTTCTCCACCCCCCTCTCGACATGCCTGGCCAGCCCTATTTACAGACATATGCACACAACTAAACTATTAAGATTTTCGATTACAAGAGTTGTACCAGTTTTTTTCTGAAATCAAGTGTACGTGTACTCGACCCTGTTAAACCAACATTTCCACTTTTACTAGCTAGCAAAAGACTAACTGCGTGTACTGGCGAAACAATTACGCGGGTGGTGTTGCAGACTTTCGAAAAATTTGAACTGTCAACAAGTCAAGTGTTGATGTTTGTGACCGACGGTGCTGCGACAATGCGTTTGGTGGGCCGTTTTCTTCAAAGAGACGATTGTAGGTTTTTACATGTTACGTGTAAAGTGCATGTGTTCCATTTTGTAGCAGAACCGATTCAAAAATGTTTTCCAGAGGTAGATGCATTAATAGCAAATACAAAAAAAAAGTATTTCTCAAATCTCCTAAACTGCTCCGAGCATTTCACACACTGACGTGTCCTGGTATTCCGGAACCACCAGAGCCGATTCTTACACGGTGGGGAACGTGGTTGAAGGCAGCTTTTTATTATGCTGAATATTTTCAACAAATAAAACCTGTGATACTACAGTTCAACCCTAACGAGGCTGCAGCTATTAAGGAAAGCCAGACAAGCTTTCAAGATGTTTCCCTTGAAACAGATTTAAAAACTATTTATAATAATTGTAGAGAACTACACGACTCAATAGAAAAATTGCAAAATACTGCGTTGTCGTTAGAGGAATCGCTGCAAATAGTGGACGACGTAAGTTCACAGCTACAGACAATAAATGACGCAAAAAATAAGCCTGTTATTGAAAAATTCGAGAGGGTATTACGGAAAGATCCTGATTTTACCAAATTAAGACAAATTTGTGATGGTGCATCTACAGCTGCGTTAAGTGAGTTCACAGAGTGTTTTACTTATGCTTGTATTACTTCTGTAGATGTCGAACGGTCTTTTTTAAAATACAAACATATTTTTTCACCACAGTGAACATCGCTTACTGAGACAACTCTAGAAACATATCTGATGCTACACAGTTATTATAGAAGTGCTCCAGTTTGTGATAACGACAACCAAGCTACTTCATAAATCTGCTTAAGAAGGTGAGTTTTGTACATATTTTTATAAAGTGTACCAGTATTAATAAAATTTATTTCCATTTATTTTATTTATTTATTTATCATTAGTTATCATTATGTACATGTCATTGTTTGAACGTCATTTTACAGATTAGTAATAATGTGCAGCACTAAGCTTACAAAATATAAGGAAATACATAAAAAAGAATTTAATGCGAACGAAATAGTAGAAAAACATACATCACAATATATAAAATATTTTTGTTTTTATTATTGTACTTATTCAAGTATTATGATATGATGCATACCCAGTACGTCTCTGTAGGATTAATGACCTTGGCCAGGCTTACATATTATATAATTAAAATAAAAATTGTTACGTTTCGACATCTTTGTAACAAAAAATTATGTTTTTTTTTATTAGTCCTTCATATAATCAACGAAAGGCATACGGAACAAAACTCAAATCGTATATAATAGAAAACTAAAAATAAATTAAATAAAGCATCTTATTTTTAACTCTGTATTTTAAAACTACAAAAAATATGTTGCCGTAGGTTATTTGGCACGTAATAAATTATTGAAAATGTTAAATTCCACTGCGCTATATCCCAGAATTAAAATTATGTACCTACAAATTAATTTTGAAAATTATACACGCATGATGTTATTAACGATTCTGATTTATTTATACTGAAAAGTAGGTAGTTTAAGTGAACGTAGATCAAACTTCTAATTTTAATGAACTTAGATACCTACACATTTTCACTTGTATCAGCTAATACTGATATTTTTAAAGGAATACCGTAATAACGGTCAGCACTCGTGTTAGAGCATTAGTTAATTTAAAACCACAAACTGTACCACGATATCAAAATTGTAGTCAAAGCCACCTCACTGAAAGAAAGATTCATGATTTTTTTTAAATTCTTCTTTTTATAGGTACATGTAAAATATGCAGTTATGTATAGAATGCAATACAAGCTGGTCGCAGCTTAACGTGTTATACAGGGTGTCCCCTAATTAATTACCTTCCTTCAAGGAGGTGCTAGAACTAGACAAAATAAGTTGAGTTTTGTATATAAACATTTGTCTTAAATCAGTTCATAAGGGAGCTACAACCTTTTGAAGGGGTCGTTCTTAAATAACATGATTCATTTCGTAAAGTGCTATTTTAAATTGCTGTACAACACAATAGTTGAAAATGTTGTGGAATTAAATATAGAGGTATATAGTTACCTATCCATTATTGTATGTATATCTATCCTGTATTGTAATATTAAAATATAAATAACTCGAAAACGATGGCTATTATCGAAATTTAGTAAGAGCATCTTTTTTATGCAGTTTCTAACATTGGCGCCTTTCTCAGTATGTCTAAAAAAAATATAGACAAAAAAATTATGGAGATTAGTAAATAACTATGTTGTACTTATCCCTTTTAAAGGGTTGTACCTCCCTTATAAACAGATTAAAGGCAAATATTTATATATGTATAAAACTTAACTTATTTTTCCTAGTTCTATAGCCCCCTGGAAAGAAGCTACTTAATTACGGAACACCCTTTATATTTATCTACTTACAAAATATTATATTATTTAAAATGGTATAATGGTTATAATTATGTCCTTAAAACTAAAATTGGTGAGAAATAAAACACATTTTTAACTTCTAGAGATATATAGCATATAGGAAACTCATCTTTTATTTCTAGCCTAAATTTTGTAGAAAACTACAATTAAATGAAAAATGTGGAAATGATATTAAATGGTAACTAACTTAAAGCATTTTTGACAATTTTTTTTTATGGTACCTCTAGACAATTTTTGTAAAACTGTTATAATGTAAATTTATGATAATAAAATTAAGTGAAACAAACCAAAATAGAAAAAAACGGTAATAAAAATTACGAAAATATTAGAACAAGTCTTATCATACTAGCACTTTTATTACCGTCACAGGTTTCCAAACAATTCAGAAATCAATCTTGTTTCATCATCAGACACGAGGAGTAAATAATTGAAAGTGGTTCGCACTGGCGGTTCTACTATAGGGTCATTTGGTCAATGACATCCCACATACAAATAAAAAAATAAAGCTATTCATTTTCTGAAGTTTAAAAATATATAATATATATATTTTCAATATCCTTAAAAAATATATTAAAATTTCTAGTTCATTCTATGCACAATACTATTCAAATATCTAGATCGCAGGATTTCGTATTCCCGTCGAGCACCGAGCCTCTACACATTCATATTCATTACATTATTCATTTATAGAATTTGAAAATCTTGGGTCAATCCACAACTTGTCCTCAAAGCTAGCTATGGACCGAATTCACAACGAAATAAAGTGAAACAGACTTATGCGCGAATCGTCAGAAAGCAAAAGGGGCAGAAAACAATGGCGGGAACAATGTCCCTGACACATTTTACGGAAATGGTAACGCACGATTCACACGAAGTTCAGTAGAGCCACAGACTACATAGGTTCTCTGTGAGTAGAGCAGTGTTAATGCTGACTAGGTACGCGTTGGTCGGTAAATTCTGTCGCGTTGTTTTTAATGTTTTTATTTGTGAACATTTTATTAATAAATCTCTATTTGCCGTGGAATTAAGTAAAACAGTGTTTTTGGTGTTTACTATTAAATATGAGTGTTGTACAAAATATATTAAAACTGAAAGATGGACATAAGTTGGGTTATGAAGAGTGAAATTCAAAGGTGGTGGCCGTCCAAAACCTAATATGACGATAAAGCAAACATCTCTTGATAAGAAAAAAGAAGTTAATAGGTATTTTCGAAATTCAATGTACGATTTATCCGAGTGGATTTGCGGATGCGAGGTAAAAAATGCATTTTTTTGTTTCCCATGCCTGTTATTTGGTGATGATCCTGATCCTATAGTCCAAAATAGGTGTAACTGACTTGAAACATTTAAAAATAAAAGTACAGAAACATTCACTCGCATCAAGTCATATGAATAACTGTTGTAGTCTAGCAACACTTGGTACAGTTGATATTAGAATGCAGTTAGATAGTGCCTATAGAAAAAGTTTAAAAGCTTACAACGAAAACGTTTCTAAAAATAGATATATTTTAAATAAAATAATAGATAGTTCCAATAAAGTACAAGTATTTTTTGTGTTTAGATATGTATTAGACGGTGTTGTATGTGAGAGATTTTGGAAATTTATTCAGCCTCAAGGAACGACATCGCAGCATTTGATAGATGTAATTTTAAAAGAGTTAGAATGTCTGAAAATTAATGAAAGCTCTGAAAAATTGATAGCACCAAGTTACGATGGAGCATAGTAATGAGTGGTGCTTTTGGAGGTGTACAAGCCAAAATTAAAAAAGTAATCCTTCAGCAAATTTTATTCATTGTTAGCTTTTCTTCATTCTTTGGAAAATCGCCAAAAAGAACAGCCGTGTTAGATAATGTTGTTAAGGTGAGATTACCTAAAGCGGCTCCAACACGATGGAATTTTAATACAAAGTGCATAGAGACTGTTTATACCTATCGAACAGAATTATTAAATTGTTTAGAAAAAATCATTGATAATGAATCAGAAAACAACACTCTAAACCAAGCTATTGGTTTAAAAAACTACTTACAAAATGAACATTTTCTTTACTGGTTCAATTTTTTCATTTAGTTATGCCTCATTGTGATATATTGTTCAATACATTACAAAAACGTAATATTTATGCCATAACAGTAAATAAGTGTATTGGCGTTTTTAATAGTAAAATTGAAGACATCAGAAATAAAATTTTGAATAACTATTTGGAGGAGACATCCATGCAGTCTGCCCAGGGATGTAAAACGGAAGAATCAAAAAGGAGAGTTTCATTAGAAGTTTGTGATATAATTACATCTGAGATCAAAAACAGGTTTGGCTTCAGTAATCATTTAGCAGTGTCTCAGTTATTTCACGCAGATCGATTTAAAGATTATAAAAAAAGTTTTCCTCAAGATATGTTTAAATTAGTTAAAACGGAGTATCCAGTCATAAATCATTTGAAACTTAAAACTGAATTAGAAATATTATATAGCCGAGAAGATTTTTCCAATAGTGAAGGTGCAGTTGCTTTGTTACAGCTTTTTATTAACAATAATTTGTGCAATACTTTTTCTGAAAGTGTCAAACTGTTAAAAATCTTGTGTACTCTCCCTATGATTGCCGTCGAAAGTGAACGTTGTTTTTCCACCTTAAAAAGAATAAAGACATTTTTAAGAAATACCATGGGTCAGGAAAGGTTATCTTCTTTAGCTATGCTTATCATAAAGAAGATAAAAGACTTTAATGAAAAAGTAATTGACCACTTTGCATCTTAAAAAGACCGGAGGATCGACTTGGAATTTAAATCACTTTAAAAGGTAGGTAATACAGTAAACTTTTCTAATTGACCTCCCTATCTCTTGACCCACGAATCGCCACTAGTGGTTCGTCTTGAACATGTTACAGCTAAAACGACCTTTTTTTAATTATCTACTTCTTGTGTTTGATGATGGAGTAAGATTGAATTGTTTCGGAACCAGTAACGTTAAAAAGAAAAGAGTTGTGAGATATAAGCAAAGCGTTGAATCTTGTAACACATTTACTCACATTGATATTTTTCAGGATAATATAAAGAAAATAATAAAGATTATTGATAAATAATGTATACACTAGCCCCAAAACGAGTCCTTGAAGCCCACTATGTCCCTAAAAACTAAATTTAAACTATTAACACATACGCAGTGGTTTCTGTTTCTTAGATACAGTATAAACCGAGATGGAGGCAAACTTTTCATACCATAACATGAATATAGTATTCAGGTTTGTTCAATATGGAGCAAATAGTTCTGAGTGTCAATTCATAATTTTCTTGGTGGGAAAAATTGTATTTTCTTTCATTTTTGTTATTTGACAAATAAAATAAAGTGTATTTGCATTATAGCCACGTTATAGCCGTCGAGGTTGCAATTGTGAGCAATTATTTTGGGTGTTAAACTTTTGAATAAACATCATAACATCCTGTTTTATTATCGAATACTGGACTGCCAAATAAATTATTCACAGCATTTGTATCAAAACATAAAACTATCATTAAAATAAAACGTAAATGGAATTTGAAAATTCAAACAATCTAAAACATCTTGTATGCCAAAGTAGTTGTTTTAAATCCGTTTATTCGTTTACTTGTTCCACGTCAATTTTTTCGAAAAGTATTTATTGCATTCAGAAAAAAATTTTAACTAAAACAAATTTTATTCATTTAATCTATAGTTCACTGGTCTGCAACGAAATCCTCCTTTAAAAAATTATGCTATAAGTATGAAGATTTTAATGCTCTGAATCTATTCCCGTTGGCCGATTTTTTCTATCACGTCTAGATTTTTTTATATGATTTTTTTTTAAATTTCATAAATTTTGTTTTTTTTAAAATTTTTTTTGTCAACATCAAGAACAGTATACATACATACAAAATAAGTTTTAGCGAGTTGTAAGAGAAAGAAAGTAAAGTCACAGCGAATACTGCGCATGCGCATATCTACTACCATAAAAATCACTGTCAATACTTTCTTTCTCTTACAACTCGCTAAAACTTATTTTGTATGTATGTATACTGTTCTTGATGTTGACAAAAAAAAATTAAAAAAAAACAAAATTTATGAAATTTAAAAAAAAAATTCATATAAAAAAAATCTAGACGTGATAGAAAAAATCGGCCAACGGGAATAGATTCAGAGCATTAAAATCTTCATACTTATAGCATAATTTTTTAAAGGAGGATTTCGTTGCAGACCAGTGATTAATTCGAACACATTTATTTATGTGATGAAAAATTTTGATAAATAACTATTGATCTCTTACTAGATAATCATAGACTTAAGCAGCCCAAACTATATCCATTTGATTCAATTTATAACAGGAATATGGGAATGCCACTAGGTTCTATTCTTATACATGATTTGCTGGTTTTCTGAACAGACTAAATATAAACCGGATGTTTTAAAAGTGGATATATCATATGACTTGTTTAGGAGTTTTCTCTTTTTCAGTTATACTACTATTAATGTTGTAATTCTAAATTTTCTGAGTAACCCAAAGTACAAATTAATGTTTTTAATGATAGTTAATAAATATTAAAAATAATAATAATGAGAATAATAGGCCAAACACTTCAATTTACTAAATTAAAAATTAAAACAATACTGAAAACTATTGAAATATGTGAGAAGAAATTTATTTCACGAAATAAAAAGCTTTGTATAGATCTTTGAAAACGAAAATAATTATTTTCCTACTGAAGTTTTTTTGCCACGGTAATTTATTATATAACCGTGTTTCCATATAATATGGATTGAAATTGTACAATTCTAGTCATGCAAGTCGTGGTGTAAATTTCGTCCATACCTGGTGTCACAATATTTTTTTTTTGTACATTAAAACCTTAAAATAATAATATACAGGATGTCTCACTTTTTATTAACAGGAGTTCATTTGTTAGGTCTTGTTTTAAGAATAAAGGTTCCTATAAATATGGGCGTAGAACATTTCGTTTTTGAGATATTTTTCCTTTAATTACAAAATAGCCAAAAGATATTGCAGTGAAAGACTAGTATTTGAGAGAAAATAAATCGATACTGAAAATTATCTTCTACAATTTCCTGTGGCGAAAATAAAACGGTAACTATGAATCTTTTTTATCAAAAAAAAAATATCGCCGAATTGATATTTTGCATATATTTATAAAAAAAATGAAAGGGCCTTCAGTTTTTTCCAGAAAAGACCATCTTGCCAGAACTCGAGCCATATTTTTAGGAGCTTTTATCCTTAAAATGAGGCCTGATAACGACTGTGGAAGTCTTGCTAATAGAAAGTGAGGCACTCGGTATAGATATAAGGAAAATTTGGTATTTGTTCTGAGGCTACAATAATATTTGATATTTTATACCATGCAAACATCATATAGCCCATTTTTTGCATTAGAAATACACACACTGCTAACTACTAACCAATACCATAATAAATAATTCCATACTTTGTTATTACAAATTTTAAATGTTAGTTGTAGATTTTTATAACTTTTTTGTTAGCGATAGAAAAAAGACTCACAAAACAAATACGCGAATATGTAAGTATTTTAATTTGATTAATTTTTAGTAAATATTGACTAAACGTACTTCGTTGATGGCTTTTAATATAAGATACAGTTAAAATTTGAAAGAAAAGTAAATAAAATATTGCTAATAATTTTTACAGTTACCTTAACTGGACAATTAACTGAAAGTATTAATAAATTAGAGATGAAGAACATCTTATAATATGGGGTTGTTATACCTTGAACGATATGCTCTACAACTCCATAACTTAAGGGATATTTTTAGAATTAAAAAAATACTGTACTTAATTTTTTTTTAATTAAAATATTATATGCGTAGACATTTTTACTTCGTTGATATTATTTATTTTTATAGACAAACTGAATTTTGCTTGAATACAAAAACAAAATTTTTCTATTTATACATCTCGGCAAACTTGTGTTTTCTTGATTTTGTATTTACCTACCACAAATTAAAAATAAGAAATATTTATACCAGTAATATTTACAAACTGCGGTTCTTGAGTCATTGAATGTAAAACGTGCATAATTCCTGTAACGCATATATTTTAATTGTAGTAATATCAAAGCAAAAGAGGAAAACACGTTAACGACCATTTTGATATATAACATGTCAATCAGGACAAGATTCAGAAGGTTCAACTTGTAAGTGTAAAAGCTTGTAATGAAAATATTTGAAAATGCACTTTATCAAGTAACTCTTCTACCACAAACAGTAAGGTTATGGAATTCATCATTCAATCATGTTTTGTTGACTACGTAAATAACTTGTTTAACTTTCCTATAATCATGACGTCAATGATGCCTAACCTGTGTGATGTAGCATTAAATGAAACAATACCAAACCAGGATTTAAAATTCTTTAACTTTCTCTATGCTTAAAAATAAATATAACCAACGAAAAATAATGCAATTATATTTCTTGACAACAGGTTTTACAAGTTTATAAGTTCTGTTTAGGGAATTATATGTTAATTCGATGATAATTCTGGTACTATTTAACCTCAGTGGAAGTGAATCTGATTGTATCTTATTTCAATTCCATATAAACTCTGGTTTACCAAAGGTTTTAATAGGAGTTCCATATTAATATGCTAGTTATTAATCCATCAGAAAATAAATTACAACAACTTTTAGACAATTAAAAGCCAAATGTGGAATAAATGAAAGGTTTAAATTAGCTTTAAGATCTGTAACCAAAAACACGTTGGGCAAACGAGACGTTCAACTCAAACTAGGTTTAAAGAGCATAAGGTTCATCTCAAATTTGCAAGAACACAAAATTGATGTAATTTTTTTCTGAGTTATCCGCATTCGTGTAGTTTAGGTTAGACCTTGTCATTCAAATATGGTTTATTGTTATTTATTCTCATATGATTAGTTTAGTTGCTAATCAAAAGGGGGTTTCAAATTGTTTAATTTTTTGAATTAATGTATTCCATGGCGTTATATTTTAATGAATTAACATTGTCTCATGGGTACGCCAATATTAGTTGTGTGTACATAATTACAATTCCTAATTAATGTTTCGCGTTTGGAATGTTGTCAACAATACTTTAATTAACCAGTGATCATATGCTTTGACCTATTTTGTTTCATTTCGACCACTTAAAAACAAAAAAATTAAATAATTAAATATTGAATTAATATTCATGAAAAGTTGTTTATTAGTTGTTACGATTCTTGTAGTAGTTTGTGTTAACAATATTAACATATTGTCAAATTTAGTGTAAATTACAATACTTAATTATTATTGAACCTCAGAGAACTTTAGAATGATTGGTGCCCATATCGCGTCAAATAGGTACGATTAATAAAATTAAATCATTTAAAGTCATGTATGTCATTACCATTAGGAAGTTAGTAGCGATAATCCATTGTAGTATATAGTTAGTAGCAACAACACACGATATGGACAAAATGAAGTATATAATGGTAGAACCTCCTCTATATGCATGTAGTATAGAAATATGATAATAAATGAGGTGATCGCGTGCAATGACGCTCCATGGAGGAAATTATGTCGCAAATAAAATACAATTTTACTTTCAATAAAATGAAAATTCTTTTTCAAATTTGAATTAAACATATTGTTACATAACATAACTTGTAAAACGTCTATTGGATATTTTATTTAATATATTTAAAACAATTTGACGCTGAAATTAAAAAATACATAGTCGAGCTACTGCTATTACACATGAAATGTAAAAAAAATTGGAGGAGGTTTCTACTTTGATCTAGACTGAAGAAAATATGATTTGCAAATGACATGAGATTCGACAGTGAATTCCATAACTTTGCTATTCATGGCAATGGCGGCAACTAAGCAACTCTTATAGACCAATCTCCGTGAAAATAGCATTGAAGGAGATTCAGATTATCAACAATATCACCACGTTTCAAATAAGTAAGGGAAATCATTCTCATGATATATAAACAGTGTTTCAAACCAACGAATTAATAGATTAGTTCACCAAATGTTTAACACTCTGTATTTCCGTAAGGAAACATTAACACCTATTATTTTAGGCGACCCTCTTTTTAATATATGATTTTGTCATTTTTTTGTGATAAAATATAAATAATATAATATGTAACAAATGCTTTGTTAGTCTTTTGTTTTTTATATTTATTTTAATTTCTAATACTGATTTGCCATGTTTCTTAAATATAGATAGGTAGGTATATGTGTATTTCAGTTTTCCGCTCTCATAAGGAAATATACTCCAGTTACCGCTACCGAAAATAGCTTTGGCTTCAAAACCACAAAATTTCTAGAGATTTCACTTCTAACATAAAACTTACTTAGTTGCACGGTGTGGTGGTCAGTAATAACTTCCCTTCTAAAGTTTTCTAATCGAGCAAGAGATATTTCCTTTCTAGATAAGGATTTCCTCCTTTCTACTTTCTTCTTAAAAAGAGGCATTTTCGAACAACTTTTTTCGCGCACAGTAAATTCCACTCCAAACAAGCACGGTAAATATTGGTCACAAACAATTAGAAACAAACATTTTCATGTTTAAAATATTGTAAAATCACTCTAATGTGTTAATATCCGGCACGTGTTCAAAACTTTAACATTCTCCAATGCTAATTCTAATAATACACCATCGAAAACTGAATTTAACTGGAATACTGGAGTGCGGACGCCTTGCGTCTATAACTCCGAATCTCTACTGAAACTGAAACGCGTTTTCAGTACATTTCAGTGAGATCACTGAGCATACAATCTGTCATGTTTAAAAAAAGAATTTTTCCGTAAAAAATGATTTTCGCCAAACGAAGAGTTTACAACTTAGAAATTGTTAGTGGAACACACAATTCTAACGATGATTATTAGAAAAACCCATCCTAGTTATCGAACACACGTAAATAAGGAGGGGAGTTATATTGACAAAGTATGAGATTTTTCCAGTTTTATCAAGTCGGGGTTGCGTGAAGTATATTCATTTAGATTTAGGCATGCACTTCGCTAACTAGGATAACGTTGCTGCTATCTTCCAGTACTGCAATTTTATTTTTTTTTAATTTCATTGAAAGGCATGTCCAATATATAGGTTTGTTGTAGTATACAAAGGTCTGTGCTAGCAGTGGCGTAGTAAGCAAGGGGAGGATGATTACATTAATACTATTAAAAGATATATTAAAAACATGTAAGCAGTTATTTTACACAAAGGGCTTTATAGTGAGAAAAGTATAATAATTTCATATCGCATATACCAGAGTTAAATTAAAGTACTTCTTTCCAACGGGGATGAGGTATGGACATCCGTTTAATTTCCGATATTCGATCAATGAAGTTAAGCAGCACTGATCGAGTCCGGCAATTGGATGGATGTACGATAGCTCGTCTAACAGTCGATAGGCTGTCAACAGACAATCCCAGGAAGGCCGCTAGTCTGATGCAGGCGGAGAGGCAAGCCCGGGTGGAGGGTCGAAGAGACCTACCCAGGAGGTTTGCCACTCTGCTAGCGGTGCAGGCGGGCAGGCCCAGGCGGTGGGTTAGTTGACAGTCAAAGACCGTGGTTCGGAGTCCACGCTAAATTGTAGGTCCCTAGGTAAAAAAGGGCCCATTGTGGCCTACTTGCCTAGTAAAAAGTAGCTACTACTACTACTACTACTACTTCTTTCCAACACACTACTAACATTGTGATGTCAATGGCTACTTGTATCAATGGTTTAATAATGACTCGTCGCTGGAGAGCTGCAGGTGGAAGTGAAAGAACAAGATATACAGGGCGACTCAGTTTTAGCCAGCCCTAAAATGAACCGTTAATGAGATACAGATTGTTAAACTTTATTTTTTTTACATTTTTCTTACTTAACTTCCGAACAAAATACAACATTAATTTCAAATTTACTACAAATATTTAGTATGTTAAGAGCAATATTTCGATCTGAAATTATCGAGCTGAGTGTACTGGGTGTTTGTTTTCTATACCATAGACCTTTTTACCCGCTCAATATATTTGATCACCACCCCACTGATTTAATGAACGGATAAGGCAATTTTTTCGAGAGCAAGAGTAGTAAATTACCATAATTTGCACGTTTGAACACATGAAAATCGTCGAGCAATAAGAATTTCATGTTCCTAAACGAGTTCAGTGTTCATTTATTGGTGGGCATTATTCACAACAGACTTTGCGGACCTCACAGTTTACCTCCTCGATTGATGCTTCACAATTTCAGCAATATATTGTGAATAATCTGTATGAATTATTAGAAGATATTCCTCCTGCCGTGCGTTTAGGAGCCTGGATGCAAATGGACAGTGTTCCAGCCCATTATGTGGTCTAAATTCGTAAATAGATTATTATCTACCTACAGCGCTAGATTGATAGAACCAACAACGTCAATTTTCAAGAATTGCTACCTGAGACAGGTCCTGTACCTTTAGCTAACAAGATCGCCAGACTTGAATCCTTTGGCTTACCTGATTAAGGGTTATTTGAATGAAAAAGTGTATGAAATTACAGTCGTAATACGGGATGAGTTACTTTTACGTATACAAAATGCCTGCGACAAACTTAGGTAAAACAAAATACAGTTAACACCTTCAATAAATTGTTTCATAAAGCGATATCAGAAATGCATTGATGCAAATGGGTTACATTTTGAACAATTCCTTTAATGTGTCTATTTAGGCTATGAGTTACAGTTTTTGTTTGTGTTTGTATTGCTCCTAGTTTATTTGTAAACAAATGATACGATCTATTTTAATATTTTGTTCAAAAGTGGTGTTTTGCATTTACATTAATTTGCTAAGTTACAGTAATATATTTTATGATTCATAGCAACAGTATCAATCGTAATTTTTCATTTCATTAAAGATTCAAAATAAGTATATTTTAAGAATGTCTTGGGTAGGTGTGTTTCTACATTTAGTGTAATAAATACGTGGTATTCAAATTATTTGTATTATTCATTACAACTCTTACGTTAACTAGTTTCTATAACCTCGATGGTACTTTAAAGTTATTGTAATGACCAATTTGTATTTACACAACAAGATGATTCCTTTATTTACCTATTAATATTATAAAAATACGCTAATTGAAAGACCACACTACTAGTTTTAAATGAGGAAAACGATCATATGTTTGTTAAAAGAGTTCAGGAACCACACTGACGATGAGATCCAGCAATTTGGTGCTGCTCTTTCACTCAACTAACTACGGAACACCTTATTAGAAAATTTGTTGAGTTGTAATGGGAGCATTCATATTTATAAAAGGTTAAATTAAAATGTTCAGTTAAACAACTAACAGAAGGAAGAATTAGATAAATTGAAAGTGACTGAAAATAAATGATACAAAATTCTTGATACTTACGAAGCTATGAAACAGAAATATAAAAGGTAGTACCATTTAGACAATCCTGGAGCAAGTTGGGTACATTGGAGCGTGGCATGGCATGGTGTGGCGTGCGTGGCGTGGCGTAGCGGTGTGTGTGTATGTGTGTGCGTGCGTGTGCTGTGCGTGTGCTGTGCGCGTGTGTGTGTGTGTGTGTGTGTGTGTGTGTGTGTGTGTGTGTGTGTGTGTGTAAGAATAAAAAAAAATCGATCTTATGGTAATGTTAATATTTGGTTTACAATCTTAAATTAATTCGAATAGCCTGTGCAAATCAAGTTTCTAGCTAGAAGTATCAACTAAGTCTTGTATTGTATGATCACTCTAGGTTGGATTTGACCCGGTCGGCATTTACGAAACCGATAAATGTACTTAAACTGGAAACTCATATTTAATAATATAAATTAATAGACATGTGTTGTATTTAAAACTGCATTAAATTAAATTTAATGCATAAAACGTTTCCGTAAGGCAGTGAAGCATGGATACTGATTTGTATTTCCTTCCCCAATATTATCAATTAGTATACCTATTATTTGACGCAAATTAGACAGAATAAAAAATACACTATGTCTCAATACATTGTTTTAGTGCAGTAAAAATAAATTATGACCTGGACAAAATTGCAACACAAATGATTCTTTTTGCATTATACTGTGTGAAGTGTCTTTTTTAACATATTCAAAATCCCCATAATTTTTTTTTTATTAAAAAATTTATAACTTTGTATAACTTTGTATTTATAATGTATAACTTGGCAAAAATGTTTAAAATACAAAGATAAAAGTATAAAAAAATCATTGACTTTACTTAATTTCTTTTTCAAAATGGCGGCCATTTAAATAATTAGGTATTTAGTTTTCAAATATTTAAAGGCCACCATTTTGGAAAAAAATGTGCACTTAAAATAGGTCTTATTATGTACTAAAGCATGCCATTTACATTGTACTTTTGTATTGCCTTCATACGAATCGTTAAATATATATGACATTCACAGGAAGTAAGGAAATGTTTCTCACTAATAAGGGAAACAAGCAGAAAATAATTACTCTAATCGCTGAAGAAATACGACAACAGGAATGTTCAGTAATTCATGCAGTTGCTGATGTTGACATTGTTAAAACTGCAGTGGAATCTTCAAAAATTAAAAATACAACAGTGATAGGAGAAGACACTGACCTATTGGTATTGCTGATTTATTGGTGTAATCAAGCATACCACATGCTGTTTTTCAGAAGTGATAAAAAACCTTCCAAACAGAATAACATTTATGATATCAATGCCATTAGATATTCGCTAGGAAATAACTTAGCGAACAGTCTATTCTTTATACATTCGTATACAGGATGTGACAGCACCTCCAGAATATTCCATATTGGAAAGCAATTAGTTTTCAAACGTGTTGTTGAAGATCAATACTTTCGTGAACTTGCACTATCGTTCAGCTCAACAAACCTTAATTCCAGTCAGGTTGAATAATTTGGAAAGAAGACAATGGTATGTATTTTTGGTGGAAATCCAGATGATACACTAAGTACACTTAGGTATAGAACTATTATTGATAAAGTATCGAAGGCAAAATGTTTCGTTCAGCCACAGAACTTTCCCCCAACGGAATCAGCTGTCAAGTACCATAGCCTCCGTGCATATTTGCAAATTTGTATATGAAAGCAAATGCAAGAAGGCTTGAACCCAACAGAGTGGGGATGGAGTATACATGATAATATGTATGTACCGAAAAAAATGGATTTGCCACCAGCACCTGAAAGTATATTACGCATAGTAAGATGTAACTGCAAAACCGGCTGTAGTGCCATGAAATGTAGTTGCCGAAGAATGGTTTGGAATGTACCAGTTCATCTGGTCAGTGTCAAGAAACAAATTGTGAAAATAGTCCGCAGCGAATAGAAGATGAAGAAATGGAAAGTAGAGATGAAGATTATGATGAATTGTGAAAAAAACAGCCAAATCATTTTAATTTTTGTTCAATAAAGGAAAATAACCCATACTTTGAAATAATGGTTTTTTGTTCTTGTAAGTCTAATGTGTAATAATGTTTTCTCTAATGTATAATTTGAATGATTCAATAACTATCTTACCTATTCAATACCTATTTTATGCTTTTATCTTTGTATTTTAAACATTTTTGCCAAGTTACACCTTATAAATACAAAGCTATACACAGTTATAAATTTTATAATGAAAAATACAAAATTCAGCCGCCATCTTGGATTTTGACTGATTTCCTGCGCCGGGATTAATGGGGATTTTGAATATGTTAAAATAGACACTTTTCACAATAGAATGCAAAAAGAATCATTTGTGTTGCAATTTTGCCCAGGTCAAGGGAATTTTTACACCATATTGACTGCACTATTTCGAAACATATCTACAATGTTCTTGTCTGTTGTTAAACACTTTTCAGTGCACAGTATGAACGGAAAAATGACTGCGGATCTCATGAGCCTTTCCAAAAGGTTATTTAAAAACTTAAGGAATGAGTGAATAGTCATTTTATATTTATGGTTCTTGTATCGGCTAAAAACAGTTACTCAAACTTATATGATCCATGTTCAGTTACCAAATTACACTGGTCTGCAACGAATCCTCCTTTAAAAAATTATGCTATAAGTATGAAGATTTTAATGCTCTGAATCTATTCCCGTTGGCCGATTTTTTTCTATCACGTCTAGATTTTTTTATATGAATTTTTTTTTAAATTTCATAAATTTTGTTTTTTTTTAATTTTTTTTTGTCAACATCAAGAACAGTATACATACATACAAAATAAGTTTTAGCGAGTTGTAAGAGAAAGAAAGTAAAGTCACAGCGAATACTGCGCATGCGCATATCTACTACCATAAAAATCACTGTCAATACTTTCTTTCTTTCTCTTACAACTCGCTAAAACTTATTTTGTATGTATGTATACTGTTCTTGATGTTGACAAAAAAAAATTTATAAAAAAAACAAAATTTATGAAATTTAAAAAAAAAATCATATAAAAAAATCTAGACGTGATAGAAAAAATCGGCCAACGGGAATAGATTCAGAGCATTAAAATCTTCATACTTATAGCATAATTTTTTAAAGGAGGATTTCGTTGCAGACCAGTGTTATGTACTTAAAAATATATTTTACAGTGTACTATTGTGGAGTGGGCTTTATTTTGGGCACGAAACCTTGTAAACCACTGGAAATATCTGCTAAAAAAATAATAAAATATGCATACTTCACAAAGCTGTGTTATTCGTAGTAATTAATAGCCCAAAAATAAGACAAACCATGGGATTCATTATAGGTACTCAATTTGACTTCATTGCAAATATATTAATTTTTAGGTATAAATATATAATTATTTTAGTATAAATAATAATCGTTATTTAATGTCTTACTAGAAAGGATGTAATTCTGAAAATTAATAATGGTTTCCATCAATTTAGTGTATTTTTCATTGATTATGATTTCAAAAATATAGAAGAAACAAAGTTAGAAGTAAAATATAAAAAACATGATTCTCAGCAGTCACTAATT
The DNA here is from genome assembly GCA_029963845.1 of Rhamnusium bicolor. Taxonomy (NCBI): domain Eukaryota; kingdom Metazoa; phylum Arthropoda; class Insecta; order Coleoptera; family Cerambycidae; genus Rhamnusium; species Rhamnusium bicolor. The sequence goes on along the minus strand of JANEYF010003732.1, from coordinate 711,354 downwards.
AATTTAAAAAATTGACAATGTTTGGCTATTACTAGAGATAGGGAGGTAGCGATAAACGACGTCAATTACAGGATTGACGTTGGGTGTATCACCGCGCAAATTATATGTTCATGCATATAAAACAGAATATCTTGCCTTGTGGTTATATTGGTGAGTTCGGTAACATCCAAAGTTAATACACAAATTATGTAACACTTAAATTTTGGAAACATTGACAAAAGGCCTTATTTCCTGCAGGTTTAAATTGATAAAACAACTGGTAAACAATCTGAGAAAGAAAAAGAAGAACGAGACGACGATGGAAAATGGGAGCCTCCCATTAAATGAGCGAAAAGGCACACAATGCGCAAGAAAAGCCTAATATACTATAATTTAAAAGTAAATTCTATTTTCAAAGGCATCACTAAATATCTAGAATTACTACGTTTTTGATTGTGACTTAGACTTAACCATTGATGCACTAAAATATCTGATGTGGCCAACACGTAACTTTCTTATACCGGTATATATCATCCTAATCTAAAAAAATCATTTTATTTAATTTTTCACTTCCCTCAATTAAATTTTGATACGTACCTTGAAATGTTTCATTAAAATTTTTAAATAATTAATTTATCAGCGTCATTCGATACTGTCAATAATAATTCATGTCACAAATTTTAATAGTTTTTGTTGCTGACATTGACATTTTTGTAACTAAATTGGACCTTTCAAACGTCAAACTGTTAAATTTATCCTAACCCCATTTTATGAGGCCAAATGTGTAAAATATTTCAGTTTACATCAGCTTTATTTAAGTACTTGGAAAATATATTTTATTCGCTTGATATAGTAGACATGATTTATAATCTTTCATCAAGAATATATTTTTTGTAGTCAAATACAAAAAGTTTGGGTTCCGTGGACCCCCTTTCAGCTGGCAAGTTTTGTTCATCATCGAATTTTTCATTTTCTTTGGCTTTTAGAACAAGTGTAGCTGATAGCTTTATCTCAAAAACTATGGCTGCTATCGCGATACTACAGGCATGTGGACAGATTTTTTTTTATAAAGTCATGTTTTTTCATTATAATTCGTCGAGATTCATCCAGAATCTCGACGAATCCATACACACACACACACATATCTACACATTCGCACCGACAGACATCATTCGGAAAATAGAATGAATTCAAAAGGGTTCAAAACGTATATCAATCAAAATCTGGAGGTCGAAAAAAATCACGATTACTATACTTCCTTATACCTATTAGGTATAAGAAAGCAAAAAGTACCTAACGGATGATGTTCAAATGCCTCAAATACTTTGTGAACAAATGGATGCAAAACATGAGAAATACACTTCATTTAAAATATCTGTGTCAGTAAATTATGTTGAAGAGTTTACAAATCCTGATATTTGGCTGGAATATGTATGTATTTATCGTTTTTTACGCCGGAGAGCCCCAGAGACAAACAAAGATAGAAGATAAATAAAGAAAATTATTCTGAATTACAAAACACCCTCAACATCTGCCATGTTAATGCTCAATCATTAATAAGTAAAATTCATGACAAAGTCCTTTGGAAATTCTAACTTCAAAATCTTTGAAAATTGGCTAAACTCCTCTTACAATGATGAGATGTCCTGCATACCAGGATTCCACCTCTTAAGAAATGACCACGTTGGCTGTGGTGGTGTCGCTGCCTATGTGAGTACAGATATCAAAAAAATTGGAAAAATTGATTTTAAACATACATATCAAATTGAAATACCTGCCATAAAATTGTGCTTTCCTACCAACTCTCTGATTGTTGTAGTTATATAGAAAGAAACCACCACAGGTAAATTACGTAAATCTTACTGTGATTTATGACTTACTTGAGCATTTATGTTTGTGCGGGCTTAATAATGTCACCGTCTTAGATGACTTTAACATAAATATGATAAATAGTAGCAGTGCTTTAACATTTTTGAACAATGTTATCTATGAACACTCATGTATTCAATTAATCAACTCACTTACCAAAGTTTGCTAAGAATCAGAGTCTCTTCTTGATCTAATTATAGTAAGTGATAATTTAAATATCTCAAAGTCCAGTGTTTTAGATCATTGTATCGCAGATCATAACACTGTTCTGTGCTGAAGATACAAACAGTAAAAATGCTAACATAACAAGAATTTTCCGATTCTTCTCAAATTTTAACACAAAAACATTTCTTCTTGATTGACTGGCATTATGTATAACAATAACTGCAAAGTTATCTTTTTTTAATGCTCAATTTATAGCACTTTTTGATATCCATGCCCACTCATAACTAAGACTATTAGCAACAAAATACTCCATGAACCTCACTGACACTTTACGGGCCATTAAAAAAATTAAATCTAAGCTTGCAATAGGTTTAAAAGAGGAAAACTTCTACAACACTTCATTGAAAAATGAACAAAAAAGTCTTTCTTAATTTCCATATTAATCAAAATATCAAAAATTCAAAAAATTTATGGTCCACTTAAAAATCTAACGGAGTCATTAAATCTAAGCAAAATTTTTCACAGCTTCCTAAAAACATCTTCGATGAAAACAATATCAACAATTTGTTTATTGATTATATACCACGTAATAGCATTCCTGAAAATTATCTACCACAATTCGAGTATAACCTCAACACTCACATGGCAGCTTCGAATTACAATATGCCTCAGTAGAAGTTATTCACAATTTAATTTTAAAACAAAAATCTTACGCAGTTGGATATGACGGTAACTCAGGCAAAATTCTACAAATAAGCTAACCATACATGACGGAACTTCTAACACACATTATAAATTTTTCATTTGAAATTGGAACAGTCCCCTTAATCTAGCAACAGGTATTAGTTAAACCAATACCTAAAAATAGCAGGATAAGCACCATCACGGAACTTTGATTCATTAGTTTACTTTCAGTTCCCTCAAAAATATCGGAGTTCGTTATCCATGGTCAACTAACCCTTATATGCTAGAGCATAATGTAATTCCCAAAGTACAGTCGGTTTTTCGAAAGAATCACGGAACATCCACGGGCTTGGTCACTATTCTCTCGATAATATTTTGACGTCAATTAATTCTGATAAAGTAACTTCCTTGACCTTATTAGATATGTCAAAAGCTTTTGACCCTTAAACACCGAACTGTAACGCTTGTTACTCTGGGGAGTGCCCCAAGGCTCGATCTTGGGGACTTTGCTTTCTAACATCTACACCACAGACCTGCTTCAAGTCACGAAATATTGTTTCCTGCATATGTACACTGATGATATACAACATTACTTTGCTCTTGATGTAATGAAGTCTGTGGAAGCTCAAACCAAAATTAATCCTGATTTAAATGAAATAAAAAATTGGGCCCTTCAGAATTCACTCCTATTAAATCCAAATAAAAGTAAAAATATAGTCTTTGGCACTGCAAATAAATTAAGAGTTTTTACTCACTTTTAACTGTCAATTGACTATATAACAAGTATTACAACCTTTAAGTCTAACCCCCGTATCCACTTCTGATATGTGCATAAGTTAAGCGTGCGCTACGCGCACCCTTGGCGCGTTGCAAGGCATCCTCCTCTTTCGGGAAAAAAAATTCGTATATTCGAATTCGATCATAAGGCATTTTTGCGTCGTTCGCGACATAGAACGACACGCCTCCCGCGATTTTGCCGAAAATGCGCGTTCCGAAATTAGCCCCCCTCCACACACCCCGCCCCCTCCAATTTTTTCACGTAAAACCCTCCCCGAATAATGCCTGCCCACGGGAGCGCGGTCCTTAATCTGCCGAGCAAGTATTTTTTTCGGGCGATCGAAAATTTTCGGCGCGTCGTTGGCCGTCACGCCATTACAATGCGTCGGATCTATTTCGGTCATATGACTTTTTTGCGTCGTTCGCGACGTAGAACGACACGCAGCCCGCGATTTTGCCGAAAAGGCGATTTCTAAAATTAGCCCCCCCTCCCCGACCGCCACCCCCTCTATTTTTTTCCGAAAACCTCCCGTCGAACGACGGCCCCCCACGGAAGCGCGTTCCTTAATCTGCATATTTACTATATTTCCCGTCCGTTTGAAAAAAAAACGCGAAAAAGCGATCGATTTGGTATCTGTACAGGCTAAACTAAGCGTCGTACGCGTTTCGCACCTCCATACTTTTTTGTAGGCCTGACCATTTGCCTTTACCTTTCGGGAGTCGCGACCACCCTCGTCTGAACTCGGGGTATGTAGCATCCCCCTCCACGCACCCCAATGGTGGGGGGTGGGTCGAGATGGCAGTTTTTTCATCTCGTGTCGCCCTCATGGCCCCCAATGGGGTCAAAACGGATCTCGAAAAGTCGCTGCACGAGATTCCTGTTGCTCATTGGACGGCAAGGGGGGGGGATTTTCCGGGGCTTATATCTCGGCGACGGGAAGAGCTATCGAAGCGAAGAGCTATCGTCTAGTCGTCCCATGCGGACATCGAGGCGACCACTTTTTCGAAAAAACGATTATTTCAAAATTCACCCCCCACCCCCGCGAAAACGGGTGGACAAACCATGTGACTTTATAAGGGCAAAATGTGCGCAAAAGCACCCCATTTACGTAAAAAATTCGTCGCGCCCGCGAGAGCACTTTAGACCCAACTCGTGTATAATAATTATAGAACAAGTTAACAAGATGAAATATTTAGATTTAACCTTTGATAAAAATTTATTCCTCATATATCGGTAGTCCTTAGAAAATGTTTCTGCTCTTTTAAACAGATTTCAAGCTATAGAAATATCCTTGATAGGGTCACTAAATTTCTGTTATGTGAGTCCCCAGTCTTATCACATGTCAACTATTGTGATTATATTTGTGGGCCTTGCTTAAATTTATCAGAAACAAACAAACCTCAAAAAATCCAAAATATCCGTATTAGATTTGTTACAAATAGTTCTATCCACGAGCATATATCACCACATATCAGAGATATAGAACTACTAAAAATAAATAAGAGGTGCTTCCTACATTTCACCTCACTTTTAAATAATGTTATTCTAATGCAAAAAGCTATTTATCTCTTTAACAAACAAATTGCGAAATTGTTATGCATAACCGAAGTTTGAGACATACAAACGACCAATGGCATATAATATGGCCAAAATGTAAAATATTTCGATCATCTTTTACTTACCTGACTTATGCTATAATAATCTAGTAGTTTTGACATCAGTGTATACTGTACGTGTTAAATTGCTTTTATTTTACACAATAAAGACATTTATTATTATTATTATAGAGTTGGTATAAATTTTGAGTTTATTTAATACTCAAGTTTGTTTCATAACAGTAATTAAAAAAAAAATTAGAAGAAACACATTAATAGTTTAAATATACATATATTTTGTAACTAGTGACATAAAAATCCTTGGAAATATTTTCTCTTATTTTTATTAATAAGAAGTACCTTTTTCAGCGAAGCAATGTTTTTGAAACAGTCTTTATATAATATTCATAATGTCATATAGCTAATGTAATATCATATATAACTAATATGACGTGTTATCTTAAAATAATAAAATTTTTGAATGATATATAATTTTAATATTATTGACGGTTAAATCTATGGTATTTAACTTTAATAAGGGATCATTCAGGATTTAATTTCGAAGAAAAATTAATGGATGGGATACATAATATAAATTGTTGCATTATAGGTAGTCGAGTAGTTTGTTTTCTTTTCTGTAACCATGTCGAAATTTGAAGTTTTGATTTTGTTAACTCTAAGCATTGGATTAACAACAGTAAGTGTGTTGACTCTTTTAATATACACATTTTATTATTTTTCTGTGCAACTCAAAAGAGTATTTGCTGTTGAAGCGATGTTTTTTTTTAATAATTTTTCATTTTATATCCAATATCCAATCCATATGCGATATTATGATTATTAAAAATCTGTTTAATTCAATCTGTATCGCTCGTTTTGGCAATGTTATATTGGAGTTTATGTATCGATATAGTGTCATTATGCACTTACAATTAAATCACTGATTTCTTCTTATAGACTTTTTCTCTAGTTATAGAACACTAAAACGACGTCTTCTTTTACAGGCATTATCAGATGAAATGCAGAAAATTGTTGATACTTTACACAACCAATGTGTTGGGGAAACTGGAGTTCCTGAAGGTATATATAGCTCAATTTAAACATAATTCTGAAAATTGCTTTGTAAATGTTACTTGGTAAATCAGATAATTCTAGACATAAAATTCGCAAAGAAATATCCAAATATGTATATTCAAACATATTAAAGTCTTTTTACCCCAATTTAAGGAACCTACAGTGGTGTTTAAAAGACATTTAATTATAATAATTAATATGTATTTTCATATTTATCAACGAAATATAATTTTGAACTATAAAATTGGAACATTTTTCAGATTTAATCGAGAAAGCGAGAATAGGTGATTTTGCAGATGATGAAAGATTAAAATGTTATATGAAGTGCTTTATGGATGCAAGTGGAGTAGTAAGTATATTTTTAGCGAGAAGTTGACGTGTATGTGTGAAAATTAAGCATCTACATGTGTATGTGTCTGTCATTATAGAAGGTATTGAGTTTTACATATAGATTACAAAACGAAAAAAATATTTAAAACTTCTGCTAGCGGAAAAATTTATTAAATTTTTAAAAACGTAAATGAAATTTTTGAAAATATTCACTGTTTCCTTTTAATATTTAACTGTAGCCACAACTATGAAGAAAATAAATGCAAAATAATTACATGTAGTGCAGTACCTTATACGAAAGATTATACCAGCATTGTTCATTTGATTTTTAGTTGGGTTTCCTTCTTGAACTAACGTTGAGGTCTCTCAAATATTATGTTTTCTGTGTTTTTTTCTGGCATTAGTATTTATTATAAAATTTAATTCCTATACACACATAGGGCTTCTCTCATACAGAGATAAAGCATGTGCTGTAGTTGATTTATAATCGTGAAAATTTCCATTTATAAAAAACGTTTCCAAATTTATTTTAACGTATACTAAAATTTCATAAATGTAAATACATGGGAGTGTCAATAATTTTAAGTTCTTGAAATAAGTTTTACACAATGTAGTTGAAGGTATATACATATACAACATTTCTCATAGCCCTTTTCTGAATTTTAAATAGTCTGTTGAAGTGAGATGATGATCCCCAAAATATTACACCATCACGCAATTGTGCATAATGAAAGGATATTCAAGTAATACTGTTGCTAATATTTTTTAATCTATGCAAAATATAACATGACGCTAATTTATTTGAGAGACATTCAACATGTACATCCCAATTTAAAGTACTTTCTATGTACAAGCCAAGATATTTAGTATGGTCTACCTGAACAATGAACTTTCTTTATATTTTTAACAGATGACTTTCATTTGTTGGCGGATAACAAGGCGAAAAATTAATAAACAGCGTTTTATTTCTATTTAGACATAAGTTATTCGTATCGAACCAGTTTTTAAATTAATCAATCATGGCCTGTGTCATTTCGATTATATTTTAATCGCTACATAAATATGTATTATCATTTGCAAACATTGTTAAGTTCTTAGCAAAGTTATCTAAATTAGGAACGTCATTAATATAAATTAAAAATAACAAAGGTCCCAGAATGGACCCCTGTGGAACATCTAAGTTAATTTTTGCTTCATTTTGAAAATACGCCACCTACATCTACACTTTGTTTTCTGCCAATAAGATAGGATGTTAACCAGTAACACATTTTTCCTGCAAGACCATAAGAATTAAATTATTTAGCAAAGCATGATCAACCAAGTTGAATGCCTTACTTAAATCCAAAGAGATCCCCTATAGATTTTTTGTCAAATTACGTCAAAATGAACTCAAGCAGTTTCTAGGCAACACGTTTTTATGCTCTGAATTTTCAATAATTTTTAATGCACTTAATATATTATTACAGAAAACTCCTTTTTCCAACTATAAGTTTATAAGATACGTCAAAGGATAAGTTATATAATTTACAGCAGACTTCAAAAAATTAGATGAAATTAAATCAATGCCAGAAGAGTTAGATTTTTTTAGGTACATTATTGTGTTATATACTACAGATTCAGAAACAGGGTTTAGAAAGTCGTATTGTAATATGTAGATTGTAAAGATTCATGTTACTCACATTTATGGAAGTTATATTTTCTCGAATATTATGTGAAATATCTTCAAAATAATTATTGACTTGGCAATAGGTGTCAAATCGGTTGTTATACAATTTTTTACTTTGACTTCATTAATTTGACGATTATTTTTATAACTATTTATGGCATTATTTATAATTTTTGTATGTAAATATTCATATATGTTGGTAGATACAAGATGATGGAAAAATAGATATAGAAGGTCTAATTGCTCTAGTGCCAGATGAATATAAAAGTGTAATGGACCCGGTAATTAGAAAATGTGATACACAAGGTAAACCAATTTTACATATAATACTTTTAAATTGCACTTTTTGAAAGTCCTTTCAACAGCATTTATAGACTAAGTACAAATTTTCAGGTTTCCTCCCAAGTAACAACTCTAAGATACTTTTGATTTATTTAGGTTTTAAAAGTGCTTTAACATGTTCAATAAAATGATAGTGGTTTTAAAATTACCTTAAGATAAACTAAAAGTTCTTAAAGACCACTGATTCTTATGCAAAGGATTTAATGCACTCTTTAAATTAAAATAAAAAAACTGTTTGCTCCTAATGCCCTCTTGATATTATACTAGTTTTATAATACTCTTGACATTTGCTATTTTAAAACTAATTTGCCTTTTTAAAGAATTAAATAACAAGTTGGTTTTAAAACAATCCATTTTGGAACAAATGGTTTTAATGTAGTTTTATGGAGTACCCTTGATGTAGTCATTAAAACCCATTAAGAAAACTATTTTATCTTAAGCCTATATGCTCAATGAAATTCCACATTAAATCCTAAAACATAGTTCTTACTTTTTAAAGAGTAAATTAAGAATATTTTAAAGTTCAAAGGTTTTAATTTAGTCAATTTGATTAAAAGAAATGCCTATTGGATTTTTGATGACTTTATTAAAACTAATTCTACCCCCTCCATAATCGGAGAAAACACGCCATCTGCTCAATAAACTGATTGCTGATTTAGTGAACCAGTGCAGTCCGTGTACCTACTTTATGCATGAATGAAAACTAGAAGACATATTTAAAATGGAAAATATTAGTGACAAGTATTTTAAATTAAAACGAAGTCACTAAATCCAGCAATCACAAAACCGGCACAATTTTAAGGTTAGGATTTTATACGCGCGCCAGATCCCTTTAAATCAATAAGGCCACGAGTTTGAACATATTAAAGCAACTCAGTTTTAAAAGGAAGAGTAAATAAATGTCTGGGAGAGTAATTGTACTTAAAGTGGTAAATAAAACGCTATTTTAAGTCTTGTAAGATTTAAAATGTTCTATTAACTTGCAATCAGTTTTTATCTAGACCACGCCATTTTTTATATAAGATACAGACCCGCCATGATGAATATTTTCAATAGCCAAAGAAAAATATATTATTGAAATATATGCGCTTTACATCCTCTTAAATAACTGAAGGACGGTGTGTCCAAACATGCAATTTAATTAAAAAAATGCATTTGGATGTTTAGATGCAAAATAAAAATTGACGATATTTTTAAAAAATTTTTTAGATAATAAAAAAAAAACATTATATTGGTGGCGCTCGAGTTATGTAGAAGTATTTTATTATATTTTGTCAGAAAAGTGCCATCCGTTGGTAATTTTTACCAGAATAGTTTGCATTTGAATATTATTTTTGATCAGCTTTATATGCGTTACGTTTAAAATATTACCATTCTGCCCCATTAGAGACTTGCCGTTGTTTTAACTATTTCACGCATAAAGTTGTCCGACTTTAAAACAAAATAAAACTCTTTTAGGATTAATTATAATGATTCTCAAGGCAATTTAGTCTGCTACAATTTTATTTAAATGCAAAACGTTTTAATACATAAATTTAAGGTTGCCTTGAAGACCTCTTTAAGAACATGAAATTAAAACTAATTGGTTTTTAAAATAGTTTTAAAATTTAGTCTTCAAGACCCTTTTAGGATGGGCCCTTTTCGGCTAGAAGCTGCTTTATGGTGATCCTAAGCTTGTCTTGAAGATTATTTGGTTTTATTCAAAGTTTTATTGTATAATTTTAAAGCTACCTTGGAGATCTTAATAAGAGCATTAGTGTTACCTGGGCTGTCGACACAAATTTTCAAATTTCTTACCTGAATATTTTATAGTTCCTTTTCATTGTATTATATACAGGGTGGGCCAGATTTTAATCAGAAGATTTAGAGATTCAATAGAATACGCCAAAATAATATAGGTTTATCATACAGGGTGTTTAAGGTATGCGGTCATTAATTTCTAGGGGTGATTCTACATAAAAAAAAAAAATATGAAAAAAAGTTCACATAAACATGGGTCCGAAAGTCCCTCCTAAGGGCGCTGCGGGCCTCTGAAGGGGACACCTAAAATTGACATTTTATTTAATATCTCAGAAACCCTTTGAGCTACAGTGACTAGTTTTTGCACGTGATTCGATATCAATAAAGGTCATTATCTGATGTTATCCACCAAGGGTAAATTCAGTCAGGGGTGCACAAAATTGGAAATGGGGGACTTGCTTTTCCCCTGCGTTTCTTTAAGTTCAAATTTCTGGAAACTGGTTGGTCCTATGGCGTTACAACAAGAAATCCTTTTTTGTGTATTTATAGCCAAGGCTTCATATTCCGATGAGACATTCACAGAAAATTCACATTAAAAAAGTTGGGGGGATATCGAATCACGTGCAAAAACTAGTCAATGTAGCTCAAAACGTCAATTTTGGGTGCCCATTCAGAGGCCCGCAGCGCCCATAGGAGAGATTTTCGAACCCATATTTATATGAACTTTTTTTCATATTATTTTATGTAGAATCCCCCTTAGAAATTAATGACCGCATACCTGAAACACCCTGTATAAATTAATAAAGGATGATTCATTAAGAATGGGAAATCTCGAAACTGGAAATACTGGAGACCAAAATTTGAGGATTGAGCCCAACATGCCTTATACAAATGTTGTTGGTTTAAGAGAACACCCTGTTCAACGATAGAAATTTATTTTGAAATTTCTCATTAATTTTTATAATAAGTTTTCATAGTGCCAACTTTAAAATTGGCAGCTTTTGATTCCTTGGAATGATAAATAAGTATTTGCAACTAATTTTAACGTTGCTCATAGAGGGTGCTAGTTATACTCTACTGCCTTGATAAATCGAGGCATATTTTTTTGCCTGTAGAATTGTGGCAATCTGAAATAGCGTCCTTCTTTACATAAAAAAGTGTCTCTTGCTTAAGTTTGATATCTCTATTCGTTTTCGAGATAATTATCTGTTCTTAAAAGTTTTAATGCATTTCGTTTTACGCAATTTTTAATTCTAATTCAGAATCCTAATTTATCTATACGTTATACAACAAATCCATTATCTTTTGGCGTAATCTATCAATTGTCTTAGTTTTCCGATTACATTCTGGCCCACCCTGTACATTATATGCTATTCTTACCTTCGAATTCTGATTTTCTGATTTTCAAACATTTTTTGAATATAAAAGTAACACCACCAAGTATTGTTATTGTTATTGTACAATTACATATTTTTTACAGTTGGTGTAAACTTATGCGAATCCATGTGGTTGACGCAAAAATGTTATTACGATGAAAGAGGAGCTGTAAGTATATGCAAATTTAAAGTAATGTATAATCCCTTATTTAATATTATTTCTGTTTTAGGAATATTACCTTCCATAAGTATAATACATCAGGAAATACTTGACGAAAACTTAAGATAATGGCCGTTGTTATATGTTTATGATCTATCACCATGAATAAAATATAAAGCACCAGCGTAGTTCATTCTCAACTCGTAATTATTTATTGAGTTTACAATATTTATTTGTTACAAATTGTGCACGCACGAACGCACGCACGCACGCGCACACGCGACCGCGCGTCCACATGCCCACGTACCCAAGCGCGTGCGCACAAACGCACTCACAGACACACACTTCTTGATGATTTATAAATGTGTATTATACAAAGGAAAATGGCTATACAATGCTATGGGAAAGTCACACTGATTATGCGAAAAACATATATCTACTTTGCAGTCTAGCTCATCAGGTATCTCAGATAACTCTTCTAACAACTTATCATAACCGCATTATTTCAGTGATATGCTATCATTGTATATAGTCATGCAAGTGTGTTCTCCATGCAAAGACGACCAATGAGAATAATTGAGGGACTCAAATATACATAGAGAAGGTTGTAATATAAAATTTATCGAATTATATATAATGACAGTCCCCTGTCTGTATATTTTTCAATGCTTATTATACATCAGAAATAATCTTGACATATACTCAACGCGTGAAAAATTCATCTATATCAAACAAGAAAGAAACTGTAACAATCTAGTTAATAATTATCATAGACTAAGCAAAACTAGAGATGGTACTGCATACTGGAGTATCAAGTTCTATAATGCTCTACCTCAAAAGATTAAACTTCATTATATGTATGTTTTAAATATATGATTAGGCAGTTTCTGATAAATAATGCTTTTTATAGCATATCTGAATTTTTAAATAGTGTTTTGACTACAATATAACATTAATATGTATCTGAGGATGAAAATGTGTCATATTGCTTCTTTTAATCTCAATAATCTACTGTTTATAACTCTTTTAATATTTTTTATATATGTACTTAAAATGTTTTAATATGTATTCTATTTTAGATTCCTTTTTATCAAAATAGTGTATTTTAAATTTTATCTTGACCTAATATCTTTTCTTGTTCTATTTATGACCTGTGTAAATACTCTTGTATATGTGGCACCAACAAATTATCTATCTATCTATCTATATATTACATTAAACTTTTTTAAAAGTATTTAATCGAGAAACATATTTCCATAGATAGATTTTCTCCTCAAACTGACCGTTAATCTGGAGTTTTAATGTTACTGGTTGAAAATATACGGGGCAAGTTTTTTCGAAAAACAAATGTGGCTTTTACCTTAGAACTTCTTTCACCCTTATTTCTTTGAAATTAGAGTTCAGGTTTCATTATCATTATATTATATCATTGTAGTATTACTCATATTTGAGGTTTTAATTTCAGCAGTAAGTAACGGTTTTGTATTTTATTTAAATTACAGAAAAAGATAAATAACGTAAGAGCTAAAACTTTGTGTTTTTTTTTGGTACCCACATATTCGTTTTTAGTAAGTAATATCTTTAATCGCAGTATACTTACTTAAATAGGTGCCAGAATAATATATATTTGCATATGTTAATTTTAAAAAATAAAAGGTAAAAGTAAATCCGAAATGATACGTCTATTTTATAAGAACTGAAAAAAATTATCGTACAATTTTGACTAAATTAAATTGATTTGTTTCTTTTTATACTGTACTTTGAAAACATTACCACTCAGAAAACGCAAAAAAAGCTAAACTACTGTTCATATGAAATATTTGATATTACATGGGAAGTCCAGATGCTTCCAGCTTGAACATTACATTAATATGTATATCGTTCATTACAAAACTATAATAAAAATTGTTACGTTTCGACGTCGTTATAACACAAAATTATGTTTTTTTTTATTAGTCTTTCATTAGTTCCTTCAAGTCCAGGTAACACTTACTACTTTATTTAACTAATTAATAATTAACAACAATAGATTAATGACTGTCTTAACTATAATCACAATTAAATACTTATAATTATCTCTCTTATTTCTTCTTTACTCGTTCACTTCCAACTTAAGACTGAATCTCGGTCCACCGTACGTCTTATTTATACATCCATTCATGCGGTCTAGACCATTTCAGAACATTCCCTGCCGTTCTCGTACAATTCCAGTCTCATCTATTTAGTCTACACAGTCCAGTGGTGTAACACTGCCGCTCCTTAAGCCTGAACGTCCCGGTAAGGCAAATCGTTGTTCACTGCATACTTAGCTAGTCTCTGTATATGCACCACCTTCATCTTTGATTTTTGACTTTGCTGAATTCGGTATACGACGTTAATTAGTCTGGTGATGACAGCGTAGGGTCCTTCCTAAGGCGGGTGAAGCTTCGGGGACATGCCTATCTTTCGTTCTGGGCTAGACAAACCAGATCTCCCGCCTGGTACCCTCCTGAATTAACCTTAGGATCATAACGAGCCTTCATACGGTCACTTGCTATTGCAATTCTCTCAAAAGGAGCCCTGATGTTACACTGCTTCATTGGGCCCTTATTTCTTGTCTGTGGACCCATTCTTGCCGCACAAACTTGACATTGACGGCACCAAGCCTCCACATCTTGACGACTGTTTACCCAGTAGAATCGTTCTCTTATTTTTGTCAGGGATTTGTTGATGCCAAAATGTTCGTCAGACGTTCATTTATGCACTTGCTGAAGTACTTTTGCTACGTCACACCTAGGGATTACATATTTCAAAGTAACTTTCTTCCCATCTAGACTTTCCACCGCTCTCTTCAGCAGTCGATCATCTACTCTAAGGGACTTCAATTGTGCCCATAAATCCTTCAGCTCGACTGATTTATTTTAAATGTCCTTCCAATCAGGTCGGGTTCCACTTTTCTTCCATTTCAGAATAGGACCAGTTTCCTTATCGTTCAACTGCACTTCCCTTAACGACTCCTTTGTCCAGTCATCTAGAACATCAATCTTAACGGTATTCACTATTTGCATATCCTGCTATTTTTTCTCACGGTAACAAGGCTTGCAGTCTTTCTGGCATGGTCTTTTGGAAAGTCTGCCTTTTTATTAACCAGCACAGTCCCTGAGGTACCTGAATATGATCCACTCTGCCACACATAACAGCGCATGCCTCCTCCATTCTATCTACAACTACTTGGCTGTTGGTCTTGTTTCGGCTGGAGATTCGAGTGTATCAGTAGTTGTATGATCTTTTGTACTTCCAACATTACATCTTAAATGTTAAGCTCACGACAGTTTCTATTAATATGGCCCAATTTGCCAGACTTATAACAACGGATACCTCCATTCGGCCTAACGCTGTTTTTCTTTTCTCATCTGGGAATTCGTTTTTGTCAATAATTGTGTGATCAACTTTTGTAACTCGGTTAATATGACTTGCATGGTTTTATCTGCTGGAGTCTGTTCCACAGCCACGGCTTGTACTCTCTGGTTTGATTCTATGTTATCCTCATAGATGGCCTCAGTCTCAAGTGCATGTACTAGAGCCCCACTACTTCGCTTGTGCCTGGCTAACTTAAGAATCCGGTTAATTTCCTAATCCCTTATTCCATCAATAAACTCTCTAACTGCCAACTGTTGCAGAAGGTCCATTGGTGCATCAGGATAGGCTAAATAGGCTAATCTCTTCAAAGCGGCCTCGAACTCTTGGAGGCTTTCTCCACCTTGTTGTCTGCGTGATTTCAGCTGCGTCTGATATACTTCGGCGAGATGTTGGTCGTCATATCTTAGTTCTAACGCTGCCTCCAGAATGCTAAAGTTTTGTTGCTGTGCTGCAGGAATTGTTTGAAGCAGGTCTAATGCTTGGTTCCTCAATGCTAATACCAACAATGTTGCTTTCTCTTTGTCGTTCCAATTATTTGAACGTACAGCTGCCTCGAACTGTCTCTTATATGTTAACCTTGAACTTTGGCCATCGAACGAAGATGGTTGTAACCTGGTACGAGATGACAGTGCTAACTGGCCACCCTTCTCTCTTAATTGTTATCTGAGCCGGTACTGACTATTCCCTTAACTTCATTAACTTGTCCCTCGCCTTCATATAATTTCCCTGCGACTTCAGTGACTTTTTCGATAGCATCTCCTTTAAATATTTCAGAGGGGGAGAAAATGACTGTCTGCTGTTCATCTAGGTTTCTTTTGAAATCTTCTCTTTCCTGTTGATCCTCAAACATTTTCCTTAATTCTTCCTGGCGTTTTCTTTCTTGTTGTTCTCTTTTTCCTGTCTTCTTATTTCCAGGCCTTCCATCATTTTTTTGAAGTCAATCTTTTTCTTTCTGCCATTTTCTTCCTTGTTTTTCTTTTTGTTCCTCTCTTCTTCTTTCTTGATCTTCTATGATTTTTCTCTGGTCGTCTTTCCCTTTTTGCCGCTTTCTTTCTTGGTCTTCCATCATCTTTCTCGATTGTTCCATTTGTTGCTGTATTTGTTTCTCCGTTATGCTACTTGTTCTTGGCATTAACTCACGACACGTAAATCAGTTCAGGATAAAGTTTATTACACTATAACGTCCATAAAATGTTGTTATCATGTCTATTTTAATAATGGAATATTCCAGAAAAATCTCGAAACAGCACTAAAAAGTCTTATTTAGAGTCTATATTACTTTCCTGTTGACGAAATTTACTTATCTCCAATTACTGTGAAATGAAATGTTCTAGAACTTTTACGAAATGTCACTAATAAGTCTTATTTTGAGTCTATATATAACATGTTTATCGTTAGCGGCACTCGCATATCTGCAGTTATTTCTAAATCGAATGTTATAGAAACTTCTCGAAAATCCACTTTAAAGTCATTATTCGGTGCAGAAATAGTCCTCAAAGATTGTCCAGTAGTGTAATTCTTCGTGCTACTACTAATTCCTGAGAAGAACACTGTAGAACCTTCGAAAATTCCAGAATTTTCTCTTCCAATCCACTTCCGACATCAAATTGTTACGTGTTTGTTATCCACACAAACACCCATATTCGTAGATTCATTGATTGAAAGTCCAGGTAACACTTACTCACTACTTTATTTAACTAATTAAATTAACAACAATAGATTAATGACTCTCTTAACTATAATAATAATTAAAACTTATGTCTCATTCTTATTTCTTTGCTCGTTCACTTTCAACTTATGACTGACTCTCGGCCCGCCGTGCATCTTATTTATACATCCATTCACACGGTCTAGAACATTCCAGAACATTTCCGGCCGTTCACGTACAATTCCAGTCTCATCTATTCAGTCTATACAGTCCAGTGGCGTAACAGTATATAGTAGAAAACTAAAAATAAATTAAATAAAGCGTTTTATTTTTAAATTTGAAAAAAATATGTTGCCGTAGGTTATTTGGCACACACATGCTAGCACGTCCGCAGCTAATAGAGCAGGAGTCAGCTTAGATGAAATTAGAAGGACTGCTGGCTGGACAGAAAAATTGTTAGTATTTGCAAAATTTTACAATCATTAATTAATAGAGATTGTTTTGCTGAAACAGTGTTAAATTTAAATAAATAGAATTGTATTTTGTTAATAAAGGTGAGCATCTCTAAATCGAAAAAAAAACAATGCTTTGAACATCTACCAATTTGATCATGTAGTAAAAAGGCGGAAAATATAGTTAATGATTAAACGAACTTACCTTAAATGAAGTTCGATCATAATTATATGACCGACTTTTTACTACATGATCACCCCGATGATCATTTCCTCACCGTAGACAATTTAGAGATTCTAAGCTTTCAAGAAAATGGAGATAATATGACATTCGGAGCCGGGGTTACCGAAATATCAGTCATAAACAAAAAATTTTATTGTTTTCAATTGTGCTGCACTTAAATAGATAGTGTAGGTACTACCAATTTGATCATTTACTAAAAAAAAGGCGGTCATATAATTATGATCGAACTTCATTTAAGATAAGTTCGTTTAATCATTAATTTTATTTCCTAAAATGCTTTTTGATTTCTTAGTCATACTTATAAAAAGTATTAATTGATCATGTTTTAATAAATTTTTGTTAAATATTTACAACTTGTTTTGTCTTTGAAAACTGTAAATAATGTAAAAATTTCAATATATCGCATCAATACAATATCAAATTCAAATACACAGAGATACATATTAAGCAAAGACTCATTTGTGGTGTCGATTTATTTATTAATTTAAGATGTGGATTTTTAAAATTCACTCTAACTTCAAACAAACTGAAACATAATATATATGTCTTTCCATTTCAAAATATACAACTCAAGAGCCAATATTACTAATATTGCTTATATTAAATATGAAATTTTCATCTGTGGGCTATTTAAAATAAAAGTAGAAATATAAATGTTTATACCAGATAAAAGAAACAAATATACTTAAAATATTACTAAAAATCAAAAGCAAAGGATAAAAATACAAGGCATACCCAGTCGAGGTACTCAATATGTTTGAATCGGGATTACTTTGTTATAACCTCATTAAACTATGACTGAAATAACAGCTTTAACTTTTCTTGAAAATGGTAGAATGTGTGTGTGTGTGGAAAAATTTTGGGATACTCATATTTAATAATATAATATGTCTAAATTAATAGACACGCGTTGTATTTAAACTGCATTAAAACTGCATTAAATTAAATGTAATGCATAAAACGTTTCTATAGAAGGCAGTGAAGCATAGATACTGATTTCTATTTCCTTTCGAGGAACCTTGAATAATATCCATTAGTATACTTATTATTTGATGCAAATTAGACAGAATTAAAATACACTACGTCTCAATATATTGTTTCGAAATATATATCTACAATCTTTTTGTCTGTTGTTAAACATTTTTCAGTGTAGAGCATGAACGGAAAAGTATGAATGCGGATCCTATCAGCCTTTCCAAAAGGATAATTTAAAAACTTAAGAAATAAAGTGAATGGTCATTTTATATTTGTGGTTTCTGCACCGACTAACAAAGGAGGATATTTAATTTTCAGTCACTGAAATCTAGATGATCTATGTTCAGTTACCAAATTATATATTAAAAAAATATGTTGCAGTGTATTGTTGTGGACTGGGCTTTATTTTGTGCATTAAACCTTGTAAACCACTGGAAATATCTGCTAAAAAAATAATAAAATATGAATACTTCACAACGCTATGTTATTCGTAGTAACTACAGCCCAAAAATAAGACAAACTATGGGATTCATTATAGGTAGTCAATTTGACGAACTTCATTGCAAATACTGTAATTTGTAGGTGTGCAAATATGTTCATGCATATATGACAAAATGTCTTACCTTGTAGTTATATTGGTGAATTCGGTAACATCCAAAGTTAATACACAAATTATGTAACACTTAAATTTTGGAAACATTGACAAAAGGCCTTACTTCCTATAGGTTTAAATGGATACAATATCTGGTAAAAAATTTGAAAAAGAGGAAGAAGAACGAGACGATGATGGAAAATGGGAACATGTTAAAAGAGCGAAAAGACACATGATGCTAAATATACAGTAATTAATCTTTATTTTCAAAGGCATCACTAGATATGTGGATTACCATGTTTTTAATTGTGACTTAGACTGATGCACTCAAAAAGTACCAAACCAATGATGTTTAAATTCCTCAAATACTTTGTGAACAAATGGATGCAAAACATCATGAGAAATACACTTAATTTAAAATATCTATGCCAGTAAATTATGTTGAAGGGTTTACAAATCCTGATATTTGGCTGGAATATGTATTAATCATTTTTTAAATCGTTTTTTACGCCGGAAAGCCCCAGAGATAAAAGAAGAGAGAAGATGAATAAAGAGAATAATTCTGAATTACAAAACACGCTCAACATCTGCCATTTTAATTATTAACAAATTAATTTTATGACATGAAATACTTCGTAAATTCTAATAACTTCAAAATTATCACTATCTCTGAAACTTGGTTAAGTTCCTCTCACTATGATGATATGTTCTGCATACCAGGATTCCAATTCTTAAGAAATGATCGCTTTGGCAGTGGTGGCGATGTCACTGCCTACGTAAGGACAGACATCAAATTTGAAAAAAATTATTTTATATGGATCAAATTGAATTATTTGTCATAAAATTATACGTTTTTACCAACTCTCTGGTTGTTGTAGGTCTATTTAAACCACCACAGGTAAACTACGTTAATCTTATAGTGATTTATGACTTATTTGAGCATTTATGTTTGTGTGGTCATAATGATATCACCGTCTTAGGTGACTTTAATATAAATATGATAAAAAGTAGCTTCCACATGTTTGAACGATATTATCTATGAACACTCATATAATCAATTAATCAACTCACCTACCAGAGTTTGCACAGAATCAGAGTCTCTTCTTGATCTAATTATAGTAAGTGAAAATTTAAATATCTCAAAATCCGATGTTTTAGATCATACCACTGTGTTCTGTGCTGTAGATACAAACCGTGAAAATGCTAACATAGCAAGAACATCCCGATCCTTCTCAAATTTTAACAGAAAAATATTTCTTCTTGATCTAATTAGTATCGATTGGCATTTTATGTAACAATGACTGATGTAATTGAAAAGTTATATTTTTTCAATGCTCAATTTATAGCACTTTTTGTCATCCATGCCCCACTCATAACTAAGACTATTAGCAACAAAAAACTACATGAACCTTGGTTCACTGACACTCTACGGCCATGAAAAAGTCAAATCTAAGGCTTGGAATGGGTTTAAAAGAGAAAAGCTTCTACAACACTTCATTGAGAAATGAACAAAAGCCTTTCTTAATTTCCATATTGATCAAAATATCAAAAAATCCAAAAAAATTATGGTCTACTTTAAAATCTAACGGAGTCATTAAATCTAAGCAAAATTTGTCATAGCTTCCTAAAAACATCTGCGATGAAAATATTATCAACAATTTCTTTATTGATTCTATACCACGTAATAGTATTTCTGAAAATAATCTATCACAATTCGAGTATAACCGCAACTCACATATCAGCTTCGAATAATATCATAATGTGGCTTACGTCTTACTTACTAAATCGTTTTCAATATAATTATCTTGACACCATAAGTGGAAGAAGACTCTCTGACAAATGCTTGTTACTATCGGGAGTGCCCCAAGACTCGATCATGGAGCCTCTGCTTTTTAACATCTGCACCACAGACTTGCCTCAAGTTACGAAATATTGTTGCCTGCATATGTATGCTGATGATATACAACTTTAATTTGCTTTTGATGTGATGAAATCTGAGGAAGCCTTTATCAAAATTTATCATGATTTAAATGAAATAAAAAATTGAACCCTTCACTCCTATTAAATCCAAATAAAAGTAAAAATATAGTCTTTGGCACTGCAAATAAATTAAGGGTTCTCACTCCCTTTCAACTGTCAATAGACAATATAATTATAGAACAAGTTGACAAGATGAAAAATTTGGGGCTAACCTTTAATACAATTTTTAACCTTATTCCTCATATATCGGAGATCCTAGAAAGTCTTTCTTCTCTTTTAAACAAATTTCAAGCTTTAGAAATATCCTTGATAGGGCCACTAAACTGCGATTCCTTGGTCTCATCACATGTCAACTACTGTGATTATGTTTATGGGCCCTGCTTAAATTTATCAGAAGTAAACAAACTTCAAGAAATCCAGAATATCTGTATTAGATTTGTTACAAATAGTTTTATCCACGAGCATATTACACCACATATCAGGGAGATAAAACTACCAAAAATAAAGGAGAGGCGCTTCCTACATTTCACCTCACTATTAAATAATGTCATCCTGATGCAAAAACCTATTTATCTCTTTGACAAACTAATGGCGAGAAATGTTATGCATAACCGAAATTTGAGACATACATACGACCAGTTACATACAATAAGGCCTAATATAAATTTGAAACATTTCGATCATTTTTTACTTACCTATCTACTTATGTCTATAATAATCCAGCTCCACAGCTACACAACAAATCAACAAATGTATTGAAACGAAAACTTAAGACTCTGATTTTGAACGACGAATTAAACATAAATTTAAAATTGTTTTAGACGGTGATAAAAACATATGCTAAATATCATATACTCTTCTATTAGACATTATGTATACATATACTGTAAATATATATAAACTAGATATACGTTAGATATACATATATTGTAATATTAGCAATGGCGGTTCGTGGGTCAAGAGATAGGGAGGTCAATTAGAAAAGTTTACTGTATTACCTACCTTTTAAAGTGATTTAAATTCCAAGTCGATCCTCCGGTCTTTTTGAGATGCAAAGAGGTCAATTACTTTTTCATTAAAGTCTTTTATCTTCTTTATTAATGCCCTTTCTATGGTAAGCATAGCTAAAGAAGATAACCTTTCCTGACCCATGGTATTTTTTAAAAATGTCTTTATTCTTTTTAAGGTGGAAAAACAACGTTCACTTTCGACGGTAGTCATAGGGAGAGTACACAAGATTTTTAACAGTTTGACACTTTCAGAAAAAGTATTGCACAAATTATTGTTAATAAAAAGCTGTAACAAAGCAACTGCACTTTCACTATTGGAAAAATCTTCTCGGCTATATAATACTTCTAATTCAGTTTTAAGTTTCAAATGTTTTATGACTGAATACTCCGTTTTAACTAATTTAAACATATCTTGAGGAAAGCTTTTTTTATAATCTTTAAATCGATCTGCGTGAAATTACTGAGACACTGCTAAATGATTACTGAAGCCAAACCTGGTTTTGATCTCAGATGTAATTATATCACAAACTTCTAATGAAATTCTCCTTTTTGATTCTTCCGTTTTACATCTCTGGGCAGACTGCATAGATGTCTCCTCCAAACAGTTATTCAAAATTTCGTTTCTGATGTCTTCAATTTTACTATTAAAAACGCCAATACACTTATATACTGTTATGACATCGATATTACATTTTTGTAATTGATTGAACAATATATCACAATGAGGGATAACTAAATGAAAAAAATTTAACCAGTAAAGAAAATGTTCATTTTGTAAGTAGTTTTTTAAACCAATAGCTTGGTTTAGAGTGTTGTTTTCTGATTCATTATCAATGATTTTTTCTAAACAATCTAATAATTCTGTTCGATAGGTATAAACAGTCTCTATGCACTTTGTATTAAAATTCCATCGTGTTGGAGCCGCTTTAGGTAATCCACCTTAACAATATTATCTAACATGGCTGTTCTTTTTGGCGATTTTCCAAAGAATGAAGAAAAGCTATGTAAATTAGCAAAAAGAAATTGTATGCTTTTATCCTGACTTGATGCTTTTTGTAAAATTAAATTTAGTTCTTTTTTCTTATCAAGAGATGTTTGCTTTATCGTCATATTAGGCTTTGGACGGCCACCACCTTTGAATTTCACTCGGTCTTCATAGCCCAACTTATGTCCATCTTTCAGTTTTAATATATTTTGTACAATACTCATATTTAATAGTAAACACCAAAAACACTGTTTTACTTAATTTCACGACAAGTAGAAATTTACTAATAAAATGTTCATAAATAAAAACATTAAAAACAACGCGACAGAATTTACCGACCAACGCGTACCTAGTCAGCATTAAGACTGCTCTAGTGAACTTCGTGCGTTACCGTTTCCGTAAAATGTGTCAGGAACATTGTCCCCGCCAGTGTTTTCTGTCTCTCTTGCTTTCTGACGATTGGCGCATGTCTATTTCACTTTAATTCGTTGTAAATTCGGTCCGTAGCTAGCTTTGAGGACACAAGTTGTGGATTGACCCAAGATTTTTAAATTCTATAAATGAATAATGCAATGAATATGAATTTAATACTAAAGTTCGTTTCGTAACAGTAACTAATAAAAAAAATTGGAAGAAAAACATATATTAATAGTTTAAATATACATATTTTTTGTAACAAGGGATATAAAGATACTTGGAATTATTTTATCTCTTATTTTTATTAATAAGAAATACATTTTTTAGCAAAGCAATGTTTCTGAAGCAGTCATTATATTATATTCATAACGTCATATAGTTAATGTAATATCATATGTAACTAATATGACCTGTTATCTTAACATAATTAAATTTTTGAATGATATATAATTTCAATATTGTTGCGGTTACATAGATGTAACCGCAACAACATTTAACTTTAATAAGGGATCATTTAGGATTTAATTTCAAAACAAAATTAGTGGATGGGATAAATAATATAAATTGTTGCATTATATGTAGTCGAGTAGTTTGTTTTCTCTTCTGTAACCATGTCGAAATTTGAGGTTTTGATTTTGCTAACTCTAAACATTGGATTAATAACCGTAAGTATTTTGATTCTTTTTCTGTGTGACTCAAAAGAGAATTTCATGTCGAAGTGATGTTTATTTTTAACAATTTTTCATTTTATATCCAACATCCATCCATCTGCGATATTATGATTATTAAAAATCTGTTTAATGAAATCTGCATCGCTCGTCTTGACAACTGTATATTGGAGTTTATGTATTGGTAGCTTACAATTAAATCATTGATTTCTTCTCAGAGACTTCTTCTCCAGTTAGAACACTAATATTGACGTCTTCTTTTACAGGCAATATCAGATGAAATGCAGAAAATGGGTAATGCACACGAGCAATGTGTTGGGGAAACTGGAGTTCCTGAAGGTATAGTCCAATTTAAACATTATTCTGAAAATTGCTTTGCCAATGTTACTTGGTAAATCATATAATTCTAAACTTAAAATTTGCGAAGAAATATCCAAGTATATATATTCAAACATGTTAAA
Source organism: Rhamnusium bicolor (assembly GCA_029963845.1). Lineage (NCBI taxonomy): Eukaryota > Metazoa > Arthropoda > Insecta > Coleoptera > Cerambycidae > Rhamnusium > Rhamnusium bicolor. The sequence goes on along the minus strand of JANEYF010003732.1, from coordinate 686,765 downwards.
GTATTTTCACCCCAATTTAAGGAAACGGTATTATGGGGTGCATACGTATATAATTTTTTCAAAATTCCAAAAATAGTTTCAATTTCTAAGATATTTACAAACATTCTAACACAAAAACACTGTATTTTATACTTTCTGCTAGTTTCGCCAACCAAGTTAGCAAAATCTGGAAATGATTAAAAAAAAACCTATACTAACAGCACAGTCTATTTGTATCTAAACTTTTTTCAAGGTTTATTACCTGTGATGTTTAAAAGACATTTAATTATAAGAATTAATAATAATTTTCATATTTATCAACTAAATATAATTTCGACCTATAAAATTGGTACGTTTTATTTCAGATTTAATTGTGAAAGCGAGAACAGGTGATTTTGCCGATGACGAAAGATTAAAATGTTATATGAAGTGCATTATGCATGTACTTGGAGCAGTAAGTATATTTTTAGCAAGAAATTGACGTGTATGTGTGAAAATTAAGCATCTACATGTGTACGTGTCTGTCATTATAGAACGTATTGACTTTTACATATAGATTACAAAAATGAAAAAACAAACTTTTTAAAAATGTAAGGGAAATTTTTGAAAATATTCGTCATTTCCTTTTAATATTTAACTGTAGCTACAACTATAAACAATGTAAAAAAATGTAAAATAGAGTATTACATGCAGTGCACTACCGTATACGAAAGATTATACCAGCCTTGTTTATTTGGTTTTTAGTTGGGTTTCCGTCTTGATCTAACGTTGAGGTCTTTCAAATATTATATTTTCTGTGTTTTTTATTTCTGGCATTAGTTTGTTATATAATTTAATTCCTACATACATGGGGCTTCTCTCATACAGAGATAAAGCATGTGCTAGAGTTGACAAGAAAGAGCTATGTCTTATTTCATAATTGTGAAAATCTTCATTTATAACAAACGTTTCCATATTTATTTTAACGTATACTAAAATTTCATAAATGTAAATACATGGGAGTGTCAATAATTTATACAATATTTCTTATAGCCCTTTTCTGAATTTTAAATATTCTGTTGAAGTGACATGATGATCCCCAAAATATTATACCATAACTCAAATTATGCGTGATAAAAGGACATTAAGGTAATACTGTTGATAATGGTTTTTAATCTGTACAAAATATAACAACATGACGCTAGTTTCTTTGAAAGACATTCAACATGTACATCCCAATTTAAAGTGCAATATCTATGTACAAGCCAAGAAACAGTATGAGCAATCGACTTTCCTTCAATTTTTAACAGATGAGTTTCATTTGTTGACGGATATTGAGGTAAAAATTTACCGTTTTGTGTCTATTTAGACATATATAATATATTCGTATCAAACCAGTTTTTAAATTTATCAATCATGGACTGACTGTATTTTTTTAAATCATATCGATTATATTTGATTCGGTACATAAATATGTATTATCATCTGCAAACATTGTTAAGTTCTTAGCACAGTTACCTAAATTAGGAAGGTCATTAACATATATTAAAAATAACAAAGGCCCCATAATAGATCCCTGTGGAACGCTTATGTTAATTTTTGCTTCATTTGAAAAACACCACCTATACCTACTATTTGTTTTTTGCCGTTAAGGTAGGATGTCAACTAGTTAAATTATTTTTCTATAAACAAAGTATGATCAATCAAGTCGAATGCCTTATACTTAAATTCCTATAGATTTTTTTGTCTTCATCCAATGCATTGTATAATTGAATAAATTTTACTACAGCAGATTGTGTAGATCTATTTTTTCTAAAACCATGTTGGGATTTTTGTAAAATTTTATTAGATGTAGAGATAAGCATAACCTGATTAAATATATTTTTTTGCTAGAATTTTGGATATAGATCCTAAGTATAGCCACAGGTCGATAATATTCTATGTTTTCCGTCTTTTTTTGTGTAATGGTAAAATATGTGCTGTTTTAAATATTTCGAAAAAAATTCCTTTTTTCAACGATCAGTTTATAAGATAGCTCAAGGGATAAGTTATATAATTTACAGCAGACCTCAACAAATTACATAAAATTAAATCAATGCCAGAAGAGTTACATTTTTTAGTTCCATTATTGCGTTAATATACTACAGATTCAGAAACAGGGTTTAGAAATATTGTATTGTAATTTCTAGATTGTATTAGATTCATGTTATTTACATTTAAGGGAGTGATATTTTCTAGAAGATTATGTGGAATATCTTCGAAATAATTATTGAAAGAATTGGCAATAACTGTTGAATCAGTTATTATACAATTTTTTACTTTGATTTCAGTAATTTGACGATTATTTTTATTACTATTTATGGCATTATTTATAATTTTCCAAGCCGATTTACTTTTATTGTCAGATTCCTCATTTAGACTATCATTATTTTTTTACTTTTATTGTCAGATTCCTCATTTAGACTATCATTATTTAATTTCTTTGCCACGATTATACCTTTTTTTTATATATTTTCATATTTTTTTATAGTACTTTGTTTACTTGAGTGAATGCACGGGTTATGCGGAGGGTAGTAATTTATTGCCTATCTCTAGATTTTATTCGTTATAGAAGAGGGAAAGGATACATGTTCTCTTTAAAATTACAAATAACCTGGAAACCTTTATGTTGCGGCAGCTGTACAAATGTTTGCTGTATTGTGAACAATGATTAATGTGCTATACTGTTCATTACATACTGTAAATACGCTTTTCCTTATTATTATCGATTTTCATATATGTTTAGTACGAAGATAACACTATCTTTTACGTTTATAAATATTCATATATGTTGGTAGATACAAGATGATGGAAATGTAGATATAGAAGGTGCAATTGCTGCAGTGCTAGATAAAAATAGAAGTGGAATGGACCCGGTGATAAGAAAATGTGCTACACAAGGTAAACCAATTTTACATATAATACTTCTAAATTGCACTTTTTAAAACTCCTTTCAACAGCATTCATAGACTAAATACAAATTTTCAGGTTTCCTTTCAACACAAATTTTCAAATTTCGTATCTGAACATTTTATCGTCTCTTTTCATTGTATTATATACAAGGTGGACCAGATTTTATAAGGAGAATTTAGAGATTTAATAGAATACGCCAAAATAATATATAGGTTTATCATATAAACTTATACAGGGTGATTCATTGAGAATGGGAAATCTCGAAACTTGGAGACCAAAATATGACGATTGAGCCAATATGCCTTATACAAATGTTGTTGGCTTAAGAGGTTCAAAGTTAGAAATTTATTTTGAAATTTTTCAATAATTTTTAAGTTTTCATAGTACCAGCTTGAAAATTGACAGTTAGGTTTTTGGAATGATAAATAAGAATTAACAACTAATTTTACCGTTGCTCATAGATTGCGCTAGTTATACTCTACTACTTTGATAAATCGAGGCATACTCTTTTTGCCTGTAGAATTGTGGCAATCTGAAAGAGTGTCCTTCTTTACATAAAAAGATGTCTCTTGTTTAGTTTCGATATCTCTATCCGTTTTCGAGATATTTGCTCTTAAAAGTTTCTATGCATTTTGTTTTACGCAATTTTTAATCCTTAAAATACAAAGTGTGCCGAGTAAATCATAAATAATTAATAGAAGTACCGGAGACACACAGAGTTATAATTTATCTATACGTTATACAGCAAATCCATATTATGTTGGCGTAATCTATCGTTTGTTTACACACTTAAAAATGTTTGTTTCGTCCAAGAAAATTGTTTCTCTTGCGTAAAAATGTTTGTCGAAATATAAGTTACTTCAAGTCAAATATATTTATTTAGTTTGACTGAAAAGAATGTTCTTAAAAAAAATTTCTTTGAATTAATTAAACGCGCCTTAGTGCCAAGTTTAAGTAAGTTTATCTTAAATTGAAACATTTTTATATATTTTATTTAATTATATGTTTTCTTCATGTGATACTTTTTTAGTTGTCATAAAATTTAAAATTTTTATATTAAAAAAACAAAAAATCTTACTCCAAGAAAGAAATATTTTGATTTAATCTATTAGTTGATAAAATAAATTTATTTAATGCAAAAAACTATTTTGTTGCTTCAAAAGAAATATCTTAAATCTAACAAACGATTGTTTTGAATATCCGCGAATCCCGTCTGCAACAGTCTCTTCCGTCTACCGTGCGTGAACACGTCTTTCTTGTGTAAAGTGACTTTATCTATGGCAAAGTGTATTGCTGTTTCTTATAATGGAAGCGTTCTTACAAAATTACGGATTGGAGCAGTTTCTTCCAACAAATAACTTGTATACCAATATATAAAATATCTAAATAGTTTTGAAATCAATCTAATTTAATTATTAACCATAACATATTACACTTATTCTTTTTATAATTAACTAGTAACAAATTTTAATTAGTTTATTTAGCAGTTAAATAAATGATTTTACTTATATCCCAGTAAACAACAGACGCTGGTTGTTTACTGGGCCTTTACTGAAGATGCTAGCTGAATAAAAGCCCAGTAAAGGCCCATAATTTGATGGTTACTGAAATTATTATTGAAACTTCATGTTTAAAATATTTTATTAACAGAAAGGTATTTTACATTAAGACAAATAAAAAACAAATACATAAAGAATTCAATCTCTTTAATACATTGACTGTCACAACTCAGTCTATAAGACCAAGTGTCATATGTACCACCATCTCAGTCTATCAGCAGGGCTCGCTTTAGAGGCGGACAACCCGGACCCCTGTCCGGGGCGGCGAACCTGAGGACGGCATTTTCGCCTCCCCCCTGAATGTGAACCAAATATTGATAAATTAATTATTCTCAATTAATATAAATTTTACATTACTTGTTGATTTTTTCCCTAACTAAAACTAAGTACTATGCAATTTGCATTTGATCTTTGTGGTTTGTTATGTTTTAAAGCTAGAAAAATATTAAAACACCTTTTTAAAAAGGGCATATTTATTTTTGAAAGGAAACAAAACGTATAGTTAAAAGATTCGCATGACCCTGCATGAACTTGTAGGTACATATATAGTTACTTGTTTAAAATAGGAACAACAAGACATAACATGCAGGAGTGCAGTCTAGAATTAGGAATTTAAATCTACGAGCATTATACGTTCCGTGTAGTAGACACTCGCTCAATCTAGTGGTAAATGATATGGCAAAAGGATCTGTGGAAGTAGCCAATTTTTTTAATATGGTCCAAAAAAAATATATATTTTTTTCTTCTACTTTTCGATGGGCAATATTTTTAAAATATGTCCAAGGATTAACATTAAAACCTTTGAGTGACACTTGATGAGAAAGCAGGATAGAAGCTTTAACGCCCTTAAGATTTCAACTTGGTGAAATATACGACACTTTGCTAAGCATTTATGAAAACCAAGACATCGATATCTCAATAAAAGACGAAGCTTCGGGTTTGCTAAGTTGCATTAAACAATTTAAATTTTAATGTTCAATAGTCACATGGTATAAAATTTTAAACTGTATTAATCACATAAGCAAGCTTATGCAAACCAAAGATTTTGATTAGAAATAAGCACTTGATCTTCTAGCAAAAATTTCTACAAAAATCTTCGATCAGATAATTCTTTCAATGAAATTATTGTTGACGCAAGAGAATTGGCTGATGAAATTAACATTGAAGCCAATTTTGAATCAACAACGCCGCGACACCGCGTAAGAAAAAAAAGGCCAACTTTTCATATGAGGCAAGGGACGAACCAATCGAGGATCCCTAAGAAAAATACAAAATAGAATTTTTCTTCTATACTATTGATCAAGCATTAAACGTACTAGATAGTCGATTTGAACAACTGAATCACCATGGTAACCATTTTCAATCTCTTTATAATTGAAAACCATGCCTAAAGAGACACTGATAAAGATTTGCAAAGATTTGGAAAATATTTTGTTTGATGGTGAATCAGCTGACATTAACGGTCTAGAATTAGTAGAGGAAATTTCTGCAGTTTGTGCACTTTTGGACAAAAAAGAAAGTCCAAGTGATGTTCTTAAAATAATAATGCTAAATTTTGCTCCAAATATTAGTATTGCCTTAAGAATACTACTGACTATTCCAATATCAGTAGCAAGTGGAGAAAGAAGTTTTTCCAAATTAAAATTAATCAAAACCTTTTTACACTCAACTACTACGAAAAATCGACTGAACAACTTGACCATTTTAGCAATTAAACATGAAATTGCTGATCAAATAAATTTAAAAGAGGTAATAAAAAAATTTGCAGAATTAAAAGTGAGAAGAAAAATATTCTTCTGATTATAATTCAAACAAACAATGTATTATTGTGTATCTACCTTTTGTTTTCTATTTAGGTTTTAGGTATAAGTGAGAAAAAATCTAAATCGTAATAGCTGTAAAATTGCATCCTGTATGTATGTTTAAAACTAAGTAAATATTTTTAAAATATAACAACTAGGTATCTATAGGTACTACAACTCTATTTTATTTGAAATTTATACAGTTTTATACCAAATGTTAAGTTTTAATACCTGTTTGTTTTTAAATATACGTTTTTATTGCAAATTAAAACTATCTTTTATTAAGAAAAAATAACTTTAAAAGGGGCGGCAATTTGTTTTTTGTCAGGGGCGGCGTAAACACCAGAGCGGTCCCTGCTATCAGACTGTCTCGTATTCGAGATCCTGACGCCAGCTATGCGGTCTGGCGTAATTTTACCTACATTTCTTTTACTCTTGAATTTGATTGTCTTTCATATTGTTCAACAAGTTTTTGCAACTCGAATTTTCCTTTATTTACAAAAGCAAGCTGTTTTTCGTCTTCTTTGATTTTTTTCTTAAAATCTTCATTCTCTAACAAGAGGACATTATAATTACGTAGTAATTCTTCACATGTATCTTAGGGATTTCCTTTACTTGTGGATGGAATGTTTTCCACATTTCCTATAGACAATAAATGGACTTAAAATTTGTTTAACGATCTCTTTGCTTTCTCTAGTTTTAAAACGTTCACCTCTTGCAGTTGTATTGGACATTTTTGTCTAAGTTTCAGGCAACAAATTAAGTGATGGAATAGCTAAAACACAATAAAATTAGCCACAAATTATTATTTTTAGATAAATTTTATATTGCCCACCAGTTTTTTTTTATTTTTTTTTTTTCGTAAATTTTGATTTCATTCCATCTTCAAAATCATCAATTGTAACAAGTTTATTGCAAAGTCTTTTATTATCGGAGTTAAATTTTCCTTTGCTTTAACATTTTCTAATCCACTCTTTCCTAATTAAAATGTCAGTAGGAAACGAGAAAAATGATATTTTTTCCCCATTCTTCTTTACCCTCTCAGCATTACTCTTACAAATAGCAACACTGCATATAGTTCCAGGCAACTTAAAACAATTAGTTATTATTATGGATATTTCTTCTCAAAATAAATATACTTTATCTTATTGTACATACCTTCTCAAAATAAATGTAAATTAAACCAAATAATTGTCCTTTATATAAAAATCCAAATTAAGTCCAGTGGCGTCCCGAGCGGCACCTAAACGAATATTTTTGACAAAAAAATGTACGCCACTGACCACTTTGTAATTTTTATATTTTTTTTGGGGGTTTATCAACTAAAAATACAATTTTTATGTCTCTCGAATTTTTTCGCATCTTGCTTAGTTTTCGAGACAAAAAATTAAATTCACTTAATTGCATATCCCTGAACCACACAAGAAACATGGGGAAACGTAGGAAATAATCAAGGGTTGCCTTGGAAAACGATTGCAGTATTTGGCAAACAAAATGACAGCTATTTATGTCAATTTATTAAGCTATTAAATTGTAATTTTTGTAAAAAGTATTTTTGGTGATTATTTTTCGAGTTATTTTTTTGTGCAACATGGTTCAGTTTACTAATAGTGAAATGGCAGATATGCATTTCTGTTATGGAATGGCTCATGGAAACTCTAATGCATTTATCATGAAAGATTTCCTCGGCGTGTGGTGCCTAACGGAAGAACTTTTGTACGTCTCCATGCACGACTTTCTGAAACAGGCAGTTTTAAAAGACCGACGGTTGTCATCGGGAGGCGTCTAACGGTACGAACAATTCAAATGGAAGAAGCTGTTTTAAATGAAATTGAGCCAATCTTCATACCAGTACCCGGAAAATAGCTGAAGAACTGAACATTACCCATGTCACAGTGTGGCAGATTTTAAGAGAACAGCAGCTATATCCCTACCATATGCAACGTGTGCAAGCTTTATTGCTCAGAGATTTGCCTAACTTTTTGTGATTGGTTACGCAGTAAAATAATAAGAAATCCAGATTTCCTAAGACGAATATTATTTACAGATGAAGCTTGTTTTTCTCGCAATTCAATTATTAATTTCCATAACAATCACATATGGGCTGAAAACAATCCACACGCCTTAATAGAAAATAATTTTCAAGAACAGTTTTCTAATATTTAGGTTGGAATTGTCGGTGAGCACCTCATTGGGCCTCATTTTCTTCTACCTAGACTTAATGGGGAAGAATACCGAAGATTTTTAGAATTTGTTTTACCTGGACTTTTAGAAGAAGTTCCAGCCATGTAAAGATTCCGTATTTGGTACATACACGACGGGGCTCCACCGCACTTTAGTCTATTGGCGCGGCATTTTTTGGATGGAAATTACCATAACCATTGGATTGGGGTAACAGGCCCACAACCATGGCCTCCTCGCTCGCCCAGTATGAATCCCCTTGATTATTTCCTCTGGGGACACCTTAAAGCGTTAGTATACAAAACTCCTGTTGTAAGTGAAGAGGATCTACGAAATAGAATCATTAATTCATGTGACACTCATTTTCAGGAGAGTGCGTAAATCAATGAGGAAGCGGCTAGACAGTTGTATTGAAGTCGAAGGGGGCCATTTCGAACAATTACTTTAGTAAAATTCGTTAGTTTAGATGTTAAGAAATGTATTTAATTTAGTGTTTATTTGTTGTTGTTGTTACATATTATTAATAAAAAATTATTAAAAAGTGATAATTTCCAAAAGATACGTTTCCCCATATTTCTTGTGTGGTCCAGGGATATGCAATTAAGTGAATTTAATTTTTTGTCTCGAAAACTAAGCAAGATCAGAAAAAAAAATCAAGAGACAAAAGTTGTATTTGTAGTTGCTTTACCCCAAAAACATATAAAAATTACAAAATAGTCAGTGGCGTACATTTTTTTGTCAAAAATATTCGTTAAGGCGCCGCTCGGGACGCCACTGTACTTAATAAATTTTATCAAGTTAGTGCTTAATTGGCCCCTTAACACTACACATAATATTGCCAAATTACAACAAATTTGGGTAACAGATATTTAAGATATTTACGAAAAACCAAATTTTTTAAAAAAGTTTAAAGTATCTTGAATACGAAGCATTTGCGGACCCATATTTATACGAACTTTTTGTCTTAAAATCACTCGAATAATCGTATGTTAAATTTATTGTACATACTTAATGAACACCCTGTATACCTAATATAATGCTACTACTGTACTTGTCTAGTGGTAAGAAAATAAAGTTTTACAATAATATTTATTTTATTTAAAACCACAACCCCCAAACATTCCCTTCAATATTGGAATGAAATAAATTATTTGCTCCAAGCAAATAAAAATTTTTGTTGAAGTTATTATAAATTCCATGGAATTAAAAAAATGCTGTCGATGGGTGAAGAAATATTTTATTAATTTCAAACGAAATGTAATTAAAATTCATTTAAATCAAATAGAATATATCAAGACTTAAATTCTCTTCATACAAATAAAAATATTGTTGCGTATATACAAAGAAAATTTTTCTTTGGTGTTAATAATTTTTTGTTGTCTCAAATAAATTTTTTTAAGTGTGTAAGTGTCCCGATTAGATTCTAGCCCACCCTGTGCATTACGTGTTTCTCTTTCGAATTCTGATTTTTTTTTAATAATATTTGAATATAAAAGTAACACCACCAAATATTTCTTTTTGTTATTGTATAATTATTTGTTTTTTTACAGTTGGTGCAAACTTATGCGAAACCATGTGGTTGACGCAAAAATGTTATCAGGCTGCAAGAGGACCTGTAAGTATATGAAAATTTAAAATAATGTATAAGCTTTTATTTAATATTATTTCTGTTTTAGGATTATTTCCTTCCCTAAGTACAATATATCAGGAAACACTTAAAAAGATAATGGCCGTTGTTATATGTTTATGATTTAGCACCATGAATAAAATATAAAGCACCAGCGTAGTTCATTCTCATCTCGTAATTATTTATTGAGTTTACATTGTTGGAAAAATTTTTTTTTTGGGTAGGGGTCCTTATTTTGAGAAAAACTCCTTTTTTTAACTTGCCGACTTTTCGATAATTTTTAGTACCATCTTCAGTTCACTGTAAGATATAAAATTATGATGTGTAACATTTGAAAAAAAATGTAAATAAAAAAAATGTGTATACAATATAACATGTGGAACAAACAAAAAAAAATTAAATAAATAAATGGATATATGCACCTACAAACATACAAAAAACACGTGCATATACATATAAATAGATATTAAAAATCAGAACATATTAACAAAAATTAAAAATATTTAAATATACTTATTTAGGGCATCTCAAAATTTAATTTAACAACATAATATCACACCTGGTAAAACTACATATGCAGTGAAAAATAATAAGTACTTACATTAATTATGAGTTTTTCCTGGTCACCATAAAATATATATAAAACAGGAAACAAACAGATAAAATCGTTGGGTATTAAGAAATTTTCTTTAATGTACTTATGTAACATATATACACATATATATCACATATAGAGGTACAATTATCAGACTATAGCGTGTACTGGTAATGACACGAATGTGAATCTTTCTAAACGTTAAAGTATACAAAACACATGAGAAGGGATAAAAACCATTACAGATAAAGAGAAAAAAAACGATTATTTGCAATAATGGCAAGGATTGATTATTTGTTTAATATTTTGTAAATAATGCATTTTAAAATATAGCTATTTTATTAATAAGATTAAAATAACAAGCGTTTAAGTTCTCAATGTCTTTCCTTGAATTAACTGATTAATTTTCTTTATATTGATCATTTCTTGAAATTTTCTCTTTTCAAGATTATGCAGTCTACCTGCTATTGTTGTTTCATCAAAATTAAATTCGTGATTTAAACATTTGCAGTGTTCTACTAATGATGTGTTTATTTTATTTTTGTTTTTAACGTCTCTCATGTGCTCTTTCTTTCTGGTTTTTAAGTATCTACCTGTTTGGCCTATATAACTTTTATCACAATCCTTGCACGGTATTTTGTAAATGACATTTGACTGTAATTCTTTTGGTGTTTTCACTTTTAAATTTGTAAAGAAATTTATATATATTTATACAGTCCTTGACATTATTGCAAATAATCGGTTTTTTTTCTCTTTTATCTATGATGGTTTTATCCCTTCTCATGTGTTTTGTATACTTTAACGTTTAGAAAGATTCACATTCGTGTCATTACCATTACACGCTATAGTCTGATAATTGTACCTCTATATGTGATATATATGTGTATATATGTTACATAAGTACCTATATTAAAGAAAATTTCTTAATACCCAACGATTTTATCTGTTTGTTTTCTGTTTTATATATATTTTATAGTGACCAGGAAAAACTCATAATTAATGTAAGTACTTATTATTTTTCACTGCATATGTAGTTTTACCAGGTCTGATATTATGTTGTTAAATTAAATTTTGAGATGCCTTAAAAAAAGTATATTTAAATATTTTTAATTATTGTTAATATGTTTTGATTTTTAATATCTATTTATATGTATATGCACTTGTTTTTTGTATGTTTGTAGGTGCCCATATATTTATTTAATAAATTTTTTTTTATTGTTTGTTCCACATGTTATATTGTATACACATTTTTTTATTTACATTTTTTAGAAAATGTTACACATCATAATTTTATATCTTACATTGCCCTGAAGATGGTAATTGAAATTACCAAAACGTCGGCAAGTTAAAAAAGTAGTATTTCTCAAAATAAGGACCCTTAGCCAAAAAAAATCCAATAATTAATAATTCGGTCGAAAAACTTTTCTATTACATGAATTTACATTATTTATTTTTCACAAATTGTAATAAATACTCAAAGGAATACCTATATACAAGGTACCAAAATCGTAATTCTCTCACTTTATTTAATTGTAGTTTATGAAGTAAAATAGTAAATGAAGTTACTACACACACACACACTTCTTGTTTAATTGCGATTGCCCCACTAGTAAAATATTTTTACCAAATAAATAGAAATCCTTCTTGAGGTAATCGCATATACCATTCACAGACCGGTTTCTGTTTATTGTCTTCTTCCAATTTCCATTTCCAATTCATGACACAAATACACCGGTATGCTAAGCACACAGTTGAATTTCGTTCACTTTTGCATGACGTCAGCCACGTAAATAAAGTGGCGTGAAATTTAAATTATTGGAATTGTGAGATTGTCATTGTTTTAATGTCAAGTAGTTATTGGTGCTCTTGAGACAACTATTGTGTATTTTAAAGATGCCAAACTGTGCTGTAGCTGGTTGTAGAAATTATAATCGGATAACCAAAACGTGTTTCCATTTTCCTAAAAACGAAGAACTTATGAAACAGTGGATTGTGGTCTGTCGACGCAGTGAAAAAATTAATTTAAAACATGGCAAAGTTATCTAATTCCTAATACTAAGCCTGGCCAAGCGATGGTAGATTCAGGGTCGGGCGCTATACCAATGCCATCACGCTCTTGTTTACGATGGCGATGACACAACACACTTCAGTTGTTATCTGTCGGCCGATGCATAGAGTACTAATAAATAATAAATAATGTTGAGCGTAAAGAGTAGAAAACGACCGTACGCTGATAAAGTGAATAAATTTATCGGTGAATTTCCGGATTTATTCTATGATTGATGTAAAATAATTTGTAAAGTTTGTGATCAAGACTTAATGTGCTGGAATAAATACGGCTGCAAAATTCATGTCAATAGTAACCGGCATAAAAATAAAAAAAATGGCGTGTGTTCTTTGGAACCTCAGTTTATGTTTGATTTACTGTTAATGCTGATTGCCTGTGATGTTCCCCTGCGCATATTGGATAAACCAGTATTTCGGGAGTTCTGGAATAAATACAATCCCCAGGTGAATTTACCAAGTCGTTCATCGTTACGTAGATATGTACCAAGTGTTCGTGAAGACATTGTAAATAGAATTAAATGTGCATTAAAAAATACACGGCTGTGGTTATCTGTTGACGAGACGACAGATTGTAAAAAAAATTCTATTTTAAAATTTATAGTATGTGTACTCGACCCTGTTAAACCAACATTTCCACTTTTACTAGCTAGCAAAAAACTAACTGTGTGTACTGGCGAAACAATTACGCGGGTGGTGTTGGAGACTTTCGAAAAATTTGAACTGTCAACAAGTCAAGTGTTGATGTTTGTGACCGATGGTGCTGCGACAATGCGTTTGGTGGGCCGTTTTCTTCAAAGAGACGATTGTAGGTTTTTACATGTTACGTGTAAAGTGCATGCGTTGCATCTTATAGCAGAAACGATTCGAAAATGTTTTCCAGAGGTAGATGCATTAATAGCAAATACAAAAAAAAGTATTTCTCAAATCTCCTAAACGGCTTCGAGCATTTCACACACTGTGTCCTGCTATTCCGGAACCACCAGAGCCGATTCTTACACGTTGGGGAACGTGGTTGAAGGCAGCTTTTTATTATGCTGAATATTTTCAACAAATAAAAGCTGTGACACTACAGTTCAACCTTAACGAGGCTGCAGCTATTAAGGAAAGCCATACAAGCTTTCAAGATGTTTCCCTTGAAACAGATTTAAAAACTATTTATAACAATTATAGAGGACTACACGACGCAATAGAAAAATTGCAAATTACTTCGTTGTCGTTAGTGGAATCGCTGCAAATAGTGGACGACGTAAATACACAGCTACAGACTATAAATGATGTAAAAAATAAGCCCGTTATTGAAAAATTCGAGAGTGTATTACGGAAAGATCCTGATTTTACCAAATTAAGACAAATTTGTGATGGTGCATCTACAGCTGCGTTAAGTGAGTTCACAGAGTGTTTTACTTATGCCTGGATTACTTCCGTAGTTGTCGAACGATCTTTTTCAAAATACAAACATATTTTTTCGCCAGCGAACATCGCTTACTGAGACAACTGTAGAAACATGTCTGATGCTACGCAGTTATTACAGAAGTTTGTGATAACGACAACCAAGCTACTTCATAAATCTGCTTAAGAAGATGAGTTTTGTACATATTTTTATAAAGTGTACCAGTATTAATAAAATTTATTTCCATTTATATTATTTATTTATTTATTTATTATTAGGGTATCACTTAGATATACAATGTACATGTGTGAACGTCATTTAACAGTTTAATAATAATGTGCAGCACTAAGCTTACAAAATATAAGGAAATGCATAAAAAAGAATTTACAGCGAACGAAATAGTACAAAAGCATACATCACAATATATAAAATATTTTTGTTTTTATTATTGTACTTATTCAAGTATTATGATATGATGCATACCCAGTACGTCTCTGTAGGATTAATGACCTTGGCCAGGCTTATATTAATATTTCAACTGTATTTTGTAAAATAAATTAACAAAACAGATAAAAAATTTAATTAATCAACACTGAGAGCAAATAACACTGTGTCAGTTTGACCATAACCATGATATTATTTACAGGTAGTTTGAATTCTACTTTTGAATAAGATCGATTATTTATAAAAATAATATGCCGATTCGGGCGCATAAATTGTACTATCAGGTCATAATTGGAGTGAGGTATTGAATGGAAACATATTTGGGCCAACCTCTGATATCGGTTATACTTTGTGGTAGTAAGTTGAAGTTGATTAAACACAGATTCGTTAGTTTAATCAAAAATTAACAGTTTAATCTTCTTGATTCGGAGGTTGTAAACGGCAGTAGGGTATGTCTCCGATGGCTTGTTTAAAGTTGGAAAGTGGTCTGAGCTCTGCGCCCCCCGAAAATGATTATTAAATATTTTAATAATAATACATATCTGGAATTCGAGGAAGAAGATTATTTAGTAATAAATACGTTTTCGATCCTCCATCAAAGAATAAAAGGTTGTTCTTTCCATTCTAGAATACTTGTTGTAGATGTCCGTTTCTAAGAGGCTATCTGTTCATATTTGAAATTAATATTACCCAATGTATAAGCCTGTTGTTAGTGACACAGGCATAAAATGTGATATATATTTTCAGACAATCTGAATGAAACAATAAAACTTTACTACCGTAAAATGGGGTCAATGGAGACTAATGTATGGAAAGACAGAATTCAGGATAGTCAAAAGAGGTGGAATAGTGGCAAAGACAATAAACACATGTTTTTCTTTGATAAATAGTATCTATTGTTAGGTCTCTGACAGTTTATACTATGCACTAGTTTTATTACTGGGAAGGATTTAGTTTTGCTCAAGCCTTTAAAAAGAGTGGTGTTTTACTAACAAACAGGTAGGTCGAAAAAAACATTTACAATAAAACTTAAAACAGTTTCTCTTGACTATGACATAAAAAAATTTGGAAATTTTTTTATAAATAGATTCCGAAATAAATTTTACAAGAAAAAAAAACTAATATTCAGAGCTTTTTCGTGATTAATAGAGACCATGCTGGTGCAAAAACTTATGCCAAATATGATCCAGAGATGTTCCAGAAGGCAATACAGGACATAAAAATGGAATCTCCTAGAAGGTGGCTCAACGAAAATATGGAATTCATCGGTCCGTTCTGTACAGATTTACAATTTGTACAGAACTGAAATCCTCTCAATTATTTCTCAAGTTTACTTAATCTTCAAGTAAATGAATTGTGAGAATTTCGACTTTGGTACCTATTTGGGTATTATTTCTAGTATTTATTGCTATTTTGTAAATTAATTATTATATTGTCAGGTGGGTAACGGAGGAAACAAAACTTAGTTACTGTTTGGTCATAAAGGCCACCATAATGCTAAAAAATAACAAGTATATGCTTATAGGTTTGGCTTATTCCTTCGTTACAATTTTGTAATTATTTTGTCCGGAAGTCTAAAAACTGGTTAAAGAATGGCAAATAAGATTTTATTAATTTATTGCTTTTCTTGTGGTTGATATGTACCCACTAATGCGTAGTAAATTACTAAATTGTGATTAATGGATTAAACACATCTTTTTGGCAATTATATGATTATTATCTTTGAACAATTTAAATGGTCATTATGTCTATTACGCATTTTCTCGCAGATCGCCATATTTCTTTATGCAAAAAGAGCCTTGCAATCAGAATAACCACGTGACATACCTGACTTTGCAATTTCAATTTTTTTGTCAATTCTACCGTTAAAAAGTATTTAGTTTAATATTAAAAGATACAAAAACCTATAAAAAATACAAAGTACTAAAATGTCTATTGAATGCAATTCAAATTCAGTTTCCTGAACATGTTCCTGAAATTTATTTCCTTCCATTTTATTCAGTTCACAGAGTTTTCAATATAAGAATAACTCGGGTTAAAAAATGTTGGTACCACAAAGCTCTTAATATAACTGAAAAGATCACAATAAAATATAGAAGCTGAAGCTCCACTTTCTATTTTTCTATGCTTAGGTGAGAACAGCTGTGGTGTTGATTCTAGTAAACACAAGTGGTCCAAACGTCTAATAGTAATGTTTTTAGTTAGAAAAACATACTATAAACTTTCGTCAATTTTGATTTAAAAGTTGATTTCCCCGCAACAATCAAACGTCGTCGTTGGTCATCATCAGTTACTGTCAGTCGCATGTCGATGTTTTGTTGTAGTGACCCTGATTTTATCTACCGAATTTGGTGCAAAAGCGGGTTGGATAATCGTTGTTACGATATCATCCAGCAACGTCAGGAACCGTCGGACAACATTGATATTACGTTAACGTGATGCTTGGAAAAATATCAGATTATTTCCTTCTTTCTAGACTCTGTTGTACACCAAATTCTGGCTACCATTGGGCCACAAAATCTGGATTTAGTTTGATATTAAAACTAAATTTTCATTTGTGGTGAATTAAAAGGCGGGAGGCGCGCGCCCACTACCCTCCTAAATCCGCCACTGGTAGAATCTGCGGACCATGTCTGGATTCATTTTCACAGGAATCCAAATTGTTAAAAATAGTTTTATTTTGGTTTCTATGTCGCATTTTTAAGCTCTATCTAGTACAGATTCAGATATATTAAATCTGTAGTTTTAGATACTAGAGACTAGGATGCCAGCTTATTTTTAAGTAGACATTTGGTGATTGATGAATCAAACACTGTACTATGCTAATATAAGTGTATAGTGGTTGCCAAAAATTAATTTATATTTTCTATGAGTTACAGCTTTATATAAGTTTGTTAAAGTTTTAATACTTTGAGAATGCAATTTAAATGTAAGGTAAACTATCGGACATTGAATTATAGAAGTGCAGAAATTTGTCAAAATATAAGGTGATGGAATTTTATTAGTTAAGGAAAAAACTTTTGTAAAATTTCTGAGACCATTTACGAGGATCTGTTCCTATTTGTTAATTTCTATACGTATTCTCCAATAAACATTTGCTTACAAAAATACAGATCAATTTAATCAAAAAAAGGATAATAAAATGCGTCCAAAAATGCAGGATAAAATTTTCACGCGTTTGGAAATAAATGAAAAACCAAGCAAGATCTATTTTTAAATCCTTATTTAAAAATTATAAAATCAGGTAAATTAGAGAAAAATTATGTTCAACATTCTCTGACCCGTCACTGTTTTTATTTTTAAACTGAAAAATAAATTCAAAATTACTTAGGAAAACAAATGTGTTTTATTTTATTTCCTTCCAAGTAGAAAAAATTAAACAAACCGTAAAAATACACAACGAATAACATTAATTGATCATAAAAGATTAAAGTGGGTAACATCAAATTCTACGTTTATCTATTCAAAGTGCTAAATGATAGAATTTGTATTGAACCGTTTAGTGCAAAATAAATACCATTAATGCTCTTGAAGAAAGCAATGCAATAAATAATGGGGTGTTATTTTTAAAATAAGAATGAAGTTCCATGGACGTACAGAAAAAATAGGTTAACATCAGGAATTTTCATATTCTTGTTTTAATTTTTATTTATTGTTTCGTTGTAGTTTTGTCAAATACTAGCGGAAAGTATCGTCATCCTGTGTAAAAAGAAATTTCTTGGGTTTTCATGGAAAATCCATTCCTTTTTACATGCCTTTATTTTGTTCAGTTGTTTTATCACGAAGGTGTGTTAGAATGAAAACAAGTAGTACAATTGGAGGAAACTAAGAAATATTAATGTTAAAAATAATTTATATCTTCAAAAAGAAAAGGTGAATTTACATAGTTCAATACACATATCAATCTGTAAAACTATAAGGGAAATATGCAAGTGGATATTATTATTGTAAAAAACAATACTGCTGCAATATGGTTGGATAGCTAACAAGAGGTTGCTGTCGTCTCACTCGAAAGAAATAAGAAAAATGTGATTGTCAAAGATGATTTTATATCTTTTTTTAAAAGACAACTTAGACTATCCACGAATATGAACAAGTCATTTAGAGTTTATTCAGTAGAATCAATTCATGAGAGAACATAGACAAAGAAAATATACCTATTCTCTCTGTAAGAGAGTGACTTACTAAAACCACATACATCTGATCTCTTCTAGGTGTGTGACTAATGAGGCGGTGTTATACTGTGGGTATAAAAATATAATAAAATAAGTTCAACGTTCATCTGTTGATTCCATCTCTGGAATCTCAGTATTTAAAACGGTTATTAAATTATAATGTGGTGCGGATATCATTATACACTTAATGTGCAATGCCTGTTGCCTACTTAATGCATATAGCAGCTAAGAGATTCATCAATGAAACGGGCAGAAAGTTTATGAACATATAAATTTAGTCCTTCCCTTAGGGTCGAAAAATACGCTCCGTATGTAAAATTATGACTAGAAATTTGTTTGAGAATACATGGGAGTAATATGGACTATAAATATTGAAAGAACGCCATATTGGATTTTTCAAACCGGAAATACTTGATATCAAATATATAAATAATAATAATTGAATAATAATTTATCGGCTTTTCCTTCCTTTTTGGATTTATTGGTATTTGCTTGAAACCACTAAATTTGGGTTTGAAAGATGATTTATCTATTTTTTCTTCAATCTCATTTCGCAGATCTATAAAGCCTATAATAATCCATGCCTAATTCATAAAAGGCCAGAAGTGGATTTATGGGTTTTGCATGTTTGACTCCTCATATTTTATATATACCTATGTTTAATAGAATGGTGTAATCAAAATTTCTTGCAAATATATACGAGGGGCGTCATTAATATTTCAACACAAAAATTTTATGTTGCAAGAAATTTTGTTTGCGTCATTCAATAGACAGTTTAATAAAACATATAATGGAGTAATCATACTCCAAATTTGAATGCCTTTTGATGTAAGATTTCAGAGTTATTCGCTCATAAAATTTTGGTGTTGAAATATTAATGACGTCCCTCGTATATATTTGCAAGAAATTTTGTTTACGTCGTTCTATTAAACATATAACGAAGTACTCTTGAATCAAATTTGATTGTCATTTGATGCAGGATTTCAGTTATTCAATTATGGAATTTTGGTGTTAACATATTTATTAATAACACTGACGTAGTTTTCCGCGAAACACCAAAACACTATATACTGATGATTAAAAGTATTAATCATCTCTAGATGATGCCAACTTGGTTGGCGAAACGCAAGTCGAGTGCAGTATATAGCGTTTTGGTGTTTCGTGGAAAACTACGTCAGTATTATCTTCGCATCAAGGGTTCCAACCTATTCCAGGAATATTTATTAATGATCTCCCTCGTATACATTTGCGGGAAATTTTGTTTACGTCATTCTATTAAACATATAACAGAGTACTCTTGTTCCAAATTTGATTACCTCTTGATGCAGGATATCCGAGTTATTCAATCATGAAATTTCGGTGTTGAAATATTAATGATCTCCCACGTATACATTTGCAAATTTTGATTGCCTTGTTCTATTAAATATATAAAGTCCGTTTTAGAATGCTCTAAATATTGCAGAAGAAATTAAGCAATAAATTGAACAATACCTAATTAGAGTCAATATCTATTGGATTTGCACTGTTATATGTTTTGCACTGTTATATGTCAGGTGATAGCCTCGAAAACAGACGAGTGGAATCTCAGTTAACCTTCTTGAACAAAATAAGTAATGACAATGACCGTCCCGTCAGAGGCGTAACGAGAGCACTTGTATTGGGGGGTGCTGACCTTTCAATTTCCCAACTGTCAGTTGTAACCTTAACTATTTTTTTGTAATTCGTTATTTATTAGGAAATTTAAAACAAACCCAAGAGGTTTTTAGGAAAATAAAAATAATAATAATTACAAATAATTAAAAAAAAATATTAATTAAAAAATTAAATATTCATTAATATTAAAAAAATTTAAAAAAACTAAAAAACACTTTTAAACATCAAACTAAAATAAAAATAATTATAAATAATGAAAATTGACAAAATATATTTAAAACTCACAATACACACCCCCATTAAATATTTAAAAAATTTTTTTAGTTTTTAAACTATATTTTTTCATTTTTTTAAATAATTATTAAATATAAAAAAAATTACTCTTACTTCAATCTTACAATAAAATTAAATTTAAATTATTATAACAACAACACAGCCAACATATTACTTTAATATATTTTATATAAACAAATAAATTTTAATAAATATTTAAATAAAAAAAAAATAAAATAATATTTAAAAAAATAAAAAAAAAAAAAAAATAAAAAAATATATTATAAATGTTAAATTTTCGTGTTCCCAGAGTAACCGCAAGGTAACATATGACCTTTACTTCGAGTATACCTTGTACAAATACTGGTAAATTTTCGCCTTTATATCAAATGTGCAATAATTATAATGAATATCAACATACTCTTGATATTTTATTCTGCAATGTAGCCACAGTTAAGAAATCGTAAAACAGTTTTGTTTTCTTCAAAAATTTGCATGTGTTAGTTACAGATATGTAATGTATAATAAATTTGCATATGTTAATTATAGATAAGTATATGGATATGTGGGTCTGTAGGTATGTCTGCATATATGTATATATGTATATATGTATATATGTATGCATGCATATATGTGTGTATACATTTTAAAATTAAGTTTAAAGTTATATTCTTAATGTTCTATGTAATATTGTTTTTTTTTACTTCTGTCTTTTTAAAATATTATTTTATATTATATTTTTGTAATTCCCATTCTATAAAGGTTTCCCGTTGAATGGTGGAAAGAAAGAAAGAAAGAAAGAAAGAAAGAAAGAAAGAAAGAAAGAAAGAAAGAAAGAAAGAAAGAAAGAAAGAAAGAAAGAAAGAAAGAAAGAAAGAAAGAAAGAAAGGAAGAAATAAATAAATAAATAAATAAATAAATAAATAAATAAATAAATAAATAAATAAATAAATAAATAAATAAATAAATAAATTAAATAGATAAATAAATAGATAAATAAATAGATAAATAAATAGATAAATAAATAGATAAATAGATAAATAAATAGATAAATAAATAAATAAATAAATAAATAAATAAATAAATAAATAAATAAGTAAATAAATAAATAAATAAATAAATAAATAAATAAATAAATAAATAAATAAATAAATAAATAAATAAATAAATAAATAAATAAATAAATAAATAAATAAATAAATAAATAAATAAATAAATAAATAAATAAATAAATAAATAAATAAATAAATAAATAAATAAATAAATAAATAAATAAATAAATAAATAAATAAATACATATATACATATATGCATATATACATATATACATAAATAAATAAATAAATAAATAAATACATAAATACATAAATACATAAATAAATAAATAAATAAATAAATCAATAAATCAATAAATCAATAAATAAATAAATAAATAAATCAATAAATAAATAAATAAATAAATAAATAAATAAATCAATAAATAAATAAATAAATCAATAAATAAATCAATAAATAAATCAATAAATAAATAAATAAATAAATAAATAAATCAATAAATAAATAAATCAATAAATAAATCAATAAATAAATATATAAATAAATAAATATATAAATAAATAAATATATAAATAAATAAATATATAAATAAATAAATATATAAATAAATAAATATATAAATAAATAAATATATAAATAAATAAATACATAATATAAATAAATAAATAAATAAATAAATAAATAAATAAATAAATAAATAAATAAATAAATAAATAAACAAATAAATAAATAATTAAATAAATAAATAAATAAGAAATTAAAAGAAATTTGTAAATAAATAAAATGTAAAATCCTAAAAGATAGGGGTTAAGAGGAAGATTGTAGTCATTGGACTACAAACTTCGCCCTTAATGAAATGTAATCTACTACTGTTTCATTAATAAAGACGTATATTATTATTATTATTATTATACTTTATGAAATCATCTCGAATATCTCTTATTGTCGAGTTTAATACCGGTTGCTGAATACTGAACAATTGTAACTTTTTTTTGTGCGTACCTAACCTACCTACTTAATAAATACCAAAATAATATCAGGTGATAGGTACTCGTACATAATCAACGTAATAAGAAAATTATAATGGCAAGTACTTCAAAATGGCAGATCAAATCATAATTGATACTTGAAAATGACGCCAAATCGCCAGATAAAATAAACGTATCGATCAAAAGATCTTACAAATATCTTCATCATTGTAGGTAACAATTAATTAATTTACAACTGACATGAGCAACGTTAATTTCTTACTTGATTATTAAATTGATATAGTTTAAGTATGTACTGACAAACAGTAATCTCATGTCAATACTAATCTTAATTTTAAGGCAAATGCGTCACTCATAGACAAATCAGGTGCAAAACACTAACAATACCACTGCAGTTGGTCCTGTGAATGGCATCTTTGATTGTAGAAGGGTCAAAAAGCAAGCGAGGACGGGACCATTAAACCTCCAGGGTCGGCATTTGCATGACTGCGCAAGACTCATTGGTGAATACAGTATATTCAAACACGACTTTATATAGACCTTTAATTTACACTTTTAACTAAGGCTGGGAATCGAATACGAATAATTCGAATATTCGAATAATCGAGTATTCGAGTATTCGAATACGAATTTTTCTGATGGGAAATTATTCTAATATTCGAATACTCGAATACCGAATATTCGAATACTCGAATATATGCGAGTATTCGAATATTCGATTATATCTGAGTAAATATGAATATTAAAATATATTATTAAATTATGTACGAATAGGTATGCAGTATGCATCCAACCAAGGTAGGTAGATAGTAGGTATAGGTAGGTACCTATTCTAAACTTCAAATATATAAATAGACCATATCAGTGGCACGTTTTACTCCCAGTCAAACTATTCCATATCTTTCTCGCCTCGACCTTATTCTTACTGTACTAAGGCAGGGGTTAAAATTAAATTTTAAATTTTAGAAAACCTGTAAATATTTAACTATTGACTTTTCATGTATTTGTTTTACCTTCACAATATGCGTCTTTTTTAAAAACATTCTAATTTTAGAGCATTTTTATTTTTTTTCGAAAAAGAAAAATAGTTATGACACAAAAGTATAATAAACTAGCTCTGTTTTCGTTTTATTTAAGCTTCAATAGTTAAATGTGAACAATAGCGCCTCAATCGTAAAATAAAATACTAACTAAATAATTCTGACCCTTAAAGCACATGTACAGGAAACATACCCTATTGTGGGTATGGAAAGCAAATCAAATTGCCTGCTTAGTGGTTTACGTCACGACTATTATTGTGGTCTATCCAACCAAATACTCAAATAGAGTATTCACTATTCACTAGTATTCAGTGCTATACCTATTAATAATGAATATTCGAGGATCCGGATTATTCGGATAGCTATTCGAATAATTCGGATTATTCGAGTATTCAAATATTGGAATTATTCGAATATTCGAATATTTTTTCGAACGAATATTCGAATACTAAAATCTGGAACATTCCCAGCCTTACTTTTAACCACAGCAATCCTCAACAGTCTATATGGACCAACCACTATAATAGTAATGCAACAAATAATATTTCTCCCGAGCAATTTAAAAAAATATTTTGTACATACACGTGGCCAATGGAATTATAGATAAACTACTTTAGTATAATACCGACAAATTATCTAGATTTTAACGCACATAACCACCATTTTTCTTTTAACCAAATAACATATGTAGAAGTAGCAAAAATTATTTCTAATCTTAAAAACAAAAAAAAAAAGTAATATCGCTATGACATAACTATCAGTATTTTAAAAAGCATAAATTAGTCAGTCAGTCCTTATTTAATTTACCAATTTAATAATGTACGATAAAAAAATATTTCAAATATATGGATAAGAATATCCATTACTCACAGCTATGGTAAGTTTAGTTAATAAAATAATTAGGAAACGTAAATTTAAAGAGACATTTCGAAATTCCTCGATTTTTCAAACTGAAAAAGAAAATCCGAATTATATATCGATTCCATACGATTCTCGTTATAAATATGACAGTGGTTCATTCATCGGGAAATACACTACAACAATATTTAGGCAATTCATAAGATAGAATTGAAACAAACGGAAAGTCGGGGATTTACGAAATTAGCTGTGAGGACTGTAATCAAAAATATGTAGGAAAAATCAAACGATCGATTCAAACTAGATTCAAGGAGGATATGGCTCATTTCAAATATGGTAGAAGAGTCTAGTGTTGCCCAACATGCGTTTGAGAACAATCATAAAATAGATAGTAGCAATTTGAGATTAATTAGGAATCTAACAGATAATAAAATATATGACTCACGGTCAAGAAGCAACATAGTTGGGTTCTTGCCAAAATGTTCCGGGTTCGATTCCCGGTCGTGACAGTGGAATTAACTGTGAAAGAATTTAGTTACACTACACACGAATATTGGATGTGTCCGTTGTCTCTAAATGTGTACCCCTTCTTGTGGTGTTTTATTATTATTTATTTATTATAGACAGCTGGATGCATTTGAAAATTTGGAAATTACAAATTGTAAAAATAGTATTAATAGTGACAGAAGGTCATTCTGATATAGTCCGCTATATTGGTTAATGAGTTACGGTTCACCGAACCGTAGCAATAGTTTTAACGCCACTGGACTGTGTAGACTGGTTAGATGAGACTGGAATTGTACGAGAACGGCCGGGAATATTCTGGAATGTTCTAAACCGTGTGAATGGATGTATAAATAAGACGCACGGTGAGCCAAGACTCAGTCTTAAGTTGAACGTGAACGAGTAAAAATGAAATAGGAAAGAGACTTATAAGTAGAGCTGTCCGATGTGCCTGGAGTACAGCCACGGTCTTGCGCTGTCGTCACACGTGCCGATTTAGAAGTGATTTACGCTGCAGTTTTATTTGAAAGGTTAATGCGTGAGGTTGTACCTATAAATTATACATAATGTCAAACGCGCCAAAGGGTAAAAAACGACTGTACGCGGACACAGTGAATAAATTTATGCAAAATAATTTGTAAAGTTTGCAATCAAGACTTAATGTGCTGGCACAAAACAGATTGTCGTCGTCATATCAATACCGTGCAACATCAAAATAAAAAAATGGCATGCCTTTGACAACTCAGTTTATGTTTGATTTATTGTTAATGTTAATAGCCTGTAATATTCCGCTACACATACTGGATAAACAACCATTTCGGGAGTTTTGGAATAAATACAATCCCCAGGTGAACTTACCAAGTCGTACATCGTTATGTAGATATATTCCAGCTGTTCGTGAAGACATTGTAAATGGGATTAAATGTGGATTAAAAAATACACGGCTCTGGTTATGTATTGACGAGACGACAGATTGTAAAAAAAATTCTATTTTAAATATTATAGTACGTGTACTGGACCCTCTTAAACCAACATTTCCACGGCTTTTTATTATGCTGAATATTTTCAACAAATAAAAGCTGTGATACTACAGTTCAACCCTAACGAGGCTGCAGCTATTAGGGAAAGCCAGACAAGCTTTCAAGGCGTTTCCCTTGAAACAGATTTAAAAAGTATTAATAACAATTATAGGGGACTACACAACGCAATAGAAAAATTGCAAAATAGTTCGTTGTCGTTAGTGGAATCGCTGCAAATAGTGGAATCGCTGCAAATAGTGGACGACGTAAAAACACAGCTACAGGCTATAAATGACGCAAAA
The DNA here is from genome assembly GCA_029963845.1 of Rhamnusium bicolor. Lineage (NCBI taxonomy): Eukaryota > Metazoa > Arthropoda > Insecta > Coleoptera > Cerambycidae > Rhamnusium > Rhamnusium bicolor. Next base: position 660,321 of record JANEYF010003732.1, on the reverse strand, counting down.
AATAATCGCGTTAGTGAAAAATTCGAGAGTGTATTACAGAAAGATCCTGATTTTAGCAAATTAAGACAAATTTGTGATGGTGCATCTACAACTTCGTTAAGTGAGTTCACAGATTGTTTTACTTATGCCTGTATTACATCCGTAGATGTCGAACGGTCATTTTCAAAATACAAACATATTTTTTTCACCAAAGCGAACATCGCTGACAGAGACAGCTGTAGAAACATACCTGATGCTATTATACTATAGATCTTCCCCACTTTGTGATGACGACAACCAAACTACTTCATAAATCTCTTTAAAAGGGTGAGTTTTATACAAATTTTTATAAAATGTAACATTATTGTTAAAATTTATTTCCATTTAATATACTTATTCAAGTATTATGATATGATGTAAACATATGAGTCATATGACGGCTCTGGCGGCCAGGTGACCTCGGACAGCTCTACTTATAAGTGTTCAATTGTGATTATAATTGAGACAGTAATTAATCTATTGTAGTTAATTTTTAATTAGTAATTAAAGTAGTGAGTAAGTGTTACCTGAACTTTCAATCAACGAATCTACGAGTATAGGTGTTTGTTTGGATAGCAAACACGTAACAATTTGGTGTCGGAAGTGGATTGGAAGAGAAATTTCTGGAATATTCGAAATGGTTCTACAGTGTTTTTTTCAGAAATTAGAGGTAACACAGAGAATTAAGGTACTGGACAGTGTTTGGAGGACTATTTATGAACTGAATAGTAACTTTAAAGTGGATTTTCGAGAAGTTTCTAGAACATTCGATTTGGGAACCACAGAAGATACGTAAACTGTGTTAACAGAAACGTGTTATAGACTCAAAACAAGACTTATTAGTGATATTTCGTGAAAATTCTCGGACATTCCATTGCGTAATTAGTGAAGGTAAGTGAATTTTGTCAACACAAAAGAAGTATAGACTCTAAATAAGACTTTCTAGTGCTGTTTCGAGATTTTTCTGGAACATTCCATTATTAAAATATACGTGATATCAACATTTTACGGACTTTATAGTGTAATAAATTTTATTCTGAAATTGATTTACGTGTCGTGAGTTAATGCCAACAACAAGAAGTATGGCGGAGAAGCAAGCACACGAGATGCTTGCAGCATTGTTACAACGGATGGACGAACAAAGAAGAATTATGGAAGATCAAGAAAGAACACGGCGGAAGAAAAAGAAGAACAAGAGAGAATACGAGAGGAAGAGAAAGACGAACAAAGACAAATTATGGAAGATCAAGAAAGGAAGCGACAAAAAGAAAAGGAAGAACACGAAAGAATGCGACAAGCTGAAAACGATGAACAAGAAAGAAAACGGCAGGAAGAATTAAGAAAAATGTTTAAGGATCAAGAAAAGTGGCGACTCGAGGAAAAAGAATACTTCAAAAGAAGCCTAGATAAACAGCATGCGGCCATTTTCTCCCTCACTGAAAAATTTAAAGGAGATGTTGTCGAAAAAATCACTGAAGTCGCAGGGAAAGTCTGCGAAGTCGAAAAACAAGTTAATGAAGTTAAAGGAGAGGTCAGTCAAGTTAAGGGAAAAGTCAGCCAAGTGGAAGGGGAAATAACCGAAGTCAGAGGAGAAGTAGCCCAACTCAAACAACAATTAAGAGATAAGTTGGTACTGTCGTCTAGTATTAGGTTACAACCACCTTCCTTTGACGGTCAAGATTCATGGTCAACTTATAAGAGACAGTTTGAGGCAGCTGCACGTTCAAATAACTGGAACAGTGTGAAAAAAGCAACAGCATTGGTATTAGCACTAAGGGGCCAAGCATTAGACCTGCTCCAAACAATTCCTACCGCACAGCAACAACACTTTAGCATTCTAGAGGCAGCATTAGAACTAAGATATGACAACTAACATCTCGCTCTAGTATATCAGGCTCAGCTCAAATCACGAAGACAACGAGGTGGAGCAAGTGTCCAGGAGTTCGAGGCGAGGCTGCTGTAGAGAGATTAGCCCATCTAGCCTATCAGCAACAGTTGCCTTTGGAGCGTTTATTGATGGAGTAAAGGACCAGACGAATCCTTAAATTTGCCAGACACAAGCGAAGTAGTGAGGCCCTAGTACATGCACTTGAGATTGAGGCTGCCTATGAGGATACCACACAATCAGACCAGAGAGTGCGAGCCATGGCTGTGGAAGAGACCCCGACAGATAAAACCATGTTGATCGCGCAACTATTGACAAAGATAAATTCCCAAACGAAACGAGAGTAACAAAATAGCGGCAGCCCGAATGGAGGTATCCGTTGTTATAAGTGTGGCAAATTGGGACATATTAAGTGGAACTGTCATGAGCTCAACATTCAAGACGTAATGTCCGAAGTATAAAAGATCATATAACTACTGATAAACTCGAATATCCAGCCGAGACAAAACCAACTGCAAAGTAGTGGAGGAGGCATTTACTGTTATAAGTGTGGCAGAGTGAGCCATATTCAGAGTAACTGTCGTCAGCGCAGTCCTAAGAGGGTAAATGTCGCAGTAATGGAGAAGCCGCAGGAAAACTGGCAAGCTGGTACTTCGGGGAATATGGCAGATGGCCTTTCCAACAGACCGTGTCAAAAAGACTGCAAGCCTTGCCACCGTGAGGAAAAACAGCGAAATGTACAAATAATGAATACCGTTAAGATTGATGTTCCGGATTATTGGACAAAACAGTCGTTAAGCGAAACACAGTTAAACGATAAGGAAATTGGTTCTATTCTGAAATGGAAAGAAAGATGAACCCGACCCGATTGGAAGGACATTTCAAATAAATCAGTGGGGCCGAAGGCTTTATGGGCACAATTGGACTCCCTTAGAGTAGAGGATGGACTGCTGAGGAGAGCGTGGGAAAGTCCAGATGGGAGGAACGTTACTTTATAATTAATATTCCCCAGGTGTCACGTAGCAAATGTACAAGTGCATAATGAAACATCTGGTGGACATTTTGGCAGCAACAAAACCCTGACAAAAGTAAGAGAACGTTTCTACTGGGTAAACAGTTGTCAAGATGTGGAGGCTTTGTGCCGCCAATGTGAAGTTTGCGCGGTAAGAATAGGGCCACAAATAAGAAATAAGCAATATAAAACCAGGGCTCCTTTTGAGCGAATTGCAATAACAAGTGACCGTATGAAGGTTCGTTATTATCTTAAGGCTAATTCAGGAGGGTACCAGGTGGGAGAGTTGGTTTGGCTATATAACCCAGAACGAAAGAAAGACAGGTCCCCCAAGCTTCACGCGCCCTGTCGTCACCAGACTAAACGACGTTGTATACCGAATTCAGTCCAAAATCAAAGATGGTGCATATAGAGAGACTATTGAAGTATGCAAGGAACAATGAATTGCCTGATAGAGACATTCAGGATTAAGGAGAGGGCAGTGTTACATCACTGGACTGTATGGACTGGTTAGATGAGACTGGAATTGTACGAGAACAGCCGGGAATATTCTAGAATGTTCTAAACCGTGTGAATGGATGTATAAATATGACGCACGGTGAGCTGAGACTCAGTCTTAAGTTGAACGAGTAATGAAATGCGAAAGAGACTTATAAGCGTTCAATTGTGATTATAATTAAGAGAGTAATTAATCTATTGTTGTTAATTGTTAATTAGTAAACAAAGTAGTGAGTAAGTGTTACCTGGACTTTCAATCAACGAATACGAGTATAGGTGTTTGTTTGGATAGCAAACACGTAATAATAATTTAGATATTAATAGAATACATTGTTAGCATACGGTTGGTTTTAATCATGCCCAGATGATGCCAACTTAGTTGGCGAAACACGCGTCAAGTGTAGTATAAGGTGATTTGTCGAAAACAACGTCAGTGTTAGTTTCACATCAAAGATCCAGCCCACTTCAGGATTGTACAGGGTTATTCATTATAAATTACCCACCCCTTATCATCGTTATTATTGCCTATAGAAAAAAAAGTTTTAAATAAAAGTTTTGTGGTTATGACTGAATTTTGTTAAAATGCTATCAAAAGTACAGTAGCGTGCAGATTTCAGGGGATACAAAAAAATAATATTTTTTTAAATGGGATATCCTGTATATTACTAAATTTTTGGAATGATCCTTTGTTCCTGATTTCAACAATATACCATATTTTACCCCTACCATATATCGTTTTTGAGTTATTAAACGTCGGATATCTTAGTTAAACTAGTTACTGTAAATATGGAAAAGTTAACATTATTAAAGTGAGCAATGAAAATTTGATAAGTGACATGTCTTTAATGAAATAACCAAAATGGTTTACATTGAGGAAGAAAAAAACCAAATATTTATACAAAATATATAACAATGATTTATTTAGGAAATTTAAATATAAATAAATGATCTCATAAAAGATGTTTGATGTGTCCACCATTATTGTCAATGCATAATTGATAACGTCTTCTTATATTTATAATTGCACCGGAAATGGCTTCATTATTTACATTCAGATTGTTTATTTCAAGTCGAATCCTGTCTTTAATGACTTGTATACTATTATTATTATTATTGATAATGTCTTTTAGAAATACCCAAAAAAAAAAGATTCCATAGGGGTCAAATCCGGACTGTTAGGTGGCCATTTAATAGGTCCATCATTCCCTATCCATATTGGGAATACATTATTCAAATGATCTCGAACGGGTAGGACACTATGTGGAGTTACCCGATCCTGCATTCAAATCATATCATCAAGTTCGGCTTCCGAAAAATTCTGCAAAAGAATATTTTCTGCTTCTGGGATAATTATTTCCAGATAGATAACTCCAATTAAAGTATAATCATAAAATATGGGCCCAACAATTTTGTTTCTGAAAATTCCACACTAAACGCTAACAGTTTTTTTCCTGATTGTTTTATTTGTTTCACCAATCTTTTTCTGTTGTGCTTATTTTCTCACGACCTGGATGATTCAAAAGTTCAACCTTTGAATCATCTGGCGGCAAAAGTCCAGTCTTTTCCTTTTATGGGCCTCTGTAAAAATTTTATATGGTTTGTAGCTGTTATTTTTTAACGTACGTGGGATTTTTGAATAACTTTTACCTAATTGATCGACTGCATTCAGAATTTTCTAAAAAATAATACAATGTTTCAAAAAAGTCTATTCGCGAATAAATATGGATGGGCTTACCTTCGAAATGAAGCAGTATATCTATAGCTGTTCTTCCTGGTTTGCTTGAACTACACGCTTTTTTCTACTAAAACTGTAGGTATTATTCACCTTTTGGTAAATATTTTTGAACGTATTTTCTAATGGTGTTGGATGATTTGGATGCAACACCCTATATTTTGCTGCACGTTTATTTTTGTTATTTTGTATATAACAAGTAAATATTTGGACTTTTTCGTCCTCACTGTAAACCATTTTGATTATTTCATTAAAGAAATGTCACTTATCAAACATAATAGTTATCATTTTCATAGCTCACTTTAATAATGTTAACTTTTTCATATTTACAGTAACTAGTTTAACTAAGATATTCAACGTTTAATAACTCAAAAACGGTATATGGTAGGGGTAACATATGGTATATTTTTGAAATCAAGAACAAAGGATCATTCCAAAAATTTAATAATATACAGTGTATCCCATTTAAAAAATATATAATTTTTTGTATCCCCTGAAATCTGCACGTTACTGTACTTTTGATAGCATTTTAACAAAATTCAGTCATAATCACACAACTTGTATTTAAAACTTTTTTTCTATAGGCAATAATAACGATGATAAGAGGAAGGTAATTTATAATGAACCCTGTACGAAATGGAGAACTTTACACATTGTCGATTCATCGAATTGTATGGAGAAAAATTGTCTATTACGTATAAGCTACTGTATTATTGTTTTAATAGAGTAATAGAGTTTAGCACAAACAAACATTTTCTCAATCAACTTGCTATATTTTATCGTTTAATGAGATATTATAGGTGAACATCCTGTATACTGCATGGGTCAATTGTACTGTGGATGATGTAAATACTAAATATAAGCAAAAAAACAAGCATTAATTAATATTAAATAAACGACTAATTAATTAATTTTATGTGTCCATCAGGAACGTAAATTTAAATACACTGATAAATTTGAGGTAGTAATGTAGGTCCCAATATATTAATTTTATACCACACACCTTTGTTCAGCCATCCCCTAACCGCTGTGCTTTTTCATTACATAATTAAAAAATTCAAACCATCGCAGCCTTTGTCGAGTGGAGGAGTAGGTAAAAAGGTAAGAGATTAGGGTTAGAAAATAAAAAACCGTCCCAGATCATTGGTTAAAGTACAATAGGCGGAGCGGTGCTGGTCCTTTGCTGGGGGCCTTTTCGTGTCCAATTTAAGACCTACTAACGAACCCCTAAAGCTACGGTGCCATGTGTTAAATAAAGATAGATAGTGAACACTGGTGGCGTCACACAAAATCGCTCTCTTTGTATGGGGTCCGTTTTAATCGGTCCACAATAAACCATACGAACAAAACAGGTTTCTTTCGCCGCCTTCCAAAGAATTACAGTGGCTACACAGCTGTGCAACTACAATAACATGTGTTTTTTTATAATTTGAAATAAAAAAGCTTAACACCACAGTGGTCGAATGTAACAGGGGACACAACAAAACAGTTTTATAAAATTTGTAGGACGCGTTAGTTGGATATCATTGAGTGTAGTGAAAATTATTACATTATTTTACATAATATTGGTACGTGTATTATATTTAATTAACTACCTCCAGAAGCATTGTTTGTAAATATTAATTATTTTCTGATATATTCGTTATACCATGATAGTGCGTTTTTGGTTTTGATAATATAATATACAAACCCCCCTACAATTTAAATCAATAACTAACTACTAATTAATTTTTATGAAAAAAATTTACCACATCGTTCCAAATAACTATCTAAAATTATACTTCATCTCATAACATGATGGACTTACTCTCATAACAAGGTGTTCTAAAATTGTCAAGATCATGTGGATAATTTACAATTTTCATAGTATTTATTATTGTTCTGTAATCTGATGTATCTCTTTTAGTTTTTGTATTGTTTTTAAAAATATACTCAGTTGAACTTTCTTCTTCACCAGATACAGCTAATTATTATTTTATATTGGCACCGTTTTCAAATTTATGTAATAATAAAATACCGAGTAAAATTCCTAATGCTTTTCTTCTGTTTTACAACTGTATATTTAATGAAATTTCCACATTTTCAGTGAAATTTCCTAAAATGTTAGACTTTTAAATAAACCCTTAAAGCAATTCGTAGAAATTGTTGTATCAATTTGAAACTAATGATTCATTAGATTTTATAATTCACAATTTCTACTTATTTTAATTTTAAAAGTATTTCTGTCAAATCTTTTCGATAAAGCTTGAAATTAGAATTGAATCAGACCCACAATAGTTTTACTTCGTACTAATACATTAAGAACAAGGTGAAACGAAACCTGTAACAAATTTATTTGTTGGTAATAACACAAAAAACAAAAAAAGTGAATTTAAAGACCCATAAATATTGTATAGAATTATTTATAAATGAAATTATTTAACGAATGTATTACGGAAAACGGTAGTACTTACCGTTTTCCGTAACACATTTCTTGTGACTGTATCTAAAAACTCTACTTAGAGAGCTTCTGAAGGGTCAAGCTCATACACCTTATTTTTTAAATGACTTCATGGCATCTATTGAGATTAAATCTGGTGAAAATCTTGGCTAAAAAATAGTTTCGAATCAAAAATATTTTGACAGTTGTACTATTTATTACAGACAATATGAGATTGTAATTAAAAAAAAAAACGATAAACTCAAATATCCTTTGAAGTCTGTGATGATTATCTGAATTAGATTTTTCGAAAACCCCTGTTTAAACATTAGAGTTTTCAATTGAGGAGGACAAGTTATTTCTGACTACTTACAAGTTCATCATAGTTTTCGTTTGCGAAGGCGTAACAATTCCTCTTTCCATCGAGGCTTCTGAAATTCCATAAAATAAAGATTTTTCTTCTAAATAGGTTATGCTGTTGCCAAAATTCAATATTCTAACTAAGCATTTTTGAGATTTTCGATTTTTTTTTATTAAATTTTCGACATCCTATTTCTTATAAACGAAGCCACTTAGGATATAAGTGTATATAAAATTTTTGACTTGCCTTGCGCCAAAAAATCATGCTTTAGTTTTCTATTAACTCTATAACCCATTAAAGCGCTCAGGATATATTACACAGCCCCACAAAAAAAAAAATTACTGACCTAGCAATGAGACGAGTATATCCTTATGTATTTTTGATCGCTTATTCCGAATCCGGGGTCAAAAAAAGTCGTACACCCTCAAAAAAAAATGTTAGATGTTAGATGTTTTTCAGTCATTGTCGTTATCAATTGATTTGATGGCAGATGAGGGTGGTTCTCACCCTCTATGGGGGTGCGTTTCATACCGATAGGGTGAACGCTGCAATTCACCTTTATTTTTATCGTAATAAATTCAATTTTTCCCGAAAATATTAAACAAAACGATTCAGGGGGTGTTTTTTGGCTCTAAAATTTTTTTTTTGGGGGTGTACGACTTTTTTTGACCCCGGATTCGGAATCAGCGATCAAAAATACATAAGGATATACTCATCTCATTGCTAGGTCAGAAATTTTTTTTTTTTTGTGGGGCTGTGTTATTTATTTCTTCGTCGATATTATCTTGTCTTCTGATGTCTATAGAATAACATTTTGCGTTAATATTAAACATGACCAATAGGATCATTGCCCATGTTTTGGTGATTGATAACTGATGAAGTGTGCTGATTAATTTGACACGATCTGCCTGAAACTTCAAAAGGATTATGGAATATTATTAGAAAATTTTCTAACAATAACATCTATAATTTTTAGATATACAATTAGTAGATATAGGGATAGTGAGTTCATTACATATTTAGTTGCAAGCTTGGAATGTTTTGATTTTGAAACTTGTGAGAATTGATGTGTAATAATTTTCTTATATTCCTAACTTTATGAGCATATTTTTTAACAAACAGTTCATGTATAATTTGTATATATTTATTGTTATCATGATATAACACTATATATGATATAGATGTGTAATTGATTACATTCATAGATGTCAAATTAAAATATTACATAAATTCCTTACTTTCAGTTATAAGATTTACAATAATTTTAAAAGAAAAGTTTCTTACAAACGTCAAGAATTGACGACTCCTTAAGCGATAATATTCGTCATTTATTTTCTGTTCTTGGCAAAATATATTGAAAAAAAATTGTAGATCGACATTTTCTTGCAGTTTTGTTGCATGCTCATCTGAGGAATTATTTAGTTTCATAAAAAATAATTACAATTTTCCTTTTTTACTTTCTTATACCTAATATAAGGAAGTATAGTAATCGTGATTTCATTCGACCGCGAGATTTTGATTGATATATACGTTTTGAACCCTCCTGAATCCATCTATTTTCTGAATGATGTCTGTCGGTGCGTGTGTGTGGATGTGTTTGTGTGTATGTGTGTGTGCGTGTGTGTGTGTGTGTGTGTGTGTGTGTGTGTGTGTGTGTGTGTGTGCGTGTGCTGTGCGTGTGCATGTGCATGTGCGTATGCGTGTGCTTGTGCGTGTGCCTGTGGGTGTGCGTCTGGGTTTGGGTGTGCGTGTGCGTGTGCGCGTGCGCGTGCGTGTGTGTGTGTATCCGCAATAACTCAAAAAATACTAATGGGAGACTTCACAAATTTGGCAGTTAAGATTGTCAACAACATATTAGGTGACATATTAAATTTGGTGAATGTGGTACCACCCGAAGAGACATAATGAATGAAAGAAGAAAACAGGTACAATTTTGGTAAAAAAATTAAAAATATTTTATTGCATTTTTTGGACGAATCTCGACGAATTATAATGAAAAAACATAACTTTATGGAAAAAATTTGTCCGCTTGTCTGTAGTACCGCGATAGCAGCCACAGTTTTTGAGATATAGCTCTCAAATTTGGTACACATGTTCTAAAGGCCAAAGGCAATGATAAATTCGATGATGAGCAAAATTGAAAGCAGGTCCAAAAAACCCAAACTTTTTTGTATTTGCCTTTACAAAAAAAAATATTCTTGATGAAAAATTATAAACCATGTCTACTATATCAAGCCAATAAAATATATTTTCCAGTTACTTAGATAAAGCTGATGTAAAATTAAATTTTTTTATACATTTGACCTCATAAAATGGGGTTAGAATAAATTTAACAGTTTGACATTTGAAATGTCTAGTTTAGTTACCAAAATGTCAATGTCAATAAGAAGAAATTATTAAAATAAATGATATGAATTATTATTAACAGTATCGAATGACGCTGATAATCAATTATTTAAAATTTTAATAAGACATTTCAAGGTACGCTATATTCAAATTTAATTGAGGTAAGTGAAAAATTAAATAGAATGATTTTTTTACATCAAGATGATATATACTGGTATAAGAAAGTTATGTGCTGGCCACATCAGATATTTTTTTCATTGTGATATTTGAGAATTATTATTTTACTAAAATGGTTCTGAAATTTCCTTTATTTCCATAAGGAAACTCCAAATAATTCACTTCGTACCTCTCGTGCATCGATCAACAGAAAATTACTAATTACCTTGTCTTCACGTAAAATAAAAGTTGATTAAACTAAAAGAAAATTTCTTAAATATTAATATAAGTTTAAATAATACGATTATTATTTTACAAAAAGGCGCATATGAAATTTTTTTACGGTTCATATAGTATCACTATTGGTATATATTTAGTTTCAGTAATTTGTTTACAAATGTTTATTTTTTACACTTAGCACCTGGCTGAAGGAATTATTCAGATTGGCGCATCGAATTCTAGAAAGTGAAAACATTATAATTTAAATACAATATCTCAAAAATTAACAAACAAAAACCAATGTTAGAGCAAGGATAATTCTATTCGTTCTGAAAGTAGGTAATGTTTTTTAAAAACATTTATTTATACCAACAAGAAAACAATAATTTAGTTAAAATTTACTATTCACACTGACCACCATTATCTGCACGAATCCCATGTTCAGCGGAAACTAATTTGCTCCAGTGGAATCCTGAACATAATGAACTTTGACGTCAATGTCTTCTAAAAGAACTGTTAGATTGTTTTACTAAATCATTTATTAAATGTAATGACTATTTGATATACAAGCCATTAAAATATATTTAAGTAATAAAAAATGACAATTTATTTAGCTTTCTCAAAAAAAATAAATAAATAGAAAATCATTTATCGGCGCATGTCAGGCATACTATATGTAGATATCAATTTAGTTCCAATTTAATGGAAAAAAAATTGACCCTAAATCACAATTCTGAAAACCTTTATGATTTTATAACAAATAGCAAGCGGGATAAAAAATAAATTTGAAATAGATATTCATAGAAGTCATCTACTATATAATTTCCAATGGCTACGATGTGGAAGAGTTTTTAGTGACCTTCAACATTTTTATCAGTGTAAAAAAAGTATTACCACTAACATGAATGTGGTGGATAAGCTTTTATTCTACAACATACGTACAATATATATGTATGTAAATAATTTCCTTGATATAATTACATATTATCATCACCTATTTCGACCTTTAAAAAAACAAATTCAAATAATTATTTGTTATGAATATGATAACTATATGTTGCAAATAAACCATAAAAAATTACATCTTTTAATAAATTTATTGAATAGATAAAACCGGTATAGTACCACCTATGGTTGAAGGTTATTATAAAATTAGCAAATAAAATAAAATGATAAGAAATTGGCAATTGTAGCAACCAGTTTTTCGCGAAATAATAACCAGTAAGATCTAGTTTCACATTTCACAAATTTTAAGTACGCTCAGATAAAAGATAAAGTTCGCAGGAGGTCTCAGCACATCTGCTCATGTTATTACTATTGGCGCTATTATGGTGAGGCACCAACCGTTTATTTGTCAGGTGATTCTTGATAACCGGTTTACTTACGGTTATTAGTTTTAATCAAAGGAAACTGAAAAAATTAATATTACCAACACTTCGATTAAACTGGTTTTAAATTGTATATGATGTACATTTTGTTTGTTTATGGAGACCTCCTGCAGACCGATTTGGCCAATGGCGTAGTTGCAGGGGTCAAAGATCATACTTGGTAATAACAAACTGGTTACAGATTAGCGACTAAATATATAATTCTGATAAACAATAATGCCATTTTATATGAACAAATATTAATGAATAACGTTGCCAGAATGATAATTATATAAAAAAAGAGCTTACTGATAAAAATGTCACTGGGTTTTTGGATTGATATACCTCTAGCAAATGACGAAACGGGCAAGTAGGGGGAAAGGATTATTAGAGTGTCGGCATAGATTTTGCACTTAGAAAAGAGACTATAAATTTAGATGGAATTTTAATAAATTAATTTTTGCATAATAATTATAAAACTTATACAAAGTGTTAAGAAAGTTTTATCCAACATTTCACCCAGCTAGCGCCTCTAAACACAAAAATACGAAAAAGGCCATTAAGTCCTATAATGGTGTAAAAGGTAACTACTATTCTCAAAGTTATAAAATTTTGTTTTTACGCCATACAAGGTGCTAGGCTTTAACTTTCCCATTATAGAGATCTCGCTTTTCTTGAGAGTGACAACACTTGTTAAATTAGAGAAAATTGCGTGATTTTCTCAACAAGACCCTAGGACCAACAGAACTTAATATATATCTGGAAGAAATTTAAAATTCGTGTTTTGTTTTTCTCCCATATGTTGAGTGAACGAAACGTTACAATCAGTTTGATAAAAATCACATAAAACACAAAAAGTTGCTCTATGAATGTTTTTATAGAACAAAAATTGGATATTAAATAAACAACATATGAGAGAAAAACAATATACAAATTTTTCAATTGTTTCAATTTATCTGAAAAACCAAATCAGATAGATAAGTTCTGTTGACCACAAGGTCTTAGCAAGAATATCACGCGACTTTTCTCTAATTTAACCGATGTTGTAACTTGCAAGATCTTCATAGAGGGAAAATTAAAACCGAACACCCTGTATATCAGTATTATAACCTAGACTTAACAGTTCTAAAGGAACAAGTGAATTTCGTAACACTTGTGTCACTGTTTTTGGCTTGATATTGAATTTAGTCTAAATTTTTTACGTAGGTAGTTTAGTAGACCCACATGTATGTGTAGCCTCATAAAAATTACTCTAATCTAGAACATTGATCATTATGTGGTTGTGTACTATGGCACAAGGAAATAAATTAAACACTTGTGCCCAGGCATAATTATGTAACAGTTGCAAATTTCATATAGATAGTTAGTGTTCTTGTGCCGTCTGCGTAAGGTTACTGGAAACGAATCGTTCTTAATGGGTCCAAATGTGTTTACACCCATATTCTTTGAGATCTATTTATTATATTATATAATTTGGTTATTGCATAAAATTCACAAATTTGCGAAATATATATTCTATTATACGTAATTTTAGTACGGTATGATTGGACATTAGAATTGAATTAATTGTAGTGGTTGTATAATATGTAAATGCACTTAAGAACTAAATCATGAATATACTTGAATTATCCGGTTTTATAAACAAAGTTGACTGCAAATTTCAAACAACAATCAACTGATGATTAATGTTTTATTCACACATAAACAATTACATTAAAGCAACATTTTAACAAAAAGTAATATGGATGATAATTTTATTATCAATTCATATATAATTTTTCCATTGTGACTCAAAAGGAACCTACTATAATAATAATTAGTACCTGCATTGATTCCAATTCCCTCATGTCCGTAAAGGTGGTAATGAAAATACGTACTTCCTTGATTTTCTGGCAAACGCAGCAGATATTGTCTTATGCTCAATCAAAAATGTATAATTAAAGTTATAGAACATGATAGTGAAATATACTATATAAATATATACATATATATATATTCATAAAATTGGTGATAAAATTTAGCGCGGAAGTATTCCTATCGAGATGTACTTTTAGTTAAGGTGCCCGTCGGGAAAAATTTTGCTGATACATACTCTCTGCAAACTTCGTGTATGGCTTCATTGGACCTAGTTTGACAGCATTTTCCTCTATTATTTTTTTTGTTTTTGGGGCGTTTTCCCGCTAGATTTTCCGAAACATGTCATTTTGACGGCATATAAAAAATGTATAGATACTGTTATTTTTCCAAGTAGAATAGCTTAAAAACGTGAATTGAAACGTGAAAAAATAATTGTCTGACAATAAATGTGGGTCATTGGGCGTGTCCGCTATCTCGAACATGTCGGAAAAACGACTATAAGAAAATTTATTAATAACCAGCTGATTTTCGCTGTATTAATTTATTAAAACATACAAAAAACAAGTTTTCATATTGTCTGACGAAAATTATTTTCCGATTTCCCAGTCTGACGCGTCAAAGTTGTCGGTTTCATGACAGCAAAACATTTATTCATAACATTTTTTTTACAAATTTTTTTGGTTTTTAAATAAAATTTATATACGATTAAAAAATTGTCTGACGGTGAAATAAAGCCTTTTAGCTGGAAATGTTAAATAAAAGGTTTTTCTATGTGGTTGTCAAGCTACGCTTGGATGTTACATTCATATGTATACAGTGTGGAAATTAAGTAACGCATAAATTCAGGAATTCCGTTGATATTAATTTTTTGGAAAAAATCTCGAAGGGGTATAGCGATTTTGACTTCAGCAAATATTTTCAGTCTATTTTCAGTTTCTTATGTCATTTATTTTTTAAGTTATGACGTCATCGACTTTTTTTAAATGACAACCTATATTTTTTATTATTGATTTTGGTAGTAGTTTTTATTCCGGTTCCGACCGTATAAAATTTTCGATATGTTATTATTTGAAAAAATCGAGAAAGTCTTAAATTTCAAATAACAAAAATTCATTAAATTGGGAAAATTTATCTAGTTGCCGATGTATCACATTAGTTCGATTTTTCAACTATTTGTATAATTTCAAAATAAAAACGAATGTGCCATCGATAACTTTTCGTCAAACTTAGGCAACTAGATAAATTTTCCCAATTTAATGAATTTTTGTTATTTGAACTTTAAGACAATACTTGTTTTTGTATGTTTTAATAAATTAATACAGCGAAAATCAGCTGGTTATTAATAAATTTTCTTATAGTCGTTTTTCCGACATGTTCGAGATAGGGGACACGCCCAATGACCCACATTTATTGTCAGAGAATTATTTTTTCACGTTTCAATTCACGTTTTTAAGCTATTCTACTTGGAAAAATAACAGTATCTATACATTTTTTATATGCCGTCAAAATGACATGTTTCGGAAAATCTAGCGGGAGAACGCCCCAAAAACAAAAAAAATGATAGAGGAAAATGCTGTCAGACTAGGTCCAATGAAGCCATACACGAAGTTTGGAGAGAGTATTTATCAGCAAAATTTTTCCCGACGGGCACCTTAACCATTTATTCATATCAACACTGTATTAGAATTTCAAAAACGCATAAGCCCACCCTTATACAAAATTTGCTCATAATTTTGTGGGTCCTATATATCGACTTTTTTCTAATAGATTCGTTTGTTCAAATTTTGTTGTTGTAAATTTTAGTAGCTATTTGTCATAGTTGTCTCGGAAAAAATAAATTATCAACTGGTTATTTCCAAAATACATTTTCTAATTTTAACTAAGACCACCATTTGTTTGATTGCTTCTTTTAAAATTTATTTCAAATAATTATATTATTTTTAATAAATATAGATAATATTATATTCTTTTTTATCCGGTTTTGTTTTTATTTGCATTACCTAACATAATATATTAAATCTAGATATATGTCAGTATACCTACCTTATAAAATGGATATTGCTATTTTCTTATCCTAAGTTATATGTACACTAGAAGAACATATTGGTAGAAAATGAAATATTATTTTTAGTTCTTTTGAATCACTTGGAGGTGCGTAGAATCTAAACCTGTACCAATAGAATACATTTATATCTTGTTATTTACTTTGCGCGAGACATAACTTTTGCAGCCGAAAAATACCATGAAAATACCACACAGGTGGAGACACTATGTGGGGCCAATAATAATTATTAATAGGTGTTACACAATGGGGTGGCATAAAATTTCTTTTTTGGTAACCGAG
This sequence comes from Rhamnusium bicolor, assembly GCA_029963845.1. Taxonomy (NCBI): domain Eukaryota; kingdom Metazoa; phylum Arthropoda; class Insecta; order Coleoptera; family Cerambycidae; genus Rhamnusium; species Rhamnusium bicolor. The sequence goes on along the minus strand of JANEYF010003732.1, from coordinate 644,107 downwards.
ACTATATTTAATTTTAAATTTATAGGTACCTCCCTCAGAGCCGGTACATGTGGGATACAAAAAACACAACAGAAATTAGAATACAATAACTAATTTAGCAAATCCCCCCGTTACAAACATTTACAGGAGGTTATAAATACTAGTACTAGACAAAAAAAATCTACGGGGTCACAATATACCGTCTAAGGTACGCCCTAATTGAGGATGGATTTAGAAAAAATATATGTTTACTTTTGAAGACGCATTGAAAATAAACTATAAATAAATTATTTTTTTAATATTATTTACCCAATTACCCATTACATTAAAAAAAATTGTTTGACGCAACTTACTATAAAGAGATCTTAGATGAGAATAATATGATTTTGAAATCTTTTCACTAGTATATCTATCTCTATTACGAGTTTTACAAAAATTAGGTTAAATTTCGAGGAAAAATCAACATATTTCCTTTCGTAAGTATGATTAAAGTCCTTTCGCAGACTAATGTATCTCATCAAAATTTTAAATTCAATCTACCATGATCGCACTTGAAACGGGACATGATGAATGTTTTTCGTTACTTTTAGATAATTTGGTAAATGTATAAAACATATTATTTAATATACTGTTAATAATATATATAAAAGTAGACAGAATTTATTAGATTGTATTCCATTATTCTCATACACTTAACAAGCGTATGTGTTTAATTTTAACTTATTTTTGTTATAAATAAAACAACTATAAACATTGATAGTAACATTACTAATTTCCATGTTATTTTAACATTTTGTAATAATTAAAGCGATAATATGGAATTGGGAATACTTATCTAACTGTAAATAAATATATTCGACCCCAAAGATTTTGTACAACAATCTGAACCAGTTATTCCTAGAGATAGTACATTTAATAAGAATGTACAACGTGTAAAGTCAGTAACAGTAAAATAATAAATTACTCAAACAGATGCCTTCGAACGTTTTCGACTGCTAATTGTCTTATTTTTTTGTATAAAGCTAGGGAGGACAGAATTCAAAGTTTTCAGCATTTGCAGATTGAACAAAATGTGAAATTTGAGAAGACTCGATAAATTTTGTAAAAGTACTCTTTTGGGAATTTTTAATGGTGGTACTTTATCACAAATTTGTTCCAATTCAAAATAATGACAAAGTTACTCAAAGAAATCAGCCACAACTTAAAGATATCACTTATTTTGCATAAAAAAATGGTGTAGAAAAATACGATCGATTCTAAGTTTGCGGGCTCTATTAATGTTTCATGATTGTTTCATCAGTAATAAAAATGGCATAGTTAAGTACGCTATACTTGACGCCCCCATTCCTGGAATACCCAGTATAAACGTATTTTAGGAATTGTTGAAAACAAGGAAGAATATTTAGTAAATATAATATAAACAAGTCCAGTGTTTGCAACATTTGGATCAAATCATTATTTGTTATTTCTTACACAATCATAGTATACACAAGGTCTTGCAAAAATACATGAAGGTTCTTTAAACAAAACTGATAATATATGAGCAGTTGTAGAAACTACAACGTGAAACTTTTAGAATTGTAGTTTGTTTTGGCCGTGAAAGAAATAAAGTAAAACTAATTATCAATGGAAGAGGAGAGTTTTTATAAATTTATCGAATGTGATAGGATCGCAGACATTCACTAACACTGACGTGGTTTTTCACAAAACATCAAAGCACCAAATACTGCACTCGATCCGCGTTTCGCCAACCAAGTTGGCATTATCTAGATCTGATTAAAACTAACCTTATGCTTATGCTAACAATGTTAACTTAAATAATTGTTACGGTTCGGTGAACCCTGACTCACTATCGAACAGAACGGACTATTTGAAATTGGCCCTCTGTCACTATTTAATTCATACTAAAACAAGATAGATTTATTGGGGTTTAAAATACAACAAAGAAGGTTTAGTGTCATGTCCCCAAACAAACAATTATGCAGCTACGGACACGTGTTTCAGAGTTATTGCCCCTCATCAGCGTAGCGTAGCTAAGGAATTGGATCTAGAATGTGATAGATCAGGAACAAGAACTAAAATAAGTATGGAAAGTACAGTACACAGACTCAATTAGTGCTTTCATGTTCCCATGTGCCACAAATGGGGCCTCGATGAGCACAGTCAACACACAGAACTCTATCTGTACTGCCCGTTTCCACCTGGCACATACAAACAAAAAAAAAAGATTTATTGGGGTTCAAAAAACAACATTAAAACATATTTGAGACAACTGTTCAGATAAGATACGCCTCAACATGTTCCATACAATAAACTAAATGTTTTCCCTCAAAAATATGTTATTATTTGTTCCCTATTTTTGAGAGTTGTAAAGAGACTATTGGTTAAATATCATTAATAAAGTGAAACATTTATATTATTATTTTAAGTTTAATTTTATTACTCATATCCAAATGTAATGGAAATCATTCAGTATGTCGAATATTTCTCTAAATGTTATTTTTTTTTTGTATTTAGTACCTGAGTAAATAATATATTAGTCACAAAAAATTCGAATATTATCCGTAATCGCCCATGGCCAAATATTTTTTAATGAGTAGTCTGTCTACCTATTGATATAATTAGAAGTTCGTAACTAATTAAAATCTTTTCATGGTTTTTAATAAACGAATAATGTACTTATTAATCTTCATCCAATTCAAAATAGTATATTATTCAACAAGTATGTAATGAATAATTAAAACAATTTTCACAATTAAAAAAAAACAATATGACAATATCATCACATCCAATAGACTTTCTAACCGGTTCGGTTGTACTGCAAACGCATATTTATCTACTGTGATGAAGCTTAGCTTTTGCTGCTTTCAATTACAAAATATTTTTGTATCTGTCTTTCTTTCTTCAGATTTTCATTCATTCCTCAAACATTTTGTCAATCATTTTTTGTTTCGCCAATTAGATTGAAATTTTTTCTGTTAATTTTATCCAACGACAAAATATAGATTATTATATCATCTACAGAATACTTCATTTTAAGTAGGTATCGAACCGAAAACTTTTTTTTAGGTATTGCCTTTTTTAGAAAATGTTATTCTTTACAAGGTTGTGCTCCCAGTGAAATAAGAGATCTAACTTAAATTTTGCGTTGATAAAGGTATACTAACGTAATTACTACACTTGTTTTGAAAGACAGAATAATTTCATCAGAAAAAATTATGTGTGAATAAAAGATAATATGTTCAGTTAAGAAATGTCGTTGGTCAAATAAAAAAAAACTAATACAAATTTAAAAAAATGCAAAGTAAAATACAATTATGTACATATAAATATCTTTTTTTACTTTAGTTTTATTAGTTGGTCCAGCAATTATGTCGCAAAAAATTTTGTTAAATAAATATACTTCAAATATTTTAAATAGAAAACATAAATTTTAATGTACAATAACATACTTTTATCAGTTTATCTGAAAGCTAAATTTAGCAAAATAATGTTGATTGTACTTGTTCTTCAAGGATTATAGACTACGTCTACACGTCTACAGCTAAAATATTTATCCTACCAGGTTATCAGTAGCGCAACTACAAAAAAATATTGGTGGGTATTATGGTCTATAGCAGTAAATGTGGATGATACTGAAATTACTGAAAACAACAATTTACATTTCATTTTAAGTGAATATTATAATTACATTCTGTCTGTTATATTTTTGTTTAATGTTAAAACATTCTCTTCAAAACTTTTACAGTTATCTATAAAAATGTGGCCAATCAATTGTCTGTAGAGATACTGGCAAAATATTTTTTGATATATTAAGTTCTATTCTGATACACCAACCATTTTTTTAAATGATGAGATCTCTTTTTAAAAACACCTCCCAAATTTTAAAATGAAAAATTACGAAAAAAAATTACCCTATGAAGAAGTCTATCCTTCATCGGCACCTGAAATTTTGTTTATATAGCATACATATTTTCCGAAAAATGATTCTTTCAGTAGTAGATTTCTAAGGGTTAGCAAATATTTCTTGTTTCCTTAATAGTTGAGGCGACCCATTATTTCATTTGCCGTTAGCACAAGCAAATAATGATTCAAAGTAATATTGTCTCTGCACGCCGCACAGTGCAAAACGGACATTTCTCTGCCAAAAATCTGTAATTTTGTAATTGTTAGACAAATTTACACAAAATTTGGTATGCATATCAGAAAAAGGTTAAAGTGTAATGTAATCAAAGAAAATTTATAAAAATATTCCAAATTGTTTATTTAAAAAAATATAAAAAAAAATTATATTTAACATTTAATGTCGCAAATTCTATTTTTCTGTCAATTATTATGAAATGTGATACATAAGGGTTTTTTGGGTCGCTCAATCCGAATATCACAACAGAAGTGTAAGATTCTTCATGGCGAATTTAATATGTCGGACCGAAAATCCAATTTTCCACAATTTATTGTGAATTTCAGTACTTCAAGCTTTAAGTCCCTGATTATCCGTTTTACAATACACATATTTGATATTATGAAGGCTTTAACAATTAAAACGCAGAAGTTGATAAAATGTTTATTGATAAGTAAGTAGTAAGTAATACAGGTATGGCATTAATGAGTGGACTTATATAGATAAGATTATTACATGTTTGTTATCCACACAAACACCTATACTCGTAGATTCGTGATTGAAAGTCCAGGTAACACTTACTCTCTACTTCATTTACTAATTAAGAATTAACAACAATAGATGAATTACTGTCTTAATTATAATCACACTTGAACACTTATAAGCCTCTTTCTTATTTCTTCTTTACTTGTTCACGTTCAACTTAAGACTGACTCTCGGCCCACCGTGCGTCTTATATATACATCTATTTACCCGGTCTAGAACATTCCAGAATATTCCCGGCCGTTCTCGTACAATTCCAGTTGCATCTAACCAGTCTACATGGTCCAGTGGCGGAACACTGCCCCCTCCTTAAGCCTGAACGTCCCGATCAAGCAATTCATTGTTCCCTGCTTACTTGGCTAGTCTCTCTATATGCACCACCTTCATCTTTAATTTTGGACTTTGCTAAATTCGGCATACAACGTCGTTTAGGCTGGTGACGACAGTGTATGGCCCTTCCCAGCGCGGGTGAAGTTTCAAGGACCTGCCTTTCTTTCGTTGTGGGTTATATAGCCAAACCAGATCTCCAGCCTGGATCCCTCCTGAATTCGCCTTAAGGCCATAACTAGCCTTCATGCGATCACTTGCTATGGCAATTCGGTCTCGTATCAACTCATGAATGTTCCTTAGCCGTTCACCAACTTCATCGGCGTAGTCATTTATGGAAAGTCGCTCCTCCTCTGGTGTGCCAAACACCAAGTCACATAATCTCACTTCCAAACATTACGCAAGCCGGCGTTTGTTTGTTGTTTCATGAATGGAGGCTCTGTATGCCATAAGGAAAAGAGGCAAGCAACGGTCCCAGTCTCTCTGATGTTTCTTAACCACTTTGGATACGTGCTCCTCCATGTTTTTATTATAACTCCACCATTCCGTCTGATTGTGGATGTAGAACTGTTGTTCTTGTCTTATGAATTCCCAGTAAGCGACACATCTTCTGAAACACCCCTGATTCAAAGTTTCTTCCTTGGTCCGAATGCAATTCTAGGGGCACGCCAAAACGACATACTAGATTATCTACCAGAGCTTGAGCGACAGTGGCTGCCTCTTGGTTTGGTATGGCATAAGCTTCAGGCCACTTACTAAAATAGTCCATGACAACTAAGATGTATTTATTTCCATCATCTGTCACAGGGAATGGACCAGCTATGTCGATCGCAATTCGCTCAAAGGGAGCCCCGACGTTATATTGTTTCATTTGGCCCTTACTTCTTGTCCAATAGAATCGTTCGCGTACTTTGTGAGAGTTTTGTTGATTCCAAAATGTCCGGCAGACGTTCCATGATGCACCACTTGCTGAAGTACATTTGCTACGTGACACCTGAGGATTACCAATTTCAAAGTAACTTTTCCCTCATCTGGACTTTCCCACGCTCTCTTCAGCAGTCCATACTATACTCTAAGGGAGTCCCATTGTGCCCATGAAGCCTTCAGCCCCACTAATTTGAAATGTCCTTCCAATCGGATCGAGTTCCTCTTTCTTTCCATTTCAAAACAGGACCAGTTTCATTATCGTTTAACTGCGCTTCCCTTAACGACTCTTTTGTCCAATAATCCGGATCATCAATCTTCACGGTTTTCATTATTTGTACATTTCGCTGTTTTTCCTCACGGTGTCAAGGCTTGCAGTCTTTCTAACACAGTCTTTTGGAAAGGCCATGTACCACATTCCCCGAAGTACCAGCTCGCTAGTTTTCCTGCGGCTTCTCCATTACTGCAACATTTACCCTCTCAGAGCTGCGCTGACGACAGTTACTCTGAATATGACCCACTCTGCCACACTTATAACAGCGCATGCCTCCTCCACTCTGTCTCCCACTACTTTGCTGTTGGTTTTGTCTCGGCTGGAGATTCGAGTTTATCAGAAGTTGCATGATCTTTTGTACTTCGGACATCTTGAATGTTGAGCTCATGACAGTTCCTCTTAATATGGCCCAGTTTGCCACACTTATAACAGCGGATACCGCCATTCGGGCTACCGCTATTTTGTCGTTCTCGTCTCGTTTGGGAATTCATCTTTGTCAATAGTTGTGCGATCAAATTTTGTAACTCGGTTAATACAACTTGCCAGGGGTCTTCCACAGCCATGAGTCGTACTCTTTGATCTGATTGTGTGGTATCCTCATAGGCAGCCTCAATCTCATGTGCATGTACTAGGCTCTCATTACTTCGTTTGTGCCTGACTAACTTAAGGATGCGCCTAATTACCTGGTCTGGTACTCCACCAATAAATGTACTAACTGCTAATTGTTGTTGAAACTCTATTGGTGCATCAGGATAGGCTAGATAGACTAATCTCTCTACAGCAGCCTCGAACTCCTGGAGGCTATCTCCATCCCGTTGTTTGCGTGATTTTAGTTGAGCTTGATATAGTTGAGCGAGATGTTGGTCGCCATATCTTAGTTCTAACGCTGCCTCCAGAATGCTAAAATTTTGTTGCTGAGCAGCAGGAATTGTATGGAGCAGGTCTAATGCTTGGCACCTTAGTGCTAATATCAATGCTGTTGCTTTTCCCTCATCGTTCCAGTTATTTGAACGTGCAGCTGCCTCAAACTGTTTCTTATATGTAGACCATGAACCTTGACCGTCGAAGGAAGGCGGTTGTAACCTAGCACTAGACGACAGTACAAATTGGCCACTCCTCTCCCTTAATTGTTGCTTGAGCCGGGCTACTTCTGCTTCAACAATACTGACTTTTCCCTCAACTTGACCGATTTTTTCTTTAACTTCACTGACTTGTTCTTCCACTTCACTGACTTTTTCTACAACATCGACTTTAAATTTTTCAGTGAAAGAGAAAATGGCTGCCTGCTGTTCCTCCAGGCTTCTTTTTATATCTTTGTTTTCCTCCAATCGTCTTATTTCCAGGCCCTCCATCATTTTTCTTAAGTCTTCTTTTCTTCCTGGCGTTTACTCTCTTGTTCTGCTTTTTCTTCCTGGCGTTTTCTATTTTGTTCTTATTTTTCTTCCTGTCGTATTTTCTCTAGTTCTTCTATTTCTTTCTATCGTCTTCTCTCTTGTTCTTCTCTTTCTTCTTGTCGTTTTCTTTCTTGAGCTTCCACGCTGCTAGCAAGTCCTGTTTGTTTCTCCGCCATACTTCTTGTTATTGGCATTAACTCACGACACGTAAATCAGTTCAAAATAAAGTTGACTACGATATAATGTCCATAAAATGTATCTATCACGTCAACTTAAATAATGGAATGTTCCAGAAAAATCTCGAAACAGCACTAAGAAATCTTATTTAAAGTTTTTTACATTTGTGTTGAAAAAATTCACTTATCTCCACTAATAATTGTGCAATGGAATTTTCGAGAACCTTCACGAAATATCACTAATAAGTCTTGTTTTAAGTCTATAACACGTTCCAGTTAACACAGTTTACGTATCTTCTGTGGTTTCCAAATCGAATGTTCTAGAATTGTCACTAAAAGTCACTTATAGTCTTGTTTTTAAGTCTATAACACGTTCCTGTCGACACAATTCACGTATCTCCTGTAGTTTCCAGATAGAATGTTCTCGAATTATCCCGAAATTGCACTAGTAGTCTTTTTTCTTAGTCTACAACACGTTATTATTAGCTGCACTCGCGTATCTGCAGCTATATCTAAATCGAATGTTCTACAAGCTTCTCGAAAATACACTTTAAAGTCGCTATTCAGTCCAGAAATAGTCCTCCAAACACTGTCCAGTAGCTTAATTCTCCATGTTACCACCAATTTCTGAGAAGAATACTGTAGAACCTTTTCGAATATTCCAGAAATTTCTCTTGCAATCAACTTCCGACACCAAATTGTTACGTGTTTGTTATCCACACAAACACCTATACTCGTAGATTCGTTGATTGAAAGTCCGGGTAACACTTACTCGCTACTTTATTTACTAATTAACAATTAACAACAATAGATTAATAACTGTCTTAACTATAATCACACTTGAACATATAAGTCTTTCTTATTTCTTCTTTACTCGTTCAATTTTAACTTAAGACTGACTCTCGGCCCACCGTGTGTCTTATTTATACATCCATTCACACAGTCTAAAACATTTCAGAATATTCCCGGTCGTTCTCGTATAATTCCAGTCTCATCTAACCAGTCTGCGCGGTCTAGTGGCGTAATAATATATAATTTGTGGTACACTGAGTAACCTGCATATAAGTTAAAATTAATGAGTTAAAGTTTACTGTGGAATAATATAGTAAACTACATCATTATAATACAGAGACGGAGAAATATTAATTTGAAGTGCCAGTAAATTCAAAACTTCCTCATCGAGTTTCATGTAATTCTGTGAAGGTTGGTATCTAATGCTTGTTACTGTGAGAAACATCTTCGTTAGTTGCTGACCTGGAACACTTTCTAGAATGATGAGGTCTCATTTTTTTGTAATCTTTGTTTCTACATTCTTGAGCATCTTCCGATAATTGTCCAAGGGGTAAAATGGCATTGTATCTAATTATGTTTTCTTCGTGTATCAAAATTTTGTGAACTGAAGCGGGCATGTAGTGTCAATTATATTTTATTACAGGTAAAGTTGCTAAAAAACCTCCTTGCATTATTTTCGTCGTATTTCCGTCATTGCTAGTCCCACTAACTTGACGAGGTTTATCTATTATTAAACCGAAATTATTTCTAAAACATTCTTGTACAAGTTTTTTTTGGGGAGCCCAAATATGAATGTTTCTTCTCTTTCTGGTTTTTGCATCACACGTGCAGATCATTCATTTCTGTTGGTTTAGCGAAGCATACAGTACATGTAGCACTCTATGGTGTATTTGTTAAGACTTGGAATAAAGAGTTGGAAAGTTTTCTTCGATATAACGCTCCACTGTAGATATATGTTTTCCGTATTCTATTAGACGAGTTAATTCGCGCATATTAATATTTATAGAGCTCATGTCGTTGTAGTTGGCCATTAAGATTTTCTTGATATATATTATACGTTAAAACATGGTTGCCACGTAGAGCACACCAAACACTAAAACCAATGCGTCCCTGAGATCGTACGTCAACGGTATGGTAAGGGTTCATATCAGATCAATAGTGCTTGTTATGCCTGTTGAAAATTCCTGCACAGTTAATGTAGGCTTCATCTGTCCAAACTACAGTTCTAGAGAATAATGGATTTTGTTGACTTTCTGACGATATCATTGCAAAACTCCAAGCGTCGCTGAAGATCAGTTGGTTGCAGGTGATGTTGTTACCATATTGTATAACGCCTGAATTTGTGTGTCTTTAAAATACTCAAAGCTCGACGTCTTGAAATCCCAGAATCAGCTTCAATTTGAATACTTGAAATTGAAAGATTTGCAACCACCATTCCATTTACAGTTATAGAAGTTTCTTCAGCATCTTCAATGTTGTAATTATTTGGTCTTGGTTTGTTGAAGGACCCACAATTAATCAGATTTTCTTTTAATATGTATATACATTTTAAAATATAAATTATGAACAATTATATTGCTTGGTAGAAATCTGTTATCCTGTGTTGTGAAATTTCCATTTTCACATAAAAATGCACCGAAATGCAGAATGAGTTTAGATGTATTTTAAAGCTAAAGAGACATGCTATCAGGAATTGCACTTGATGCAAGCAGATGGAGCACATAGTTAAAAGTCTTTATAAAGTTGATATATTTTTTATTTGCATATAGGCTACGGAAAATAGCACTGTATAGAAGCATAGTAGTATTTTAAAAGTGAAACAGCATTTATAAAAATTAGAGAAAATCTCCTTTTCAATGATGTATAATAAGTTAATTAAATTTAAGAACCTATTCTTCTATTTCTCCACTCTTTTAAAGCATACATATGGGCGTTTTGCGTGTTACCGAAAAGGTCAGGTGTGGGGTCCTCTAGAATAATGACAACTTCAAACAATAAAATATTTGGGCAACTGAAACTTCAACTTATTTACTTTAGTGTAGGTATAATGTCCACTCTCCGAAAATATGTTCGTAAATGCCTTTTTAGCACAGCTTTACATGGAGTGGTCCCCACTGTGTGCCGCAGGAATATCCTTAGATAGTCCTGCGGCACACAGTGGGGACAACTCCATGTAAAGCTGTGCTAAAAAGGCATTTTACGAACATATTTTCGGAGAATGGACATTATACCTACACTAAAGTAAATAAGTTGAAGTTTATATAGTTGCGTGGATATTTTGAGTGACAATACGGAATGATGCAATTTCCAATACCTATTAACGAAATAGTGAAAATCATTCTAATCATTTATATAACATTAATGAATTTTCCTCTTATTTGAAACCAACTGTTTCAGTGCCATATGTAAATAAATGTTTAATTCTAATGAACAATGTGAATAAAATTTCATTATTTATTTATATTTCCTCTTACTAATAGATAGGCAGATAGATTTATTGAACTAGTAAGATATATAATATGATCTACTTTTGATGAGTCAAAATTCCGCAAATACAGTCCGTAAATTATTATAAGATATATAAAATATAAATATAATATGTAATTTCCTAACGCCATGGAAAAAAAAAACCTACAAACTTGAATGATGCAATAACAGTATAAATAAAAAATAATAAAGTTAAGTATCCTCGATTACAACTATAACTAAACACCCAATTCATGACAAGCAAAATTGAAAAAAAAAATAGGGAAATGGGTCATATCAAAAATCTACCAAAAACTAGAGATAGGAAAGACACAAAACTGTATGTTTTATTACTGTTTAGTAATAAAATGACAAGAGGAGACAATCGAATATATTGAACACGGTGCTAGTGTGGCAAACGCTACTAAATCAATTTAACGTGTGCTTGGTTTCGAATCCAAGCTGGTACAGATGCTAACGTCGAAGGAAACAGTTGCCTGTCCATGTTTTTTCAAAATGTAACCCTCTCGGCACAGCTTTTGCTTACATATTTAGCGGGTTGTCTATTTATGTAATGGGTTTTTTATATTCCATACATTTTTCATATACCAAAATTCCATAACAGAATATTAAAAATTTCTACTATAAAATATGTAATTTTAAGATTTCTGTTTATCCTAAAACAATGCATTAATGCAGTCTCGTTTCCACCTATGTAACAATTAAAAAAAAAAAATCAAAAATTTTCTGAAAAGGTTCTTTATAGGAATCTCTTTCCTTCCATTATATCCCCCACTACCGACCATAATATAATAATAATAAATGTCACTTCAAATAAAATATAGCAATAAAATTTTTGGTAGTGATAGCATTAAGTATTATGTAATATTTTTTTATGTTGCAATACTTGGTTACAAGTGCAAAATTGTAGATGTTTTTGTTACTGATAATTTTAATGATGCTTCGCGAGGGTTTCAATGATTAAATGAAGCCATCAAGGATTATTTATGTGTTGTGTGATATATCACGTATACAAAATGTGTGAAAAAATTTGTCAAAATTGTCCCATATCCAAATATCTCAATTTGTTTATTGAAAGTGTGGAAAATCCTGTAAATAAATTAACTAGAAATTACTACGTTGTACTTTACACAATAGAATACGGAGTGGGCCAAATAGAATTATGAAGAATTTTACGAAAAGTGATGTAAAACTGAATTCAAAATGTACATGTATGACAATAACTTATGTATTTTTATATATATTTGTGATCATGTGACCCAATTTTTATTGTTTCTTTCATTCATGTGAGAACAGAAAATCATTCAATACAAAAAGTTCTATAATATGAGTATACTGTACCAAGTGTTTAGTATGGCTTGTAAATTCCTGCTAGCAAAAATTTAAGGCCTGACATAAGTTGCACCGAATTTTATCAGTTTGTAGAATCTCTACAACATTTTTTACTTTAAATGTAAAAATAGGGCCAATAGAAGAATTTGATGTTACGCTTACAAATCTATTTTGCATTTGAATACACATTTTTTAAAAAATTGCAAGTTATATTATAAATGCAGTCACAGATCTGTGCTTTTCGGTCCGGCGTAGACCTACAAAGTCTAAAGCTGCACAAAATTCATTATATATGTACCTAATCTACTTAAAATATTGTCTCAAATTCAAAATTATTACTATTGGACAATACAAAGCACCCATCAACGCTTTAAAACGGTAATACTCTTTGCAGCCAATATCTGGTTGTACTTTCATACAAAAATCACGAAGTTAGTAAATGAAATATCTCTCCTCAATTTTAGTTCGACACAAGTTGTAAAACAAATTGGAATTCGATAAAAAGACCGTATTTAACAAAATGAACTTATTTAGTCTTGAGCAAACTACAACTACAAACTAAACTAAACTAATCTAAACTTATCTCCATTGTAGTACAAGTAGTCTAAATATTAATGTAATAACTAGTTTTTCCCACAAAAAAATTTGCGACACTGAATCTTCTTCTTTTCAATTATTAATTAATTACTACATCAATGTCAGTTTCAATAAAACATGTAATTTTCTTAGTTCAGGCAGATAAATTTGTAGAATTAAATTTTCTTTCGTTTATATTATGTTTTTAAGTACATTTACTTTGATAGGGGAAATAATTTAGACAACTTAAATGTATTCTTCATAAAGGGACAGTGTAACACGTAAGATGGACATTTGTTATCTTGACCCAAAAAAAAATTGTTTCAAACATGTTTCAAAATGTGTATTACGTATTGAAATATTTTGGCGAATGCGCCGGTCTCTCTAAAACTAAATTTCTTGGGGTTGAAAATTTATAATTACCAGATTTTTTCTTTTCTAGTAGTCGTAAGGGTTGCCTTTTATATTATTTGCTGAAAAAAAGGACATAGTCCTACTTTCACTTTAATAGTAGAATTAAAGTTGCTAAAATTAAAATTATTTACTAAAATTGAAATGAAATTGCCCTCAAAACCCTTGCCCATTATATAAACTCCATACTTCATTACTGTGTGTTCAAGAGAAGTGCATTATTTATATAAAAAATCTTTTCAGGAGTTTTCAGGTAACAGTTGTTTTGAAAGGAAATTACGGGTACTTTTGAAAAAAAAATACGATTTAATGTTAATAATATAAAAATTATTGTGTAACAATACGGCTTCCGCTTTTTTAAATTGCGCTTTCCATTGGACGACTCAACGAAAACGATTTTTTGGAAAATTTAACACCACGAGATAACCCATGTGTGGATTATAATACCTATCCTCGGTTGTGCGATATCATCTACATCCTAAACACCGGAAACTCAATTGTTTTAACATTATTTTAAGATTTATTTCACGTTAGGATGAGGAAATACTTTTTTAATGCTTAGTAATGACTGATTATATTGATTTGCGAAAATTCTAAGCAATTTAAAATAATTTCTACCCTCTTTCCACCTCTCTCGATGACTAATTTAATTTTCGCTGCGCATTATCCTTGTTCCAAATGTAAATTTGTTCACCCATTATAACATAATCCGTCATTTTTATCAAAAATGTAATTCTCAAGTGATGTGATATGTTATCAGCAACCAGTTTAAACTAGATTTCGGGTCAGTCAATGATCATGTTCTCTATGTTATCAGACCCCTGTGACCATAAAAAGTTAAAAACTGGATTTCACTGGATCTTATTGACATTAATATGACTTTCTTTATTGTAAATCAAAATATACTACTTTGCCCCCAGCAATTGAAACAATAAACAGGGACTGATTTAGAAACTTTGCTACCTAATATAACTTAAATTCTGTGTACTGTCTGTATCAATTAATGTACAATCAAAATAGTAACGTTAAACATTTTCACTTATGATTTAGATGATCTTGAATGAAAACTGTTTATGTAGCAATCAAAAAAAGTTTCGGTTGTGATGTACTTTGTAAGTTTATTTTTCGCCTTTGTCCGTTTACCGTAATGCAAGTCATCTATCAAGGAGCTTGCAAAAAATATAAAAGGTGTTTCAATAAAAGTGCAAGATTTGAATTGCGCGCCAGTTCGGCTGTCATGGTGTCACAAGATTATGATATGCCAGGTCGATAGGAGACAGATGTAGAGATGGGCTGAGTGGAACACCTTACTGATTCGAATCATTTGAATCGGTCAGATTAAAGAACCGTTCGAACTGATTCGGTCAATCGTTCCGTTTAACTAAGGCGCTGATGTAAGACGGGTCCCGTCCCAAGTCTTAGCGGCAGCGCGCCAATATTCTTAGCATTGACGTTGACCTTGGATGGCAGGGGTCGGAAGTTTTACTTTCCTTTACACTATCGCATCGCTGTAGGCCTAGACCAACCTCGTAAGGGACGGGCCTGCTCCACCGGCAACCCCGTCCGCTGATGCGAACGGTGTTTTCGTTTTGTCAGACCTCCCCCGGTCCTGGTTTGTTGGACCCAGCCGATTTGGGCCTTTCTCTTCTGGCGCTCTTCTTGTTTGAGTTTTCTTTCTTCATCGGCTGTCTGCTCCCGGGAGCGTCGTCATGTCGCGGGCAGAGCGACTGTTGCCGTCCTGCCCTGGGAGTTTGTCGAGTTTGGGGTGTGGAAGAGGGATCTTTTACATGTGTAAACATCTTATAGACAAGGGACCGTCTGCTTTACATTCCCTCCGATGGGTGGTAATCCACTACAAAACACTACCTGTTTGGCTGGTCTGGTTACCCAGTTTAGGAGATCTTTAATCGGTGTACCCCAATAGCTCCGAAATTATCGTTCTTTATTTAATTTTCATTTCACATCTATTATTTAGCGGCGTCAAACAATGCCAAGCCGTAAACCTGCACACCATCGTCAGTTGACAGTGGCTTGAAAATAGGCAGGCCGGCCTTTCTGTCGTTTGATGTTAGTGGGATATTGAACAAGATGGTCTGAGGTAGGAATTAAAGAAAGTAGACGTGGATATGGAGAGCCTCGACGATTCACAGGCTGCGAAGACGGTATATTTAAATATTTCGGACAAGATTTAATAATTATAATCTGTGACAAATCCATAGGTATCTGATAGGTATCTTGCTATAAAATTTCCATTGGCAAAAAGGATGTATATTTGCCGGCCGGCCCTGGCTTTTAGGCTGACATTATCAGCATCATATTAAATACTTAATACGAAAGCAATTAAAGAATTCGAATAAATACTTTCCTCTAACAAGTATTTGTTAAACAAAGACGGACAATTATTATGTGTCTTATTTTATTTACAGAGTTTATATAAATGATGTATACTGTGTTGATGATTTTAATTTAAACGCCATTTATCTCAGCGAGCATTATTAGTATCACACCAGTTTCCGAGCAGTAGAGCCAGTTTATTTAAAATGATTCTTTCTAATCACAGGATGGTGGAGGGACAGCCCTTGCATTATTACAACCCCTACGAAATACCAAGACAGGATCAATTTTCATATTTTCGCCCATTTGAGCCTTATTATCCAAGAATGGAGCTATCCGAAGAATTAATGATGCCATCATCACCAAATAGTGCACAGGTAAAATTTTACGATTATCATTCTTTTTAACAGCTTGATTTATATTTTTAATTTAAGAAATAATATCTAGCAGAATGTTTAAACATGTTTTTCTCTACAGAGCGACAGCGACAATTCGCTATCAAGTGTAGAAATTTCATCAAAGCAAATCCGTCCAGTAAGTAACATAATAAAAAAGTATTGAGAAGACCGAGGTTCAGTGCTCATGGAAGAATTGTGGGATATTCTTCCCATCTTTAGACCAGTTGGCCTCCCATGTTTCAAAGGTACATTCTGCCAGTGGACTTGGTGGACTATTTTACTGTGGATGGGAAGGATGTTCGAGAAATAATAAAGGATTCAATGCTAGGTAAATTACATTCAAATTGTATAATTATTATAGATATAAATATAAACGTAAAAGAGCGATACAATATCTCATTGGGCAAAGGATAAAAAAGAATAAGAAATATAAATAACATGCATACTGTAGGTAATAATTTAAGAAATTTAAAATTTCGGGTACGGAAAATTAGCTTCATTTACAGACGCGTGCCTTTTATCACTTTTTTTGCACATAATATTAAAATGGTTCTAAATAATTTTTCATTAGCCTCCTATAATTTTTTTCTTATAAGTTCTGTCTTTTTATATTCGTAAAAAAACTGTTTAATATATGGTTCTCACATCATTTTTTTAAATAATTTTATTTTCTTTTTTTTTTTCAGGTACAAAATGTTGGTTCACGTACGTACACACACGAACGAGAAACCTCACAAGTGTGTCCAATGTGAGAAATCTTTTTCGAGAGCAGAGAACTTAAAAATCCACTCCAGGTCACATAGTGGGGAAAAGCCTTATGTTTGTCCAGTTCCTGGCTGCAATAAAGCGTATTCAAACTCAAGTGATCGATTTAAACATACGAGAACACATCAGGTGGAAAAGCCCTATCAGTGTAAAGTACCTGGGTGTCCAAAACGTTACACAGACCCTAGTAGTTTAAGAAAACATGTTAAAACTTATAAGCATTTTATTAATGAGAACACTGATGACAATCAAAAAGGTATTCAAGATAATGTTCAGAATACTCCAGTTATTGAACCACAAATAGCTACTGAAGCAAGACCAACTAAAAATGAAGAGAGGGTACCAGTACATAACACAAATAATGTAGAAACTATTTACCGGGAAAATGTTATAAAACATCCTTGTAACTGTAACCGGGTATGCTGTGTGTCAAACTGCCTTAATAAAGCATCTGACATCTTTAGGCTTGGAGCTATAATCAATTTAAACAATGAAGAGAAGTCCATGGGTTGGAACAGATTTTTAGATCCTTACATCCCTGAACCAAAAAAGATGTATTCTTCATATGAAGTCAGTAATCAAGAAAATATGGATATAGATGGACCCTTAGATTTAAGTATTCATCGTAAAGACTATTAAAATCTATTTGTGTGATTAGATTTAGCAGTATTAATGTTGTGTTTTTTGTTTTTTTTTTAAATTTAAGCTGTGTTGTTTTAATTTATATTATTATTATTACATATAAAATATGGCAATAACAATTTGTGATAAATTTTTTTATTATATTTATGTGTATAGTATTTTAAAAAATATTTAACATTTATTGAAATAAAAAATAATTGTTTTCCTTCTAATGATTTCTTTGCATTAACATTTAAAAAAAAACAGTTAATTCATATTTATCTATAATATCAAAGTTATTGTTCTTAAGAAATCATTTCCAAATTAAAAGAGATCTAAAAATGTACCATATTGTATACGTAATAGGATTATCAATATTTCGAGACCATTACCAGATTTCTCGAAAACAGAAAAATTAAACCAGAAAAATGTTAGTATTGATGAAAAAAATTATTCAGCACAGTAACAAACATTTTGAAATACCCCCCGTCATTATTTTAACTGCAAGTTTTTAGCACATACAAATACAGTCCTAGAAATTCAATAATTTTTAGTAAAAATTTTTTCAAATTAACCATGATTAGAAACAATCAGTAATGTCAGTCATTCCCTTACGTCAAAAAATGCCACGAAGACTTTTTGAATTTGTTTATTATTTATGGAAAATGTGATAAAGTAATATCAAGAACTTGTAGTACATTTGCTACTCGATATTCACAAAAACGGAAACCGTCACCAAACACTGTAAAACGCATACTGGATAATTTTAAAAACTATGGCTCTGTCAAGGCAAGAATTCAAAAGCGGAA
The DNA here is from genome assembly GCA_029963845.1 of Rhamnusium bicolor. Taxonomy (NCBI): domain Eukaryota; kingdom Metazoa; phylum Arthropoda; class Insecta; order Coleoptera; family Cerambycidae; genus Rhamnusium; species Rhamnusium bicolor. The sequence goes on along the minus strand of JANEYF010003732.1, from coordinate 625,845 downwards.
ACCTATTGTTGATGACGAAAACGTAGAAATAGCAATTCGGGGATATTTTCATGCATTTCCAATGATGTCATTAAGACAAGCTGCTCTGGAATCGGGACTATGCAAGGATTCAGTTCACAGAATCTTAATTAAACATAAATTTTACCCGTTTTCGTTTCAAATTGTTCAATGATTAAAAGAAACAGATTTCCTAAAAAGAGAAAATTGTTGTGAATTTATTCTAATAAGGTCTGTACGCGACGATTCTTATTTGGGAAATTATATAGTCAGATGAAGCTAAATTTACCAAAAATAGACTTTTTAATCGACACAATTCGCATCATTGGGGTGACTCGAATCCTCATGTGTTCAGGGAGCGAAATTTTCAAGAAAGTTGTCAGTTTAATGTTTACTGTGCCATAAGAAACGGTAGAGTGGTAGCATTAGAATTTTATCAGGAAAATTTAAACAGAAAGTTATAAAGATTTCTTCTTCCGCTAATATGCGTAGTTTTTGTTTTTGTTCTTTTTAGGTGAAAGATATCTAAATATTTTACAAAATTTGACTAATAACTATTTAGAAAATTTACCTCTCGCCAAACATTGAAACATTTTTTATCAGCACGACGGTGCTCCCCCACATAACGCGTATTTGATAAATAATTTTTTTACAAGAAACTTTTTTACGATCAATAGATCGCCAATAATTGACCTTTCCTATGGCCTCCTCACTGGCCTGATTTATCAATTTTAGATTATTTTATTTGGGGAACTATTAAAAATAAAGTTTATGAGAGCCCATTAACAACTATTGAAGATTGTATAGAGTAAGAAATGCATTTCAATACTTATCACAGGATTCAATTGGAAGAGCTACCCATGAAGAACTAATCCGAAGGTGCGAAAAATGTGTGGAGGTTCGAGGGCGGAATTTTGAACAATTGTTAAATTAAAATGGAATCATGTTTTTAGTTGATTTTATCTTAGCTGTTTTAGTTTATGCAAAGTGGCTTCAATCCAATTAATAGGCATGTTACAGTGTTTAGTGTTATTTTCCGTTTTTGTGAATTAGTAATAAATGTACTACAAGTTCTTGAAATTACTTTATCACATTCTCCATAAATAATAAACAAATTCAAAAAGTCTTCGTGGGTATAATTTAAACACGGTGGCATTTTTTGACATAAGAGAATGACTGACATTACTGATTGTTTCTAACCATGGCTAATTTGATAAAATTTTTAATAAAAATTCTTGAATTTCTAAGAAAATCGCAAATATTTCAAAAAGTTGTAACTTAAATTCCCACAATGCTTATATCAGAAAAAAAGGAATTTAATTATACATAACTTGATGTAAAAAAATACAGGGTGTTCCATTTGACGTAAGCAAGTTTTCGCGGTTTGAAGTTTACAAAATGTAACGTCAAAAATGGAACACTTGGTATACTATTATTGAGTTTCTTTAAACTGTAGAGCATAGCTCACCTTATGGTCTTTCTGCATGCCAAAAAGCAAATGACTATCTTTTACACGAAGAAAGTTATAAAGGTTATTGTAAACCATTACACCTGTCAAAAGTGTTTTAAAATGTCAAATATCTTTGAAACGGCTGGGGTTAGGGTATCCTACATATTTTTGACTTAGAATTGTATGCTCTTTTCGAAACCCCTAAAATATACAGGGTGTTCCATTTAAAATAAGCAAGTTGGTATCGATCTCCGGTATAACCGGAAGTGCAAGATGCTTGTAATTATTTTAGTTGAATTGGCCACACTGCCGTTAGTAGTTCCCTAAATTTTCAAAATTTTCTTATGCGTACTTTCCCTATATCGATCGATGCAATTCCTGGTGAGACACCCTGTATAATACTCTATCTTTTTTTAAAAGAATGTGGTTCATGCAGTGAAATGTTTTTGATAAGTTAGTAAAAACTGCCGTTATGTTGTGTTTCCCTGGTCCAGCTTTTTATAAATATAATTTAAAATGCTTACAAGAAGAGATAAAATTGAGCGAATTTCATGTAAATCATATTGATTTTTGGAGATTATTTTATAGGTTTCTAAGAAATTAATTATTCTCTTAACTGTTCCTCAAAATTTTTTTAAAGAAATGAACAATAATGATATGGATCAATAATTACAGAGCTTCATATGACGCCTCCTTTTTTAAAAAGTGAAATAAACTTAGAGAGAACTTACAGTTCAAAATGGAGAATATTCCCGGATGATTTCCAAAATGTTCGAATTATTACCAATAATTTAAAATTATCGCCAAAATAAATAACCTAATATTAGGTCTCTTTTCGCAGATGAAGTCGTACGTTGCGGTATGGGTATATTTTATATGCGACATATATAGCTTCCGGCTAATCCGACTCCAACTATCCATGCTCTTTCTGTATTCAGTACAATATTCAATTGTGAAAAATCTTATATTATATAGTGTCCCAGATTTAAAGTGACATAGAGTAATGGGAGATAGACCACACTTAGCTGAATAATTCAAAACACCCCAATATCCTTAAATGTTAACTGTTTTTGACTAAAACTGTAGTCGACCATATTTCTGAAACGGCTTTAGGAGTTTGATTAAAATTTGTTACAAATATACTCTTTTAGTCCGATCAAAATTATAATTCACTTTGGAAAAATCCAGGACCGGACTTAATATTTATAATGTTGCTCTCAATACCGGTAACATCACCCTGTGTATCATTTTTTAGGTACAATAAATATTAATAAACGTTTAAAAAGTCAATGGATCAGTGTATGAAATAATGTCATAATATTTGATGACACGTTTCAGGTTATTTATTCTCCAATAAACTTCCAAAAATATTGTTTGAGGAAATTTCAAATTCTATAAATTAAGCAATTAAATAACTAACTAACGACACTATTTTATTAATTTTACTTAAATACCCTACACTAATTAAGCACCTTCATTATTATTGACAAGAAATACACATTTACTGATAAATTAGTGGTTCGTGCAGGGCTGGACTCCCTTAAAATTCCACGATTAAGCATATTTTATTTAAATTTGTTATTCACATTATGTAAATCATTTTTGAAATCAATAATAAGAGACTAAAAAAGTTAATAAGAAGAGCTTGTTATTTGTTTTTATTTTATATGCAGCGGTTCTAAGCTTTTTTAAGTTTAAAATTCCCATTCAAAATATAGTACAGGGTTAATTTATTCATTATAAATTACCCACCCCTAATCATCGTTATTAACGCCTATAGAAAAGAAAAGGTTTAAATAAAAGTTGTGTGGTTATGACTGTAAACCATTATTTCATTAAAGAAATGTCACTTATCAAACATAATAGTTGTCATTTTCATAGCTCACTTTAATAATGCTAACTTTTCCATATTTACAGTAACTAGTTTAACTAAGATATTCGACATTTATATAATAACTCAAAGACAGTACCTATATGGTAGGAGTAACATATGGTATATTTTTGAAATCAGGATCAAAGGAACATTCAAAAAATTTAATAATATACAGGGTACCTATCCCATTTAAAAAAATATATATAATTTTTTTGTATCCCCTGAAATCTGCACGCTACTGTCTTTTTGATAGCATTTTAACAAAATTCAGTCATAACCACACAATTTTTATTTAATACTTTTTTTTCTATAGGTAATAATAACGATGATAAGGGGTGGGTAATTTATAATGAATAACCCTGTACACATTTCTTTCATGGAAAAAAATTAATGAATGATATGACCCTTATTAACAAATGCAATTAAAATTAGTTATTACACCTATAGAAAATAATATTAAAATATTAAAGATACAGGTTGGCAATTTTGGTTTGACAAATAAAGTCAAAATAGAATTTTTTTAAGAAACTTACAACTCTTACAACTCAAAAAAAAATAACAGAACGATGCAATTAATTAAAATTACATTAGCGTCGATACATTTTTGAAAACGCTTTATAATGTTTTTCGTTGATAATTTCCGCGTTATTTCTAATGTTATCATATAGAAATATTTTTTTCTAGTAAATGTTCCTGTACATCGAATCTCTCGTTGCACATCTCTGACTTGAGTTGGCCCTATAAAAAAATAGTCCAGACATGTAAGATGAGAAGACCTCGGTACAGGGGCGGTACTTCAACACTTATAGGTAAAAATTCAATTCAACACTTACTAAACAAAATTGAATTCTATTAAAATATACCGGTTTGGTCACTGAAAACGAAACGCGCGTTTTTAGCATTTAATTCCATTCTTCCGAAAAACGCTGGGAGTCGTCGATTTTAATTTCAAGGGGTACACTTTTATTGGATATTTTCGATCGCGACACTTCACTTAAGTGGTGGTGGATTTCACCCCTAATATTTTAAATGGCAAGGAGGTCTAATTAATTATTCTCTAGGAGGGTAATGCCTCTCTCATGACCACATCTGAATCGGTGGCCAGTTAACTGAAACTCTTTGAGCGTCAATCTGTTGGGTTAATGTTAAATCAGATGATCTCTCATCGGTACAGAACAATGGGATCCAGCACCATCATGCTGAAATGACATGTTCCTAGAATTGATGCCTTGTAATAAATCTGTCAAAACGCATAAGAAAATTTAAATAAACTTTTAACTTTCTGTATGGTCCTATTATGTGGTTAAGATAGCCTATTATGTGGTTAAGATAGTATTTGTCGGTATTTGCAAAGGAAATGGGAAAGTTGCAAAAAGAGTGTAGACCATTTCCAAATCGCCATATACCAAATCATACGACATTTTCAAAAGTATTGAACATGGAAAATTTCGTATTAACGTATTTCAAAAATAATGTGACTAACAAATTTAAATAAAATGTACTTAATCATCGAATTTTAAGAGTCTAGCCCTGCACAAATCATTAATTTTTCAATAAATGTCTATTTCTTGTCTAAAAAACTAATATGCTTAATTAGTAAAATTAGCAAAATAGTGATATTAGTTGATTGCCGAATTTACAGAATTTAAAATTTGGTCAATCAATATTTTTAAAAAAATTTATTGGAGAATAACCTTAAACGTACCATCAAATATTATGACATTATTTTATATACTGATCAATTGACATTTTAAACATTTACTAATATTTACCAAAAGGCACAGGGTGATGTTGTCATACTGAACGCAACATTATAAAAAATGAGTCAGGTCCTGGAATTTTTCCAAAGTGAATCATGCTTTTCATTGGACTAAAAGAGTATTATATTTGTACCAATTTTATTCAAATATTTAAAACCTTTCCAGAAATATAGCCAACTACAGTTTTAGTTAAAAACCATAACGATTGACATTCAAGGGTGTTTGTAGTGTTATAGTTTGTACGAAGTCAATTGAAATCGTATAAAAACTAAAAGCCTGCAAAAACCGTCGGCATCTCTTTATTGTACATGGGCGGAGGTAAATAGAAATGCTTGTCATAAGAAAATGTTATACTTGTTTGAAAATTGTATTAATTTTTATTATTTGTTGTTTATTAGATAGGCTATTTTTGTTCATTTCGCCAATAAAATATTTTTGAAATATTATATCAGTTTTAGATATAAAGTCTAAATATTTAAATTTATTGGGTTTAGTTTTAAAGTTAACCCATACTATATTGAAATATGTTATTGCTCTGCAAGGACCAACGAGAAGGTATGAACATATCCTTGCCAGGATGAGGGAATGGGACAGGTTAGATTAGCGAGGGCAAGGATGTTATATAGTAAAAAATAAAATAAAAGTTTCTTCTAAAATAAAAATAAAAATGTAAGTTTCTTAACCAAAGCAAAGAATTAGTACCACAAAAATAAATATTTGTTTAGATAAAACATAAATAAAAACAAAATTAAAATATGTCTCTAGAATAAAGTAACTTAAATTAAAATTTCTTGTCAACTAAATAAAATATATTCCAAGAAATGTAACAATAAAAAACTTCATACCTAATATAATATCTAAATATTTTGTTCTGAAAATATATGTATATTAAAAAAGTTAAAGGCTAAAAAGTTGACGCGTCCGAATCTTTCTGAAGAGGAATCATTACCAGGTTGAATTATAATCGGCGCATCTAGATACACTATATGCCTGTTTAGTTTACGATATTCTCTGATTTTTTTCCAAATAATCTACCCGAAGTGCTACTATACGTCGTGATTCCATAATTACCACACGACTGTCAAGTTTTTTATGTTTAAAACCGCATTCTAATAAAACATTTCGTAGTGTATCTAAAGAACTATAATTATAATCAGGATAATCGCTTAATTTTTCTCGAATCATTTTTAACGTAGGAACTATATTTTTTTCATACATATTATAAATTATACGCCGTATTACATCTTTGGTAGCATCATCAATATTTTTTAATTTCATATTTTTCCGTTTCCTATTTGTACCGTGATCTATAACATCTCCTTTTTTAATTACCACGATAAATTGTTGATTTTGATATTTTAGTTAATTCGTTAATACGTTCTATTATTTCTTTCTCACATTTTTACGATTTTCGCTTTTTAAACGTTCATATATATTTAAAATAATGCGTTGACTTTGTACGTGTAAATCTTTATTTTGAAACTCTAAATTTATTTCGTCTTCTTCGACAATAACAGGCTCAACTATTTGGGGATTTTCGGGCGTTATTATATTATCTTCTGTTTCAAATGGTCTCCAGAAAGCCGTGGTAAATTAGTAAATACCTAATACAATATCTTAAATACCTTTTATGTAGTAATAAATATTTACCAATATGAACACTAAGTATAAACCGAACCACCTTGATATTATAATAGGTATTTCTGCACTGCACTGGACAAATGTAATAAATAAATAGGTAACATCCGAGTCCACGTTGACTCCTGACTGATATAAACTCAAACACCCACCGACCAACCGGATTGACGAATATTCTGATCCCAGCCAATCGTCGCCCATCGTCCTCAAAATATAGCCAATGCCGGCACATCTCACAAGTTTCCGTAATTGCGGAGAAACGATTTAATGAGTTTTTTTTATACTAGTGGGCCTGTCCGTTTTATTATCATTAAAACACGTGCAGTCGTAGATGGTTCGTTCAGGCTGATTACATTGCCAGTCTCGGACTCACCTGCACAATTTCAACTACCATTTGATTCTCGATACCATTGCTAAATACATAGGACAAAATATCAAGTTAAGTGCGCACAGTCCTGTGCTTTAACAATGACCAATTTCAATTGACTTCGTATAAACTATATGTACTCAGCTCTATCTCTATCTCACATTACTCTGTCACTTTAAATCTGGGACACCCTGTATATTGATTGATGATTTCATGTTAAGATTGTTATTATAATCCATATTTTTCAATATGGATTTTTCGGCTTTGGGTTTGTGTTATAATAAAGAATCGATTTTTTTGCTACAAACTTGGTAACCGGAAACACCACCATACCACACGCTACATAAATTAGAGAACATATGAAAATGGAGAGAATGAATAATATGAATATTTGGTATTAGAATGAGGAAAATGCAAATTGTACATCTAAATATACAAACTTTTTCAAAGCTCTCGGGAACATAGGCACAACTCCCGAATCATTGATTGAAATATGACAGTTAATTCAATCCGGTTATTTTCAGAAGGGAATATTCCCAAACAATTTAAAATAATCGTACTATTTACCAGGATTTTCAAATTTTGGTGCAAGTGCAATGAATAAACACACAGGAAAAAACATTTTAGGATAATCAATGGTGGGTTTTCCCAAACACCTCATTTAATGTAAAAAAATTTGAGTTTTTATCAAAAGATTTCAGAAATTTAAATATTTTATTCTTTATTATATTGATTACTTATATAGTTGTTATTAATACCATTATTTATCTGTAACTACTTCAAACATTTCAATTGTTCTTATATCCTTATAGATCATATAAAGGCATTTTAGATAATTATATCATATCATCATAAAATCTTTCCTCATTCACTTTATAATTTAAAAACTTTATAAGTATCTATAGAGAAAGAAAAATATTTTTTAAAAATTCACTAAATTTTATTTAAATCAAAGATTAAATTACAATGAGAAAGTTTATTTACAAAAGAAAACGCAACAATAAATCATACAAATACTTTTACATAAATAATGAATTTGATATGAAAAAATAAAAATATAGTTTCTTTTACGAAAAAAATAATTTACTTGAAACGAGAAAAAATAAAATATATCGAATGAAAAACTAACTAAACTTATTGGTTGTTTGGCATAATTCGATTCATTCCTTCGTTTATAATTTTAATAGATTCTAAATCGTTATTAATTATATTTATTAGCTGTGCAATTCCACTTTGCTCCATCCTCAAAAACTGTTTAATTTCTTCTTGGGCTTCTGCATCTATTCTATAGTTCTGGTTGTTTTGTTTCTGAGTACCTTCCAACATTTTGACATTAGAAAGAAGCTCGTTAATTTGTCCCTGTAAAAAAAGTTCTTATAATCCACTTTTATTTAAAATAAAAATGGTATATTTATTTAATTCTATGATAAATTACGTAAAATACTTAAATATCTTACGTGCGCAAAGCAATTTATTCTTCTACTTTATAAGTTATAATATGAAAATGTATTTATTATATGCTCTAATTTTCAAAACTTCTTTCGTGTTCTGAAATACACTTCTCAAAATTTCTCCTGGTCTGTCCTATATAAGCTTAGAGTAAGTACAGGGGTCAGAAGATTATTGTTGTTTATTTTATAAATATCCAATGTACAAAAGCATGGATATAATAAAGAGAATATAATACCACGAACAATGGCCATAATTAGATACACACATTCAAAACCATATATATTAATCTTACTTTAAATTGTTTAGGAATATTTAGCTGAGCATGCATCATTTCGAATCTGCCTCGTAACAATTCTTCCTCTGGTTGTATTGCAATGCCCACTTTCCTCGTGCTCTCCTGTTTAACCAATATCTAAAAAGGATATATTTATTTTTCTGTACTATACAAATGACAAATCCAGTGATACTAAATTTACCCTTAATATTCTATGTTGCAATTCTAAATATTTCTGCTTTAACTCTGATATCTGTGCAATAGATGATGAATGCTTTGTTTTAAGCTCGGTTATGTCTTTGTTAACTCTTTCTAAAAATGCCTGGTGTAAGCCTGTTTGATATTCTTGTTGAAGCATTCTAGAACGTAAATCTGAAAATCCATTTATGGGCACTGGGATATACTTCTTAGAGTTGGGATTGTCTTGAATAGCAGCTTGCCACATCTGTGAATCAATCCCTAAAAAACATGTATATTATAACCAGATAAATTCACTCTTACATCTCGCGCGTAATAAAATTTTAGATATATAATACAGTAAATGAAGTAAATCAATAAAAATGATACAATAACTATACAATTAATATTAGAAAACCTAATAATTAACTTCTATGTTCAATACGTGTCGATAACTAACAATATTGAATACTAACCAGGTGGTGGTTGTTTAAGATATTCTTCCAACTCTGCTTTACTGGGGGTTACAAACGGTGTAATGGATGTAACACCAACATTAGAAAGCTGTTGTTTTTGTGTAGGTTGGTTTAAGAATGCAGACAAATCTGAGGCTGATATTTTTCTGGTGCTACCAGTTACACTCTTTTCTGATACAGTTATTTTTACCTCCGTTTGGTTATCAGACACAGCCTTTATTTGAGTAATCTCTACAGACAAATTTGGTTTGTTTCCTAAAATACCTCCAATCCCATTTTTCAGAACTTCTTGTTGGTTTCTAAAAAGTTAGATTCACAATTTTTTAAGTACAAATATCATTTTAAAAATTCTTTCACAATACATATTACATATTTATATTATTAGTAGACATGTTAGTAAGAACCCAATTTCAAGTAACCAGAATTCATAATAGTTCCTTTCTACATATTAGAACCTCGGATATCTGTTGCTAGGACATTCGAGTTTATAACAATTTGAAAAACGGCCACCCGGTTTTAAAAATATTGGGAATTGACAGTCTTACTCATTACATACTTTCTGGATTTCCAGCAAACATTTCAAGCTTTAGTTGGTTGTTTATACACCTTTATTTATGAAGGAATAAAAGTTTTAATAAATATCAGGCAATTTTTAATTTGATATTAAAGTGTCAAAATCAAATTTTTGCACGAATCACATATTAACATTTTAACTTACCGCAGTTCAGTAAGTTTCTTATTGAATATCAATTTCACAATACCATCAGAATTGTCTTGCTCTGGAATAACATTGTAACCCATGGCTTTAAATCGATAAAATGGATTTTGGGGCGTGTATTCAATGGGTGGTTGAGTAGAATTATAGTATCCTTTTCCAGTGCCCCAACATGCTTGAAGCATATTCCATTTCTTAAGAATATCATCTCTTTCATCATTAAAAACATTTATTGCGTAAACAGAAGCTACCACTTGCTGGTTTTTGTCTGCAGCACTTTGAGCCGGTGGCCCTTTGAAAATAAAATATTATTTAAGTTCTGCTGTTTAGAAAACTACACTTACCAATGATTGCAGGTTTAGCACCAAAAGCAGAACCGAATAAATTAGAAGTGCCACCTGCAGTACCAAACCCGCTAAACCCCGTTCCCGTACCAAAACCGCCAAAACCTGTTGGAGCAGTAGTTGTGGTAGTGCCGAAGCCTCCACCGAAAAGAGACTGAGCTGAAGTTGTTGTGCCAAACAAACCGCCACCAAAACCAGTTGTTCCGGTCGCGGGGGCACTACCAAATAAACTTGGTGCAGAAGTAGTGGCTGGTTGGCCAAATAAAGATGGTGTGGATGTTGTGGGGCCAAACAGGCTTGGTGTAGTATTGGTGTTGGCACTTCCTAGAATATAAAAATATTATTATCTCGGACATGTACCTACGACTTGGTTAATGATTATAAAAAAAATCTTTATAATCGTAAAAACCTACCAAATAAACCAGTTGTTTGGGCGGTGGATCCAAATAAATTTGGAGCTCCTGGTGGGGTAGAAAATAAACTAGGAGCTGAAGTTGAGGGAGTGCCAAATAAGCTTGGTTTAGAAGATGTGCTACCAAACAAACCAGTTGTCTGTTGCTGCGCAGGAGCGCCAAAACTGGTACCAAAGGTAGGTGCTGCTGACGAAGCCGGCGCACCGAAAGTAGAGCCGAATGCTGGTGCAGCTGATGAGGCTGGAGTACCAAAACCGGTACCAAACGTAGGTGCGGTTGCTCCTGTCGCGGGAGTTCCGAATGTAGATCCGAAAGATGGGGTTTGCTGCGGGTTAGTTGCACCAAAACTTGAGCCAAAACCGAAACTTGTGGAAGCTGTGGTTGCTGGGGTTGCTCCAAAGGCAGTTCCAAATCCAGTTGCTAAAAAGAAAGATTTATTCACAAACAGTTTAATAATAATTATATTAAATATAAATTAAACCGAGTTAATACCACGAAAAAAGAATTAAAGTCGTTATCCACTGAATTATTTAAAAAATCTTTGAGAGTATTTTTTTCTAAATTATTAATTTACTTTTTGCCTTTTTTTGTTTCCTTATTTGTATACTTTTTCTTCTTATTTGCATTATTTTCTTTAAAATTCTGTTTTATGCATATGACCATATATTTAATTTTTGCATATACATGTACCCTTTTTCTTTTTAATTTTTTATATTTATTATTTCGTGTGTACGTAAATAAATCCAATTTTGGTTTCAACTATTTTAGTTATAGATAAGTTATTGGATTAGATTAATTTTGGGTTAAGTGTAAGGGTAGCAATCGATGTCTTGAAGACGGTTTGTTCACGTTCTCACAATTTTTAGATCTAACAAAAACTTTTACTATGTATCATATGACATTTTAATAAATAAATAAAACTTTTACGGTTTTGGTAATAATAGTTCCAAGTTGCAGATCGTTATCAATCTGTATCTTGTCAAAATACAAACATAAACCTCCTTCCTATAAAATTTAGAGTTCCTCAAAGATCAATGTTAGGCCTGACACTTTTTTTAATCTATATAAATGACTTACCAAATATTGCCTTGAATACTAACTTTATACTATTGCCAACGATACAGCAGCGACAAAATCTTTTAAACATATAACGGGCTTAATTTTTAAAATAAATATGTCACAGAGTCCTGTTCCAAATTAAACAGAAACTAAACATTTTTTTACTTTAAAAAATATTAGTGGTGATAACGTAAACCTTAGTAATGAGGTACAATTTCTGGGAGTATACCTTGACAAAAAGTTTTCTTGGGAACTACATACAACTTATATTTGTAAAAAGGTTGTTTAAGAAAAAACATTACTTAATGCGTATTATGGGTTGATTCATCGAGTAATCTCTTATGCTAAATTGATTTGGGGGCATTCATATGCCAGTAACGTGATTTTTACCTTACACAGAAAGCAACTTTTGTTCAGAAATGCATGTTATATGTTTGAGGAATTTATGAATTATCATTTTAATGACTTAGAATTGTAAACACAAAATAAACTTCTGTTTGATTTTCACAATTTGAATAAACTTTTGACAATTGTTTCGCCACACAGTGGCTTCGTCAGATGGTGAGTACAAGACTAAATTCTTTATTACAAAGTGTGGGTATATATCAACTAATCTAGGGTAATAAAATGGAACAGTAATAAAATAAGGTACAAAATAATTTAGAAAATATTTAACAGCGGTGAACAGTTTAAATCTAGCTGGTCATTTAAAATGATATTACTATTTTTTAATTTATTAATTTCTAATGTCTCTAATAGTGACAATTTTAAGCCTTTATTTTCTATGTGCAAAATATCAAAGTTATTATTAAAAGAATGATTTTCCTCTAGCAAATGGTTGGCATACGTCGAATCTAATTTATTGTTATTAAAACTACGTTTATGTTCCGACAACCTTTTTCCAAATTTTCTTCCCGTTTGTCCGATGTATACTTTAGGGCATATACCACAAGTAAGCTTATAGACTCCACTTTTTTGTTCTTTTTTAGTTTTATCTTTATTGTTCTTGATAAATTTTCCTAGAGTGTTATTAGTTTTAAATGCTATTTTAATATTATGTTTTTTCCTAAGTTCAACTGATATTTTTTCGGTAGGTTGGCCTATATAAGTAAGGGTTTTATATCTTAAATCACTTAATTCACTGAAACAATTGTCAAAAGTTTATTAAAATTGTGAAAATCAAACAGAAGTTTATTTTGTGTTTATTGTAAAATGGATTTTCATCAAGTAAAGGTCGAATCAATCAACTTAGAATTGTGTTGACCGAAGTATATACTTCATGTATAAAACACTAAAATATAAATTATTATTATTAAAGGTACCATCTAGATAAAAATTCTATAAAGGGTGTTCGCCTTTAACTTTCCCAACATAGAGATATCGCTTATCTTGGATGATGATTCTGAGTGAATGAACCATTGTAATACTTTTACTTTATAAAAATCATACAAAACACAAAAAGTTGTTCAACGAATGTTTTTAAACAATATATGGAAGAAAAAAATACGAATTTTTCTATTTTTTCCAGATATCTGAAAAACCAAATCAGGTAATTAAGTTCTGTTGAACCCAAAGTCTTAGTAAAAAATATCACGCAACTTTTTTCTAATTTAACCGATGTTGTAACTCGCAAGAAAAGCAAGACCCTCATGTTGAGAAAGTTAAAGCCAAACACCCTGTATAAAAGGCAAATTATGAAAAAATTTTCTGTTACTCCAATCTGAAAAATATAATAAAATACAGTAGTTTTTGTTTTAATGTTGTGTAAATTTATATATAACATTGGCATGTTTAACAAAATTATGTATGTAAAAATGTCAGTGTCAAATGATAACATAGTTTTAATATCAGTAACTATCTGTATGTAGTAGGTATTGGTATAAATAATAAATATACTAATTATTGAAATTAGAGAGGACACTTCAAATGTACACGGGAATTGGAACCAAAAAAAAATCATGTTTCAATCCAAATTACAAATTTTCTAACACCGTCTATTGTTGACGTAGGACTTGTTTTATTCAGTAACAAAAAAAAGTAGAGAAATTTGGTATTAAAATTACAGAGTCGTTATATTGATATCAAAATAATTTGTTTCAGAAGTAAATAGACCTTTAAATTCGGAGTAACATTTGAAAAATAAAATGTTCAACTGATTAAAATTATAAAGAGAACATAAGTACACATTTTACATTTGTTTCTATCGAGATTTTTATAGTTGAATAATTATTTTGTTACATAGGTACTTATCAATGGCAACATAACTTAGGACGGTCACCTGGCATGATATTACATGGTGTTTATACAAATTTTTTTACAAAAGTTGGATAATTAAATTTTCGCAGCATCTCATATTGTTACACTATTGCACAATACATATTTTATACAAAACCTGCGCTTAATGTAGCAGACAGTGATGGAGTAACAGAAGTGTTGACAGGTCATAAAAAATATTATCGCCAACTGTCAAAGTAAAAATTGCCAGTTTCATAAAAAAAATCGCCAAAATTAATAATTTAATAATAAATAACAGACCACAATTTGCGAGACTATTCATTGATTTGATGTTTTGCTTCCCTACTACTAGTGATAGCAGTAGTATAAAAATTAGTAAATTGGCATGTCATTTGTTTTACAGTTACACTGATGGTGGTAAAGATCGATTAACTGATCGATTACCCATATTAACCGATATACCATTGCTCGTGAGTCGTGACCGTAAGCATAGTAAATATGGTAGTTATGCTTACTACTTACGGTCACTATGCTTACGGTCACAACTTACAAACAATGGAATATCGGTTAATATGATTAATTGATAGATTAAAATAATAAACCAGAAAAATATGTACATAAAAAAAGAACTGGATCCTCAAGAAAATCGCCCAATTTTCATAAATAGTCGCTGCTTCGCCCAATCTGGCGATTAATCGCTTATCCATTAATTAATTAACTGATAAGTACCTATGTAACAAAATAATTATTCAACTCTAAAAATCACTGAATAACAGAAAACTGGTAGATGTCAAAGACACTTGTTCTGCGCTGCTGGATGCTGACTGAGCAGAGCAACGAGAATTAATGTTATTCATTGCGGCGTCTCCGGTAGGCGGATGAAAGCAGTATACGGTCAACACTCTCCCGCATATTTAAACTCTAATTCTTTTATTTTTTATTGCATTAAACGCAGGTTTTGCATAAAATCGAGTTCAATAGTGTATGTAGGGTGCCCAGAAAGTATTTTACCAAACTACGATATACACTTTTGTCGAAGATAGGACCGTTTCCAAGTAATAAAATAACCAATCCTAGACATCTCGATGGAACCATATTTTTCAAAATATTTATCTAAACCTGATTAAAATCGTATTTTTACACTCCACCGATGGCTGTTATAACTAAAATTTTATTTATTTACACTCTTGCAGTTAATGTTCAATTAGTGGAATATAATATATACAATTATTAACTATGATTAATTGTTTAAATCCCAAACCGCGTAATTACTAATACCCTGTTAAGATTTGTAAATAGTGTTGATTGAAATTACATATGACTAAGATTTGAGTTGGTTAAAACAAATGTATAATTGTTTTTATATTATATTACCATAAATATTTTTAATTGTTTATAAATCGCACAATGAATCAATTAACACTGTAAGGGTTAAATCATTTTTACATTAATGAAAATTACAAGTGAAAAGTAGTATGTGGGTACAGTCGTAGCCAGAAAGGGGGTTTCAGTTTAAAAAAAACTGTAATTACTATTTTCTCAGATTAGGTTGTAATTGCGTATCTTTTGTACAGAAAATTTAAAAATGACGTCTCACAGTTATCATGATCACGTCATTAATTTTTCTTTATGGAATAAACATTTTGATATGTTTTCGGCGGAGTCGAAAACATACAAATATATCACAGAATCCTGTTCAAAATTAAATAAAAATTAAAAAAAAAATTTATTTTAAGAAATATTGGTGGTGATAAGGTAAATCTTATCAAAGATTACATTATTTTATTTTTTAATTACGATAACTCTGTAATTAGCTATCGATTTTTTAATGAGCGCTTGCACGACATCTTATAAGGCCGATTTCGTCTGTCGGCGTACGCATCACATTGCATTTAGGTATATAACTTATTTATTATTAATCATGAAATTATAAATCCTACACCGTTTTATTCAGAAAGGATAAAGTAAACTTTTCTCTTAAGAAAACATTTTCATTTGGGCTTTCGTTTCGAAGATAATACGAGAGAATTGCGAAAAATTTAATTTTAAATCGAGATATTGCTGTTTTAAGTTTCGTTCTCTGGTACACCCCAATGTATAACATAATAATAATATTTGAAAATTATAAAAAAAAGATTTGTTCTCAAAACCTTTTCTGAAGAATATATAAAAACATCGCAATTTGTCTCTTATTGCATGCTTAACTCGTTTTTTAACTTTAGCGGCCTTTTGCACAAAACGATGTTTGACGATCTTGGGATTTTGAAACATCAGTACATAAGCATTCATTTTATATAAAATTCAGCTTGTTACAACGAAACCTCCACAGAACATACTTTTATGCGTATAATTATGGCCACTAAAAAAAAATTTCAGCAAGCTTTTTTTACCAAGTCTAACAAACTGATCTGTAGCATCACATCTCCGAAAAGCGTGAAATGCGGGTATATTTTTTAACAAGTTTGCGCCTATTTGTGTATTTCATGCACTCCTATGAAAAGTATATTGTCTTGCTCCAGTTTTTAGTTAATTCCCCTTTTTTAAATGCTGGTGACTCGCAAGTTATCACTGACTCTCAGCAATTATTTAAGGATTAAGATATTGAAGATGATATACACGTTATATACAACTATAATGTATTATTGGACAGTATCCACAAATTGGAATGTCCTTCCTTCTGCCTTGAGTATTCTCTTGAACTAATTGATAGTACTGATATTTTACAAAAGAATCCGGGTACGCAAAATTATGTGATATATCGGTGTTTCAGTGAGAAACATATTTAAGTTGATATTTTACAACTTTTTTTTTAGTTTGCAAATATCACGACCGTCGATGTCAAACAATCTTTTTCGCCGTACATAAATGTGTTTACATAATGAAGGAGACTTTTTTGCAAGAAAATATAGAAACCGTGTTACTCATGCAAATGATCTCATGTGTTCGCATTTGTCGTCTGTACAGGACGTTCGGAACATTTTTCTCAAAAGTGACGAAAATGTTATCGAAGTAGATAAAACGGAATATTGTTATTAATTAGCAATTATTCATATGAATCATAATTAATCGATTAATCAAATTCTCAAAAAAAATCAATTCTCTTAGTAATATTCTACTCTGCATTATAAATAATGGTATCTCAATGAATGATAGAGTAAAACACTTTAGTTTGTTTTTTATCACTGTTTTTTATTGTAACTAAACATTACTAAAGGTCGACATGGACAAAACCATCTAATGAAATTCCTGCCCACTTGAAAAATGTCGATGATATAAGTAAATGTTCCTCGCAGGTAAATCAATTAGCCGCCCCCATTAGTAATACAACCTTGGATTATTATAGACATAATAAGTTTAATGAAAACATATTATTTCGGTTTAGATTCATTACAGAAAATGACATCCAGAATGCTTTTAGGCAGTTAAAATCAAAATGCATGGGAATTGATGAAATCAGTTATGAAATGTTAAAGTTAAGTTTGCCACATATTACTAAATTCCTTCAAAGTGTAATTAATGAATCTCTACAAAATGGAAATTTTCCTAACATTGGGAAAATGTCTATAATAATGCCCATTCCAAAAATATCAAATGCTCTTAACTATAGTGACTGCCCATCTTATCGAAAGTTACAGAAAAAATTGTTTTTACCATGATGTCCGAATTCATCTCTGATGAAAATTTGTTGCCCGCTATTCAATTAGGATTTAGATCTAACTATAGTACAGCTACAGCATTAAGTAAAGTCACTACCGATATTGTGAGTGGTCTGGACAGATCGGAGGCAGCTTGCTTGGTCTTGCTAGACTAAGGCATTTGATCTGTTAGACCATGAACTTATCATTGCTAAACTGAGCTATTACGGGTTCTCAGAGACAGTTTGCATGTGGTTTACAAGCTATTTGATTGATAGAACTCAAATTGTTGAAGTAGAAGGATCTAGATCAAATCCTGTTGTTATTAGACAAGGAGTCCCACAGGGTAGCATACTGGGTCCTACATTATTTAGCTTGTACACTGCAAGCTTACCTGATGTTACATATCACTGTGCTATACATCTTTATGCAGATGATACGCAGCTTATAAAAACGTTTGAACCAACAGAAGCTAGTTATGCTCTAGAGGAAGTTAATGCAGATTTAGGCAGAATATGTAATTGGTCAGAGGAACATGGGCTACGCTTAAATGCTTCGAAGAGCTGCTTCTTAATACACTGGTCTGCAACGAAATCCTCCTTTAAAAAAAT
The DNA here is from genome assembly GCA_029963845.1 of Rhamnusium bicolor. NCBI lineage: Eukaryota > Metazoa > Arthropoda > Insecta > Coleoptera > Cerambycidae > Rhamnusium > Rhamnusium bicolor. The sequence continues at coordinate 607,369 of JANEYF010003732.1, read as the reverse complement.
TATGCTATAAGTATGAAGATTTTAATGCTCTGAATCTATTCCCGTTGGCCGATTTTTTCTATCACGTCTAGATTTTTTTATATGAATTTTTTTTTTAAATTTCATAAATTTTGTTTTTTTTTAAATTTATTTTTTTTGTCAACATCAAGAACAGTATACATACATACAAAATAAGTTTTAGCGAGTTGTAAGAGAAAGAAAATAAAGTCACAGCGAATACTGCGCATGCCCATATCTACTACCATAAAAATCACTGTCAATACTTTCTTTCTTTCTCTTACAACTCGCTAAAACTTATTTTGTATGTATGTATACTGTTCTTGATGTTGACAAAAAAAAAAAATTTAAAAAAAAACAAAATTTATGAAATTTAAAAAAAAATTCATATAAAAAAATCTAGACGTGATAGAAAAAATCAGCCAACGGGAATAGATTCAGAGCATTAAAATCTTCATACTTATAGCATAATTTTTTAAAGGAGGATTTCGTTGCAGACCAGTGTAATAGGTACTAAGGTCTTAATAAATAAAGTTAATTTATATAATTTTACCACCTTGCACATAAATGGAATAGAAATACCTCGTAAGGATTCAGCTAGAAATCTAGGAGTCGTATTTGATGCAAACTTAAATTATGTGGAACAGGTTACCAATAAAATAAGGGTCATTTATATGAAACAAATCACTGTATAAATTTAAATTTATTTTCTCTGACAAAATCAAGTACAAGCTAGTGGAATCGCTTCTTTATCCACATATCGACTACTGCATAACAGTCTATTACAGTTATTTAACTGCAGAATTTAAAAATAAAATGCAACTAGCTCAGAATTCATGTGTTCGTTTTGCATATGGTATTAGTAAATTTGACCATATAACAGCTACTTATAATGTAAATTCCATCCTAAAAATCGAGTTCAGGTGGCTACTACTTTTTGGTGTGTTTCTATTCAAAATGTATGCAAGCAAAAAACCTGAATATTTGTATGACTATGTAATACCCAGACAAAAACTGCACAATTTAAATCTGCGAAATATAGTAAGATTCGCCATACCTAGGCACAATAGCAAGAAATTTGAGTGTTGTTTTGCATATTTAGTTGTTAATTTGTTCAATAAAAGTGAATTTTATAATATTTTATTTTATTTTTTATTTTATTTTATTGATCTATTTGCCCAACAGATTACAGAATCCAATTACAGGACAACAGTATAGTTAAAAAAAAGTTAAATTAAAAATATACTTAAAAACTATAACTTAATATAATATAATATAATATAATATAAAATATTCATGAAAACTATGAATAACTAAATAAAAGTAGTAAGCAGTGAGTAGCAATCAATGCGTATTAAATTAAAAAAGTACAAAATTACGAAATTAAACTATATATCTATCTATCTAAACTATCAACATTTTTCATCGAATGCAAAACATAAATATGAAATATAAAATATAAAAGTATGAAATAATTAATAGTGATGTTATAGATATGAAAGAGCGTATTTCAAACTAAATTATATTTCCAAGATGCTGCGTTGCTGTTCTAATAAAATTATCAAGAGACATTATTTATATCACTATGACTAGCTATTTGGTTTAAATTAGTGCTCATAGTATGCAATGGTGACTTTAAAAGTATGTTAGTTCTAGCAATTGGCAAATGAAGTAACTCAGTTTGCCTAGAGGCTGGTCTCGGTACTCGAAATTGTAGCATTGACATTATAGGAATACAGTCTATCTTGTTATGTATTAATTTGAAAACAAAAGCTAAAGTAGATAATATCCTCCTTAAATATAAAGATGGCATTTCGAGTTCTTCATATAACATATATTGATTATACCCTATTTCAGGATATACTCCGTTAACTTTGTAGTATAAGAGCTTGCAAAATTTCCTCTGTACTCTTTCGATTGCTGATTTCTGAAGATCATAATATGGATACCAAATAATGGATCCATATTCTAACTTAGATCTTACAAACGAAAAGTAAAGTGTCTTTAATGCTAGAACATCATTAAAGTTACGGCAGTTCCTGGTTATGAAACCCAGCATTTTTAAGGCTGATGATGTTATCGTATTGACGTGTTCATGAATGAAAATTTATTATCAAATAAAATACCTAAGTCTTTGGTAATTTCACAACGTTTTAACTCGGCTGATTCTAGTACATATGTAAAAGATATATGTTTGTTTTTTTAAAGTATAACTGATCACCTTGCATTTGTCAATATTCATATATAATTTGTTTGATGTACACCATGACTCAATTTTAGATAGCTGCCTCTGAATAAATCGACAATCCTCAATATTATTGACGGCATGGAAGATTTTAAGGTCGTCTGCAAATAAAAGTTTTTCGCAATCGATAACATCAGTCAGGTCATTAATAAATAGAAGAAACAAGAGGGGGCCCAGATTTGACCCCTGCGGTACTCCCGAGCTAGCTATGAACTGTTTAGATTCAAAGCCATTATATGTAATGTATTGAGCTCTATGGGAAAGATATGACGTGAAAAGTGTTAGTAGCGTGTTACTGAATCCTAAGTTAGTAAGCTTATTAAGAATTATGTTGTGATCTATGCGGTCAAATGCTTTGGAAAAATCCGTGTAGATCACATCCACCTGACCTTGACTATCAATTATATTACACACATATTGAGTAAAGTACACCAGGTTTGTGACAGTAGAGCGATTTCCCATGAACCCATGCTGAGCAGGTGATATTAGATTTTTTACGTTTGGATAGATGTGGTTATACAATGATATCTCCAGGAGCTTTGCAAAATTACACAATACAGAAATAGGTCTATAATTGACTAGCAAGGAAGGATTACCTGACTTGTGAATTGGGCACACACGAGCCATTTTCCAGACGTCAGGAAATGTACTCGTTTTAATGACCAGATTAAATAATATCACTAATGGTTCAACAAGGGCATATCTACAGTCCTTAATAAGGAAACTGGGGATTTGATCATGTCCAGCAGTCATTTTGTTTTTTATTTTCTTAGTAGCGTTTAAAATGTCGGCTTCCGTAAATTCAGTGATATTTATATGTGGGAGATTATTATTAAAAACGGGTGTTGTAGTTACACATGGATCAGAGTGAGAGTAAGCCGCACTAAAGTAATCACAGAAACCATCGACTATAGACTGTGGTGTATCAAAAACAATATCATTGTCGTTTAGTTTGGCAGGGATTCTAGTTTGACTCTTCTTAGTATGAACGTAGTTCCAAAAGTACGCAGGGTCGTTTATAATGGATTGCATTTAGATTGTTTGGAAAGTTCTCAGAGCACTGGTATGAAATATTTACATTAACAGACAGTGCCGGATGATATGGATCTTCTTTAATTAAAGGCAGAAGGTCTCTATGAATTTTATACTCAACATTGCCAACAACTAGATCTAACAACCTATCATTAATATTAACTACATTATTATTTTGGTTTAAGTTACAGAGGTTTAAAAAATTATTAACTAATCGAGACTTGAAGTCATTAATTGCTGTATTGTTAAGATGTGGCACATTAAAGTCACCAAGAATAATTACGTTGTCCATAGCACTTATAACATTCTCAAATAGTTCAAAAAATTGTTCGAACTCAGCAAATGATGTATTATATAAACAGTAAAGATATAAAACAGGCGATTGTTCAAGTGCAGTTTACAACCAACTATATCTATTTTACGTAAATTCGTAAGGATTACAGATAAATCTATTTCAACAACATTTAGGTTAAACTTGTATGCTATTAACACGCCACCGCCTAATCTTAAACCTACAGTATCATATTTTCTGTCACACCGAAAAACACTGAAGTCCGGACCAAAGTATTCCGTGCTCATTATGTCATTAGAGAGCCATGTTTCTGCTAAACAAATAAATGAGTACTCACTTGATCTACTGGAACAATAAAGTTCATCCACTTTTGATCTAAGACCCCGAACGTTTTGAAAATATATTGGTATTTCTGTTGTTGTGAAATATGATGCAAAATAGATCAATAAGTAGTTTCAGAAGGACTTACAAAGAAAATATACTAAATACAAAAAAGCATGCAGCATTAGTTGTATATTGTATGTATATTTTTTCTGTTTTTTTTTTCACTTCATTTTTGTTTGTTATGTGTTACAGAGTGATGTAAACGTTAGTACTAAGTAGTTTTTTTGTAACGGAGTATGTGGTGGCATGGAAGAACGTATATACGAATGTCACCTTTTTGTGTTTGTATAATGTTTTTGTATATATATATATATATATATATAATTCACAATAAATATTTTTCTATTCTAGTCTATTCTATTCTATTTGACTCCTTTAGAGTTTTTTAGTGGGAGTTATTTGAAGACGAAAGTCTATGCAACTCAACCAGACTCGCTAGATGATTTACGACAAAGGATTGTTCAAGAATGTCAACACTTAACGCCACTAATTTTTCGTTGTTATAGAGACGTTTGAAACGCGACTGTACCATTGCATGGAGGACACTGGAAGTCAGTTTGAATAATTAATAAAGTAATTTTTGGTACTGAATCTAAACCTTTTTTTTAATCAAAATTAATGTGTAGCTCCCAAACTATTCACTTTAGACTCAACAAATTACACATTTTTGTAATGAGCTTCTCGAGGAGAAACTAATAACTTGAAAAAAAATATGGGGTGTTCCATTTAAAAAAAATGTAGGGGTTGCTTTGGGGGTGAGGGGGTGGAACTAATCCTAGGTCTATTTATAAGAAAACGTGTCTCTCTCTTTTCTCTTTTTGGCGTGTTTTTGCGTTTCTTGTAAAAAATCAATATATCCACATTTATTTAGGGTGGATAGTTTTCATTGAAATGCACTGTATATCGTAGTTAGCAGGACTTTGTTAACTTCGAACCTGTAAACACCGAGGTATGAAATTAACAATATCGTATCGTTGTTCGTGTCGATATAAACATTTCGCTGTTCAGGAATACGTTCTTGATGAATTCTTAAGTAGAAAAAACAGATGATAGAAGGTCCTGTAAAAACATACATAGTATAGAACTTAAGTCAGTAGTGCGGTACTTGTTTTAATGTGCTATGATACCGTTTTTTTTAATGTGTACCAGTGTGCAATTTCTTATCAATTGTTTACTGAAATTTTTACTTTTTATTTTAAACATGTTTACTTTATTACAAATGTTTTTATATTTTAAAGCGTACTTGCCCACACGCGTGCTTATGTTAACGTACTACAACTAAATAAATTATAAGGTTTTTTGTTTTGCAATGCAAATGTTTTATTATAAATGATTTTTGATATTAAAAAGTTGTTTTGTGCTTAACTGCTTTGTTTTGTTAATTTTTGTATATATTTATATTTACATATTTGTTTTCTGGGGCCCCGGGCCTCACGAAATCTAAATTCGGCCCTGCGTGTTCTTACATATTACATGGATGGTTGATTATAGGAATTGTTTGCAGGTCAAGATTTTCTGAATAACGAAAAATTTAAGGAAAGCCTTATGACCTGTACATAATTATTAATATATGTAACAAATTACTAAGTGAATTCTTATAACTGTTGCAACGGAAACAGACATATGTTTCAAAAGTATACGGGATTTATCTGCAACGTCTTGGTAAATAGGCGATTCCCAATGACCGTAATTGATAAAAAAACCGCAGAAAGAGTTTACGAGATACCAAGAATAAGTTAGTATGTAATGATGAATGATTAACACTGGGTCCATAAAAATCCCTAGCCTTCATGTGGCATGAAGCACATGCATATTTAACACAAACCATTTGAATCGTTTTGCATATGTATATAAACACCTGGTGGTGGTATTGCTCAGATAAAGACTGATTTTCATACATACAAAAAACGTTCTGTGATAACATTCTTGTCTATAATTTAGTGTTGTGCTGTGACTTCTTTCTTATACACACAATGTCTGTAAGTGTACCAAGCAAGTTTTTTTGAATTAATATATAAAAAAGTGTTTTTGTAATTTACAGTGGAGATTTATATTTATTTATGAATTATAAGGAACATTTTATTGAAAGGAACGTATAAATCGCCTAGAATAGAAAATGCTTAATTTAATAAATATTTGTTATATATATTTTTTTACATGATTATTGGTAACAACACATTTGCTTAATAGGGAAATATTCAATAAGTACATTTGTTATTCTCAGAAGTTTACATTAGCTAATAAATGGTATTCATGGCAAAAATACAGCGGGGTGGTGGGGAGTGTATGAGGGTGCATAGACAGGTCTTTAATAGTTGCTTCAGATCTTTAGCAGGAAAGTTTTTATTTTATTATAAATAAATTATATTTTGTCCGTTGGACATTTAAGGGTGAGAGATTTGACTTTTTTTCTCCATTTTTTTTTGTATTTAATAATTTCAAAGAATTAAAACATCAAATAAAATATAAAATTTTTCTACCCTTACTCTCGTGACATCATTACACATTTTTTGTGCGATTTTCACTCGATATTAGAATCAGCATATATAAACCAAGTGAAAATCACCCACACATAATGTACGTACTGGTTTTCCTGTGTTATTTTAATTCAAATTCTGTAACGTTCGGTAACTGAAGTATATTATGTAGTTAATTGGATGTTCAAAGAAATATTAAACTGCGAACAGATCGGGATATTCATATTTCGGTAGGAATTAAGTTTAGAAATAGTTTTATCGCAAATATAAAATTAGAAACACACAATTAAGTAAATACGGACTGAGTTTAGTTTTAGCTGAGAAGCACTATCAAAGTGGCACCTTGAATAATATTATCTGTAATTCTATATTAATGCTAATGAAACATTTTTTAAACAATAACGTTTTATAGAAGAGTCAAAATAGTGCTATATAAAACTAAAAAAATTAAATTGCATAATTGTAGTTACATTTTAAGGTGAGCTTCAATGTCAAGTTTTGAGACAGGGGCAAACATTAAATAATGCAAAATTCTTTATCCTATTTTATCACTGAAATTTTTTTTAACAATCTCATGTTTACTTAAATTTCTTTAGTTTAAAAAATTCACAAAGTACTAAAACAATATTTTTTCAAGAGAAATACTTAACCGGTACACAAATCTTTTGCCATTTATTACCAAACAAGGATAGATAAAGTATTTAAAATTATTTATAAATATGACAAAAAAAGTATTCATATATCTCTCCAGATAATAAAAACAAATAAACTATATATGTATTTTGAAAACGTCTCCAATACATTTCAGTAGTATTAACATAAATGTAAACTTAACCATAATAATTTTTTAAAAATTATGCATATAGTAAATTATAATTTTTCTATTATTCCAGCCAACATTTGACTGGCCAGATCAGAGACCTGAACCAACTCATGAAGTTAAAAACATAATTACATCACTAATAAATAAAACAGGAACAGATTCTGATACAAGCATACCAAAAGTCAATATTACTGAAAGTCCAACAACAATACCAGCCTTTACAGTAAACAAATTGACAGAGCAACCCGTTGAAATCACAACACAAAATATTCTAACAACAGTCATAGATAATATAACCACTACAGCAAGGAATATAGTTACTGCAATATCAAGCAATGTTGAATCTGCTACCCCTAGTATTGCAACAGGAAACAGTTTTAATTTGACAGAAAATACTGATTCAAACAGTACTGTATTCACCACTAACAACAATAGCACTGTGTTTCCCATCACCAACAACAGTACTATATTTACAGAAATTTTAGGAAGCAACAATACTATGGAGGAAAACGGTAGTACCACTGACAGCATGTTGGAAGATATTACTACAGACACAACTGTTGTAACAGAAATTGTAAAAGATATTGTTACTACCACAACTGAGAAAGTTATAAATATAACAAACAGTATCACTACTTTTATGAATAATAAAACGGATTCTGTAATGAATAATCAAACAAATTCTCAACAATCTCCCGAACATATGCACCATGAGGATTCTGTGGTAGTTTATGTTATACTCGGGGGTTTTATTAGGAATTCTTATCTTAATTTTTATAGCACTTTTAATATTTTATAAAAAATATAAGAAGTGCCGCCAAAGCTCTGGTGACTACTGTGTTACACAACTAAAGGAGATCAGTAGTTCAAGTATCAAAACAACGTCTGAACTAGAGGATACACATGTTAAACATTAGTGGTAATATATATGTTACCATTAACAATTATTTACTTTTATGAATATATATGCTGATACACATATACATATGTTGATTATATTGTTTTTTTTTAAATTATTTATAAATTTTATTTCATTAATATAAAATATTACTTTATTAGCTGAAAAGTTATTGAGTTATACTACGTACAGTTACACTTATTTATTGAAAATAAAAATTGTTACTTAATTTCACCTCTCCTGCAGTTTCTTTTCTTATTTCTAGTATTATTAGGATATAATAGTTAATAAAATATTTTGATATATTATGTGGCGACTTTAGAGATTGTATCACATATTGGTATTTACTTAAATTTAACATCGAATTTAACTAACATCAAAAACACATTCTTCCTCTTATTCCTCCTTAAAAGCTACTCTCACATTAAATTAAAATGCATCCGAACAAACAGTTTTAGTTTAAACATTAAAACATAAAATGCTGAGTTAATGCAGAACTATCCTATGTCCATTTTTTGCCAAAATGAGCTTTTTACATCTATGTGATCTTCGGGTATTAAGGAATTCGCTGCAGAAATATTCTAATTGTATAATGAATCCATGGTACAGTAAATAATTGAAACTAAAGTATATCATGCAAATTAAAATATTTCAATGCAGAAAAATCTTAGTTGGATGTAGATTACTTTGACTTTTAGATTTAGATTTATAAAAAGCACTGGCATCAGGACACTAGGTATACTATTAGGTATTGCAAATGAATGACAAATAATATTCAATTTGAAAATAAAATTTGCGAAGTATTATGCACAATAAATAAAATATCTAAAATATAGTAGTTATGCATTTCATATTTGGATTTTTACATTATATTCTTGTGACATGTAGAAACCTACCCAGGCACATGATGATTTTATTTAATTCGTATTTTAATTTAAAGTCACAAATTACCATTACCTTCCTTTCTCATCATAGACAAATATTAAATTTAAACTTTACATAAGTAGACATTTTTGTCCGAATCAATGCAAAATAATATATTTAAGAATTTTCATTTTAGGAGTAATTTGAAGTTTAAAATAATCAGTGAATCGAAATTTTCCAAGATTTGTTATTCGACTAAAAATTGTTATTACATACAATAAGTGTCATAAAAATAAAGTACCCAAATACATTTAAATTGTGATATAAACAATACAATTTGTAGGTATATCCTAAATACTTACGTTTAGCAGGCGTACTACCAAACGCAGGTTGGGTGGTAGTTCCAAATGAAAATGCCATGTTTAGTCAATTTAGATTATTCAATTTGAATTAATTACAAATATTTTAACGTTTAAAATTCAGAAAATCTAACCACAAAAGACAAAACGATCACAACACAACCACTAAAATTTTGACAGCCAGTGATACCACGTTAGTTGTTAATAATAAAAGAACTGCAATTTCTCACAAACATGAAAACATTAAATATATGAGTAGGTAGGTATATGCTTTTTATTATTTTCATGTTGAGACTATGAGACGCGTTAAACCAATCATAGTCGGAACCGAACGATCCGTAAATTTTCCTACAGTTTTAAAAAGTATAGAAGAACAAGGACAGAGATTGTTCAGATTAAGATTGGGTTCGAACTGATAGTGATGATAACATTGACGTAACCTATTAGGACTTTAATAATATTTAATAATAGTTTGTGTCCTGTAATTTGTATATTTTATGAAACTATTTGTGGTTAGTAGGACAAATTTGTCCTGTAATATATTATCCGTTTCAACCCGATCCTAACGTAAAATATATCTGTCCTCGTTCTTCTAAACTCTTTAAGATATGATGGAAATATCGTACAGAATTTAGATTAGCATCGGGTGACCAACATTTACGAAAGTACCCTACTCGAACTTTCGTAAAGTTTTACATAACTCTGACCTAAATGCTCTATATTACATTTAACGAACACATTCAGTAATTAAATTACTGGGAAGAGCCTTAACACAGCATAAAGATTGGTTTCTTATGCTGTGTTCTTATGCTGTGGCCTTAAGCTGGGTTCTCACAACAACTTCTTGCTTCCTGCGTTTCGCGTCGTCTACTTCTGACTGTTCATTCTATCCAAGAAGTTGAATATTTTCAACTTCTTTTCGTCAAATCTCTAATCAGAAGCAGACAACACAGGAAACAAACAGTTGTCGTGAGAACCCAGCTTTAATTGTTTAGTATAGATTGTGCAAATTTAGTTTCATTCTATACAAATTAAAAAACGCAAATGAATTCAAAAATCTTTCCATCTGAAATAAAATTGTTGAAGAATTAAAATCATTAACGATAAACGCGGAGCTCTTACTGATTGTGATTCTGTCCATTCATTAAATATACATATTTCCGCTCGGTATTAATCATGCCACGCTTTCAGTTTGGGGAGTTTAAACCACAGAACAGAAAAAAGAGTTTAAACAATAAACCTAACCAATTTGCATGTAAATTGTTAAGCTGATAGGCGGAATAGCGGGTTTTAAATAGTACTTTTGTGATATTTCGAAAATTAAAACCATCAGTTCTATAGTAAAAATTGTTCAACAAACTCCTAATAAAGTTTTGTTTATATTCCTGACAACTCATTCTGACAATTGTCTATTATTGGTTATGATGAATGTTATGATATTTTGTAGGTTTGTTTAATGTTTATAGATCAGGTTAGGATTGGGTTGAAACGAATAACTTTACCGATAGTGTAAAATAAAAGGAGATAATCTAATTTGGTTCGAGTAATTTAGAAGATAAAAAATTCTTAGTTCCTTTGTATTTTTACAGTTGCAAGTGTTGTGCTGGTTGTGCATATAGACGTTTGACATTTGTAATTGTAGGGTAGACTTGAAGTAGCGGTGTGATAATATTTTGTATGTAATTTATTAATTTTTAAAAGTTTTTAATAACAAAAACATTTGTGTTAAAGAAAAGCCAAGTCTCAATACTGCTTCTTGATCTAGAAATTTTCTCAAAGACTAAAAGTAAACAATTATTAAAGTTGGAGTTAGTTTTCTAATTTTATTTTATTTTGAAATGGCTGAAAGCAACGGAGAATTGAGCGAAGATGATATTATTATAAATGATCAGGATGGTCTTCCAAATGTACACCCCAACCTTGTACCAGAAGCAGAAATTGATAGTCCCGAACATGAAACGGATGATGAATTTGAGGATTTACCCACTTCTGTTATAGTCACCAATATTCATGATTGCGTGTTTACATCTCAAGGTAACCTAACAGTATTCAATTGTAAATAGTTAGATGTATGTTGATATTTCTAAGTAAGATTGTTCCTCGAAAAATATTTAAATTTTTAAAAGTAAGATTGGTATCTACTGGTTTGTATTGCACAGATGATGGGTTTACGTACTATTCAGGTGTACCTATCTACGGTAAAATAGCTAGCAATAGGTTATAGGTTTAATTAAATAACTGTATCCACATTTAGAGAATACCTATCAGTTAAACAGCCAATCTATTAAAACCGTGCATCAAAATTTGTGGCAGTGACAACTTGTCGCAAACCAGCTAACTTTTACACAGTTATTTTTAGTGACATTATTAATGCTTATATGTCTAATTGTTATAGAGAAAAAACAAGAATTAGAAGATTTGTTTAAAATTTATGATCCAGACGTAACATTTCAATGGCTACGTAGTTTTAGAAGATTACGGGTTAATTTCCAAACAGCATTTGCTGCTGCCAGTGCCAGAATTCAACTCCACCAATATAAAATAAATGAATCAGTCATCACCTGCTACTTTGCTCAACCTGTTACGCCAGTAAAGAACCCTAATCTGCAACCACCGGCTCCATATAAGCAGTTCCTAATCTCGCCCCCGGCATCTCCACCTCTTGATTGGGAACCACGGCCAGAGGGTGAACCGATTATTAACCAGGACTTACTTGCAGCTTTGGCTACTCTGACACCTGGGGGTTCTCATGAACTGCACCCTCCATCGCCAGGTCAGCCTGCTATTGTTGTTCATACTGCACTCGCAGGTAGCAATTCTGGTGCAAAGCCTAGAGTAATGCAAACCGCCTGCCCAGAACGGAGTTAATTTCTCTTTTATTTGTTATGGTATGTAAATAAGTAGTTATTAGGGTCATGTCACTATAGTACCAAGGGTTCAAGTTATATAATTGAGAAGTATTATTTTTCTAGGAGTCAAAAAACATTAAGAGAAAAAT